>JARQOD010000006.1:56578186-56639390 GCA_033576555.1 Oophaga sylvatica
GCAGCCGTGGAGCATTCCTACGTTGGTCCTAGACGCTTCGTCACAGCCTGAGAGGTTAACTACACCTAAAGATAGAAAGAGGAAAGCTATCTGCCCCGGAGCAGATCCCAAAGAACATAGGAAGCCCCCAAACATGTAATGGCGGTTAGACAAGAGGAAATACAGACACAGACAGAAAATAGTATGAGCAAACGTTGGGGCCCAATCTACCTGGACAGAAAAGGATAGGAAGGACACTTACTGCAATCCAAAAAACCCTAAAAAATACCAACTCTACTAATTGCAAAAACACCTGAGCTCACACGACCTCTACCACCTAAATTAGTTCTCTGGTGTCACAAAACTAAGTCGCAGCCACTGAAAAAACTGGAAAAGGCAAATGAACAAATAACAGTGGCTCAGATAAACTGAGAGGAGCACAAGCCCCCGGAGGGGACCTGGCTGACCTCCACAGAAGTGCAGGGAACAATGCAAAAAGCAAGCACAAAAATAAAAGCAGAAAATATCTTATCTGATAGCAGAAGATGCAGGCAAGACTCAGCAAGCTTCCAAGTGAACCAGGAACCACAGTTGAGACAAGAACAATTGATCACCGGCAACCATGATGGGAGGGAACCTCCCTTATATAAGACCAGTCTGTAACTCCTGATTGCCAATCCTCATTGAATGGTTCAGTACTGTTTGTAACCACCAGAGGGAGCTTCTGCTCAGAATTCATTTCTAACACATTCACAACAGGTTTTGCTGGGTTGCAGACAGTATTCTCTCCTGTGCTGTCCTATCTAGACAGTTTTGGGCCCCAGTGTTTGCTCATTCTATTTTCTATCTGCGTTCATGTTTTCATCTTGTCTAACCGCCATTATATGTTTGGGGGCTTCCTATTCCTTTGGGGCTCTACTCCGGAGCAGTTAGCTTTCCTCTTTCCATCTTCAGGGGTAGCTAATTTCTCCGGCTGTGACGAGGTGTCTAGGGCACCGTAGGAACGTCCCACGGCTGCTTCTAGTTGTGCGGTTAGTTTAGGTGTCTGCAACCTATTAGATCCCAACCTCTCTGGTGTTTGGCTGCCTTTGCGTTTTTTTGCTCCTGCCCTCTTCAGCTACCAAATCATAACAGTTAACCTCCACTGTCAGGTAGGGTTCTCAAAATAGGGATTTGAAGGATAGCTTATCACTCTCCCTACCCCTAAATTAATTTTGTTTATTCAGTTACTGTTGAAATCCCCATTTTGGTACTTACTGTGGTGATCATTTATCTGGTATTTTTACCCCTATATCCCTGGACTGCTCAGATTGAGTAATTGCACAGCCTTCTTGATATATATGATTTTGTTGGTTGGTGTTTTTTGTTATTTAGGGTCTAATAGGGAATATAAGGGCAGCCGCCGTGGAGCGGGGGCGCCAATTGCATCTCAAGAGGGTGTCAACTTTCGCTGTTAGGCAGGGATACTGCATAGGGTCTAATAGAGCATACATAGGCTTGTTTTGAACCCCTATACTTTGGGATCACCCTCTCTATTGTTTTTTGATCAGCAAAAGGGGTTGCTTGGTTCCTTTTTTTCTTCTTAATTTTTAATGGTTTTTAAATATGATTAATAAAAATTGACCTTTTATGATTAGTTTGGTTTGTTATGAGCCTTTTTCTGAGAACTAGTCTTTTTTTATCACAATTAGTGTTTTTTACAACAATTACCTTTGCACCATTGGTTTTTGTACGTTGATGCGAAACCGGCAGTGCAGTTTCCCCCCGCGCTAGGCCTATTTCCTTGTTTGATGCCTCGGGTGCCATGACGCAGGTATGGCCGTTGTAGGATTTAAGGAATGTCCTCCAGACTCCTTAGTCAGTGCTGTGCCTGCCAGAGTAGATGCGAAACTCTCCACTATATTCCCCATCAGGGTTGATGAAATAACAGTCCTTGATGCTGCTACTTTAAACTAATACCTTCTTTCATGGCTAATTCAAATAGATTTTCTCTAATACATTATTGCTCTTATCTGCAATTCGTGTAGGGTGACTTGTCACATTAGGGATGACGTATTACAGGCATCTAGTCAGGGATTATTGTCTTATAAATGATAATACTAGCTGAGGAAACAGAAAAAAAAAATATCAAGGTAACATCTATTCTATTCCCTATTAATACCGCTGTTAGCTGCGTTTACTGTAGGGAAAAGTGCTAGTTATCTCCTGCTGGAAATTAGTGTTCATTCTGGTAACATACATGTCTTCCACAGTCCATAACTTGATTGTTTTTTTCCATGCACTGACTGACAGATTCATGCTTTTTTACGGTGATCTGTACTCAGAAATTCATCAAAGCAGGCAAAATTAACTGATTTCATGTGTCACAGTTTCTCTGTAGCATCTGTATGGAAGAGGTAGTGATGGGAGACTTTATATTACTGGAGTTAGAAATACCAATTCTGAACTCTCCAGTGAATTGCTTACATCCATTTCTAGGTGCTTCTTCTAGGAATGTTTGAGGTCATTGTCCTGCTGGAAGACCCATGACGTAGGATGCAAACCTAGCTTTTTGACACTGGGCACTATATTGCGACCCAAAATCTTTTGTGAATCTTCACATTTCATGATGCCTTGCCCACAGTCAAGGCACCCAGTGTCAGAGGCAGAAAATAACCCAAAAATATCTTTGAACCTCCATCATATTTGACTGTAAATACAGTGTTCTATTATTTGTAGGCCTCAATCCATTAACAGTAAACAGTAGAATGATGTGCTTTAACAAAAAGGTTGCCCTCATCTGTCCACAAGACGCCTGCTGGTCCTCTAAAAAATAGTGGTGGGTGCCTGCTGGCCCTCTATACATTGTGAGGGCCGCCTGATAGCTCTCCAAGTTTCTAAATTTACAGTATTAATACTGTATTAATATGAAACAGAAAATTTACCCACCTCAGATGGATAAACTATATTGCTATAGCCAGCTGCTGGCCCTCCAAACATGCTTAGTGAGGGCTGGTTGCTGGCCCTTCTAAAACTGTTGAGTGAGGGCCGGCTGCTGGCCCTCTAAAATTTGATTGAGGGCTGCCTGATGGCCCTCTACAAATAGTGACCAATTTGTGTCTTTCCGAGTCCCTCCTTCATAAATTAAACAGGATGTGTCTGATCATTTCTCACACGCCACATGGCCAGATAAGGTAGGTAGTAAAATGTTCAAATTACATTTCCTGGAACATGCTTTTTTCCCCATTGAAAGCAATGAGAATGTGCAAAAACACAGCAAAACACTACATGTGAACATAACCCAAGATGTGGATGAGCATTTTTTCTCTTATTTATTTTGCCTTGTATACAAGTCATTATCCTGGAAAGAATGTTTTGTAACATTCTTTGCAGGAAAATCAATTTTATCTTCGTTTTTGTACGTTTAAATGTCTGTAAAAGTGGTGTAATACTCTGATAACATTGTTCCTAGCAGTGACCTGGGATTGTTTCCAGAAGTCTTCCACATGATGTTCCCATGTCATGCCATCGATTTGAGCAATTTTTTTACCCCCTCCAGACCACCAGGGGAAGTGTCTCCAGAAAAATACTTGAGTTTCCCATTGACTTCCATTATACTCGTTGCTCATGACGAGCACCCGAGCATTACAATTTGCTCAACCCAAGTGACGAGCACCAGAGCATTTTAGTGCTCGCTCATCACTATCAAGGACATCTGTCAGTGTGATGGCCGGGTGCGTATGGGTAGATGGCATTCGTAGGAAGCCGGCTTCATGTCGATGCCATTTACCCATGCGCACCCAGCCAGCACAATGACAGATGTCCTTCACAAAGACTTCTCGCATGTTGAAACATTGGAAGCTATCTGTTCCTTATCTTTGGTGACAGATCTGATATTAAATGACACTTTTTTGCAAACGTGCTGGCTTCCTGTTATCTACAAACTTTACCACTCAGTTTGTCGCATTTCACAACCTCTACTACCCAGTGTGTGCCAATATGAGTCAATCATAGTAAATGGTACAGTATCGTATCTATCTCAAATTATACACCAAAAACAGATCCCATACACCCCATCATATTAAATTGTAATTTTATTAAATACAGTTTCACAAGAAGTTGAACGAACCAAACATGTATCGAAGGTGGAAAAAACTCACAGACAAAAAACAAAGACTTAGGAGTCAGATTATGTGAAACACAGTATACATAATGTAGAAATGTTAAAGGCATTATATTAGACACATATATCAGCTCAAACATTAGCCAAAATGCACAAGGAATAGAATACAAAGCCAAGAAAATACCAAACACGCATTTTGCTTGCGCTTTTCCCAGGAGGATGGTATATTCCCAGAAAAAGTACAAGTAAAATGTACGTCGGGATGTAGAAAGTCTACTGGGATGGTACTTTACATTTATTAATATACCATTTTGTTGTTTAGCACTTTGTTGATTATATATTTAACTTCTTATGAAAGTATATTTAATAACATTACTATTTAATATGACGTAGTGTATATTATCTGGTTTTTTTGGTGCACAACCTTTCTGTCTTTCTTAGCACTATGCACATGCACTATCATTTGTAGCCAGACAATTCAAGAACAAGTCTTGCAACCTGGGTTCTGATATAACTATAACCTGAGTACTATCCCTTGAATACTGTCCCTACAATACCACAGTACAGTTTCATTTAATGAGTAATAAAGAATAAAATACGATGTGTTAACAAATTGACAAATCTTTTGCTAATAGAAGATAACAGCTTCACATTCACAAAGAGGGGAGGAAAGTCATACCAGATGTTAACCTTAGATTTACCCCAATATGGCTTACCTGCTGCCTACCATCTTATTCTTTATATTCTTCAGGTGCCACACCAATCCTATGCTGTAAGACATATATCCACAGAAGCAATGGCATACGTCAATGGCGGCAGGCTACGTGACTGCTATGGGGACCGTGAGTCGAGGGCACAGGTGCCGGGTCACCTCACCCCGTCCGTCATCAAACTTTCAACTGTATCGGAATTCTGGATGCTGATGCTTCCTCTGCCATCATTCTTCCTCGGCGTCTAATGTCTCAGCATGCCAGGTGAGATGACATCACTACATGGAGCTCGCTGCGCTGAGATGTGCAGCGCTTCAAAGCACCGGAGCAACGGGGGGAACGAGGAGGAGAGGTGAGTATTGTATTTTTTGTGGTGGCCATAATAATGTATAGAGGACTATGGGGAGTACATAACATTATATATGGATGACTATGGGCAGTGCATTTTACTGTATAAAGAACTATGGGAAGTGCATTATACTTTATGGAGGACTATGGATTGCATTATACTGTATGGAGGACTATAGGGTGCATTATACTATATGGAGGACTATGGGGGTGCATTATACTATATGGAGGACTATGGTGAGTGCATTATACTATATGGAGGACTATGGCAATTGCATTATGCTATATGGAGGAATATGGTGAGTGCATTATACTATATCGAGGACTATGGCAATTGCATTATGCTATATGGAGGACTATGGTGAGTGCATTATACTATACAGAGGACTATGGGGAGTGTATTATACTATGCAGAGGACTGTGAGGAGTGTATTACACTATATGGAGGACTATGTGAAGTGCATTATATGATATGGAGGATTATTAGGTGCAGTATACTATATGGAGGACTATGGGGCCCATTATACTATTTGGCGGGCTATGTGGGGACTATTATAATTCATGAAGTTTTATGTGGGGGCCGTTATAATATTTGGAGGGCTATGTGGGGGCCAATATAATATTTGCAGGGCTATTTGGAAGCTTTTATACTTTACGGAGGGCTGTGTGGGGGCCAGTATACTGTATGCAAGCAATTACACAGTGTGAAAGTTTGAGTGGGGTCCATCATACTGTGTGAAGGGCTGCGTGGGAGAAATTATACTGTTTGGAGGGCTATAGGGGCCATTATACAGTGTGATGAAGTGTTGGGCCATTATACTATATGTAGGCCCATTATACTGCATGGAGGACTGGGTGGGATTCACAACTGTGGGATCATACTGTGTTAGGGTCACCATACTTTGCCAGGGTAGTTGAGGTCGTGAACAGTTGGGTAATCATACTGTATGTGTGGAGGGCACTGTGGGTGAATTTACTGTGACGGAATCATACAGTGTTTGTGTGGCACTTTTGTTGGCATCATACTTTATGGGTGCAATGAAAGGTGAATCTAGGGCTTCAGTAGAAGGAAAATAACTTTTTAAAGGCTGCAAAGTTGTGAGATATGCTCTTCTGTGACCCCGCTAAAAATTAATTATTTTTTGTTGTTGGTGGGGTGCCCAATTTGAACTTTTGCTATGGGGACCCAAGATTTCTATGTACACCCCTGCACAGAAGGACACATATACAGAAGCACACGGTGTGAGCACAAACTGAGGTAGGGAATGTGACTCTAACAGCAACTATAGTGTGACCTCAAAGTACCTACAAACCATAAACAGCACTTATTATCACATTAAGTCATTTTCTAATGCCAATAAAGAATTTAAAAATATCGGTATATTTCCCACTTTTGTCTCACCAGTCAACTCTAATCCTATATCGTGTTTGTTTTCATAACTCTTCCTGTGTTTAGCCATACACATGTTAAACTCTTTCTTAAGGTTTCCAATCAAACATTTGTGTGTGGCATTTAGCAGCACTGGTTCCACCCTCTATTTCGATGTACATAGGTCATCCGGTGACGTATTCTTTGTAAGTAACAAAAACGAAATCTCTTCTGAAACTCAAAAAGGGAAGTTACAAGCTCATTGAACAGTCATTGATGCTTCAGGAATAGCTACAGATCAGCATTGCATAATATCAATCATTTGTTACCACATAGGATATACACATATGATGCATCAAAACTGAACCAATCTTGAACTTTTTCCAGAATTTCATGGGAAAAAGGTTTAGTTAAAATTGAAATGTAAAACATTTTCCAAATAATTTTATCTAGAACTACCGTAAATTTCCAAAATATTGAAAACAACTAGTAACTCATGTATTTAAAGGGGTTTACCAGAACCTAAATAGTGATGATATCCTAATAACAGACCATCAATGTTTGTTCTGTACAATTGAAACCATGCACAGCAACTTATCCATAAAGGCATCTGTGCCTCGCATTACAAACTGTTTATGGAACTGAACTGCAAAATGAGACACAACACACTTATATGTAGGTTACTGCGTGTCGTGAATGACCCAGTACTGGAACAAGCCAGCAAAAACGCTTCCATCTGATTTTACATAAGATCTTCTCTCAGATGCAGACTGCAATGAGACCAAATTTGACACATCTTCCTCCTGGCATCTTACGACACAGCTTGATAAGCAACTGTAACGGGTCTGGTAGGTGAAACCACTGAGCTTTATTATACAAGACAGTATACTTGTAAGAGAGCAGGTGGCGCCCGGGGAATACGAACAGGAATTCACGGGAAGTGACCAGGGCAGTCTCTGGGTAGGCAGGTTGTCACGGCAAGTGACCAGGGCAGTCTCTGGGTAGGCAGGTTGTCACGGCAAGTGACCAGGGCAGTCTCTGGGTAGGCAGGTTGTCACGGCAAGTGACCAGGGCAGTCTCTGGGTAGGCAGGTTGTCACGGCAAGTGACCAGGGCAGTCTCTGGGTAGACAGGTTGTCACGGCAAGTGACCAGTGCAGTCTCTGGATAGACAGGTTGTCACGGCAAGTGACCAGAGCAGTCTCTGGGTAGACAGGTTGTCACGGCAAGTGACCAGGGCAGTCTCTGGGTAGTCAGGTTGTCACGGCAAGTGACCAGGACAGTCTCTGAATATACAGGCTTATACGACCTGAGATGTTGGAGCCTCCTGGTAGGCTGCAGTCCGATGGCAGATGATCGCTCCCAAGCGAGCAGGCAGGAGTCTCTGGAGTAACCGGTAATCACTGCTGGAGATGTCCGAACCTTCGGATAAAGCTGCAGTCGGATGGCAGATGATCGCTCCCAAGTGAGCAGGCAAGAGTCTCTAGAGTAGCCGGGGATCACTGCAGGTGATGTCCGAACCTCCGGGGAGGGCTGCAGTCAGATGGCAGACAGCAAACAGACAGGTAACAGGCAGGCAACTGGAAACAGGAGCTGAGGGCTGAAGCAGAGTTATACAGTGCAACAACAACATTGCTCGGGCACCTCCATTAAGGAGGAAGCCCTTAATATAGGGTGGAGTCCTCCGGCATTGGCCGGAGACTAATTTGGAAAATGCGCGCGGCTCCTTTAAGAGCGGGGGAGGGTGCGGGCGCGCGCCCTAAGTCCAGCAGCAGGGAAGGAGCGCGCGGGCCCAGCAGGGTGGAAGGAGGACGCCGAGGACACTGGGGGCGCTGAGGACGCTGGGGGCGCTGAGGACGCAGAGCGCTGGTAAGGGGAACGGCGTCCCTGCCTGGCAGAGGGCCGGGACGCCGACGCTACAGTACCCCCCCTCTAGGCCCCCCCTCTTTAGGCCAGAAAGAAATTTAGCTAGGATGAGAGGGGCATGGATGTTCTCCCGAGGCTCCCAGGTTCTCTCCTCAGGACCAAACCCCCTCCAATCCACCAAAAAATAAGTCTTTCTTCCTACCCTTTTTGTGGCCAGAATGTTCTCTACCTCAAATTCATCATCAGCAGACACTGGAGCAGGAGGTGTACCTGTAGACTTGAAAAAAGAGTTAAGTACCACAGGTTTGAGGAGAGACACATGAAAAGAGTTAGGAATTCGCAAATTGGCCGGGAGTTTCAATTTATAGGACACTGGGTTGATCTGCCTGATGACCTCAAAAGGACCGATAAACCGAGGACCTAACTTGTAGGAAGGAATTTTGAGCCGAACATATTTGGACGAAAGCCAGACTTTGTCCCCAGGACGGAATTGAGGAGGATCCAGACGTTTCTTGTCAGCATGTCTTTTCATGCGCTCGGATGACTGAATGAGTGCGGACCGGGTACTCTCCCAGATGGAGGAGAATTCTCTAACCAGAGATTCCGCAGCTGGATTGTCCACAGAGATGGAAACGGGGACAGGAATCCGAGGGTGCTGACCGAAGACTATAAAAAACGGAGACTTGGTGGACGATTCGCTCTCGTGATTATTGTAAGAGAATTCGGCCCAAGGTAGGAGCTCCACCCAATCAGAATGATAAGCATTAACGAAGTGTCGGAGATAGCTGGTCAGATTCTGATTTATTCGCTCAACTTGTCCATTGGACTGTGGATGGTAAGCGGAGGAGAAATCCAAGGTGACGTCTAGTAACTTACAAGTAGCTCTCCAGAAACGTGAGGTGAACTGTACCCCACGATCTGACACAATGTGACGAGGCAAACCATGGAGACGGAAGATGTGGCGGATAAAGTCTTTAGCCAACTCGGGTGCAGACGGAAGACCTGGCAGAGGAATGAAGTGAGCCATCTTGGAAAAGCGGTCAGCGACCACCCAAATGACCGTACAACCGGCAGAGACGGGCAGATCCGTAATGAAGTCCATGGCTATATGTTGCCAGGGAGCAGCGGGTACAGGAAGCGGAAGAAGACGGCCGGCAGGCAGGTGTCTCGGAACTTTGTTGCGGGCACAGGAGACACAGGCAGAAACAAAGTCTATTACGTCTTTGTGCAGGGTAGGCCACCAATAATGCCGGGTAATGAGTTGGAGGGTCTTTTTCTGACCAGCGTGGCCAGCGAGTTTAGACGAATGACCCCAATGTAGAATTCTCTTCCGATCAGTCTCTGATACGAACGTCTTACCAGGAGGGAGACGATTTAGACTCACGGGAGCCACCTGCATCACTCTGGCGGGATCGATGATATGTTTAGGCTCATCTTCGAGATCCGACACCAGGAAGGACCGGGACAAGGCATCCGCCTTGATGTTTTTGTCAGCCGGGCGAAAATGCAAAAGAAAATCAAAACGGGCAAAAAACAAGGACCACCGGGCTTGGCGAGGGTTAAGTCTCTGAGCATGCTGAAGGTAAGACAGATTTTTGTGGTCCGTGTAGATGATTACCGGATGAAGAGCCCCCTCGAGTAGGTAACGCCACTCCTCCAATGCCAACTTAATGGCCAATAACTCTCGATCTCCTATGGAGTAGTTGCGCTCGGAGGAGGAGAAGAGTTTGGAGAAGAAACCACAGGAAACCATCTTCCCGGATGAAGATTTTTGAGTAAGTACCGCTCCGGCTCCAGCAGAGGAAGCGTCCACCTCCAGGAAGAACTGCTTGTTGCCGTCCGGGCGATGCAGCACTGGAGCGGAAGAGAAGGCTTGTTTCAAGGAAAGAAAGGCCTCCTCTGCTTCGGGCGTCCACTGTTTGGGGTTAGCATCCTTGCGGGTGAACGCTGAGATTGGAGCAGTCCTGGAAGAGAAGTGCGGTATGAAGAGACGGTAATAGTTAGCGAATCCCAGGAACCGCTGAATGGCCTTCAACCCCTCTGGTCGGGGCCACTTCTCGATGGCAGACAGTTTCTCCGGATCCATTCGTAGACCTGTTTGAGAGATAATGTAGCCCAGAAACGGAAGCGAGGTCTGCTCAAAGAGGCACTTCTCATATTTGGCGAAGAGGTGATTCTGCCTGAGCCTGAGCAGAACCTGACGAACATCCCTCCGGTGAGACTGGAGATCCGGAGAGAAGACCAAGATGTCGTCAAGGTACACCACAACGCAGGAGTAGAGGAGGTCCCGGAAGATGTCATTGACCAACTCCTGAAAGACTGCTGGAGCATTACAGAGACCAAAGGGCATAACCAGATACTCGTAGTGGCCATCCCGGGTGTTGAATGCCGTCTTCCATTCATCTCCTCGACGGATACGAACCTAGGTTGTATGCTCCACGAAGATCCAGTTTAGTGAAGACTCTAGCCCCTCTAAGACGATCAAACAACTCCGGAATGAGCGGAAGAGGGTACTTATTCTTCACTGTGATCAAATTTAGGCCTCTGTAGTCAATACAGGGACGGAGAGATCCGTCTTTCTTTTTTACAAAAAGAAACCTGCTCCCGCGGGGGAGGTAGATTTCCGGATGAATCCTTTCGCTAAATTCTCCTCGATATATTCTGACATCGACCTGGTCTCTGCAGCGGACAATGGGTAAATACGCCCACGGGGAGGCGTAGTACCGGGTAGCAGGTCGATCGGGCAATCATATGGTCTATGCGGGGGTAATGTCTCTGCTTCCTTTTTATTAAAGACATCAGCGAATGACCAATATGGAATCGGGAGTCCAGGTAGATTAGCAGGTGTAGGAGAAGAACGGACGGGATGAACAGGCACCAGACACGTTTTATGACAGTCCTGTCCCCAGCGAAGAATCTCTCCATTCTGCCAGTCGAGCACGGGTGCATGTTTTTGGAGCCAAGGCAGACCTAGTAAGAAAGCATGAGAGAGTCCAGGTAAAACATGAAACGAGATGCTCTCAGAATGCAACATTCCCACCTGCAGGGTTATGGCTTCGGTGATAAGTTGGATGGGACGAGGTAGGAGACCCCCATCCACAGCAGCAACAGATACTGGTTCAACCAGAGGTTTGGTGGGAATGCGATACTTCTCTACTAGAGCCTGTGAAACAAGATTCCCAGCTGCTCCAGAATCAAGTTGGGCCAGTTCGAAGTAACGGTTCTTACGATGAGAATAGAGACAGACAGCAGCAGAGATGAAGAGGATTTATTCTGGTCTAGGTGGACCTCTCCGAGCGAACCTAGACACAGGCGTTTCCCGACCTCTCCGGACAGGTACGGATCCAGTGCTCCTTACTGCCACAGTAGAAGCAACTCCTCTCGGCACGGCGTGAGTCCCGACGGGCTTTGACCATCTTGGTCTGGTCGACCTGCATAGGCAAAGCAGTGTGCATCTGGGGAGAAACGGAAGGGGTTATAGGTCTCAGAAACGAGGGTGCAAGACGAGGAAACCTTCTCTCACGGGTGACCTCTTTGCACGTTCCTGGAACCGTAGATCAATTCGATTGGCAAGATTTATTAAATCATCAAGGGAGGTTGGAATGTCCCGACTGGCAAGTTCATCTTTAATACGGCCGGACAGACCCTCCCAGAAGACCGAAATCAGGGCGTTATTGTCCCAAGCCAACTCTGAGGCTAGAGTACGGAACCGTATGGCATATTGACCAACGGTGAGACTCTCCTGACGGAGACGCAACAGAGATGATGCAGAGGAGGTCCTCCGTCCAGGTTCGTCGAATACCTTCCGGAAGGCCGAGAGAAAAGCAGGCAGGTCAGATACCAGAGGATCTTCTCTCTCCCAGAGAGGATTAAGCCAGGCCAGAGCCTCTCCGGTGAGATGGGACATGATGAAGGCAATTTTGGCCCGGTCAGAGTTAAACTGGTGTGCCAGGAGTTCGAAATGCAGGGTGCACTGGTTAATGAAACCACGAGCCAGAGCAGGGTCGCCTCCAAACCTAGGAGGAGCTGAAAGTCGGGGTCCGGGAATGGAAACCACGGAATTGGGAAGCAGCGAGGCTGCCGGATTGTGAGTCATGGCTCCAGCGGTGGTTGCTGGTGATGAATTCAGAGTGTCCAGGCGGGAATTGACGTTCCGCAGATGACCCAGGATGGCCTCCTTTTGCGACCTCTGGCGAGATAGTTCATGACACAATTCCGGGAGTGAAGGGGTTTGGGTGCCACCGGGTTCCATGGCCCGAGCAAACTGTAACGGGTCTGGTAGGTGAAACCACTGAGCTTTATTATACAAGACAGTATACTTGTAAGAGAGCAGGTGGCGCCCGGGGAATACGAATAGGAATTCACGGGAAGTGACCAGGGCAGTCTCTGGGTAGGCAGGTTCTCACGGCAAGTGACCAGGGAAGTCTCTGGGTAGGCAGGTTGTCACGGCAAGTGACCAGGGCAGTCTCTGGGTAGGCAGGTTGTCACGGCAAGTGACCAGGGCAGTCTCTGGGTAGGCAGGTTGTCACGGCAAGTGACCAGGGCAGTCTCTGGGTAGACAGGTTGTCATGGCAAGTGACCAGGGCAGTCTCTGGATAGACAGGTTGTCACGGCAAGTGACCAGGGCAATCTCTGGGTAGACAGGTTGTCACGGCAAGTGACCAGGGCAGTCTCTGGGTAGTCAGGTTGTCACGGCAAGTGACCAGGACAGTCTCTGAATATACAGGCTTATACGACCTGAGATGTTGGAGCCTCCTGGTAGGCTGCAGTCCGATGGCAGATGATCGCTCCCAAGCGAGCAGGCAGGAGTCTCTGGAGTAACCGGTGATCACTGCTGGAGATGTCCGAACCTTCGGATAAAGCTGCAGTCAGATGGCAGATGATCGCTCCCAAGTGAGCAGGCAAGAGTCTCTAGAGTAGCCGGGGATCACTGCAGGTGATGTCCGAACCTCCGGGGAGGGCTGCAGTCAGATGGCAGACAGCAAACAGACAGGTAACAGGCAGGCAACTGGAAACAGGAGCTGAGGGCTGAAGCAGAGTTATACAGTGCAACAACAACATTGCTCGGGCACCTCCATTAAGGAGGAAGCCCTCAATATAGGGTGGAGTCCTCCGGCATTGGCCGGAGACTAATTTGGAAAATGCGCGCGGCTCCTTTAAGAGCGGGGGAGGGTGCGGGCGCGCGCCCTAAGTCCAGCAGCAGGGAAGGAGCGCGCGGGCCCAGCAGGGTGGAAGGAGGACGCCGAGGACACTGGGGGCGCTGAGGACGCAGAGCGCTGGTAAGGGGAACGGCGTCCCTGCCTGGCAGAGGGCCGGGACGCCGACGCTACAGCAACTATTTGTTAGACATTGATAGATCTGTTATCCCTACAAGTAAGCGTTAGCCCTTCTACTCCATCCCTTTTAAGTTTAAGTTGGAGTTGGCAGCTGTTGTGGAGATCTTCTCTGAAAAGCTTCTTGACTTTGAATTATTTTCTGCACAAGTCATAGAGATGTAACATCAAATTCATAGGCCCTAGTACAA
The DNA here is from genome assembly GCA_033576555.1 of Oophaga sylvatica. Classification (NCBI taxonomy): domain Eukaryota; kingdom Metazoa; phylum Chordata; class Amphibia; order Anura; family Dendrobatidae; genus Oophaga; species Oophaga sylvatica. Next base: position 56,592,083 of record JARQOD010000006.1, read on the forward strand.
AATCTCCAGCAGGACCTCTAACATTCAAGTCTGCTCATATGGGGGAAAGAGACTTTTAGGCAACCCTAGGCACCAGGACCCAGGTGTGACTGCAACCTCTTCACCATTGTAATTACACTCCTGGTCCTACATTCCATGGAGGAGGACAAAAACAGAATGACTAAAGCTGTCAAATTGAAATTTGAAAACCTATAGCACTGCTCCAAATGAGTGAATCTATGTATCGAAGGTCTTCTGGAGTCCATTTTTTACTTTAGAAGGGAGCTCTTAATCATTTTATAGCATTATCACTATTACTACTCAACATATCCTGTACATCCGGCCCCCGTGTCAAACTGGGGTGTCTAGGGCTTATTTGTGGAGTTATTTCTAGAGGCATACCAATTAACAGTTCCATTCACTTTAAAATCTGCTAAAAATATCAATCAAAAGCTAGTATGTAGAGTGAATTATATCCCATTCACATGCTTTGGGAAAAATCCCCACAGTTTTTTGTCCTCATGTGTGAAAATGAACATATTGAGCATGCTGAATAAACCCATTGAATGTCAATAGGGCTAATCCTCATGTTGATCCAAGGTACCTACACAACAGAAATTTGATTGTCAGCCTCAGATCCTCTAAAAAATTTAATGGATTTACCACAGGCAAATATCCAATGTCTGAATTTAGCTTTAGTCCTCATTCACACATCTGTGTTTATAAGAGATATCACACATACACAACATGTATCAGTGTGCTATCCGTTCATGTCAAAGACCCACTCATTGAAATATATGAGTTAAGGTCCATGACTCAGACAAAACTTTTTGCAAATAAAGAAATGTGAAAACAACCAGGAGGCTCAAGGGGAACTACAATTGCCAGGGGGTCCTAAAAGTCAGCAGGTGTCTGTGCATGCTGGGAGTTTTGGTCTAATGGTGCAACATTTTTTTTAGATGTTTTGCCTAATAGGACCTGGTCCCAAACTATCACCTACAAAACATATAGGAAATATAGTTCTTTGTTGACATACTAATAGAAGATTATAAATGGGGGAATACACCCCATTAATCAACCCCACAATTATACCCCACAATCAATACTATACCTAATTACAAAAAGCCATAATAAAACATACACTAGAATAATTCATATCATGATTGCAATATAGACAATTAAAAAGAGACAATTCAAGTAATAGTAAATAAGCTACTAATATGAATTAATGGGTGACAACTAGAGATGGAAGAATCGATTCATCAGAACTCTGGTTCATTGGCCGGGTCAGTAATCTGTAACTGCTGGATGGGAAGCCTAATCTACACAAGAGCCAGGAATGTCGGGACCTAAGAAGATTCACAGGCCTCCCGTCCAGCAGTCACAGATTACTGACCAGGCCGATGAACTGGAATCCTGCAAATCCATTCTCCCTTCTCTAGTGACCACTACCATGAGTGTCGATCTCATATCCACATCAGTTAATGCACTCAATTATAGTATTCTAAATCGCTCCAACGTAAGCTACCTACATACTTCAAGTAGATTTTCAAAAGACGATTGAAGCAGCAAATGTAATGATAAAGTGCTAACCCATAAGTGGCGCAGTGTTCGTCAATCCATCCAACCCTTGCTCCCATGCTATGCCGCCTTTCTTAAATAGGACCTTTCATTGGATGTTTTAAGGTTAACTGAGTACTTCCTTCAATTGACACTGTTCTGACTGTGGAAGAGTTTGTATTTTTGTTCTAAGCACTACAGTTCCAAAGTTAAGCTCTCCGATAATAAAGGTGCCTATTTTCCAATCAACCAACTGGGTATATACCAGAGAACTTCTCTGTGGGTATGGCCATGTTTTGACTGGCCAGCATCAGAGGAGAAAAACTAATACCCAGAAGTTCCGTGGTACTCTATATGTCCAATTGATTGAACGCAAAAATTGCATTTTTATTACCAGGGGGTCATAACTTTATGGGGCATAGAAGAAAAAGAAAAACTGTTCAAAAAATAATAGAAATTGGAAGAGGTACTCAGTATAAATAAAAAAATAAAGTAAAAGGTCTTCTTTAAGGAGGGGGAGCATTAACTGATAACAGGTCTGCTTTAAATTACTCATCTGGAATATATTAAAAAATAAGGATTACAGCAAGAAAGTTGATGATAAAAAAAGCAATACTCGCCTGATAAGTCCCCTGCCGATCCAGTGTCACCGCTTTGGTGGTCACTGTCAGGCTCCATTTAATTCTCTGCATTGATGATGTCACATATAACTATGAGAGTTTTGCAGCTAATCATTGACCTCAGCTTTAATTCATATGCTTGAATTAGAAATTCCCTATCCTTCCCTAACTACACCATCTAAGTGCTTTTCTAATTTTTTTCCCTACTTCCTTTTTGGTGACGTTTTGCTTGAGAATCCCAGTGCTGCGGTTTGTGAGTAATGTGTATCTTTCTATATTTTCCTTATGCCTACTGCTATAGTTTTGTTTTACTGTTGTAATGAATCATTTCTCTGTTATGTATTTACTGCCTTTTCAATAGAACAAATGCCTCTATAAGCTATTTTTGTGGGCTTTCTGTTTAATTTCTCTACATTCTTACAAAGTTGAGATTATGTTCAAAATACTATACTTACCCTGATTTTGCAGGGAGTTTTAAGGGGCATTAACACTGCAAGACAATCTTGAAAAAGATTTATTGAAATGCTCACATCATGATTATTTTGCAGTATGAATAGGCTGTTGATCACCCAAAATGCTCATTCATAGGTTGAAAAGATCCTTGTTCTTGGTGGTGGATCGTCCTGTGTAAACAAGACTCGCTCAGAGCACATCATTTAGTTTGGACTGCCTGTGTAAACAGGCATTCAAATCACCACTGGTTGGTAAAAGTTTACCAATCGGCTGTAGTCTTGTGCCGCTGGTCAATCAGTGTCACCGGACCTTAGCCTTTGCTCTATTCCACTTTGAGAAGGTATACTCATCTTTTATTTGCTTTAGTATACATGTAGCAGTTGTGAAAAGCAGAACAGCAGACTGAGCCTCTAATAAAAAAGGTTAATTTCATAATACGGCAAACTATCAGCAAGCAAATACATCTTGACAAAAAATGTAAGCCAGCTTCCACAAACTTCAAATATTGTGGCTTCATTCAATGATTCTCTAAAAACCATAGAAAAATGTGGGATAACTTCAGGTCAGGGCAATGCAACTCTTAGTCAGAACATGAATAAGACAGGTAACCACCATTTATGTAAAGTCTTATGGCTAACGCAACAAATTCAATGGTATGTGGTAGTATGCATAGCCAAGGTGGCTTGGACATCACACCAGGTCACAGAAGATTTCGGTTGTAGTGGTAAGGGATTTATCATGTTTATTGCTTATGGGACAAGGAACCTCTTAGTCCACCCTTAGTCCAACCATAGTGTTCTTATAAAGAAGTTGCAAGTCTACTGTTATAAGCTAATTTAGGCAAGTCATATAGTTAGATGACAATTGATGTTCACTGAAAACAATGAATACTATTGGATGTCCTTTGATTTCAATGTAAGTCCTATGATGTTGTGCTTTTCTTACAGTGATGGTTCCCACTATCTGAAAAGGGATTATTCAAACCAGATGATCCATTAAAAGTTTGGTGGAATTATAAACAAGAATTTGTCTCTGGTGATTAAACAGAAAAGTTTGTATCCGACAGCTGACCCAAAGCCTAAACAGGATCAGTGCAGAGCTGATCTGACTATAAGAGTCGCTGGCAATAACACAACCACGTTATTAGCAGCAGTATTAATTGAATTAATTTAACCAGATACTACTTATTTATTTGATGAATTTAGTTTCTCTTTACTTTGAGCCCCATTGCTGACTACATTACTTCTGGACCACCAGTACATTATCTACAACTGTAGTCACTGGAATCTGCTGCGTCAGAGGGGATAAGTTCAGCTTTGGTTCATTGAACTCAATGTGCTTTTTTACTTAGACCATTCAGACACCTCCCAAATTGTATTCCACATGTGAACTAATGGTTTACCAAAAACCCATAAATGAATCACTTAGCGGACAAGATGATAGAATACCAAGAATGTGGCTTGCAATAGAAGGAAAAAGAAGATGTAGACCTGTGAGAGAACAGTTTTGCAACAATGAAAAGTGATTCATCCTATACAGTTACTAAAATAAGATAAATGATGCTGAATGATGATACTTACTAAACTTTGTACACATTTTTTGTACCAATTTTTTATTTCTGACAAAGAATTTCACTATAAAAATGTTGAGTAAAGCAATACTTTAACACTAGCTAACTGCACAAATACGAAGTACATATACATCGGTAGGTTACAAGGTTAGTGACTTAAATCACACCAAGTAGCAGTATGAAACTGGCGCAGTTATCAGTCAGATGAGCTATAGTGACATAAACAAAGTCTACTTCAGGACGGAAGCTGTGGCATCACTAGTGGGTGTTTGTTAGGTAACTATGACATCAGAACTATTACAGTCAAAAAACGGTCAAATTGCTGTCAGCTTCTGTTACATCACAAGTGGGTCAATGTAAACCTTTGTAACATCTCAGACATGTTTATACTTGTTAATACCAACAAAATGGAGTGAGATGAAATTATATTATATGCAGGACGCACCATAACCAAAATCAGATACCAGCAAAAATAAGGTGCTACGTAGGTCTCATAAAAGATACTGTTTATTGAAACTATTAAAACCAAACATAAAAGTTTAACATATAAAGCAAGACAGAGTATCAAAAATAGGGGATAACACTGTACACAAAGTAAATATACATGGCAAAAAGACCATGTGCAAAATAGCCAAGAACGTGTATAAGTAGGCAAAGTACTTACATCAGATGATGTTTGGGCAGTCAAATAACAGTCTAGTGTTCCCTACCCAGCCCCCTGACGAAGCTTGGGTGAAACACGCATTAGGGTTTGGTAGGGAACACTAGACTGTCATTTGAATGCCCAAACATCATCTGATGTAAGTACTTTGCCTACTTCTTATACACTTTCTTTGCTATTTTGCACATTCTATCTTACACAGCTACAGCTGTGAATTGTAGGCTGACATACCATGGTCTAGGTACCGTACTTTTTGCACATATTTTTTGCCATTTATATTTACTTGGTGGTCTATTGTGCCTATTTTTGATACTCTGTCTTACTTTATATGGTAAACTTTTATGTATGGTTTAATAGTTAATAAACAGTATATTTTATGAGACCTATGTAGCACCTTATTTTGTGGTATTTGATGTTCATACTGGTTTCTGATGTGACATGTTTTACTGACTAAATTGACTAAAAGTCTGGATGACAAAAAGAATTTGAGTAAATATGTTGACCAATGATTAGATTCAGTGGGTTATATAAGGAAATCTGTCAGTAAGCTCACCCCCCAAAGCCCTTATATATGGGCATGCAGATCTTTGACATGTAAATTTGTTGACACCTTTATGTCTTCTATCTGCTGCTGCATTCCTTAAAAATTTGTGCTTTCATTCATATGCAAAGAAGGCTTTGTGTGCTCTGGGCATGGCAGAGCATTTTTCAAGCCTCTGCCTCCAGTGGTTGTTTCTCCTCTCTTTAGGTTGAGAGCTCACAGTCTGATTTCCTTGTATGGTGCGTAATGTCATACAGAGACAGTGAGCTAATAAACAAGACACACAGGCTAATCCTGGAAGAGAATATAATCTTAGGAGGCAGTGGCTTGTAAGATCTCTGTCATGCCCACCTCAATTGCAAAAAATATAAAATGCTAATTTCTCAGGCATGCAGCAGATACATTATGTAAAGGCATCAATGGATTTACAGTGCAGAAGTCTGCATATCAATGTCTGCAGATTTAGAAGGTTGATCTTACTGATAGATTTTGATTAATTACATGTGCATTTACTCATCTTTTTACCTGTTTAGTGGACTTTTAGAAAAACAGTCCTAAATGTTATATATGCAAATAGTAAAGTAATTGATTACATGAAAAAAAAACTTTCTGCATCTTCCCTCTCCTGTATACACCTGTCTAATGACCTCAGGGAGGATGAGATGACAGCATCAAGTTGTGATCTTTCTATACAATGTCACTGGCAGCTTCATACCTTCATACCCATACCTTCCCATTTTTGACAGTCACAAAGTATAACCTTTAAATAAGTTAAAATTAATGCTGTACCGGGAATATTTTTGCTAGAATATTGAGCTCAAAATCTATTGAAAGTTAAAATTCTAGGTTTTTAATACAATGATACAAAAAACCTGTAAGTTAAAGGGAACCTGTCACCAGGTTTGGCCTATACGAGTTGCGGCCATCGCCTTTCAGTGCTGTATATCTGCACCTAACCCGACCTATAAGAGAAGAAAAATAACTCTAATTATACTCACCTGCTGGGCGGTCTGGTCCAAGAGGTGTCGCAGGTCTTGGTCCGGTGCCTCCCATCTTCTTATGATCGCCAATCTCCTTCTTGGTTCATGTGGATGACGCGTTCCTGCATCATCCACAAAGGCTCCCTGGCATTGAGCTCCTGCACTCTCTTACTTTTCTGCCCTGTTGAGGGCAGAGCAAAGTCCTGCAGTGCGCAGGCGCTAGGTCTCTCTGACCTTTCCCGGCACCTGTGCTGTTGTGAATGTGTTGGAGACGACTTCGGAGCGGAGGCTCCCTCTGGTGGTTGCTGAGGGTATTGAACCTATGTTGAACAGCAAGAGTTCTCCACCTGCAATGGATGAATGGTTAACAGGGGGGACGGACTGGCCTGATATAAGTGAGCTGGCCTCCCATGATCCTCGCCGGTGATCAATTGTTACTTCCTGGTCTAGGTTGGAATTCAGCTTGCTTTTCTGCTGTCTCCTGCTATCAATCAGATAAGTTACTTTCTGTTTTTTTTCTGTTGTTTGATGTCCCTTGTTTTTGCGGCCTTGCTTTTGAGCTCAGCCGGGTCCCCTTTGGGGGGCTTGCGCTGGTCCCTGTTCTCTTTTTGTATTTGCACTTGTGCTCAGTTCCTGTGAAATTTTACTGCTGGGTAACTGCATTTTCACACCAGAGATCTGATATAGGTGGTTGAGACCGTGTGGTCTCAGCATTTTTGGATTCAGAAGTGTTGGAATTTTTCCTAGGGTTTTGTTGGGTTGCAGACAGTATTCTCTCCTGTACTATCCTATCTAGACAGTTTTGGGCCCCAGCGTTTGCTCATTCTATTTTCTGTCTGTGTTCGTGTTTTCCTCTTGTCTAACCGCCATTATATGTTTGGTGGCTTCCTAATACTTTGGGGCTCTTCTCCGGAGAAGTTAGCTTTCCTCTTTCCATCTACAGGGGTAGCTAATCTCTCCGGCTGTGAAGAGGCGTCTAGGGCACCGTAGGAACATCCCACGGCTGCTTCAAGTTGTGCGGTTAGTTTAGGGTTCTGCAACCTATTAGATACCAACCTCTCTGGTGTTTGGCTGCCTTTGCGGTTTTTTGCTCCTGCCCTCCTCAGCTACCAAAACATAACACCGCGCCCTGCAGTATTTGCTCTGTCAGGGCAGAGAAGAACGCCTGAGCTGAAGCGTGATGCTGAGAAGACTGTGTGGATGATGTAGGGATGTGTCATCCACATGAACCAAGAAGGAGGATGGCATCGCAAGAAGATGGGAGGTGCCGGCCCAAGAAGAACGACACCCCTCGGACTGGACCGCCCCTCAAGTGAGTATAATAAAAGTTATTTTTCAGTTCTTCAAGGTCGGATTGGGGGCAGATATACAGCATTAAAGAATGCTGTATATCAGCCCTGAAACGCGGTGCCTGCATCTCATATCGGCCAAACCTGGCAACAGGATCACTTTAATATTTAAGGTCATGATGCACAGTTGTGTGAATAAATGTTTGCCCCTTACTGACTCCCTATTCTTTTGCACGTTTGTCACACTTAAATGTTTCAGATCACCAAACAAATTTAAATATTAGACAAAGATAACACATGAAAACACAAATGCAGTTTATAAACTAAGTTCTTTAATATTAAGGGAAAGTAGAAATCCAAACCTTCAGGGCCCTGTGTAAAAAAGTGATTTCTCCTTAAACCTCATAACTGGTTGGGCCACCCTGAGCAGCAACAACTGCAATCAAGTGTTTGCGATAACTGGCAATGAGTCTTTTACAACGCTCTGGAGGCCCACTCATCTTTGTAGAATTGTTGTAATTCAGCCACACTGGATGGTTTCTGAGTGGAAGGAAGGGGGCAAACACTTTTTCACACAACTGTACACTGCATAGCTCCTTGTTAGTGAAAATGTTAAGCATCACACATAATATTTAAAGGGAACCTGACAGCTGATACATGCTGCCTGATCCACAGGCAGCATGTATCAGATACTGGCTATATAATCTCAGCCAGGTATGTTTGACTCTGAAAAGCTGTGGCGTATCAGAGAAATATATACTCTAAAGGACAGTGGGGACTGAGCTGCACAGGAGTCTAGTCAGACAGAAGGGTACCTGTGGCTTCTCCCTGCCCTCTCCCCTGGAGTGACAGATCTCTCCTTACACACGCACACAGGAAGAGACCGGTCAGTTACTGGCAGGGGGCGGAGAGAAGCCACCAGGGACCCACTGGCATGACTAGTCTCTCGTGTGTTTTGGTCCCTAGCCGTTTTTTACAGTATGCTTTTCTCTGAAACATCGCAGTGTCTAACCTGTCAGGAGGAAATAATACAGCCAGTCCCCGATACATGCTGCCTGTGAATCGAGCAGCAGGTGTCAGATGTCAGGTTCCATTTAAAAAAGGTTTTCATAGGCTGATAGGCATCCTCTGCGTAAAATTAACAAAATCAGTATTACTTACCCCCTGACGCTCCAGTGCTGCCTCTCTGCCACAGCCCCTGGTCTTTGTTGAAGTCAAGTATTCAGCACACAAGCCCTAAGCCCAGTGAACATCTGCAGTGGTCACATCACATGCTGCTGTTGTAAGGGAGGTAAAGGACTGTAGTCGTGACCTGAATTACTGCAGCATCTATGTCCAGTCCTTCCCCTACATGAAACTGTACTCTTCTCTTCAGCGTACCTGCATCTCCAAGTTCAACTTCCCCTGGCCACTTCCCAGGCGACGACGTTCCCTCTTTCAGGCAACCCTCAATAATGGAGACACAGACCAGGATAACTTGAACATTATCTTTACTTAACACTTCACACGTTACATCCACAGTTGGCATATCATGGGTTTCAATTGTTTCCTGATCTTTCCCTGCTTTGCTGTCACTTATGTGCAGTACACGCCCGGACCATACTAGACTGCTTCCCAGTTCCTTCCAGGCCTGACCTCGCTATAATGACATTTCCTTCAGCCTGTTTCGCCCCAGACATGAATTCATAAATCACTACATTTGGTGACCCCCGGTGAAGCATCCCGTTGAAGTTTCAACTCCTTTAATCTCCTTAGTCCAGCCAACTTCTGCTTTAAAAGCATTGGCCCAGGTGGTAAGACGACACATCTTCCTTCTCTGTACAGGCCCACTGATATGCTATACAGTGGCCGTGGGTAACGTGGGCTGCAGCACTTGAACGTTGTGTGGCTGCCAGCTGTCCGGGGATATAGCCCATGTGGACACTTGGGCACTCTGGCCCCATCTGAGCTAACTTCCTAGAACCTTCTCACTACTACCAGGCAGCCCCTCCTACACTTAACCCTCTATGAACATCCTATAGCTATATCTAACAATGCCCACTAGTATGCCCCATCTAGTGGCCCACAACAGAACTACACTTACCCAATGTATATAGGAACTATATACTAAAGTGCCCTCCTCTAATGTCCCAAAAGGATGCACTTCACTTTCCCTAAACTGTACATATATAAAGAACATCAGTCACATTATATTATACAACATTATACTAAAGGGACACAAGACAATATAATAGAGTTCTCCTAGAGAATGGTAACACAATAGAAAACGTGGCAATACCATTACTGTGTGTGGTAATACATGTTCCCATGTAGCAGTACCAGCAAGATATTTACAACGACACACAATAATTAGTACATATAAACAATAAGAACACCCCCTTACACAGTCATGTCAATAAAGATCAAGAGCAGCAGCAGGGAGGCAGCAATGGTGTGCAGGGGATAAATAATTATTTTGTTATATTTACACATGCATTATGCAATTACGCATGCATTAAAAATTAAACAAGGAAAACACCTTTAATCATAAACAAAATGGCATTAAATATGATATGTCATATTCCTCATGCTGCCATGAGGCTTAGAGAGTATATATATATATACCTTTTGTTTAATGTTGGCTGCATTACATTTTTACATGAGTACAATTTTAACACCCTGATTGTATCTTATATTTTGTTATCTTATCCGGGTCAGTAATTACAGAAATAGTTTATGTTGAAGAAATTTAAGAGAAATGAGTGCATGATATAACCCCGTCTTTTTATGATTGATCCAGAGAGATAGAGAGAGAAATGGCAGATATGCTATAGATAGATAGATTATGTAATTGGAATTATTACAGAAACTCATAAGTAACATGTCTTTATTAACTATTTGCTATATTACACAATAGCCCAGCTACGCCCCCTCAAATGGATTTTCCCCAAGAATTCTCAATAAATACAACTTGTGGAGGACATGGAGATCATTCATTCAGAAGTTACTCTCTTTAGGGCTTATTCACCGAGGTGTGGATTAGAAAGAAAGGAAATTAGCACAAGGAATGGATTGTACAAGTAAGTGAAACTTACTGGACATGCTGAAAGTATTTGAGAACTATTGCACACAAGGCACTCTGCTGCTTCTACATTGTGCATTACATAATAGGAAATGCTCAGTTAACCCTTTAGACTTAAGGCTATCGAGCATGACCACGTAATATTCTCCGAATATCTATCACCTTATATTTAAATTGCTAATAATTTCTAATAATTCATTTATTCTCCATTTATTATGTATTTCATTAATCTTAGTTATAGCATGTTGCCAAAGTGATTCAAAGCATTACATGTTATGTATTGGAACTCCAACATTTTGTGGTGGCTTCTATGAAACCAAAAACTAATGGTTATATTCGTTTCTGCAAGTTGAGTTATATTTGATTTCAGAGGGTCAAAAAAAAAGCAATGGATAATACATCTTCTACATTTCATATAGTATTTGCTCATTGTCAACATAAACCAGGAACAAGTGTGTAAATTGAAAGTGTTAATCGGATGCGTAAATGGAAATGTTCTTGAGTCATAGAAAATCCTTCTTTGCAGTTGTGAATTTCTTAACGAAAGACATTATTTCCTATTACAGGCTCTACATCATCTGCGTGGCTCCTGGCTTATTTGGTAATAGCGGCGATATTACCAATTGTATCATCAGCACCTACATCCCCCAACTATCGCTCTACCAGGCAAACTAAAGAAGGATTTGAGACTGCGGGAAATATCTTAATAACGGAGACGGGAAAGCTATTGTCTGTGGTGAGTGTACTTATATTATATATCCCTGAGGATAGAAAATGACATATTTTTATGTTTTTATCATAGCTTGCATAGTTTATCACAGCTATCATAGCTTCTTAATGGGGATAATTTAGGATTTCCATTAGTATAAACACTTATGTCAGTTCAAGTCATCAGGTCACATCTTGATTTATATTTGACCCTTTAAACACTTCTACATCAAGTGTTGGGATATAGGCAGATCCCTGTATGAGGTAGTATGGCTCCTCCTGTGCATTTCTGTACAATGAACCATTGACTGCCATATGTATAGGAAAAAAAATGCCTCGAAAGGAGAAAGCTGCCATCCATATAGCATCAGTGTGAATCCTCAGATATAGCATGAGCCTATGTACCTCTATAGAAGCCCTATTACAGAACTATGCAAAATAAGGCTGTGAAACCGCCATATACAGAGGACTTTAAAGAGCACTAGACCTAAAATTAACAGGTATCTTGTATGCAGAGCTTCTAATATCAGCCATAAATATGTATGGGAAAGTATCTGGAGGATCTAAGACCTGCAATGGTCCGTTTCACCCAGCTGATAACAGGGAACAATGGCGGCTCAGACTGCACACCAAACTATAGTGTAAGACACAGAGTTCCCACGGAAACTTTTCTTCTGACTGTTTTGACTAATACTTGAACTAATACAATTGAACTAGCTTTTCCTGTACGTCTTTGCCAGTAAAATGAGTATTCACATGTGTCTCAGCTTTGGGGTGAGATACACATGAATACTCCCTGGGGTGTTCAGCCAGCGAAGCACATCTCCTGTGTGGCTGTATACCGAATACTCCACCATTGTGTCATTTCTGCTCATTATGATGCATTCAGTCTTTTTTCCCCAAAATACACATTTCAGCAGATTTTTATGTCTCGGACTTCGATGTTCTTAGTTGTCCAAGTTGTTCATTTGTAAAAAGAAGTTAGTGTAAGAGTAAAATGTAACGTGAAACCAGATGCACAAAATAGGCCTCACTTATCAAAGCAAACAGAAAACAGGCCTCGTTGCCCCGAGCAACCAATCAGTGCTCAGCTTTCAATCCTTAAACTGCTTTGGTAAAATAAAAGCTGCTCTGTGATTGGTTGCTATGGACATCAAGGTGATATTTTTGATAAATGTGCCCCAATGGTTGTTAGAGGTCAATAAGTTTCCATAAAAGACAATTCTACATGATTTGCCTGATTGAGTGAATTGACCAATTTTTCTCATCAGTATGAGTGGATGTATTCTTCATACAGCACAGCAGAACACTATTCAGTATTATTTATAAAGCGACCGCTTGCTTTTTATCGAAGTTTAAATATTTTTTTGGTGTTTTCTTGTAGATCTGCAAAACTCTCGACCCATGCAGTAGCAGTGTTGAACATTTGTTAAGAATAGACCTGAAACTCCCAGAAATTAAAGACATTGAGTCTGGATGTCTAAGCAAATTCAATAAGGTACAAACACATTCATGTTATTATGTCTAATGTAATATAATAAAGGTTTTATAAGGTGTTTAAAAAACAGGCCTGGAAATAATCTAATTTTTAGCCAAAATAAAAACTTAAGTGGTCGTTTTTAAAAGATTTTTTAATTTGAATGGACTGAGCAGGGGGTGGTGCTGCTATCTCTTATACTTAAAGGCATTGTCCAGCCTTAAGGTACTGCCACACTTAGCGATCTCGTTAGCGATCACGATAACGACGCAATCGTTGGTGTGATCTCTTTTAGGTCGCTAGTAGCTGCCAAACAGGAGATCTCATAAACGACTCATCAGCGGTCAGCGATCTCTTTAACGACTTTGGCGGTCGTTAGGATCTGTCATTAGCATGTACTGAGCGCTTCTGATTCATAGGAATTTCCAGCATCGCCCCTGCTCTCTGTGTCCTGCTAGCCTGCTTTGCAACTTCTGCGATCCTCTCTGTGACGCAAAAGAGAACTTACAGATATTGCGATCTACTCCGTGACGCAAAACAGTCATATGCGTCACAAACGAGGTCGCTCGTCGTTCGCAAAAGGTGCCAAACACAACGATATAGGCTCACCAGCGGGACGCCAATGATCAAAAAACGGTCCAGAACTCTAGTGAACGATCAGCGACATCACAGCAGGGGCCACATCGTTGCTACATGCCACACACAACGAGGTCGCAAACGAGATCGCAAAATAGCAACGTTTTAGTGATCTCGTTTGCAATCTCGTTTGCGATCTCGTTTAGTGTGGCATACCCTTTAAGCTACAAGTCAGGAGTCTCTCTATGTGAATGTAGACTTGTAAATCCTCTCATCACACGCACTGTGCGCTGTAAGGATTCTCCAGTGCTGGCGCTGGCAGCGGAAGGTGCGTGACAGCAAGTATGTGATTGTATACATGCAGTCACATGTCTACTAGACTTTTTCCAGCCTCGCTCAATGCAAGTGTATGCTAGGCCAGACCCAGTCTAGTCGCAATACAAATCACAAACGTGCGGTCATATGACCGCCTGCTCCCAACAGTGTAACCGGAGAACCTCAGAGCGCACAGCATACTGCAGACTTGTTGCCAAAGGCTGAACAACCGCTTTAAACAGCAAAAATGATCTTGAGTTACTAAAGCTCGTCATACACATTACATGGCTGAACAATGCTTTTGCCGATCTCATCTCAGCCGACTCTCTTCTACACAGGAGCGCTCATTTGTCCGAGCGCTCCTGCGTTCTCCATGAGAAAGCCGCCTACTGACTTATCGACTTATCTCCGGGAGAATAATGCGATCGACAATGTGAAATCAGACATGCGCGACCAACATCTCTCCCGACCATCAGTAGGCCGAACTCATCAATATCCGCAGGCTTGGCCGACATTTGTCTAATGTGTATGGGGCCTTTACTGCTCAATATGGTAAAACTGTGTGAAGACATCTGGCAACCTTTTTAGATGGGAACTCGTACTATCAGACTTACTTCCCTAGAGCCTGAGCTTACAAATTTAAAGGGAAAGCAGGATCCAGCACTAAAAAATAGCCATGAAAGTTGTGATGTCTGCTCAACCAATATATAAGTAGTTTTTTACCCCTAAATGTATATTACAAAAAACAAAACTGAAAAGCACCTGAAATAAATGCATAGGTGGTGAAGGTGGCTGTGACTGCATTGCACTAACATACAACGAAATATAGCCGCACACGGAGCACACTAAGATATATGTAAACTTTGAAAGTATGGATTTTGTACTGCACCACTGTTACATAGACTATTCTTATATATTTAGGGTACTTAGTACACAATTTGATCACTTTCTTTGAGCCCATCTGCCACCAGCAAGACTAACAGCTATAACTGTCCTGGGCCTAGGTCTTCACATTTAATGTGTTTCTATGTATTCTAGAGCAACCTGCAAATGCGTATTTATTTTATTTTGCTATGATGTGCTTGTCAGGTTCAATTTTTTACCATATGAAAATTGTCTGTAATGTATACTTTCACTAAGAACATCATTGGGTCGGGGTCTCAGTACATCTAATGTATATTAGAAAAAAAATAGTAACTGCTCTGTACAAACAAAGTCTGTAACACATTTATTTCTCATTAGGAAAAATGTCTGCCCAAAATCTACAGTGATTTGCTGAAGTTCCAAACATACTTGGATTTTCTAAAGGAATCTATGCCAAGCAGTAAAAACACCATTGAGTTTATACAGGTCAAGTCCATCAGTTTGGCAAACAGAATCAAACAAGTAAGCTTCTTTTATTTATGAAAATATTAAATTGTTTTTAGATTTTCAACAAACTGAAGTGGAGGCATTGGTATATCTAGGAGGGCTGGAGGGACATAGGATTGTGTGATGGCCTCTTTTAAGACTAGGGCAGTGAAATAAAACTTTAGTCCAGTTAAGCCAAGTCTAGCTACGACTGAAGCTACAGTAAAAACCACATCATTATGCAGGACTCATGTCTCCTGATCTTGACTGTTACATTCAGTAGAATTACCCCTCCACTTATCTTGTTAGCGCTGCAGTTTCCTTCCTTGTAATTACTGTAAAATGTGCAATCCCCAATGCAAGTAACAATTTCACTCAACATAAACCCTCCTAAAACTATATGAAGGACTAAAAATACTCTATTTCTCTGTTGTAAGCAGCAGCGCGTGTAATCGGAGATTGTTAACTTTCGATTAGTAATAATGTCTTCATGCTATATTTGCTTCGCTTGCTGATAAGATTATGCTAGAGACCTAGACTCTGCAGAAAGTCCCGATTTTTTTTTTTGCCCATATCCCCCTTATCCTTTCACAGTAATTCAGTAAATGGCGCCTCTTCTGCATTAGCTCCATTAGCGGTCACCTACTCTAGAAACCCCATATCCTGCCTCTCTTGGAAACCTCTCAAACCCCCTACATGTAATTTTAAAATGTTAAAACAGCTTATGGGAAGGTTTTTTAATAATAATGCTACAACTAGGAAGTAATTGGCATTTACGATACTCCATAATATAATATGGGTCAACAGAGGTACTAATTTTGGTAGAGCAGATTAGAAAATTAGAGCATCATCGTACTGGTTGCTGTTGGCTGCACCTCTAATTTTTCTCTTCCTTGCCATTCCATAAAAAGGACATTTATATTATCAGTTTCTCCATGATATATTAACTATAAAACTTTTGTACAAGATCTTTATCCAGAAACAGCGCACCTTGGGCTATGTCTAGTATAGCATCTAAACCCTGTTGATTGTTTCCATATGATTAAAACCCCTTACTCTTACTCTATTGTAGAAAGTAGAAAATCCTTCAGAAGACACCACTACCGGCATTACAGTGGCTGACTTAACGTCTGATAACCAATGGAACCAAAATCTTACAACCTTTATCATTCTCCAATCTTTCAAGGAGTACATGGAGAAGGTAGCTCGAGCGCTACGTCAAAGTGAAAAGGTCTCTAAATGATGGGACTCCCTCTACATTACTACTATGTAGTGAAAATCTGCTGTTCTATTTTCAGAACATTCACTGGGATTTATGTTGTTAAATGTTAATTATTTTATTTATAGTCCATTTTATAATTACTTTTATTTAAATATTTATATTTTTGTAATATTAATAATTATGACGCTGTGTTTTATTTATTTGATTTTACTTGTACATCGTGTTTTATCTTGTATAATGTATTTTTGCTAATGATCAAATCATTGCCAGTGTTGCCTAGTCGAGTGGTCTGTAATTTCAATATGTTCACACTATGTATGGAATGTTTACAAAAAATATGCTGATTGTATTCAGACTTCAAACGACCAGGCATGCCTTTTTTATTTTTTTACTTTAATAAACACTGTTGAAGAAGGTACAGCAACATCTTTTCTTTTCCTGCTGACATGTTCCCATTGAATTATTACAAGAGTTACTGAATGATCTTCAAAGGGGTTGTCCATTATTGGACAACCCCTGCTTAATTACATTATATACTCGTGTATAAGCCGAGAGCCCTAATTTTGCCACAAAAAACTGGGAAAACTTATTGACTCATGTATAAGCCGAGGGTGGTGCTGCACAAGGGTTAATGGTGGCCCAAGAAGATGCTTCATAGATAAATACCCCCCATAAAATGCTGCACAAGGGTTAATAGTGGTCCAAAAAGATGCTCCATAGATAAATACCCCCCATAAAATGCTGCACAAGGGTTAATGGTGGCCCAACAAGATGCTCCATAGATAAATACCCCCATAAAATGCTGCACAAGGGTTAATAGTGGTCCAAAAAGATGCTCCATAGATAAATAACCACATATATTGCTGCTGCAATTAAAAAAAAATCGACATACTCACCTCTCATCGCTGGAGGCCAGGTGCCGGTGTCCTGTGCATGCGGGGACACTGGCTCGCTATGGGGGCCAGGTGCCGGTGTTGCCGCTGGCTCAGGCCCCTGGCACCTGCAATATTCACTTGTCCCCGTTCCACTGCCACCGCTGCTCTGTCTTCCGGGTCCTCTGCAGTGACGTTCAGCAGACGGCGCGCACTGACTACGTTATCGCGCCCTCTGACCTGAACGTCACAGTCAGAGGACGCGGAGGACAGAGCGGCGGTGGAACGGGGACAGGTGAATATTGCTCTGCTCCCCGTCCTCCCCCTGTCATACTCACCCCCTTCTGGAGCACGGTCCCTGCAGCCCCTCTTCTTCCATGGTCTCAGGGCCTCTGCTCTTCCAGGTTTCAGCGGTCACATGGTACCGCTCATTAAAGTCATGAATATGCACATATTCATGACTTTAATGAGCGGTACCACGTAACCCTGAACACAGGCGCCGGAAACCTTAGGAGAAGCAGAGGCTGCAGAGACCGTGCCAGGAGGGGATGAGTATGATCTCTGACACCCCCGCTCCCCCTCCCCCACCGACCCCCGGTATATGACTCGCGTATAAGCCGAGAGGGGGACTTTCAGCCTTAAAAAATGGGCTGAAAATCTCGGCTTATACACGAGTATATTCGGTAATTCAGGAGCTGAATGAAGCTAAAAAAAGTGCACACACACCTCCTGCAGCGGCACACATTTTTTGTCATGTCGGCTGCAGCCAATGAGCGGCTGCTCGACATCTGCAGCCTTTATTGTTTCATCAGAGAGAATGTCGACTCTGATGAAATGTGGATAAGCTGCAGCTAAAAAAGCAACCGTTCATTGGCTGCGGCCACCAAGCTACATCACTCTTCAGGAACAGCAGTGTCAACATCTCTAGAATGGTGCCACTGCAGGTGTATACACTGTTTTTATCATAATTCAGCTCCTGAATTGACCAAGCTGGGTTTGTCCAGTAGTAGACAACCTCTTTAAAGTTTGACTGCTTGCTTTTGATGGTCACTGTTGATTAAGCAAACTTTCCATAAATCAATATGAAAAACATATAATATCATATATAATATATGAACAAAAGTATTGGGACACATGCACATTGCAACTATGGGAGCTTATCTGACATCCCTGTTAAGATGTATGACACGACCCAACGGGTGGTCAGTCAGCGGATGGCACAACTCACACATAACGGGATGGGAAAGGCGAGAGGAGGGCCCTAACAATAGGGAATGAGGGATGGTCACCACCTGAGCTCAAACCTGAGCCTTTCCCTGCACTCCCCTAATGCCTTATGCTGGTCCTTCCCCCCGCCACCCTCAGGATACCTCGTCCCTATTGTCACCTATTACTGCCCTGGCTAGTACACTAGCCGACAAGAAGCACTAGCCTCACCTCTGCAGATAATAAACACCAAAGGAGCAAGCTAACAAAAACACCACACTTAGCTTGTGAACACCGCTGCTAAGCTCCACACAGCAGAAAACACCACAACTGGACTCCAAACACCAGATGTGGCTGACACCAGAAAGCTGCTCCTGCTAGGCTGGTTTCCAGAAAGGACCTGTATCACCAACAGTCAGCTGATGCATCGGGTGACCTTTTAAAGGATGGTGGGAGTGGTCACCACCCACATCAGCTAACCCAGCAGCAGTGCAATTACACCAGATTGCCAGTTCGGAAAAACTGACATTAACCCCCGATGGTCCAAAAGGAAAAAAGTTTTAAACTGAGTAGAATCAGAGCTGCTACAAATCCCAAAAATGGATAGTGACAATCCCATTCTATATCCATAGTCATTAATATAGATTAGGTCACCACTTTGCAGTTATAACAGCTCCCCATGCATTTCTAAAATATTTTGAAATGTCTGTAGTAAATTTTGCCTATTCATCCAGAAGAGTATTTGTGAGGTCAGATAAGAGGGTCTGGTTCACAACTTCCAATTACATCTTAAATATGTTCAATAGGGTTGAGGTCAGGACTTTTTGAGGACCAGTCAAGTTCTTCCACACCAAATATAAATAACAATGCCTTTATGGACCTTTCTACACTGGGGCACAGCTTTCCCAAACTGTCTGCACAGTGTTTTTTGTTTTGCATCTTTGTATGCTGATGAATTAAAGACTATGTAGACCTTTTTAGAACTTTTTTTCATAGTTCATTCCTAAATGCCAGGTTAAATTATTTTCTAAAGTCTTCATTAAAGAGAGGCTATATGTTCTTTATTTAGCTGAGAGATCTGCAAAAAAGATACATAACTATTGGAGCTCATGTTCCTGGCAGATCTCTGCTGCCAACTTCCCTCACCTTAGTGTTAGAGACAGCAGAAGGGAGAGGGAAGGGGTTGTACAAAAATCTGAGGTGAAGTTTAGGGAAGTATCAAGTTTTATCGATAAAACATTATGGAACGCAAAGGTAATACATTCTGGAGATGTGCTGATACATGAAAGTAAAGACTGCAGCACCCTATATACACACAGACCTCATAGCGAGCATGCATGAAAAGGATGGACACTCCTACAGTAGAAAAATCAGAAATTTGGATCAGGCTGTAAACAGTAAACCAAAGGGTCTGAAAATGAATGACGGAATTAGCATTGGAGGTGGTAACTTTGCAATTTTATTATAAAAATATTTTTTTCCATGTCAACAGTATCCATAGCCTCTAAGATTTCCATTTACGGGAACTGAGAGGCCCACCCGAACCCCTGAAAAAACAACCTCATCACATTATCCATCCAACATTAAAATTTACAGTTGGCAAAGTGTAATCATCATACAGTAAATGTTCTCCTGCTATTTCTCAGGTCCAGACTTGTCCATCAAACTGCCAGATAAGCAAAAAAAGTATACAGACAGGACAGCATGGGATCACAGCTGATTCTTTTTGTGAGATAAAATATTTCACTGCCTGTTTTTAAGCAATGGTTTACCTCAAAGAAAGAATCAGCTGTGATCCCATGCTGTCCTATCTGTATACATTTTTGTCTCCCTCCCCTGCCCAGGAGCTGTGGTATGAACAGACCATGTTCCTGTACGGTCAGACACAGACATTACACAGTACACAGCAGGGGCACATTTATAAGATTATCTCAGCACAGGAACATTTTTTTAAACACATCCAATTGTGAAACTTATGATTCAAAGATCTATTTATTAAAATGTTGATTAAAAAGTTGATTAAAATTAACTTTGTGGGAAAAAAACCCTTTAAGGGCAGTGTTGGTGACTTGTTAGCACTATGCTTCTCAGAACAGTGACCCTGCTTTGTAAGTTTATGTGGTCTGCCACTTCATGCATGAGATGCTGTGGTCCCGAAAATGATTCCACTTTTAAATAATACCTCTCAGAGTTGATAGTGGAATAGTCAGGAAGTAAGACATTTCACATACTGACATGTTACAAAATTACTAAGAGGTGTTTTCCAATATTGTTGTCTATATAGTGTATATTATCAGAGAAACATTGTACTATGCAAAAGTTTTAGGCAGGCATTCAAACAATGCTGCAAAGTAAGAATGCCTTGAAAAATAGAAGTGTTAATTGTTTATTTCTATCAATGAAGAAAATGCACGTTGAATTCATAAAATAGAAATCAAATGATTATTTAGCGTCTCCATCTTTTCCCTTCAAAGTTCAAAGCAGCATCAACTCTACAAGGTACACTTGAATGGAATTTTTTAAATAACTTGGAAGGCAATACCTATGCCAATCAGCTTTCAGCTCCTGACTAGAGATGAGCGAATTCGAACTGTAAAGCTCGGGGTTCGTACCGGTGTCTGATGCTGAACTTTGAACATGGACTTTCTCCAGGAAGTCCATATTACAGTTCGGGGAGAATAAAAAGAGAGAAAGAAAGAGAGATATAGATATTTTCCAGCTCCAAAGTTTGGGTACCCATTAATTTCAATGGGGTTCAGGTTCAAGTTCGGGTACAGTTCTGGTTCCCAAACCATATTTTGGATTAAAGTTTGGTTGGGTTCACTGTGTAGTGGCTATTGCCAAGGACTGCAGCTCCACTGAACAAAAACAGATCAGTAGTTCTGAACAATGACTACCATACAGTGATTGATTACATTCGGCCAGTGCTGGACCAAAGAGACTGCTGTGCTTGAAGGGACTGTCTCAGAAAGATAACTTCTTTAGGAAAAAAAAATGCCAGAGCGGCTTTTTACCTGATTTCTGCACGTTCCACTTCACAAACCCCACAAACATAAATGTGGAAATTTCCTGTAGGCATTCATTCTCCTAAATAGCTATCCATATAATGTTAAAATCTATTATGTCAGCCACAGAATGTGCCACTCTCTTTTGAACAGGTACACAGAGGGAACTTCCAAGCTTACCTGAATTGGGCATATAGACAGGGGTTCTTTTCATGAGACAACCCCCTTAATTGATGCTGAAGACAGTTCATTCTGAAGATACATAAGGGCAGGGAGAGGATAATCTTTAGTCACACCCCAGTGATAAGTAAATGATAGCATATATTGGTGATCATGTAATAAGGAAATTACCTTAAACTGGTATTCACATTAAGTATGGGTATGGTTTTCATGTATTTTCAGTGGTGATTAGTTTCCAAAAAAAATAGATGACATTTTGCAGCTTTAATAGCATTTTTGCTTGTGAAGTCTGTGAAGTATACCTTGTACCGGATTCATGGATACCTCATCACTTCATGATAGTCTTTATTACCCCTATCAATCACATGAACTCAGGTACAGAAATGTCAGTCTGTGAAGGACCAGTAGCATTTAAAGAATTTGTCGACTACTTGGACAGCTTCTTCTCATACCCCTCACTTGGCCCCGATAAAATAATAAAGCTTATTCTGTCTCCCGAAGCTCCCGGGTGTATGATGTGGCACATGATGCCGGCGCTCAATCAGCCCTGGCGTCACTGTCCCCGCCTCCTGTCGAATAAAACGTGCAGAGTAAGTCCGAGATCTGCTGCAACCTTCCTTTGCATGTTCGATTTGTCTGAAGGTGGGGATGGTGACGCCAGCGCTGATTGGGTGACTGCGTCACGTCTCTCAACAGCACCACCAGAGCCCCGAGACCATGAGTGCCAACATCGTGGGAATGGTGCCGGCACAGGAGGTGAGTATAGGCTTTTTTAGTTTATGGGGGTCAAACATTTGGATAAAGAAGGGATTGTTCTAGAAGTGGACAACCCCTTTAACTAGTGCCAAAGATCCTTTGTTCTAAGGATTAGGAGGCTTTTGGCAGTTGTCCACTTCCACCCTGGCACTAGAAAGTGTTGGCTTGTCCTCCTAATATACTGTCATCTCTAATAGTAGGAAATCCCTCTTCAATATAGAATTTCTCCACGCTGCAGTGTGAGCTTTCTTCTCTCTCTAGCTTTTTAACAGCTGAAAAATATGCACCCATTCGACCAATAAAAGATAATGCAAGTTTCACAGAATCATATTATGGCTTTATGCAGAAGCCATACATTCAGAGCCAAGTTCGTTTAGATAACATGTTCTTGAGGCTTTAGGCTATGTGCACACAATGTCTTTTTCAGGTGGATTTCGACTGGAGTCTACTTGAAAAAGAGCAGGAAAAAACAGCAAAAAATGAACATAATGCACAGCTACATCAAAACCACATTGCTGTGCACATATTCAGTCTTTTGTTACTGCTTCAGAATTCGTAAAAACAAGTAGAATGCTTGACTAATTATTTTCTACAGTTTAAAATGTAAATAAAATGCCGCAAAACCACCAGCAAAGCTATGACTAACAGAGCCTGTGTTGCACCAGAAACGTGTCAGATTTATACGGTTTCCTTGGATCCTTGTTTTTAATGGCTTATGAATAAACTGGATTTTAATGTTGGATGGTTGTGCCGGATTCCTTCCTTCCTCCTCCACCAGTGAAACTGGTTGAGGAAAAAGACCACCAGCTTT
This sequence comes from Oophaga sylvatica, assembly GCA_033576555.1. Classification (NCBI taxonomy): domain Eukaryota; kingdom Metazoa; phylum Chordata; class Amphibia; order Anura; family Dendrobatidae; genus Oophaga; species Oophaga sylvatica. The sequence continues at coordinate 56,615,275 of JARQOD010000006.1, forward strand.
TTTCTGAAGCTGCTTTGCCTACGAAAACCTTTGCGGGTGCATCAGCATCTTAAAGACGCCATGTGCACATATCGTTAGTGTGAATCCTTATAGAGTCCTTGGTATTAAATGGATTGTCCAGGCACGGGGCTAAAGTCTGCAATCAAGCTATGTGACTACAGACTTGTGAGCCCTCACAGGGCGTACACTACGCACTGTCAAGGCTTGTTAGGGTAGAGAGCGGGCGGTGACGTGACTGCAAGTATGCAATTTGCATACTTTCGGCCACATTCTGAATCAGTGTGTCCAACCTCTCTAAATTCGCTTGTACTGAGCGAGGCCGTGCACATGTAGTTGACACCTGACTTCATGTATGCAAATCACATACCTGCGACCGTCTGCATACCTTGTCTGTATACCTTGTCTATAGTCTGTATACCTTGGATTGTAATGTCTCTTAAAGAACTAATCAATCTATTATAATCTATTAATAATCCTCTGAACAAGTGCCAAATTCACACTGCTGTGTGGTGAAGTGTAATTCATCACTCCGAGGAATGTGGTTTTTACACCTGTTGCTCAACCAGTGAATTATACCTATGACGCTCATGAAAAAATATACATATATATATATATTGTGATTCTATGAAAAGTTTGGAATTTGGCAAACCTTATTTTTTGGAAGTGTTGTACCCATCACAGAGCTATTTTGAAATTCCTTGAGATTTCAGTACAACCCAGTCTGTATTACTAATGTTTCCCTATAGTGATGGCATAGCTGTATTTGCTTCATCTTCTGCTCACAATAAAAAGTGAAAGACTTTTGTAATATCTGCACACTCACTTACTAAAATGACATGAGTGGATGACTAGACATTAAGTGGCAGAGAAAACAGGAAATATCAGCCCTGAATAGGAGCTGTAGTCAAAGCTACATCCTCTGCGTCAGTGTGCCAACTTTCATAACTAGTATAGGTTTATGGTATTACATTGTGACAATGAAGCAATTTTTAACATCCTACACGTCTCCTATTTATCATCACCTTACATCAACTCCCTACAATATTGCAGACAACTTGTCAAACTTCCATATGATTGAACAGTATTTATATCTTTCTAGTAAAATGTATTTTACTGATAGCTGTGAGGACATGTCTAAGTATTCCTTAACAACAGGCAATAAGGCCACGATTCTTCAAGACCAGCATTGATCATGCCGATCTTGACTAGAGACCGTGTCGGAGTGGGATGCTACTCATTCATTAAGAGTTGCATGCCCCTAAATTAATCAGTCACGTCTTAAAGAGAACCTGACAGCTGATATATGCTGCTTATGTATCGGGCAGTATGTATCAGGCACTAGTTGTATGATCTCAGTAAATGATACAGTGCACCGGAGAAAACCAACACATTAAAAACACGGTAATGTTCTTAATCCTAGTGCCAAGATTAAAGCACCACTCCAGGGTTGTGTCTTAGTTCATCGCTGGAGTGGTGGCACTGATGTAAGTCCCCTGAGCCTAGTCTTATACTTACCAGCTGCTACCCTCAGCTGTTCCTGGAGCGGTTCCGGTCACGATTCGCCATCTTGAGACTGTAAGATCTGACTGACCGGAAGTCAGAGGTAATGTCACGCTGTATAGCAGATATATATATGTGATGTCAGTAATCTATATCAAAAGGGCAACATACTATATAACATGCGCATAGATATATGATAACATAGATTTACCTGACAGAATGTCCAGAGGGTCAAAACGGAATCCGTTATACGCTGTCTCCGGCTTGAGGGTGACCGGGGTCTAAGCTGACCCTAAACTGGGGTCCTAACTAATCCCTCAACCTGGAGGTACTGTTAAAGGTACAGAGGTCCAGGCCACCAGCGTAAACCCTGTCTCCTATCAATCCCTGCCAACTGTATTCTAGTCCTAAGAAGGACCCTGAATACCACCAAAGGGAATGAACAGGTAACGGTTAATGAACAGAGAGACATACAACAAAGACAAGACATAAAGTAAATAAAGTCTTACATACAACACTCACACACAGTAGGAACACCTAAGGTCTCAGAGAAAAAACTATAAGCTGTAAGAGTAAAAACAACTAAGGAGCTCTTAGCTTAAATATTCTCAGAACCAATCCAGTCTGCTAAACTACATGAATGCTTTCACCGGCGTCTAACACCCAGACTGGCAGAAATATAAAGGAAACTAATTAGAACATAATCAAAAGCAGCCGGGCGAGGCTGCACCTAGCCTTAGCAAAGAGCTAGGAAAAATTAACTCTCTCATTACCAAAAAACAAAGAAACAGCAGCTCAGCTGTGAGAAGTCAGAATGTGCAATCGCGACGATCTTCATGGCGATGCACCCATGACAGTACCCCCCCTTCTACGAGGGGCCTCCGGACCCTCATGACCAGGTCTGTCCGGGTGAGTTGTGTGAAAGGTCCGAACCAATCGATCTGCGTTAACATCAGACGCAGGACCCACGTCCCCTCCTCAGGACCATACCCCCTCCACTGAACTAAGTACTGAAGGGATCGGCGACTGAGACGTGAGTCAATGATTTTCGACCCATGAATTTCCACGTTATCATTGACCACCACTGAAGGAGGTAGAGGTGACGGTATGACTGGTGCCACATACTTTTTAAGTAATGACTTGTGAAACACATTATGATTTTTAAACGTAGGAGGGAGGTCCAGACGAAATGCCACAGGATTAATTATGGAACTGATCCTGTACGGCCCGATGAATCTGGGACCCAACCTCCAGGAGGAAACTTTACGTTTTATATTCCTGGTAGACAACCAAACCAGATCGTTCACCTTCAGATCTAGACCAGAAACTCTCCTCCTATCAGCCATCCGTTTGTAACGGTTCCCCGTAACCTTCAGTCTTAAGCGATCTGGAACTATCAGTCTCCCTGGAAGTCCCACAGGGGCGTCCCCCTGAGCCCCCAATACCTCCCCCTCAAGCTCAGAGCATACAGCTGACACTACAACTCCCTCCTGAGGAATAGGAACCGGATCATCCGTCTTCCCGGCCCTTGGGAAAGTACGAGATAAGGCATCAGGAAGCAACTTTATTGAGCAGTCATATGCGCGATGAGGAGGAAACTCTTTACACCCCTCCTCTGAGAACATCTCCCCAAAGTCCTCCAGAAAAGGAGGCAAAGTCCTAGGCACAACCGCACCGATGACCGTGCTCATGCAGTTATTCTTGCAAAATTCACCCCACTGGCTTATCTTTCTGGATTGCCAATCAATCACTGGGTTATGTTTAGCCAACCAAGGAAGTCCCAACACAATAGGAGTAGGTAGACCCTCCAACACATAACAAGACAATTGCTCTTTATGTATTGCCCCTACTCGAAGATCTATGTTATGAACAGCTTGTACCAAGCTACCTTGACCAAGAGGTCTAGAATCAATAGAGAGTATAGGGACCGGTTTGGCCAATACACTCAGTTGCATACCATGCACCTGGGCAAACCGAGCGTCCACCAAATTAGCCCCGGACCCACTATCAAGAAAAACAGAAATCCTCTCAGTTCTAGTACCAATCACCACCTCCGCAGGCACGAGAAACTGAGAGGGATTTGGGGACGAAATACACACTCCCAGGTTAACTCCTTGGCTCAAAGAGGTCCGGGATGGACACCCCCCAACAAAATGTCCCTCTCTCCCGCAAAAGAAACACCTTCTAGTCTTGCGGCGCACCGCCGATTCCCTCCTACAAAATGATGTCCCTCCCAACTGTATGGGTTCCTCAGAACAGACCAGGGGAACCTCAGTATAAGGGACTTTAGTAGTAGGTGGAGTCATCATGGGGGGCGGAGTTACCTCGCGTCTTCCCGAAGTCGTCTATCAATGCGAATAGCGAGGGCCATAGCAGCCTCCAGTGATGGAGGAGAATCATACTGAGCCAACACATCTTTTAATTTGTCAGACAACCCTTGACAAAACTGGCTCCTAAGAGCTGGGTCATTCCACTGAGTATCTGTTGCCCATCTACGGAACTCAGAAGAATATTCCTCCGCTGGACGATTTCCTTGCCGTATTTTACGTAACCTTGTTTCAGCAAGGGAGACTCGATCCGGATCATCATATACCAGACCCAGGGCAGTAAAAAATTGATCCACTGACTGGAGATCTGGGGAGCCTGGAGGAATAGAGAACGCCCAAGATTGAGGGTCCCCTTGTAAGAGCGAGATAACAATTCCCACCCTCTGCTCTTCACTCCCAGATGACCGAGGCCGCAGCCGAAAGTACAATTTACATGCCTCCCGGAAAGTAAAAAATTTGTCCCGCCCACCAGTGAACCTGTCCGGGAGAGCAACCTTAGGTTCAAATCTGGTTTGCTCCGGGAGGGACAAAACCTTGGACTTAATGTCTGCAAATTCCATGGACAACCCCTGCAACTGCCGGGCCAGCTGGGCTACTGGATCCATGACAGCTGGGAGAATCTTTAGTTAGGCCGGTGAAAATGTCACGCTGTATAGCAGATATATATATGTGATGTCAGTAATCTATATCAAAAGGGCAACATACTATATAACATGCGCATAGATATATGATAACATAGATTTACCTGACAGAATGTCCAGAGGGTCAAAACGGAATCCGTTATACGCTGTCTCCGGCTTGAGGGTGACCGGGGTCTAAGCTGACCCTAAACTGGGGTCCTAACTAATCCCTCAACCTGGAGGTACTGTTAAAGGTACAGAGGTCCAGGCCACCAGCGTAAACCCTGTCTCCTATCAATCCCTGCCAACTGTATTCTAGTCCTAAGAAGGACCCTGAATACCACCAAAGGGAATGAACAGGTAACGGTTAATGAACAGAGAGACATACAACAAAGACAAGACATAAAGTAAATAAAGTCTTACATACAACACTCACACACAGTAGGAACACCTAAGGTCTCAGAGAAAAAACTATAAGCTGTAAGAGTAAAAACAACTAAGGAGCTCTTAGCTTAAATATTCTCAGAACCAATCCAGTCTGCTAAACTACATGAATGCTTTCACCGGCGTCTAACACCCAGACTGGCAGAAATATAAAGGAAACTAATTAGAACATAATCAAAAGCAGCCGGGCGAGGCTGCACCTAGCCTTAGCAAAGAGCTAGGAAAAATTAACTCTCTCATTACCAAAAAACAAAGAAACAGCAGCTCAGCTGTGAGAAGTCAGAATGTGCAATCGCGACGATCTTCATGGCGATGCACCCATGACAGGTAACCAGTATATAATGTGGTAAGAAGGGGTTAAATAGCCATCTGTTTAAAACAAATCCGATTTTTTGCTTACTTGACATGTTCCAATTGGATGATTACTCAATATGTGAACTTAGCCTTAAGGTACTGCCACACTACACGATCCCGCTAGCGATCTAGTTAACGTCGCATACTAATGCGATCGCTAGCGGGATCGTTTTAATATCGCTAGTGGTGGCCAAATTTAGCGATGTCGTTAAGGACGCTATCGCGGTTAGCGATCTCCTTAACGACTTTAGCGGTACAAAATACCGCTAAATCGCTAAAAAAAAGGTGCCACACTCAGCGATATATACTTACCAGCGGGACGCCGACGATAAAAAATAGGGTCCGGAACGATGTCAGCGACGAACGAGATCACAGCAGGATCTCAGCAGGGGCCACGTCGTCGCTAGATGCCGCACACAACAACGTCGCTAACGGGATCGCTAAATAGTGACGTTTTTTAGCGATCTCGTTAGCGACGCTGTCTAGTGTGGCATACCCTTTATTCAAGCACAAGGATGTATACTAGTGATGAGCAAACATGCTCTGATAAGGTGTTATCCAAACATGCTCGGATGCTGAGTGCTTTCGGCGTGCTTGAAAAATGTCACAGCGCCTGCATGTCTCACAGCTGGTCGAGAGCCACAACATATGCAGAGATTGTCTAATAAACATCCATGTATGTGTTGCATACTTGCAGTCACATGACTGTCAAGTTTCATTGTCGGCCCCACACATATAATCCCCCATATATAGTATGATGGCCCCACATATATAATCCCCCATATATAGTATGATGGCTCCACACATATAATCCCCCATATATAGTATGATGGCCCCACACATATAATCCCCCATATATAGTATGATGGTCCCACACATATAATCCCCCATATATAGTATGATGGCCCCACATATAATCCCCCATATATAGCATGATGGCCCCACACATATAATCCCCCATATATAGTATGATGGCCCCACATATAATCCCCCTTATATAGCATGATGGCCCCACACAAGAAATCCCCCATATATAGTATGATGGCCCCACACAATTAATCCCCCATATATAGTATGATGGCCCCACACATATAATCCCCCATATATAGTATGATGGCCCCACATATAATCCCCCATATATAGCATGATGGCCCCACACATATAATCCCCCATATATAGTATGATGGCCCCACACAATTAATCCCCCATATATAGTATGATGGCTCCACACATATAATCCCCCATATATAGTATGATGGCCCCACACATATAATCCCCCATATATAGTATGATGGCCCCACACATATAATTCCCCATATATAGTATGATGGCCTCACACATATAATCCCCCATATATAGTATGATGGCCCCACACATATAATCCCCCATATATAGTATGATGGCCCCACACATATAATCCCCCATATATAGTATGATGGTCCCACACATATAATCCCCCATATATAGTATGATGGCCCCACATATAATCCCCCATATATAGCATGATGGCCCCACACATATAATCCCCCATATATAGTATGATGGCCCCACATATAATCCCCCTTATATAGCATGATGGCCCCACACAAGAAATCCCCCATATATAGTATGATGGCCCCACACAATTAATCCCCCATATATAGTATAATGGCCCCACACATATAATCCCCCATATATAGTATGATGGCCCCACAAATATAATCCCCCATATATAGTATGATGGCCCCACACATATAATCCCCCATATATAGTATGATGGCCCCACACATATAATCCCCCATATATAGTATGATGGCCCCACACATATAATCCCCCATATATAGTATGATGGCCCCACACATATAATCCCCCATATATAGTATGATGGCCCCACACATAATCACTCATATAGAGTATGATGGCCCCACACAAGTAATCCCCCATATATAGTATGATGGCCCCACACAAGTAATCCCCCGTATATAGCATGATGGCCCCACACATATAATCCCCCATATATAGTATGATGGCCCCATACATATAATCCCCCATATATAGTATGATGGCCCCACACATATAATCCCCCATATATAGTGTGATGGCCCCACACATATAATCCCCCATATATAGTATGATGGCCCCACACATATAATCCCCCATATATAGTATGATGGCTCCACACATATAATCCCCCATATATAGTATGATGGCCCCACACATATAATCCCCCATATATAGTATGATGGCCCCACACATATAATCCCCCATATATAGTATGATGGCCTCACACATATAATCCCCCATATACAGGTCCTTCTCAAAAAATTAGCATATAGTGCTAAATTTCATTATTTTCCATAATGTAATGATTACAATTAAACTTTCATATATTTTAGAATCATTACACACCAACTGAAATTTGTCAGGTCTTTTATTGTTTTAATACTGATGATTTTGGCATACAACTCCTGATAACCCAAAAAACCTGTCTCAAAAAATTAACATATTTCAACCGTCCAATAAAATAAAAGTGTTTTTTAAAAACAAACAAAAATCCATCAAATAATAAAGTTCAGTTATGCACTCAATACTTGGTCGGGAATCCTTTTGCAGAAATGACTGCTTCAATGCGGCGTGGCATGGAGGCAATCAGCCTGTGACACTGCTGAGGTGTTATGGAGGCCCAGGATGCTTCGATAGCGGCCTTAAGCTAATCCAGAGTTTTGGGTGTTGCATCTCTCAACTTTCTCTTCACAATATCCCACAGATTCTCTATGGGGTTCAGGTCAGGAGAGTTGGCAGGCCAATTGAGCACAGTAATACCATTGTCAGTAAACCATTTACCAGTGGTTTTGGCACTGTGAGCAGGTGCCAGGTCGTGCTGAAAAATGAAATCTTCATCTCCATAAAGCATTTCAGCCGATGGAAGCATGAAGTGCTCCAAAATCTCCTGATAGCTAGCTGCATTGACCCTGCCCTTGATGAAACACAGTGGACCAACACCAGCAGCTGACATGGCACCCCACACCATCACTGACTGTGGGTACTTGACACTGGACTTCAGGCATTTTGGCATTTCCTTCTCCCCAGTCTTCCTCCAGACTCTGGCACCTTGATTTCCGAATGACATGCAAAATTTGCTTTCATCAGAAAAAGTACTTGGGACCACTTAGCAACAGTCCAGTGCTGCTTCTCTGTAGCCCAGGTCAGGCGCTTCTGCCGCTGTTTATGGTTCAAAAGTGGCTTTACCTGGGGAATGCGGCACCTGTAGCCCATTTCCTGCACACGCCTGTGCACGGTGGCTCTGGATGTTTCTACACCAGACACAGTCCACTGCTTCCTCAGGTCCCCCAAAGGTCTGGAATCGGTCCTTCTCCACAATCTTCCTCAGGGTCCGGTCACCTCTTCTCGTTGTACAGCGTTTTCTGCCACATTGTTTCCTTCCAACAGACTTCCCATTGAGGTGCCTTGATACAGCACTCTGGGAACAGCCTATTTGTTGAGAAATTTCTTTCTGGGTCTTACCCTCTTGCTTGAGGGTGCCAATGATGGCCTTCTTGACATCAGTCAGGTCGCTAGTCTTACCCATGATGGGGTTTTGAGTAATGAACCAGGCAGGGAGTTTTTAAAAGCCTCAGGAATCTTTTGCATGTGTTTAGAGTTAATTAGTTGATTCAGAAGATTAGGGTAATAGGTCGTTTAGAGAACCTTTTCTTGATATGCTAATTTTTTGAGACAGGTTTTTTGGGTTATCAGGAGTTGTATGCCAAAATCATCAGTATTAAAACAATAAAAGACCTGACAAATTTCAGTTGGTGTGTAATGAATCTAAAATATATGAAAGTTTAATTGTAATCATTACATTATGGAAAATAATGAAATTTAGCACTACATACTAATTTTTTGAGAAGAACCTGTATAGTATGATGGCCCCACACATATAATCCCCCATATATAGTATGATGGCCCCACACATATAATCCCCCATATATAGTATGATGGTCCCACACATATAATCCCCCATATATAGTATGATGGCCCCACATATAATCCCCCATATATAGCATGATGGCCCCACACATATAATCCCCCATATATAGTATGATGGCCCCACATATAATCCCCCTTATATAGCATGATGGCCCCACACAATTAATCCCCCATATATAGTTTGATGGCCCCACACATATAATCCCCCATATATAGTATGATGGCCCCACACATATAATCCCCCATATATAGTATGATGGCCCCACACATATAATCCCCCACATATAGTATGATGGCCCCACACATACAATCCCCCATATATAGTATGATGGCCCCATACATATAATCCCCCATATATAGTATGATGGCCCCACACATAATCACTCATATAGAGTATGATGGCCCCAAACAAGTAATCCCCCATATATAGTATGATGGCCCCACACAAGTAATCCCCCATATAAAGTATGATGGCCCCACACATATAATCCCCCATATATAGTATGATGGCCCCACACATATAATCCCCCATATATAGTATGATGGCCCCACATATAATCCCCCTTATATAGCATGATGGCCCCACACAAGAAATACCCCATATATAGTATGATGGCCCCACACAATTAATCCCCATATATAGTATGATGGCCCCACACATATAATCCCCCATATATAGTATGATATCCCCACACAAGTAATCCCCCATATATAGTATGATGGCCCCACACAAGTAATCCCCCATATAAAGTATGATGGCCCCACACATATAATCCCCCATATATAGTATGATGGCCCCACACATATAATCCCCCATATATAGTATGATGGCCCCACATATAATCCCCCTTATATAGCATGATGGCCCCACACAAGAAAAACCCCATATATAGTATGATGGCCCCACACAATTAATCCCCATATATAGTATGATGGCCCCACACATATAATCCCCCATATATAGTATGATGGCCCCACACATATAATCCCCCATATATAGTATGATGGCCCCACACATATTATCCCCCATATATAGCATGATGGCCCCACACATATAATCCCCCAAATATAGTATGATGGCCCCACACATAATCACTCATATAGAGTATGATGGCCCCACACAAGTAATCCCCCATATATAGTATGATGGCCCCACACATATAATCACCCATATATAGTATGATGACTCCACACATATAATCCCCCATATATAGTATGATGGTCCCACACATATAATCCCCCATATATAGTATGATGGTCCCACACATATAATCACCCATATATAGTATGATGGCCCCACACATATAATCCCCCATACATAGTATGATGGCCTCACACATATAATCCCCCATACATAGTATGATGGACCCACACATATAATCCCCCATATATAGTATGATGGTCCCACACATATAATCCCCCATATATAGTATGATGGCCCCACACATATAATCCCCCATATATAGTATGATGGCCTCACATATAATCCCCCATATATAGTATGATGGCCCCACACATATAATCCCCCATATATAGTATGATGGCCCCACACATATAATCCCCCACATATAGTATGATGGCCCCACACATATAATCCCCCATATATAGTATGATGGCCCCACACATATAATCCCCCATATATAGTATGATGGCCACACACATAATCACTCATATAGAGTATGATGGCCCCACACAAGTAATCCCCCATTATAGTATGATGGCCCCACACAAGTAATCCCCCATATAAAGTATGATGGCCCCACACATATAAATCCCCATATATAGTATGATGGCCCCACGCATATAATCCCCCATATATAGTATGATGGCCCCACACATATAATCCCCCATATATAGTATGATGGCCCCACATATAATCCCCCTTGTATAGCATGATGGCCCCACACAAGAAATCCCCCATATATAGTATGATGGCCCCACACAATTAATCCCCCATATATAGTATGATGGCCCCACACATATAATCCCCCATATATAGTATGATGGCCCCACACATATAATCCCCCATATATAGTATGATGGCCCCACACAAGTAATCCCCCATATATAGTATGATGGCCCCACACATATAATCACCCATATATAGTATGATGACCCCACACATATAATCCCCCATATATATTATGATGGTCCCACACATATAATCCCCCATATATAGTATGATGGCCTCACACATATAATCCCCCATATATAGTATGATGGTCCCACACATATAATCACCCATATATAGTATGATGGCCCCACACATATAATCCCCCATACAAAGTATGATGGCCTCACACATATAATCCCCCATACATAGTATGATGGCCCCACACATATAATCCCCCATATATAGTATGATGGACCCACACATATAATCCCCCATATATAGTATGATGGCCCCACACATATAATCCCCCATATAAAGTATGATGGCCCCACACATATAATCCCCCATATATAGTATGATGGCCCCACACATATAATCCCCCATATATAGTATGATGGCCCCACACATATAATCACCCATACATAGTATGATGGCCCCACACATATAATCCCCCATATATAGTATGATGGCCCCACACATATAATCCCCCATATATAGTATGATGGCCCCACACATATAATCCCCCATACATAGTATGATGGCCTCACACATATAATCCCCCATACATAGTATGATGGCCCCACACATATAATCCCCCATATATAGTATGATGGCCCCACACATATAATCCCCCATATATAGTATGATGGCCCCACACATATAATCCCCCATATATACAGTCATGGACAAAAGTTTTGAGAATGACACAAATATTGTTTTTTACAAAGTCTACTGCTTCACTTTTTCTAATGGCAATTTGCATATACTCCAGAATGTTATAAAGAGTGATCAGCTTAACAGCAATTACTTGCAAAGTCAATATTGGCTAGAAAATGAACTTTATCCCCCAAAACACATTTCAACATCATTGCAGCCCTGCCGTAAAAGGACCAGCTAACCTCTTTTCAGTGATTGCTCCATTAACACAGGTGTGGTTGTTGATGAGGACATGGCTGGAGATCAATCTGTCATGATTAAGTAAGAATGACACCACTGGACACTTTAAAAGGAGGCTGGTGCTCGGCATCATTGTTTCTCTTCTGTTAACCATGGTTATCTCTAAAGAAACACGTGCAGTCATCATTGCAATGCACAAAAATGGCCTAACAGGGAAGAGTATCGCAGCTAGAAAGATTGCACCTCAGTCAACAATCTATCGCATCATCAAGAACTTCAAGGAGAGAGGTTCCATTGTTGCCAAAAAGGCTTCAGGGCGCCCAAGAAAGACCAGCAAGTGCCAGGACCGTCTCTTAAAAGTGTTTCAGCTGCGGGATCGGGCTACCAGCAGTGCAGAGCTTGCTCAGGAATGGCAGCAGGCAGGTGTGAGTGCATCTGCACGCACTGTGAGGCGGAGACTCTTGGAGCAAGGCCTGGTCTCAAGGAGGGCAGCAAAGAAGCCACTTCTCTCCAGAAAAAACATCATGGACAGACTGATATTCTGAAAAAGGTACAGGCAGTGGACTGCTGAGGACTGGGGTAAAGTTATTTTCTCTGATGAATCCCCTTTTCGATTGTTTGGGACATCAGGAAAACGCCTCATTCGGAGAAGACAAGGTGAGCGCTACCACCAGTCTTGTCTCATGCCAACTGTTAAGCATCCTGAAACCATTCATGTGTGGGGTTGCTTCTCAGCCAAGGGAATTGGCTCTCTCACAATCTTGCCTAAAAACGCAGCCATGAATAAAGAATGGTACCAGAATGTCCTCCAAGAGCAACTTCTCCCAACCCTCCAAGAGCAGTTTGGTGATCAACAATGCCTTTTCCAGCATGATGGAGCACCTTGCCATAAAGCAAAGGTGATAACTAAATGGCTCAGGGAACAAAACATAGAGATTTTGGGTCAATGGCCTGGAAACTCCCCAGATCTTAATCCCATTGAGAACTTGTGGTCAATCATCAAGAGACGGGTGGACAAACAAAAACTTAAAAATTCTGACAAAATGAAAGCATTGATTGTGCAAGAATGGACTGCTATCAGTCAGGATTTGGTCCAGAAGTTGATTGAGAGCATGCCAGGGAGAATTGCAGAGGTCCTGAAGAAGAAGGGTCAACACTGCAAATATTGACTTGCTGCATTAACTCATTCTAACTGTCAATATAAGCTTTTGTTACTCATATGTTTGCAATTATTATATTTCTGTCTGTGATAAAAACATCTGTCAAACACACATAAAAACCAGAGGGCAGCAGATCATGTGAAAATATAATATTTGTGTCATTCTCAAAACTTTTGGCCATGACTGTAGTATGATGGCCCCACATATAATCCCCCTTATATAGCATGATGGCCCCACACAATTAATCCCCCATATATAGTATGATGGCCCCACACAATTAATCCCCCATATAGTATGATGGCCCCACACATATAATCCCCCATATATATTATGATGGCCCCACACATTTAATCCCCCATATATAGTATGATGGCCCCACACATATAATCCCCCATATATAGTATGATGGCCCCACACAATTAATCCCCCATATATAGTATGATGGTCCCACACATATAATCCCCCATATATAGTATGATGGCCCCACACATATAATCCCCCATATATGGTATGATGGCCCCACACATATAATTCCCCCATATATAGTATGATGGCCCCACACATAATCACTCATATAGAGTATGATGGCCCCACACAAGTAATCCCCCATATATAGTATGATGGCCCCACACATATAATCACCCATATATAGTATGATGGCCCCACTCATATAATCCCCCATACGTAGTATGATGGCCTCACACATATAATCCCTCATACATAGTATGATGGCCCCACTCATATAATCCCCCATATATAGTATGATGGTCCCACACATATAATCCCCCATATATAGTATGATGGCCCCACACATATAATCCCCCATATATAGTATGATGGCCCCACACATATAATCCCCCATATATAGTATGATGGCCCCACACATATAATCCCCCATATATAGTATGATGGCCCCACACATATAATCCCCCATATATAGTATGATGGCCCCACACATATAATCACCCATATATAGTATGATGGCTCCACACATATACAGTCATGGCCAAAAGTTTTGAGAATGACACAAATATTATATTTTCACATGATCTGCTGCCCTCTGGTTTTTATGTGTGTTTGACAGATGTTTTTTATCACAGACAGAAATATAATTGCAAACATATGAGTAACAAAAGCTTATATTGACAGTTAGAATGAGTTAATGCAGCAAGTCAATATTTGCAGTGTTGACCCTTCTTCTTCAGGACCTCTGCAATTCTCCCTGGCCTGCTCTCAATCAACTTCTGGACCAAATCCTGACTGATTGCAGTCCATTCTTGCACAATCAATGCTTTCATTTTGTCCGAATTTTTAGGTTTTTGTTTGTCCACCCGTCTCTTGATGATTGACCACAAGTTCTCAATGGGATTAAGATCTGGGGAGTTTCCAGGCCATGGACCCAAAATCTCTATGTTTTGTTCCCTGAGCCATTTAGTTATCACCTTTGCTTTATGGCAAGGTGCTCCATCATGCTGGAAAAGGCATTGTTGATCGCCAAACTGCTCTTGGAGGGTTGGGAGAAGTTGCTCTTGGAGGACATTCTGGTACCATTCTTTATTCATGGCTGTGTTTTTAGGCAAGACTGTGAGAGAGCCGATTCCCTTGGCTGAGAAGCAACCCCACACATGAATGGTTTCAGGATGCTTAACAGTTGGCATGAGACAAGACTGGTGGTAGCGCTCACCTTGTGCTTCTCCGAATGAGGCGTTTTCCTGATGTCCCAAACAATCGAAAAGGGGATTCATCAGAGAAAATAACTTTACCCCAGTCCTCAGCAGTCCACTGCCTGTACCTTTTGCAGAATATCAGTCTGTCCATGATGTTTTTTCTGGAGAGAAGTGGCTTCTTTGCTGCCCTCCTTGAGACCTGGCCTTGCTCCAAGAGTCTCCGCCTCACAGTGCGTGCAGATGCAGTCACACCTGCCTGTTGCCATTCCTGAGCAAGCTCTGAACTGCTGGTAGCCCGATCCCGCAGCTGAAACACTTTTAAGAGACGGTCCTGGCGCTTACTGGTCTTTCTTGGGCGCCCTGGAGCCTTTTTGGCAACAATGAAACCTCTCTCCATGAAGTTCTTGATGATGCGATAGATTGTTGACTGAGGTGCAATCTTTCTAGCTGCGATACTCTTCCCTGTTAGGCCATTTTTGTGCATTGCAATGATGACTGCACATGTTTGTTTAGAGATAACCATGGTTAACAGAAGAGAAACAATGATGCCAAGCACCAGCCTCCTTTTAAAGTGTCCAGTGGTGTCATTCTTACTTAATCATGACAGATTGATCTCCAGCCATGTCCTCATCAACAACCACACCTGTGTTAATGGAGCAATCACTGAAAAGAGGTTAGCTGGTCCTTTTAAGGCAGGGCTACAATGATGTTGAAATGTGTTTTGGGGGATAAAGTTCATTTTCTAGCCAAATATTGACTTTGCAAGTAATTGCTGTTAAGCTGATCACTCTTTATAACATTCTGGAGTATATGCAAATTGCCATTAGAAAAAGTGAAGCAGTACACTTTGTAAAAAATTAATATTTGTGTCATTCTCAAAACTTTTGGCCATGACTGTAATCCCCCATATATAGTATGATGGCTCCACACATATAATCCCCCATATATAGTATGATGGCCCCACACATATAATCCCCCATATATAGTATGATGGCCTCACACATATAATCCCCCATATGTAGTATGATGGCCCCACACATATAATCCCCCATATATAGTATGATGGCCCCACACATATAATCCCCCATATATAGTATGATGGTCCCACACATATAATCCCCCATATATAGTATGATGGCCCCACATATAATCCCCCATATATAGCATGATGGCCCCACACATAATCCCCCTTATAATGATGGCCCAATAATCCCATATAGATGATGGCCCCACACAATTAATCCCCCAGATATAGTATGATGGCCCCACACGTATAATCCCCCATATATAGTATGATGGCCCCACACATATAATACCCCATATATAGTATGATGGCCCCACACATATAATCCCCCATATATAGTATGATAGTCCCATACATATAATCCCCCATATATAGTATGATGGCCCCACACATATAATCCCCCATATATAGTATGATGGCCCCACACATATAATCCCCCATATATAGTATGATGGCCCCACACATATAATCCCCCATATATAGTATGATGGCCTCACACATAATCACTCATATAGAGTATGATGGCCCCACACAAGTAATCCCCCATATATAGTATGATGGCCCCACACATAATCACTCATATAGAGTATGATGGCCCCACACAAGTAATCCCCCATATATAGTATGATGGCCCCACACATATAATCACCCATATATAGTATGATGGCCCCACACATATAATCCCCCATATATAGTATGATGGCCCCCACATATAATCCCCCATACATAGTATGATGGCCTCACACATATAATCCCCCATATATAGTATGATGGCCCAACACATATAATCCCACATATATAGTATGATGGTCCCACACATATAATCCCCCCTATATAGTATGATGGCCCCACACATATAATCCCCCATATATAGTATGATGGCCCCACACATATAATCCCCCATATATAGTATGATGGCCCCACACATATAATCCCCCATATATAGTATGATGGCCGCACACATATAATCCCCCATATATAGTATGATGGCCCCACACATATAATCCCCCACATATAGTATGATGGCCCCACACATAATCACTCATATAGAGTATGATGGCCCCACACAAGTAATCCCCCATATATAGTATGATGGCCCCACACAAGTAATCCCCCATATATAGTATGATGGCCCCACATATATAATCCCCCATATATAGTATGATGGCCCCACACATATAATCCCCCATATATAGTATGATGGCCCCACACATATAATCCCCCATATATACTGTAGTATGATGGCCCCACATATAATCCCCCTTATATAGCATGATGGCCCCACACAAGAAATCCCCCATATATAGTATGATGGCCCCACACAATTAATCCCCCATATATAGTATGATGGCCCCACACATATAATCCCCCATATATATTATGATGGCCCCACACATATAATCCCCCATATAT
This sequence comes from Oophaga sylvatica, assembly GCA_033576555.1. Taxonomy (NCBI): domain Eukaryota; kingdom Metazoa; phylum Chordata; class Amphibia; order Anura; family Dendrobatidae; genus Oophaga; species Oophaga sylvatica. The sequence continues at coordinate 56,632,763 of JARQOD010000006.1, forward strand.
AGTATGATGGCCCCACACATAAAATCCCCCATATATAGTATGATGGCCCCACACATATAATCCCCCATATATAGTATGATGGCCCCACACATATAATCCCCCATACATAGTATGATGGCCTCACACAAGTAATCCCCCATATATAGTATGATGGCCCCACACATATAATCCCCCATATATAGTATGATGGCCCCACACATATAATCCCCCATATATAGTATGATGGCCCCACACATATAATCACCCATATAGAGTATGATGACCCCACACATATAATCCCCCATATATAGTATGATGGCTCCACACATATAATCCCTCATATATAGCATGATTGCCCCACACATATAATCCCCCATATATAGTATGATGGTCAAGAAAAAAAGGCATTACAATCTTATAAGTGAATGGTGAGCAGGTGGAAGATGATTAACTGATACACATATGACATGAATTCTAACGATGGAATGAATTTCAAAACTGCTGCATGAGACATTAATTCTGAGAAGTCTAAGGTAAATTCAGTGGAATAGGCCAAGCTTAGAAAAGATAAGGATATGCAAGAGCACATAAATGCTAAGATGGAAGAGATTACACAATGAAGATTAATGGGTGAGGATATAAGACAGCCACATTGATGTGCAGTTTGCCTGAACAATTTACAGTGCACTAATTAATAATAAAAAAGACCTTTACACAGATCTGACATAACAAACTTTAAACCAGGCTACTAAATAAATGGCAAAGAATAACAGAACATGTGCAGGACTCCGCAGAAAGCGAAAGTGGAATTGCTCTTAAGGAGACAGATATAAGATCACACAAAAAGGAAACTAGAGCAGGTTTCAAATGACACAAACAGGGACACTTAAAGACTGTAGTGTATGGAAAATAGGAAGGAAACAATTCCCAAAGGGGACTAAAAATGACAAAGTTACATGCTCTGATCCATGTGGAGATCACTGAAACGGCATATTTAAAGTGACTCCTGTTGTTAGAATCCTGAACAACTAGTGACATGAAAAGCAGAAGAAGCGTCACAAAACTTGACAAATAACAAGGAAACAATTATCTTGCTGACAGAAGTAGAATACAGGCAGAAGGCACAAGACATGTAATCCTCATAAACGAAAGTCAAAATGGACAGAATTTAAAGGACAAGTTATGCGCTCCACTCTACGCTGCTCCAAGTTGACAAGGTGTACCATAATGGACAGAAAGCAAGGATAGCTGTTGCCAATTGATATCAACTTAATTCAATAAAGGAACATGTTAAACTCTGCACACCAGTCTCAATGAAGTGCTCGCTGGAATACGATACACCCAATTTACCAATTTATTAAGAGCCACACCTCACTTAATGAATTCAACACATCTTCTCAGTGGCATGCTCAGAAATGTTACTCCAGTCACTTTTTCTGAATTTGATGGGCGCCCCTCAGTACCAGCTTCTTCCCATTCTCGTGCATTTTAGCAGAGCAGTTTCAAATTGGCAAGACAAAAAAAAAGTGCCTAAAGTTTATGCAATTCCACATTGCACAAAAAAAAATTGCTACTTTTCAAAGCATTGTACTCTAGTTTTCTAGCATAAAAGCTTTAATGTATTGGTTCCAAAGATTGAATCTGCACATGGCGTAGAAGTCTAGGTCACAGACATCCAGAAAGTATTAAGGAACTGTTAAAAAGGAACCTAACAAATGAGCTGATAGTGTCGTCCACTAGGCCAAATAATGTAAGATGTCAATGCTACATTAAAGAGGTTGTCCCCACCGATTTAAACATTGTAAAGTATTTTTGTAAATACCTCTTGTTGCCATCAGTGCCTGTGAGTGGCACTATCGCTGACGGCTCACTCAGCATCACATGACCCTGGCTGCATCTGACATCCGCTGATGTCAAATCAAATTACAGAATCGCTTGTATCACCCGGGCGAGACGCAGTCACATACACCCCTCCTGATTGACTGGGATGTGTGCGGAGCTTCACCGCACGTCACAGCCCAGTACCCAGCGCACGCTTTCCCCCGTCCTCTGCTTTAATTAGCCGCAGGCACGCGTTGGATACTGGGCTGTGACGTGCGGTGAAACTCTGCCCACAGCCCAGTCAAATCAAGAGGCGTGCAGTTCAAAGGTCTGCAATGACAAGCACAGGGGTCTTCTGCAGTACCCTGGCTGTCATGACAAACCATCGGTGCCAAGCAATCGCAAGACTGGGGCGCCAATGGGTGTGCTCAAAAATAAAGCGAACAGTTAAACAGAATATAACGCCAAGTAAATCAAGCTTCTGTGAAATCAAACTGCCTGTAATACTATTGTAGGAACTCGAGGATTCTGATAGCGTGGGGCAATGAACAATCAGAGACGGGTTTCTTTGAATGCAAATAATGTATTTGTGAAACAGCAAAACACCCAAAAACAATATTCAAACAACCCGTAGTGACATGCAATGAGTCCATATATATATATACACAAGTCCAGTTATATGAATCCGGATATATAAGTCCTTGAACCTCTATAGCGAGGGTGGTAAAGTTCTTACGACGGAGTCCTCACACAAATGTGACCACAAGGTAAGTCTGATGCACAGGTAACATGGCTGGATTTACACACTGCTGGTGTGTGAAGAGTCAGATCCAGGTATGCAGAAAACACAGGGAGGTCCAGGAACAAGTTAATCTCAGTTGTGGCTTAATTCAGTGAAGTCCAACAACAAGTTCATATGTCAGTAAGGTTCCAGTAACAGTTCCAACAGCTCTCACCAGAGGTAATGCACGAAGGGTTAAACAGCAACAGTTCAGAAACACAGTTCTTATCAGATGGAGTGAACCAAGGGTTAAATTCCCAAGTCAACAGTTTAGTGATAACACAGTACTTGCAACTTACGTATGCAGAGAATGTCCAGAGCCATGGGTAGAAACTGCTGTGGCTGAGAAACACCTGAAGATAAGGTTATGCACTTTCCTGGTAAATACACAAAAGATCTGTGAGGAACAAAGCAGCTGGGTTGCAGGGAAACGGAAGCAGAATATTCCAGCAGTGAAGCCAGCACCTGAGCCGGGTTTTTAAACAAACGAACAGGAAGTAGGGCACAAAACAGCAAACTCCATTTTAACAAAGGGCAAAATCATTGACAAAGTTACCTAGAAAACCCGGAATACTGACATTACTCCCCCCCTAAAGACGGCCTCCGGACGGTCCTGGACCAGGCCTGTCCGGGTATCTCCGATGAAACTGAGCAATCTTCAGAGGCGCATTGATGTTACTTACTGGTTCCCAAGAATCATTTTCAGGAGAGTAACCTTGCCATCTAACTAGATACTGAAGCCGGTTTCTATGAAGTCTCGAATTAACAATATCCTGTACCACGAATTGTTCTTCGCCATCAACCAACACTGGTGGAGGGGGAGGTACGATACGTCCCTGAAACGTGTTAGGAGAGACTGGTTTTAATAAGGAAACATGAAATACTGGGTGTACCTTTAAAGTCCGTGGTAGCTTCAACCGACAGGCAACAGAGCTCACAATCCCAGTGATCTTGAATGGACCGATGAATTTCTGTCCCAGTTTCTGCGAAGGAACACCCAATTTTAGATTCTTGGTGGACAACCAAACTGAGTCTCCTACCTTATACATAGGTGCTGGTTTCCGGAATCTATCAGCCGACTTTTTGTAACGCTCCTGTGCTGTGGTCAGGGAGTCCTTCAAAACTTCAAGATTACGTTGCAACGCCGTCACTCTGTCTTCAACCGCTGGTACCGAAATCGTAACCGGAGACCTAGGCAAAATACTTGGATGATAACCCAGGTTGGCAAAAAAAGGCGTTACCTTCGTGGAACTGCTTTGGGAGTTGTTGTACGAAAATTCCGCTAGAGGAAGTAGCTTCAGCCAATCGTCCTGCAAATGACTGACGTAACAGCATAGATATTGCTCCAAGGTTTGATTTGTCCGTTCGGTCTGCCCGTTGGTCTGAGGATGGTATGCAGAAGACAAGCAAACATTAATGTGGAGCGCAGAACAAAATCCTTTCCAAAATCTAGAGGTAAATTGTATTCCCCGGTCAGAAATGATGTCATCTGGTACCCCATGCAGCCGGAAAATGTTCTGGATAACTAGATCTACTGTCTCTGTAGCTGAGGGAAGACCAGCACACGGAATGAAATGAGCAGCTTTCGTTAAACGATCTACTACCACCAAAATAGTATTTTTACCACCAGAGGTGGGTAACTCCACAATAAAGTCCATCGAAATAGACCCCCAAGGGCGAGACGGTACAGGTAGCGGTTTAAGAAGACCAGTAGGTGAAACGCGAGGAACCTTGTACCGGGCACAAACTTCACAAGAGCGGACATAGTCATTCACATCCTTCAAGCAGGTAGGCCACCAAAAAAAACGAGTTAACAATTCCTGCGTCTTCTGTACCCCCCTATGACCAGCCAATTTAGAGTCGTGGACCAATTTGAGAACTCGAAGTCTTACAGCCTCTGGGACATAAATACATCGATCTCTAAGCCACACACCATTCCGAAGGACAAGATTCACATTGTCAGGTGGAGCTGCAAGAAATACGTCACCGTCATAGGCCAGCTTGAGCTCCTGCCACAAGTCCCGGTTCCGGAGCACTCCAACGAAATTGGCCTCCGACAAGATGGTCTTCGACGGGGTCCCAGGCACGGAATCCACGGTATGGATTCGGGATAATGCGTCAGCTTTCCCATTACGTGAACCTGGGCGGTACGAAATAATAAAATTAAACTGGTTCAAGAACAAACTCCACCTAGCTTGTCGAGGAGAAAGACACCTGGCAGACTTAAGGAATTCCAAATTGCGATGATCCGTGAGTACTACTACCTGCTGAGTTGCCCCCTGCAAATGGTGTCTCCATTCCTTAAAGGCAGAAATAATTGCCAAAAGTTCCTTATCTGCCACATCATAGTTCAGTTCTGCAGAAGATAACCTACGAGAGAAGAAGGCACACGGGTGCAGCAAACCTTTGTCTCCGGTACGTTGTGAGAGGATAGCTCCCAATGCACAGTCAGACACGTCCACCTCCACGATAAAAGGCTGTGCAGGATCCGGATGCATCAATATTGGAGCCGTGGTAAAACAACCCTTCAGGCGATCAAAGGCTTCCTGAGCTTGCGAAGACCATTCAAACTTCTTCCCCTTCTTGGTGAGGAGAGTGATGGGACGGACAATTTCTGAAAAATTTCGGATAAACCGTCTATAAAAGTTAGCAAAGCCAATGAATCGTTGTACCTCCTTAATGTTTCCTGGTACCGGCCAGTCCAAGATTGCCTGGATCTTGCTGGACTCCATATTCAATCCCTGAGGCGAGATAACATAGCCCAAAAATTGAATTTCAGAACAATGGAACTCACACTTTTCGAGTTTGATGTACAAATGATTATCTCTCAAACGTCTAAGTACGGTCTTGACATGTTCCTGATGTTCCTGTAAGGAGTCAGAAAAGATTAAGATGTCATCAAGGTAAATTACCACATATTGGTCCAATAAATCCCTGAAAATGTCGTTGGCTAAATGTTGAAAAGCAGCAGGAGCGTTACAGAGTCCGAATGGCATCACCAAATATTCAAAATGTCCATACCGGCATCTAAAAGCTGTCTTCCATTCGTCTCCGGGCCGTATACGGAGTAAATTATATGCCCCACGAAGATCTAATTTGGTAAATACTTTGGCCTGGCGAACTCTTTCCAACAATTCTGGAATTAGGGGCAACGGGTACCTGTTACGAATGGTTACCTTATTTAACTCCCGGTAGTCAATGCAGGGTCTTAGAGTACCATCCTTCTTCTTTACAAAGAATATTGGAGCTCCCGCTGGTGAAGAAGATGGTCGGATAAACCCCTTGGCTAAATTCTCATCTATATACTCTCGTAAAGATTTTAATTCCGGAGCCGCCAACGGGTAAACATGGCCGAAAGGAATCGCTGCTCCAGGAAGCAATTCTATGGGGCAGTCATACGGTCTATGTGGGGGAAGTTGATCTGCCTTCCTTTTATCACAAATGTCTGAGAATTCCTGATAAATCAGAGGGAGAGTAGGTACCTGTATCACCTCTTCCAAGTTCTGGGTAACTGGAGCCGCCATAGTTGGACTGATGGTAGAACTGCACTTCGGGAGAAAGGTTATCTCCTTGGTTTCCCAATTGATGATTGGATTTTGTGACCGTAACCAGGGAATTCCTAAAATTACAGGAAAATGAGGAGAAGATATTAACATGAATGAAAGTGTTTCTTGATGGTCTGGTTCCATCTTACACTCCAGAGGCACTGTCTCCCGATCTACTGGTCCAGAAACTAATGGGGAACCATCCACCGTTTCCATAGTGATTGGTGAAGCTCTTAGTTGTGTCTTTATACCATGTTCCTCTGCAAAAGAAGAATCCATGAAATTCCCACCTGCTCCAGAGTCTATCATGGCAGAACTTGATATCCACTGTTCCTCCCACTGAATCTGTATAGGAAGAGAACAATGTGAATATTTCTCCCCTTGATCTTTAGGGGAAGTCGGCATCAGTATTGGGGGAAAAACCGCATCTAGATGTAGACTGGTTTCCGAAACTTCAGACTCAGCGTCTGTGTTATCATAATCCCCTACTACCGCCAACACC
>JARQOD010000006.1:56639490-56711024 GCA_033576555.1 Oophaga sylvatica
TGGATGGGCTGCTGGTAGGGGGTCCAGATGCTAGACTGGATGGGCTGCTGGTAGGGGTCCAGATGCTAGACTGGGTGGGCTGCTGGTAGGGGGGTAGATGCTAGAATGGATGGGCTGCTTGTAGGGGTGCAGATGCTAAATGGATGGGCTGCTAGTAAGGGGCAGATGTAGAATGGATGGGCTGCTGGAGGGGGAACAGATGCTAGAATGATGGGCTTGGTATGGGGAGATGCAAGATGGATGGGCTGCTGTTGGGGCAGATGCAAAATGGATGGGCTGCTGGTGGGGGCAATGCAAGATTGGATGGGTGCTAGTAGGTGGGAGATGCTAGAATTGATGGGCTGCTGGTAGGGGGTGCAGATGCTAGACTGGATGGGCTGCTGGTAGGGGGCAGATGCTAGAATAGTTTGGGCTGCGGTGGGGTAGCAGATGCATAGAATGGATGGGCTGCTGGCAGGGGGGCAGATGCTAGAATAATGGGCTGCTGGTGCAGGGGGAGATGCTAGAATTGATAGGCTTGCTGGTGGGGGGCCTGATGCTAGACATGGATGGGCTGCTGGAGGGGGCCAGATGCTAGACTGGATGGGCTGCTGGTAGGGGACCAGATGCTAGACTGGATGGGCTGCTGGTAGGGGGGCAGATGCTAGACTGGATGGGCTCTGGTAGGAGGGCCAAGATGCTAGACCGGATGGGCTGCTGGTAGGGGGGCTGATGCTGACTGGATGGGCTGCTGGTAGGGGGCCAGATGCTAGACTGGATGGGCTGCTGGTAGGGAGTCCAGATGCTAGACTGGGTGGGCTTCTGGTAGGGGACCAGATGCTAGACTGGATGGGCTGCTGGTAGGGGGGCCAGATGCTATATTGGATGGGCTGCTGGTAGGGGGGCCAGATGCTAGATTGGATGGGCTCCTGGTAGGGGGGCCAGATGCTAGACTGGATGTGCTGCTGGTGGGGGGCAGATACTAGAATGGATGGGCTGCTGGTAGGGGGGCAGATGCTAGAATGGATGGGCTGCTGGTAGGGGGGGCAGATGCTAGAATGGATGGGATGCTGGTAGGGGGGAAGATGCTAGAATGGATGGGCTGCTGGCAGGGGGAGAAGATGCTAGAACGGATGGGCTGCTGGTAGGGGGGCAGATGCTAGAATGGATGGGCTGCTGGTAGGGGGTGCAGATGCTACAATGGATGGGCTGAAAGTAAGGTGACAGATGCTAGAATGGATGGGCTGCTGGAAGGGGGAACAGATGCTAGAATGAATGGGCTTTTGGTATGGGGCAGATGCTATAATGGATGGGTTGCTGGTTGGGGGCTGATGCAAAAATGGATGGGCTGCTGGCAAGGGGGCAGATGCAAGATTGGATGGGGTGCTAGTAGGGGGGAAGATGCTAGAATTGATGGGCTGCTGGTAGGGGGTGCAGATGCAAGACTGGATGGGCTGCTGGTAGGGGGCAGATGCTAGAATTGATGGGCTGCTGGTGGGGTAGCAGATGGTAGAATGGATGGGCTGCTGGCAGGGGGGGCAGATGCTAGAATTAATGGGCTGCTGGTGGCAGGGGGGCAGATGCTAGAATTGATAGGCTGCTGGTAGGGGGGCCGATGCTAGAATGGATTGGCTGCTGGTAGGGGGGGCAGATGCTAGAATGGATGGGCTGCTGTTAGGGGGGCAGATGCTAGAATGGATGGGCTGCTGGTAGGGGGTGCAGATGCTACATCCTTTCTAGCATCTGCACCTTACCAGCAGCCCATCCATTCTAACATCTGCACCCTACCAGCAGCCCATCCATTCTAGCATTTGCCCCTACCAGCAGCCCATCCAGTTTAGCATTTACCCCCAACACGCAGCTCATCAATTCTAGCATCTTCCCTCTACCTGCAGCCCATCCATTTTATAATCTGCCATCCTACCAGGAGTCCATCCATTCTAGCATCAGCCCCCGACCAGCAGCCATTCCATTCTAGCATCTAACCCCCTACCAGGTGCCCATCCATTAAAGCATCTGCTCCCTTCCAGCAGCCCATCCATTACAGCATCTGCCCCTACCAGCAGCCCATCCAATCTAGCATCTGCCCCTGTTCCAGGAGCCCATCCATTTTAGCAACTGACGCCTACCAGCAGCCCATCCTTTCTAGCATCTGCCCCCTAGCAGCCCATCCAGTCTAGTATCTGGCCCCCCCTACCAGCAGCTCATCCTGTCTTCTAGCATCTGGCCCCCGAGCCAGCAGCTCATCCAGTCTATCAATTGGCCCCCCTATCAGCAGCCCATCGAGTTTAACAGTTTGCCCAACTACTAGCAGCCCAACCAGTCTAGCATCTGGCCCCCCTGCCAGCAGCCCATCTAGTCTAGCATCTGCCCCCCCCTACCAGCAGCCCATCCAGTCTAGCACCTGGCCTCCCTACCAGCAGCCCATCCAATCTAGCATCTGGCCCCCCTACCAGTAGCCCATCCAGTCTAGCATCTGGCCCCTAGAATGGATGGGCTGCTGGTAGGGGTGCCAGATGCTAGACTGGATGGGCTGCTGGTAGGGGAGCCAGATGCTAGACTGGATGGGCTGCTGGTAGGGGGCCAGATGCTAGACTGGATGGGCTGCTGGTAGGAGGGCCAGATGCTAGACTGGACGGGCTGCTGGTAGGGGGGCCAGATGCTATACTGGATGGGCTGCTGGTAGGGGGCCAGATGCTAGACTGGATGGGCTGCTGGTAGGGGCCAGATGCTAGACTGGATGGGCTGCTGGTAGGGGGCCAGATGCTAGACTGGATGGGCTGCTGGTAGGGGGGCCAGATGCTAGACTGGATGGGCTGCTGGTAGGGGGGGCCAGATGCTAGACTGGATGGGCTGCTGGTAGGGGGGGCAGATGCTAGACTGGATGGGCTGCTGGTAGGGGGTCCAGATGCTAGACTGGATGGGCTGCTGGTGGGGGGGCCAGATGCTAGACTGATGGGCTGCTGGTAGGGGGCCAGATGCTAGACTGGATGGGCTGCAGGTAGGGGGGCCAGATGCTAGGCTGGATGGGCTGCTGGTAGGGGGGCAGATGCTAGACTGGATGGGTGCTGGTAGGGGGACCTGATGCTAGACTGGATGGCTGCTGGTAGGGGGGCCAGATGCTTGACAGGAGGGCTGCTGGTAGGGGAGCCAGATGCTAGACTGGATGGGCTGCTGGTAGGGGGGCCAGATGCTAGACTGGATGGGCTGCTGGTAGGGGGCAGATGCTAGACTGGATGGGCTGCTGGTAGCGGGGCCAGATGCTAGACTGGATGGGCTGCTGGTAGGGGGGGGCGAGATGGTAGACTGCATGGGCTGCTGGTAGGGGGGCCTGATGCTAGACTGGATGGGCTGCTGGTAGGGGGGCCAGATGCTAGACTGTATGGGCTGCTGGTAGGGGGGCCAGATGCTAGACTGGATGGGCTGCTGGTAGGGGGGCCAGATGCTAGACTGGATGGGCTGCTGGTAGGGGGGCCAGATGCTAGACTGGATGGGCTCTGGTAGGAGGGCCAGATGCTAGACGGATGGGCTGCTGGTAGGGGGGCCAGATGCTAGATGGATGGGCTGCTGGTAGGGGGCCAGATGCTAGACTGGATGGGCTGCTGGTAGGGGTGGCGAGATGCTAGACTGGATGGGCTGCTGGTGGGGGGCCTGATGCTAGATGGATGGGCTGCTGGTAGGGGGGCCAGAAGCTAAACTGGAGGGGCTGCTGGTAAGGGGGGCAGATGCTAGACTGGATGGGCTGCTGGTAGGGGGTCCAGATGCTAGACTGGGTGGGCTGCTGGTAGGGGGGTAGATGCTAGAATGGATGGGCTGCTTGTAGAGGGTGCAGATGCTACAATGGATGGGCTGCTAGTAAGGTGGCAGATGTTAGAATGGATGGGCTGCTGGAAGGGGGAACAGATGCTAGAATGAATGGGCTTTTGGTATGGGGCAGATGCAAGAATGGATGGGCTGCTGGTTGGGGGGCAGATGCAAAATGGATGGGCTGCTGGCTGGGGGCAGATGCAAGATTGGATGGGTGCTAGTAGGTGGGAAGATGCTAGATTGATGGGTGCTGGTGGGGTGAGATGCTAGACTGGATGGGCTGCTGGTAGGGGGCAGATGCTAGAATAGATGGCTGTGGTGGGGTGCAGATGCTAGAATGGATGGGCTGCTGGAGGGGGGCAGATGCTAGATAATGGGCTGCTGGTGAGGGGGGCAGATGCTAGATGATGGCTGCTGGTAGGGGGGCTGATGCTAGACTGGATGGGCTGCTGTAGGGGGTCCAGATGCTAGACTGGGTGGGCTGCTGGTAGGGGCCAGATGCTAGACTGGATGGGCTGCTGGTAGGGGGCCAGATGCTAGACTGGATGGGCTCCTGGTAGGGGGCCAGATGCTAGACTGGATGGGCTGCTGGTAGGGGGGCCGATGCTGACTGGATGGGCTGCTGGTAGGGGCCAGATGCTAGACTGGATGGGCTGCTGGTAGGGGGGCCAGATGCTGACTGGATGGGCTGCTGGTAGGGGGCAGATGCTAGACTGGATGGGCTGCTGGTAGGGGGCCAGATGCTAGACTGGATGGGCTGCTGGTAGGGGGCAGAGCTAGACTGGATGGGCTGCTGGTAGGGGGCCAGATGCTAGACTGGATGGGCTGCTGGTAGGGGGGCAGATGTAGACTGGTGGCTGCTGGTAGGGGGCTGATGCTAGACTGGATGGGCTGCTGGTAGGGGGGCCAGATGCTAGACTGGATGGGCTGCTGGTAGGGGGCCAGATGCTAGACTGGATGGGCTGCTGGTAGGGGGCCAGATGCTAGACTGGATGGGTGCTGGTAGGGGGGCCAGATGCTAGACTGGATGGGCTGCTGGTAGGGGGCAGATGCTAGACTGGATGGGCTGCTGGTAGGGGGGCCAGATGCTAGACTGGATGGCTGCTGGTAGGGGGGCAGATGCTAGACTGGATGGGCTGCTGGTAGGGGGCAGATGCTAGACTAATGGGCTGTGTGGAGGGGGGCAGATGCTTAGAATGATGGGCTGCTGGTAGGGGGCCAGATGCTAATGGATGGGCTGCTGTAGGGGGGCAGATGCTAGAATGGATGGGCTGCTGGTAGGGGCCAGATGCTAGATGGTGGAGCTGCTAGGTAGGGGCTGCCATGCTAGATCTGATGGCTGCTAGTCAGGGGCCGATGCTACTGGATGGCTCTGCTAAGGGCCATATGCTAGCATGATGGCCCTCCGTAGGCGATAGCACAAATGCTGCCCCTGAATGGCTGCATGTTAGGTTTCCCAAGCAGCTCATATCTAGACTGTTGGCCATGCTGTATGGGCCAGTGCTAGACGGATGGCCTGCTGTTAGGGGTGCCAAGATGCTTTGACTGGAGGCGCTGACAGGGGCCCATATAGCACTGCCCTTGCCAGATGCCACTGATGCATCTGTACGGGCCAATGCTAGATCTGCCCTCTCAGGGCCCAGTTTAGACTGAGGCCTACCAGATGCTATGATCTGCCCTAAGATGCTAGTACCCCAGATGCTCTCGGTTAGGGGCCAGATGCTAGATCATTGGATGGGCTGTGGTTTAGGGTTTGCCATACAGCAGCCAAGTCTGCATCTGGTACAGAGCCTAGTCTAGACTGTGCCCTCAGCAGCTAGCTAGTCTTGCCCCTGGGACAGGCCAATGCTAGATGGAGGTCTGGTGGGGCAGTGCATGGGGGCTGTGAGGGGGCCGAGAGTGCTTAAAACTGAGATGGGGCTGGTAGGGGGGCCAGATGCTAGATGGTGGCTGCTGGTAGGGGCAGATGCTAGACTGATGGGCTGGTAGGGGGGCCAGATGCTAGAATGTGCGGTATGAGGCAGAGCTGACTGGATGGCGCTGGTAGGGGCAGATGCTAGACTGGATGGGCTGCTGGTAGGGGCCAGATGCTAGACTGATGGGCTGCTGGTAGGGGGCCAGATGCTAGACTGGATGGGCTGCTGGTAGGGGGCCAGATGCTAGACTGGATGGGCTGCTGGTAGGGGGTGCCATGTCTTTCTAGAGCTGGATGTGCTGCTTGTAGGGGTTCCAGATGCTAGACTAGATGGGCTGCTGGTAGGGGGCCAAATGCTAGACTGGATGGGCTGCTGGTAGGGGGCAGATGCTAGAATGGATGGACTGCTGTAGGGGGCAGATGCTAGAATGGATGGGCTGCTGGTAGGGGGGCAGATGCCTACATTGGATGGGACTGCTAGTAAGGTGTACAGATGCTAGAATGAATTGGGCTGCTGGTAAGGGAACAGATGCTAGAATGAATGGGCTAGCTGGTATGGGGAAGATTCTAGAATGGATGAACTTCTGGTTGGGGGGCAGATGCAGAAATGGATGGCTGCGGGCAGGGGGGCAGATGCAAGATTGGATGGGTGCTAGTAGGGGGGGAAAATGCTAGAATGATGGGCTGCTAGTAGGGGGTGCAGATGCTAGACTGGATGGGCTGCTGGTAGGGGGGCGAGATGCTAGACTGGATGGGCTGCTGGTAGGGGCAGATGCTAGAATTAATGGGCTGCTAGTGGCAGGGGGGCAGATGCTTGAATTGATGCGCTGCTGGTAGGGGGCCGATGCTAGAATGGATGGGCTGCTGATAGTGGGGCAGATGCTAGAATGGATGGGCTGCTCTTAGGGGTCCATCCATTCTAGCATCTGCGCACTACCAGCAGCCCATCCTCCTAGCATCTGCACCTTACAGCAGCCCATCCATTCTAGCATCTGCACCCTACCAGCAGCCCATCCATTCTAGCATTTGCCCCTACCAGTAGCCAATACATTCAAACATCTGCCCCCTACCAGCTGCCCATCCAGTTTAGCATTTACCCCCAACACGCAGCTCATCAATTCTAGCATCTGCCTCTACCTGCAGCCCATCCATTCTATGATCTGCCATCCTAACAGGAGTCCATTCATTCTAGTATCAGCCCCCAACCAGCAGCCATTCAATTCTAGCATCTGACCCCCTACCAGGTGCCCATCCATTAAAGCATCTGCCCCCTTCCAGCAGCCCATCCATTATAGCATCTGCCCCTACCAGCAGCCATCCAATCTAGCATCTGCCCCTCTTCCAGGAGCCCATCCATTTTAGCATCTGCAGCCTACCAGCAGCCCATCCATTCTAGCATCTGCCCCCTAGCAGCCCATCCAGTCTAGTATCTGGCCCCCCTACCAGCAGCTCATCCTGTCTAGCATCTGGCCCCCGTACCAGCAGCTCATCCAGTCTATCAATTGGCCCCCTACCAGCAGCGCATGCAGTTTAGCAGTTTGCCCCACTACCAGCAGCCCAACCAGTCTAGCATCTGGCCCCCTCTACCAGCAGCCCATCCAGTCTAGCATCTTGCCCCCCTACCAGCAGCCCATCCAGTCTAGCATCTTGCCCCCCTGCCAGCAGCCCATCTAGTCTAGCATCTGCCCCCCCTACCAGCAGCCCTTCCAGTCTAGCATCTGCTCCCCCTACCAGCAGCCCTTCCAGTCTAGCATCTGGCCCCCCTACCAGCAGCCCATATAGTCAAGCATCTGGCCCCCCTACCAGCAGCCCTTCCAGTCTAGCATCTGCTCCCCCTACCAGCAGCCCATCCAGTTTAGCATCTGCCCCCCTACCAGCAGCCCATCCAGTCTAGCATCTGGCCCCCCCTACCAGCAGCCCATCCAGTCTAGCATCTGGCCCTCCCTACCAGCAGCCCTTCCAGTCTAGCATTTGGCCCCCCTACCAGCTGCCCATCTAGTCTAGCATCTGGCCCCCCTACCAGCAGCCCTGTAAGGTTCTGTGTATCTGTTTCTGAAACTCAGTTTGTTCGTCGGCCATTTTGCTTTCTGTTTTGCTGCAGCTATCTTGCCCTCAGTCAAAATGGAGTTTTCCAGCTTGCATGTTCCCGCCCTGATTCTCTCCGTTTGCTTCTTAAACAGCCACAGCTGAGCAATCAGTGCTTCAGAATCTAGCCTGCAGTGAACCTGTGTTCTGACTCCTGAAGCCTTGGACCTTGTACTCCAGCCATTCCTACTGAGGAACTCTGAAGCACTTGTGGACTCTGAACTCTGCTCTTGAGAGCCTCACGTTTGCATGGACTTGCGGTAACAGAAAAGAAGATCTGAATCTGTTGTGGAGAGTTATTGCTGAGCTTAGATTACTCTGGCCTGCTGTGTCTCCTGCTTCTGTGTTTGCAACCTGTGTGTTTATTTTTGCCAATTTGTATGAAGCAATACAAGACTTTCTTTATCAACCTGTGTCTCAAGTATTTTCATCGCACCCAAGCACAAGACGCTATATGAACTGTACCACATACATTACAAGATTCTGAAGCCAAACGTTAGTGTCTGCTGGGTCTGGAAAGGCTTGTCTGCTGTACTGTGGATATCGGATGTCCGGTTGTACTTTCTGTGATGACAGTGGTTGTGACTTCTCACAACCATTCCAGGTGAGCAATTCCCTTAAGTTTTTTTTTTTCTGCAGTGTTATCACAGGTAAACACTATTGTTTTCTTTTTTTTTTTTTCTCTTCTCTTTTTGTCTGCTGAAACTCTGGATATCAGATGTCTGGTTGAAAGCTTTCTGTGATGATAGTGGTTGTGACTTCTCACAACCATTCCAGGTGAGCAGTTCCCTTAAAGTTTTTTCTTTCTTCAGTGTTGCCACAGGTGAACACTATTGTTTTTTTTTTTCTCTCCTCTTTTTCCAGTAATCCTGTCTTAAAAGATCTGGAAAATGGAGGCCCGCATAAAGGAACTTTGCGGAGTGACTGATAATATCCTTGCAGATTTGCAGAATATAAAGACCCGTTTTACAAATCTTCAGGACCTAAATAATCACAATTTGCAAGTGGTTGGACAGACTACCCAGGATTTGCGAGCCAGGATTGAGGTTCTGGAGGGGCGAGTCCAGGCTCCTGCCGTGGCCCCGAGTTCTGGGATTCCCAAGTTGCCCCCTTTTCGTTTTGGTGGTGAACGTGAAAAATTCAGGGGATTTGTTAATCAATGCAATCTTTTTTTTTCTGCACATGCTTCACAATTTCCTACTGAACGATCTAAGGTGCTTACTATAATTATGTTGCTTACCAACAAGGCTTTGATGTGGGCAAACCCTCTGATTGAGACTGAGGATGATTGTTTGAATCACCTTGATGATTTTATTTCAGCCATGGGGCAGGTGTTTGATGACCCCAATCGAGGTGCAACAGCTGAAGCAGCCATGTTAGCTTTGCGCCAAGGTAAGCACTCGGTAGCTGAATATGCCTTGGATTTCAGGAGATGGGCCCTTGATACCACCTGGGACAATTCCGCCAAAAAATCTATTTTTCGAAAGGGGTTATCCCCACTGATTAAGGATGAACTTGCTCGTGCCGACCCTCCCACTGCGTTAGGTGACTTTATTAACTACTGCATCCGTATTGATACTCGTTTAACTGAACGCAGGCAAGAGAGATGGTTCGAAAGCAATCGTACTAACCTTTTCCTACCTTCCTCTCCAGCTAAGGAACCTTTGAATAGGATTACACGGGAACCTGAACCTGAACCCATGCAGGTAGACTCTTTACTACGACGGGTTAGTGATGCACGCAAGGAACATCGTTTTAAGGAGAATCTATGTTTTTATTGTGGTAAGTCAGGGCACTTTATTATTAACTGCCCCAGCCGTTCTCGCAAGACTACTGCAGCACTCATTCATTGTGAGTGTTGCGAGAGGGGATCTGTCAGGTCCGAGCCTCAGGCTCCAGAGAGATCTGCAGCAACAGATCTTGATTTCTCGGACTTAAACTCCGTTACCTCTGAGGACGTTGACTGTGTAAATGCTGCCATCTTTCAAGTTTCCTCAGCGGTGTCCCAGCTGAGTTGTAAAAAAAACAATTCTCACTGTTTTCTTTCCATCAAACTCTGGGTTGACTCAGCCTGGGTGTCTAGCTCTGCTATGATCGACTCAGGTGCAAGTGGAAATTTTATGGATGTCTCCTTTGCTCTGAAACAGGGAATACGTTCAGTGAAGAAGGCTACTCCAGTACAGATGGAAACTGTGGATGGCTCCCTGCTGACCTCTGGACCAGTGGATCAGGAAACAGAGCCTTTAAAGGTTCTTATGGGTAAAGATCATCAAGAGAAACTGTCCTTTATGCTTATCTCTTCTCCTCACTTTCCCATTATTCTAGGGCTACCATGGCTGCAGGCTCAGAATCCTACCATTAACTGGGAGACCAAGGAATTACACTTTCCAGAGAAACAGATGAGTCCAAAAATTTCAGCTTGCTCTGTTCCTAAAGGAACCATGTCAGTCCCTGAACTACCAGCTGTATACCAGGACTATGTGGATTTATGTGACAAGAAGAACGCTGACCAGCTTCCTCCTCACCGTCCATATGATTGTCCAATTGAATTATTGCCTGGAGCAGAGATACCTTTTGGTAAGATCTACCCCCTGGCGGGGCCCGAGCTGAAGGCTTTAAAAGAGTACATAGACGAAAATCTAGCCAAGGGCTTCATACGCCCCTCTTCATCTCCTGCAGGGGCACCCATATTCTTTGTAAAGAAGAAAGATGGATCCCTGAGACCATGCGTAGACTATAGGGAACTCAATAAGGTTACTATTAGAAACCGTTATCCATTGCCTTTAATCCCTGAGTTATTGGAGAGAGTGCGACATGCCAAAATTTTTTCTAAACTAGATCTTCGTGGGGCCTATAACTTAGTCCGTATTAGACCTGGGGATGAATGGAAGACTGCATTCAGGTCACGCTATGGACACTTTGAATATCTAGTTATGCCTTTTGGTCTGAGTACCGCCCCAGCCACTTTCCAACACTTGGTGAATGACATCTTCAGGGATCTCCTGGATACATTCGTGGTAATTTATTTGGATGATATTTTAATTTTTTCTAACTCCACAGAGGAACATCATGGACATGTGAGAATGGTCTTGGAACGTCTAAGACAAAATCATCTTTACATCAAGCTTGAAAAGTGTGAATTCCATAAGACCGAAATTCAATTTCTGGGGTATGTACTGTCTACACAAGGAATTAGTATGGATGGAAGTAAAACCCAAGCCATCAATGATTGGCCAAGTCCTAGAAATGTGAAGGAGGTACAGCGCTTCATCGGGTTTGCAAACTTCTATAGACGTTTCATTAGAAATTTCTCTGAGGTAGTGTCACCTATCACCCAACTTACCCGGAAAGAGTCTAAGTTCTCCTGGACTCCCCAAGCCCAGGAAGCATTTTCCCGTCTAAAAGATAAATTTACCACTGCACCTATCCTAGTACATCCCAACCCAGAGCTTGCCTTCATAATAGAGGTGGATGCTTCAGACTGTGCCGTGGGAGCTATACTCTCTCAGAGAACAGGTGAGAAGAATGTCTTGCATCCCTGTGCTTTCTTTTCCCAGCAGTTGTCTTCGGCTGAGAAGAACTACGATGTGGGCAATAGAGAGTTGTTGGCCATTATTGCCGCCTTCAAAGAATGGAGACACCTTCTTCAAGGAGCTGCACAGCAAATAGTCGTTCTGACAGACCATCGTAATCTTGAGTTTATCAGGTCGGCTAAGTGCCTGACTCCTCGCCAGGCTCGCTGGAATCTTTTCTTAAACCAATTTAATTTTATTATTTCTTATAGACCAGGATCGCGCAATGGAAAGGCTGATGCACTCTCTAGGATTTACTCAGCAGAGACACGTCCAATTACTCCTCCTAAGACTATTCTTCCTGACTCTAGATTCCTAGGAGTGATTCATCATCAAGACCTAATTAAAGACATCAAGGAAGCATACCATGCGGATTCTTTTTTGGCTCAACCCCCAAGGGACGTAAGTCTTGTCTTTAAGAATGGTGTGTGGATTCTGGGACAACGTCTGTATATACCTGAAACAGTCAGATTGAGAGTATTGCAACTCATTCACGATTCCAAAATAGCCGGGCATAGAGGAATTCTAAAGACACAGGAATTTCTTTCTCGTTTCTTTTGGTGGCCCACTTGTAGGAAGGATGTTTTGGACTATGTCACTTCGTGTGAGGTTTGTGCAAGATGCAAAACACCTCGCTCTTCACCAACTGGTCTGTTACAGCCTCTTCCCACCCCGTCCCGCCCGTGGGGATCCATTTCTATGGACTTCATTGTGGAATTACCAACCTCTCAAGGGAAGAACACTATTCTAGTGGTGGTTGACCGTCTAACAAAGGCAGCTCATTTTATCCCTTGTGTCGGCTTACCCACTGCAAAACAGACATCAGATTTGATGATTAAAGATGTGTTTCGCTTACATGGAGTACCGGATGAGGTTATTTCGGATCGAGGGGTGCAATTCACTTCTAGGTTTTGGCAAAATTTCTGTGCAGCATTGGACATTAAAGTAAACCTTTCTTCTGCTTTTCATCCCCAGACTAATGGACAAACCGAACGAACCAATCAAACCCTGGAGCAGTATCTCCGCTGCTTTATCTGCCACCTACAGGATGATTGGGTGGATCTACTTCCATTGGCTGAGTTCTCTTACAACAACTCTCAGAGTGCCTCCACTAAACAGTCTCCTTTTTACTCTAATCTAGGTTATCATCCTAACATTCTACCACGATTTCCCATAGAGACGCCTTTGCCAGCAGTGGCTGAAAGAGTCACGACTTTACAGAAGAATATGGATCTTCTAAAGGAGAATCTGGAATCGGCTCAGGAAAGGTACAAGAAGGCAGCAGATAAATTTCGTAAACCTGCACCAGCTTTTAAGGTAGGAGACCTGGTCTGGCTGTCAACCAGAAATCTTAAGTTAAGGATTCCATCGTCTAAGTTGGGACATAAGTACATTGGACCCTATAAAATCAGTAAAATTATAAGTGCCGTTGCTTGTCGTCTTCAATTGCCCAGAACTATGAGAATCCACCCTGTCTTTCATGTATCCCTACTAAAGGCTGCGACACCCAATACGTTTCCTGGACGTTCTTCTCCTTGCCCTGACCCAGTGCTAGTCGATGGTCAGGAGGAATTTGTGGTGGAAAGGATTTTAGATTCCAGGTTGTATAGAAATCAGTTACAATATCTGATTAAATGGCAGGGCTACCCAGTGGAGGACAACTCATGGGAGCCAGTCAATAACGTTAATGCTCCTCGCTTGCTCCGTCAGTTTCATCAGAGGTACCCACACAAGCCTGGTCTGAGGTCATCCGGAGGTTGTCCCTAAGGGGGGAGTAATGTAAGGTTCTGTGTATCTGTTTCTGAAACTCAGTTTGTTCGTCGGCCATTTTGCTTTCTGTTTTGCTGCAGCTATCTTGCCCTCAGTCAAAATGGAGTTTTCCAGCTTGCATGTTCCCGCCCTGATTCTCTCCGTTTGCTTCTTAAACAGCCACAGCTGAGCAATCAGTGCTTCAGAATCTAGCCTGCAGTGAACCTGTGTTCTGACTCCTGAAGCCTTGGACCTTGTACTCCAGCCATTCCTACTGAGGAACTCTGAAGCACTTGTGGACTCTGAACTCTGCTCTTGAGAGCCTCACGTTTGCATGGACTTGCGGTAACAGAAAAGAAGATCTGAATCTGTTGTGGAGAGTTATTGCTGAGCTTAGATTACTCTGGCCTGCTGTGTCTCCTGCTTCTGTGTTTGCAACCTGTGTGTTTATTTTTGCCAATTTGTATGAAGCAATACAAGACTTTCTTTATCAACCTGTGTCTCAAGTATTTTCATCGCACCCAAGCACAAGACGCTATATGAACTGTACCACATACATTACAAGCCCATCCAGTTTAGCATCTGGCCCCCACCTACCGGCTGCCCATCCAGTCTAGCATCTGGCCCCCCTACCAGCAGCCCATCCAGTCTAGCATCTGCCCCCCTACCAGCAGCCCATCCAGACTAGCATCTGGACCCTCTAACAGTAGCCCATCCAGTCTAGCATCTGCCCCCCCTTCCAGCAGCCCATCCAGTCTAGCATCTAGCCCCTGAACAGCAGCCCATCCAGTCTAGCATCTGGCCCCCATACCAGCAGCCGATACAGTCTAGCTTCTGGCCCCCCTACCAGCAGCACTTCTAGTCTAGCATCTGGCTCCCTACCAGCAGCACATCCAGTCTAGCATCTGGCTCACCTACCAGCAGCCATCCAGTCTAGCATCTGGACCCCTACTAGCAGCCCATCCAGTCTAGCATCTGGCCCCCCTACCAGCAGCCCATCCAGTCTAGCATCTGCCCCCCTATCAGCAGCCCATCCAGACTAGCATTTGGCCCCTCTACCAGTAGCCCATCAGTCTAGCATCTGCCCCTTCCAGCAGCCCATTCAGTCTAGCATCTAGCCCCCGAACAGCAGCCCATCCAGTCTAGCATCTGGCCCCTCTACCAGCAGCCCATACAGTCTAGCTTCTTGCCCCCCTACCAGCAGCCCATCCAGTCTAGCATCTGGCCCCCTACCAGCAGCCCATCCAGTCTAGCATCTGGCTCACCTACCAGCAGCCCATCCAGTTTAGCATCTGGTCCCCTACTAGCAGCCCATCCAGTCTAGCATCTGGCCCCCTACCAGCAGCTCATCCAGTCTAGCATCTGGCCCCCCAACCAGCAGCCCATCCAGTCTAGCATCTGGCCCCCGTGCCAGCAGCCCACCCAGTCTAGCATCTGGCCCCCCTACCAGCTGTCCATCCAGTCTAGCATCTGGCCCCCCTACCAGCAGCCCATCCAGTCTAGCATCTGGTCCCCCTACCAGCAGCCCATCCAGTCTAGCATCTGGCCCCTAGAATGGATGGGCTGCTGGTAGGGGTGCCAGAAGCTAGAATGGATGGGCTGCTGGTAGGGGGGGGGTCAGATGCTAGAATGGTGGGCTGCTGGTAGGGGAGGGCAGATGCTAGAATGGTGGGCTGCTGGTAGGGGGGCTGAAGCTAGAATAGATGGGCTGCTGGTAGGGGGGGCAGATGCTAGCATCTGGCCCCCTACCAGCAGCCCATCCAGTCTAACATCTGGCCCCCCTACCATCAGCCCTTCCAGTCTAGCATCTGGCACCCTACCAGCAGCACATCCAGTCTAGCATCTGGCACCCATACCAGAAGCCCATCCAGTCTAGCTTCTGGCCCCCCTACCAGCAGCCCATCCAGTATAGCACCTAACCCCCTACCAGCAGCCCATCCAGTATAGCACCTAACCCCCTACCAGCAGCCCTTCAGTCTAGCATCTGGCCCCACTACCAGCAGCAGATCCAGTCTAGCATCTGGCACCCCTACCAGCAGCCATCCAGTCTAGCATCTGGCCCCCCCTACCAGCAGCCCATCTAGTCTATCATCTGGCCCCCCTACCAGCAGCCCATCCAGTCTAGTATCTGGCCCCCCTACCAGAAGCCCATCCAGTCTAGCATCTGGCCCCCCCCTACCAGCAGCCCATCCAGTCTAGCATCTGGGCCCCCTACCTGTAGTCCATCCAGTCTAGCATCTGGAACCCCTACCAGCAACCCATCCAGTCTAGCATCTGGCCCCCTACCAGCAGCCCATCCATTCTAGCATCTGGCCCCCCTACCAGCAGCCCATCCAGTCTAGCATCTAGCCCCCCCCCACTAGCAGCCCATCCAGTCTAGCATCTGGCCCCCCTTCCAGCAGCCCATCCAGTCTAGCATCTGGCCCCCCTACCAGCAGTCCATCCATCTAGCATCTGCCACCCCCTACCAGCAGCCTATCCAATCTAGCATCTGCCCCCCCCTACCAGCAGCCCATAGCATTTCTTCTGTAATTTCACAAAAGCCGGCAATTGAATTGGCGGCTATTTTACCATGTAGAAGTGTATGAACTATAAATATAAATATATATATGTCACAATGACATGTATATATATATATATATATATGTATTCTGTGTGTATATATCTAGTCAGCAATTCTTCAGCTCCTGATTGGCTCCACGGAGCGCTCAGAGGCTGAAGGATTATGGATTTCCGATTTCCCATGTGAAAAAAATATCGGAATTGGAAATCGGAATTCCGATATAGCAAATATCGGGCCGATTTCCGATATTGCAATATCGGAAAGCTCATCCCTAGAGATCAGCGATTTGTGCTGCCTGATCATCACCTCCAGGACTCCTCGTTCTTAGTAACACTGACTGGATGTTGGGGGTTGTTGTCCGGCTGCATAATACATTTGGAGCTGATCAGACTCCTGATGGGATTACATGGTGGCTCAGTGTCTGCCGTGATTTCTAAGCGTTCACTTTGCATTTTGATAATTGATATAAATAAACTACTGAGACTTCTATTTTTTCCACACCTGCCTAAAACTTTTGCCCAGTAGTGACTGCCCCTACATGTTATTCACTGGCGGCAGATATGATCCATGACTTGGACGTACCGAGCCATGGGAGACTCATTCATATTCCTACCGAGCGCTGAGCGGATTTTGCTCTCGGCGCTGGGAGCTTCATCATCTCTGCAGCTCGTCTACCTCTGAACCTTCCAAGGTGGCAGAACACACAGTACATTCATCAGCTGTCACGGCAGGATGAATGCCCGAAGCCTCTGAGAGTGAAGTGTTCATTACAGGCAAATGGAGGAGCTGTTGTGTTGAGACTTGTAATGGGCGCAAGGTCTCCTGCCAGACTCTTCAGAGGAGATACTGAGACTTGTAGTGTCACCCGAAGCGGTCCTGTGCAGTTCACCAGTGTACAATCACCCCATCCATCTTATAGGCTCTATATACACTGCAGTGATGACAACAATCTATTGCTCTGTGCAAAAGACTTAGGCAGGTGTGGAAAAAATGTTGCAGATACTTCCCCATCATGTGATCCCATCAAGAGGTCAGGGCTGCCACTAGGAATTTCGGGGCCCCATACTGGCAAAATTTATGGGGTCCCCTTGAGACTCCGCCCAGGCTCCACCCCCCAGTTCCGCATCCACCCTAGCTCCTGTTCCACCACGCAAACCTTCCAAAATCCCTCCACCCTTTCATGGAAAAACTTCACTTCTGTACCATGCCCTCACCAATGACACATTAACACCAATCACTCGATGAATATGCAGCATTTTGCTTGTTTAGTATAATACACCCCATAGTCTTCCATATACAGGTCCTTCTCAAAAAATTAGCATATAGTGCTAAATTTCATTATTTTCCATAATGTAATGATTACAATTAAACTTTCATATATTTTAGATTCATTACACACCAACTGAAATTTGTCAGGTCTTTTATTGTTTTAATACTGATGATTTTGGCATACAACTCCTGATAACCCAAAAAACCTGTCTCAAAAAATTAGCATATCAAGAAAAGGTTGTCTAAACGACCTATTACCCTAATCTTCTGAATCAACTAATTAACTCTAAACACATGCAAAAGATTCCTGAGGCTTTTAAAAACTCCCTGCCTGGTTCATTACTCAAAACCCCCATCATGGGTAGGACTAGCGACCTGACTGATGTCAAGAAGGCCATCATTGACACCCTCAAGCAAGAGGGTAAGACCCAGAAAGAAATTTCTCAACAAATAGGCTGTTCCCAGAGTGCTGTATCAAGGCACCTCAATGGGAAGTCTGTTGGAAGGAAACAATGTGGCAGAAAACGCTGTACAACGAGAAGAGGTGACCGGACCCTGAGGAAGATTGTGGAGAAGGACCGATTCCAGACCTTGGGGGACCTGAGGAAGCAGTGGACTGAGTCTGGTGTAGAAACATCCAGAGCCACCGTGCACAGGCGTGTGCAGGAAATGGGCTACAGGTGCCGCATTCCCCAGGTAAAGCCACTTTTGAACCATAAACAGCGGCAGAAGCGCCTGACCTGGGCTACAGAGAAGCAGCACTGGACTGTTGCTAAGTGGTCCCAAGTACTTTTTTCTGATGAAAGCAAATTTTGCATGTCATTCGGAAATCAAGGTGCCAGAGTCTGGAGGAAGACTGGGGAGAAGGAAATGCCAAAATGCCTGAAGTCCAGTGTCAAGTACCCACAGTCAGTGATGGTGTGGGGTGCCATGTCAGCTGCTGGTGTTGGTCCACTGTGTTTCATCAAGGGCAGGGTCAATGCAGCTAGCTATCAGGAGATTTTGGAGCACTTCATGCTTCCATCGGCTGAAATGCTTTATGGAGATGAAGATTTCATTTTTCAGCACGACCTGGCACCTGCTCACAGTGCCAAAACCACTGGTAAATGGTTTACTGACCATGGTATTACTGTGCTCAATTGGCCTGCCAACTCTCCTGACCTGAACCCCATAGAGAATCTGTGGGATATTGTGAAGAGAAAGTTGAGAGACGCAAGACCCAACACTCTGGATGAGCTTAAGGCTGCTATCGAAGCATCCTGGGCCTCCATAACACCTCAGCAGTGTCACAGGCTGATTGCCTCCATGCCACGCCGCATTGAAGCAGTCATTTCTGCAAAAGGATTCCCGACCAAGTATTGAGTGCATAACTGAACTTTATTATTTGATGTTTTTTTTGTTTGTTTTTAAAAAACACTTTTATTTTATTGGACGGTTGAAATATGTTAATTTTTTGAGACAGGTTTTTTGGGTTATCAGGAGTTGTATGCCAAAATCATCAGTATTAAAACAATAAAAGACCTGACAAATTTCAGTTGGTGTGTAATGATTCTAAAATATATGAAAGTTTAATTGTAATCATTACATTATGGAAAATAATGAAATTTTGCACTATATGCTAATTTTTTGAGAAGGACCTGTATTATAATGTGCACCACAGTCCTCCATATTGTAAAGTGCACACCCCATAGTCCTCCATATAATATAATGTATCCATAGTCCTCCATATAGTATAATACACTCCTAATAGCCCTCCATATATTAAAATATACTCAGTCATTCATATAGTATAATTCACTTCTCATAGTGCTCCATATAGTATAATGCACCGCCATAGTCATCCATGTAGTACAATTCACTTCCCATAGTATAATGCACCCCATAGGTCTTCATATGGTATAATGTATTCCTCATAGTCCTCGATACAGTATAATGCAGCCCACATATAGTTTAATGCAGTCACCCTATAGAGCATAATGCAGCCACCCCACAGAGCATAATGCAGCCACCCCACAGAGTATAATGCAACCACCCCACAGAGTATAATGTAAACCCCCCTGTAAGGTTCTATGTATATATTCCTGAAACTCAGTTTGTTCGTCAGCCATTTTACTTTCTGTCTTGCTGCAGCTATCTTGCCCTCAGTCAAAATGGAGTTTCCAGCTTGCATGTTCCCGCCCTGATTCTCTCCTTTGCTTCTTAAGCAGCCACAGCTGAGCAATCAGTGCTTCAGAATCTAGCCTGCAGTGAACCTGTGACTTGACTCCTGTAAGCCTTGGACCTTGTACTCCAGCTATTCCTACTGAGGAACTCTGAAGCACTTGTGGACTCTGAACCCTGCTCTTAAAAAGACCCACGTTTGCATGGACTTACGGTAACAGAGAAGAAGATCCTGAATCTGTATTGGAGAGTGATTGCTGAGCTTGGATTACTCTGGCTTGCTGTGTCTCCTGTTTCTGTGTCTGCAAACTGTGTGACTATTTCTGCCAACTTGTATGAAGTAATACAGGACTTTTCTATATCAAACCTGTGACTCCTGTGTTTTCATCGCACCCAAGCACAAGACGCTATATGAACTGTACTACATACATTACAAGATTCTGAAGCCAAAACGTTAGTGTCTGCTGGGTCTGGAAGGCTGTGTCTGCTGTACTGTGGATATCAGACGTCCGGTTGTACTTTCTGTGATGACAGTGGTTGTGACTTCTCACAACCATTCCAGGTGAGCAATTCCCTTAAGTTTTTTCTTTTTGCAGTGTTACCACAGGTAAACACTATTGTTTTTTTTTTTTTTCCTTTCTTTTCTCTTTTTTGTCTGCTGTAACTCTGGATATCAGATGTCTGGTTGAAACTTTCTGTGATGATAGTGGTTGTGACTTCTCACAACCATTCCAGGTGAGCAGTTCCCTTAATTTTTTTTTCTCTCTGCAGTGTTGCCACAGGTGAACACTATTGTTTTTTTTTTCTCTCCTCTTCTTCCAGTAATCCTGTCTTAAAAGATCTGGAAAATGGAGGCCCGCATAAAGGAACTTTGCGGAGTGACTGATAATATCCTTGCAGATTTGCAGAATATAAAGACCCGTTTTACAAATCTACAGGACCTCAATAATCACAATTTGCAAGTGGTTGGACAGACTACCCAGGATTTGCGAGCCAGGATTGAGGTTCTAGAGGGGCGAGTCCAGGCTCCTGCCGTAGCCCCGAGTGCTGGGATTCCCAAGTTGCCCCCTTTTCGTTTTGGCGGTGAACGTGAGAAATTCAGGGGATTTATTAATCAATGCAATCTTTTTTTTTCTGCACATGCTTCACAATTTCCCACTGAACGATCTAAGGTGCTTACTATAATTATGTTGCTTACCAACAAGGCTTTAATGTGGGCAAACCCTCTGATTGAGACTGAGGATGATTGTTTGAATCACCTTGATGATTTTATTTCAGCCATGGGGCAGGTGTTTGATGACCCCAATCGAGGTGCAACAGCTGAAGCA
Organism: Oophaga sylvatica; assembly: GCA_033576555.1. Taxonomy (NCBI): domain Eukaryota; kingdom Metazoa; phylum Chordata; class Amphibia; order Anura; family Dendrobatidae; genus Oophaga; species Oophaga sylvatica. The sequence continues at coordinate 56,659,918 of JARQOD010000006.1, forward strand.
GCCATGTTAGCTTTGCGCCAAGGTAAGCACTCGGTAGCTGAATATGCCTTGGATTTCAGGAGATGGGCCCTTGATACCACCTGGGACAGTTCCGCCAAAAAATCTATTTTTCGAAAGGGGTTATCTCCACTGATTAAGGATGAACTTGCTCGTGCCGACCCTCCCACTGCGTTAGGTGACTTTATTAACTACTGCATCCGTATTGATACTCGTCTGACTGAACGCAGGCAAGAGAGATGGTTCGAAAGCAATCGTACTAACCTTTTCCTACCTTCCTCTCCAGCTAAGGAACCTTTGAGTAGGATTACACGGGAACCTGAACCCATGCAGGTAGACTCTTTACAACGACGGGTTAGTGATGCACGCAAGGAACATCGTTTTAAGGAGAATCTATGTTTCTATTGTGGTAAGTCAGGGCACTTCATTATAAACTGCCCCAGCCGTTCTCATAAGACTACTGCAGCACTCATTCATTGTGAGTGTTGCGAGAGGGGATCTGTCAGGTCCGAGCCTCAGGCTCCAGAGAGATCTGCAGCAACAGATCTTGATTTCTCGGACTTAAACTCCGTTACCTCTGAGGACGTTGACTGTGTAAACGCTGCCATTTTTCAAGTTTCCTCAGCGGTGTCCCAGCTGAGTTGTAAGAAAAACAATTCTCATTGCTTTCTTTCCATCAAACTCTGGGTTGACTCAGCTTGGGTGTCTAGCTCTGCTATGATCGACTCAGGGGCAAGTGGAAATTTTATGGATGTCTCCTTTGCTCTGAAACAGGGAATACGTTCAGTGAAGAAGGCTACTCCAGTACAGATGGAAACTGTGGATGGCTCCCTGCTGACCTCTGGACCAGTGGATCAGGAAACAGAGCCTTTGAGGGTTCTTATGGGTAAAGATCATCAAGAGAAACTGTCCTTTATGCTTATCTCTTCTCCCCACTTTCCCATTATTCTAGGGCTACCATGGCTGCAGGCTCAGAATCCTACCATTAACTGGGAGACCAAGGAATTACACTTTCCAGAGAAACAGATGAGTCCAAAAGTTTCAGCTTGCTCTGTTCCTAAAGGAATCATGTCAGTCCCTGAACTACCAGCTGTATACCAGGACTATGTGGATTTATGTGACAAGAAGAACGCTGACCAGCTTCCTCCTCACCGTCCATATGATTGTCCAATTGAATTATTGCCTGGAGCAGAGATACCTTTTGGTAAGATCTACCCCCTGGCGGGGCCCGAGCTAAAGGCTTTAAAGGATTACATAGATGAAAATCTAGCCAAGGGCTTCATACGCCCCTCTTCATCTCCTGCAGGTGCACCCATCTTCTTTGTAAAGAAGAAAGATGGATCTCTGAGACCATGCGTAGACTGTAGGGAACTCAATAAGGTTACTATTAGAAACCGTTATCCATTGCCTTTAATCCCTGAGTTATTGGAGAGAGTGCGACATGCCAAAATTTTTTCTAAACTAGATCTTCGTGGGGCCTATAACTTAGTCCGTATTAGACCTGGGGATGAATGGAAGACTGCATTCAGGTCACGATATGGACACTTTGAATATCTAGTTATGCCTTTTGGTCTGAGTACCGCCCCAGCCACTTTCCAACACTTGGTGAATGACATCTTCAGGGATCTCCTAGATACATTCGTGGTAATTTATTTGGATGATATTCTAATTTTTTCTAACTCCACAGAGGAACATCATGGACATGTGAGAATGGTCTTGGAACGTCTAAGACAAAATCATCTTTACATCAAACTTGAAAAGTGTGAATTCCATAGGACCGAAATTCAATTTCTGGGGTATGTACTGTCTACACAAGAAATTAGTATGGATGGAAGCAAAACCCAAGCCATCAAGGATTGGCCAAGTCCTAGAAATGTGAAGGAGGTACAGCGCTTCATCGGGTTTGCCAACTTCTATAGACGTTTCATTAGAAATTTCTTTGAGGTAGTGTCACCTATCACTCAACTTACCCGGAAAGAGTCTAGGTTTTCCTGGACTCCCCAAGCCCAGGAAGCATTTTCCCGTCTAAAAGATAAATTTACCACTGCACCTATCCTAGTACATCCCAACCCCGAGCTTGCCTTCATAATAGAGGTGGATGCTTCAGACTGTGCCGTTGGAGCTATACTCTCTCAGAGAACAGGTGAGAAGAATGTCTTGCATCCCTGTGCCTTCTTTTCCCAGCAGTTGTCTTCGGCTGAGAGGAACTACGATGTGGGCAATAGAGAGTTGTTGGCCATTATTGCCGCCTTCAAAGAATGGAGACACCTTCTTCAGGGAGCTGCACAGCAAATAGTCGTCCTGACAGACCATCGTAACCTTGAGTTTATCAGGTCGGCTAAGTGCCTGACTCCTCGCCAGGCTCGCTGGAATCTTTTCTTAAACCAATTTAATTTTATCATCTCTTATAGACCAGGATCGCGCAATGGAAAGGCTGATGCACTCTCTAGGATTTACTCAGCAGAGACACGTCCAATTACTCCTCCTAAGACTATTCTTCCTGACTCTAGATTCCTAGGAGTAATTCATAATCAAGACCTACTTAAGGACATCAAGGAAGCATACCATGCGGATTCCTTTTTGGCACAACCCCCAAGGGACGTAAGTCTTGTCTTTAAGAATGGTGTGTGGATTCAGGGACAACGTCTGTATATTCCTGAAACAGTCAGATTAAGAGTATTGCAACTCATTCACGATTCCAAGATAGCTGGGCATAGAGGAATTCTAAAGACACAGGAATTTCTTTCTCGTTTCTTTTGGTGGCCCACTTGCAGGAAGGATGTTTTGAATTATGTCACTTCATGTGAGGTCTGTGCAAGATGCAAAACACCTCGCTCCTCACCAACTGGTCTGTTACAGCCTCTTCCCACCCCGTCCCGCCCGTGGGGATCCATTTCTATGGACTTCATTGTGGAGTTACCAACCTCTCAGGGAAGAACACCATTCTAGTGGTGGTTGACCGTCTAACAAAGGCAGCTCATTTTATCCCTTGTGTCGGCTTACCCACTGCAAAACAGACATCAGATTTGATGATTAAAGATGTGTTTCGCTTACATGGAGTACCGGATGAGGTTATTTCGGATCGAGGGGTGCAATTCACTTCTAGGTTTTGGCAAAATTTCTGTGCAGCATTGGACATTAAAGTAAACCTTTCTTCTGCTTTTCATCCCCAGACTAATGGACAGACCGAACGAACCAATCAAACCCTGGAGCAGTATCTCCGCTGCTTTATCTGCCACCTACAGGATGATTGGGTGGATCTACTTCCATTAGCTGAGTTCTCGTATAACAACTCTCAGAGTGCCTCCACTAAACAGTCTCCTTTTTACTCTAATCTAGGTTATCATCCTAACATTCTACCACGATTTCCCATAGAAACGCCTTTACCAGCAGTGGCTGAAAGAATCACGTCTTTACAGAAGAATATGGATCTTCTAAAGGAAAATCTGGAATGGCTCAAGAAAGGTACAAGAAAGCAGCAGATAAATTTCGTAAACCTGCACCAGCTTTCAAGGTAGGAGACTTGGTCTGGCTGTCAACCAGAAATCTTAAGTTAAGGATTCCATCGTCTAAGTTGGGACATAAGTACATTGGACCCTATAAAATCAGTAAAATTATAAGTGCCGTTGCTTGTCGTCTTCAACTGCCCAGAACTATGAGAATCCACCCTGTCTTTCATGTATCCCTACTAAAGGCTGCGACACCCAATACGTTTCCTGGACGTTCCTCTCCTTGCCCTGACCCAGTGCTAGTCGATGGTCAGGAAGAATTTGTGGTGGAAAGGATTTTAGATTCCAGGTTGTATAGAAATCAGTTACAATATCTGATTAAATGGCAGGGCTACCCAGTGGAGGACAACTCATGGGAACCGGTCAATAACGTTAATGCTCCTCGCTTGCTCCGTCAGTTTCATCAGAGGTACCCACACAAGCCTGGTCTGAGGTCATCCGGAGGTTGTCCTTAAGGGGGAGTAATGTAAGGTTCTATGTATATATTCCTGAAACTCAGTTTGTTCGTCAGCCATTTTACTTTCTGTCTTGCTGCAGCTATCTTGCCCTCAGTCAAAATGGAGTTTCCAGCTTGCATGTTCCCGCCCTGATTCTCTCCTTTGCTTCTTAAGCAGCCACAGCTGAGCAATCAGTGCTTCAGAATCTAGCCTGCAGTGAACCTGTGACTTGACTCCTGTAAGCCTTGGACCTTGTACTCCAGCTATTCCTACTGAGGAACTCTGAAGCACTTGTGGACTCTGAACCCTGCTCTTAAAAAGACCCACGTTTGCATGGACTTACGGTAACAGAGAAGAAGATCCTGAATCTGTATTGGAGAGTGATTGCTGAGCTTGGATTACTCTGGCCTGCTGTGTCTCCTGTTTCTGTGTCTGCAAACTGTGTGACTATTTCTGCCAACTTGTATGAAGTAATACAGGACTTTTCTATATCAAACCTGTGACTCCTGTGTTTTCATCGCACCCAAGCACAAGACGCTATATGAACTGTACTACATACATTACACCCCCATAGAATATAATTTAGCCCCCTTATATAGTATAATGTAGCCCCTCCATAAAATACAATGTAGCCCTCCTCATATAGTATAATGCAGCCCCATAGAATATAGTGTAGTTCACTCAAAGTATAATGAAGCCCCCATACAATATAATCTAGCCCCCCATAGAATACAATGTAGCCACCTCATACAGTATAATGTAGCCCCCTCATAAGAGCATGATGCAATCACCCCTCATAGAATATAATAAATATAATACAGCCCCCATAGAATATAATGTATCCCCGAATAGAATATCATACAGCCCGCCTCCCCAAAGGAATATAACCTAGCCCTCATAGTATATAACACAGCCACAAAGTATATAACACAGCCACATAGTATATAACAGCCACCCTATAAAATATAATATATCTCCCAATAGTATATAACACAGCCCACATAGTGTATAGCGCGGCCCACATAGTATATAGCAGGGCCCACATAGTATATAGCGCAGCCCACATAGTATATAGCAGGGCCCACATAGTATATAGCAGGGCCCACATAGTATATAGCAAGGCCCACATAGTATATAGCACGGCCCACATAGCATATATCAATATATCACAGCCCACATAGCATATAGCAGGGCCCACATAGTATATAGCACGGCCCACACAGTATATAGCACGGCCCACATAGTATATAGCGCAGCCCACACAGTATATACTGTAGCAGGGCCCACATAGTATACAGCAGGACCCACATAGTATACAGCAGGGCCCACATAGTATACAGCAGGGCCCACATAGTATATAGCAGGGCCCACATAGTATATAGCGCAGCCCACATAGTATATAGCGCGGCCCACATAGTATATAGCAGGGCCCACATAGTATATAGCAGGGCCCACATAGTATATAGCAAGGCCCACATAGTATATAGCACGGCCCACATAGCATATATCAATATATCACAGCCCACATAGCATATAGCAGGGCCCACATAGTATATAGCACGGCCCACACAGTATATAGCACGGCCCACATAGTATATAGCGCAGCCCACACAGTATATACTGTAGCAGGGCCCACATAGTATACAGCAGGACCCACATAGTATACAGCAGGGCCCACATAGTATACAGCAGGGCCCACATAGTATATAGAGCACATAGTATAAGCGCGGCCCACATAGTATATAGCATGGCCCAAATAGTATATTGCAGGGCCCACATAGTATACAGCAGGGCCCAAATAGCATATTGCAGGGCCCACATAGTATATAGCAGGGCCCACATTGTACAGCAGGGCCCACATAGTATACGGCAGGGCCCAAATAGTATAAGGCAGGGCCCAAATAGTATAAGGCAGGGCCCACATAGTATACGGCAGGGCCCACATAGTGTACAGCGTGGCCCACATAGTATATAGCAGGGCCCACATAGTATATAGCAGGGCCCACATTGTACAGCAGGGCCCACTTAGTATATAGCAGGGTCCACATAGTATATAGCAGGGCCCACATAGTATACAGCAGGGCCCACATAGTAAACAGCAGGGCCCACATAGTATATAGCAGGGCCCACATAGTGTACAGCGTGGCCCGCATAGTATATAGCAGGGCCCACATAGTATATAGCAGGGCCCACATTGTACAGCAGGGCCCACATAGTATACGGCAGGGTCCACATAGTATATGTCAGGGCCCACGTAGTGTACAGCGTGACCCACATAGTATATAGCAGGGCCCACATAGTAAACAGCAGGGCCCACATAGTATATAGCAGGGCCCACATATTGTACAGCGTGGCCCACATAGTATATAGCAGGGCCCACATAGTATATAGCATGGCCCAAATAGTATATTGCAGGGCCCACATAGTATACAGCAGGGCCCAAATAGCATATTGCAGGGCCCACATAGTATATAGCAGGGCCCACATTGTACAGCAGGGCCCACATAGTATACGGCAGGGCCCACATAGTATAAGGCAGGGCCCACATAGTATACGGCAGGGCCCACATGGTGTACAGCGTGGCCCACATAGTATATAGCAGGGCCCACATTGTACAGCAGGGCCCACTTAGTATATAGCAGGGTCCACATAGTATATAGCAGGGCCCACATAGTATACAGCAGGGCCCACATAGTAAACAGCAGGACCCACATAGTATATAGCAGGGCCCACATAGTGTACAGCGTGGCCCGCATAGTATATAGCAGGGCCCACATAGTATATAGCAGGGCCCACATTGTACAGCAGGGCCCACATAGTATACGGCAGGGTCCACATAGTATATGTCAGGGCCCACGTAGTGTACAGCGTGACCCACATAGTATATAGCAGGGCCCACATAGTAAACAGCAGGGCCCACATAGTATATAGCAGGGCCCACATATTGTACAGCGTGGCCCACATAGTATATAGCAGGGCCCACATAGTATATAGCAGGGCCCACATTGTACAGCAGGGCCCACATAGTATACGGCAGGGTCCACATAGTATACGGCAGGGCCCACGTAGTGTACAGCGTGACCCACATAGTATAAAGCAGGGCCCACATTGTACAGCAGGGCCCACATAGTATACAGCAGGGCCCACATAGTATATAGCAGGGCCCACATAGTGTACAGCGTGGCCCACATAGTATATAGCAGGGCCCACATAGTATATAGCAGGGCCACATTGTACAGCAGGGCCCACATAGTATACGGCAGGGCCCACATAGTATATAGCAGGGCCGACATAGTGTACAGCATGGCCCACATAGTATATAGCAGGGCCCACATAGTATATAGCAGGGCCCACATTGTACAGCAGGGCCCACATAGTATACGGCAGGGCCCACATAGTATATAGCAGGGTCCACATAGTGTACAGCGTGGCCCACATAGTATATAGCAGGGCCCACATAGTATATAGCAGGGCCCACATTGTACAGCAGGGCCCACATAGTATACGGCAGGGCCCACATAGTATATAGCAGGGCCGACATAGTGTACAGCATGGCCCACATAGTATATAGCAGGGCCCACATAGTATATAGCAGGGCCCACATTGTACAGCAGGGCCCACATAGTATACGGCAGGGCCCACGTAGTATATAGCAGGGCCCACATAGTATATAGCAGGGCCCACATAGTGTACAGCATGGCCCACATAGTGTACAGCGTGGTCCACATAGAATCCAATTCAGTGTTTTGCCTGCAGCCAAGTTTTCCAGAAAAAAACCTTAAAAAAATGAGACCTTAGGGCTTAGGTCATACTAATTAATTATTAGTTCAGAGCTTGGTATGAGATAGAAATGTCACAGCCCATCAACGTAATGAAAATCAACAATAACATTGCAATATCTAAATAGCTAACATTTTATTTTAATTAGGACGAATGGTTCAAATACCATTGTTTTTTTATCTTAGAACAAAAATTTGTTTCTTTCATCCAGATAAAAATTCAGTGATGATTAATTTCATATTATATCATCATATGAGCTAAAAGCCAATTTTTCTTACACAGAGCTCCAAATTCTCCGTATAGCCATAGAGAAAAATGTTAGGAAATTATTAATTTACAATTAATATTAAAAAAATAATCAATATGCATTTAAAGGGTTTTTCGTTTTCAGAAATCACCACTACCCTGGCTGTAGGTTGTTTAAAAAAAAAAAAAAATCATCCTTCACTCACCCTCCTCAGGTCCAGCTCTGAGTCTCCACAACATTGCTCAGCAGCTCTTATTGGCTTTAGCCGTCATCTCGTTAAGAGCCGCTGAGCTTACTCATTGTCTGCAGCACTGTCGACGTGACATCAGTGTGGAAGACAACAGACAATGGGAGCAGCAGCGGAGAGTTAGTGCTGGACCTGGTGAGAGTGTGTAAGACGTGTTGGATCCAATTTCAGCCAAGATGTGTTTAGCTTTAAAATATATTATTATTATTATTTATTTAGCACTGACGCTTAATACTGACCCCTGGTGTACACCATTATCTATATCCTGACTGCGCAATTATGTTTTATGCCATTGTAATGAATACATTGGATGCTTTTTTTCTATTTTGTAGACTTGTAAGCCTGTGGCCCTGATTCATGAAGACAGGCGATGTTCACACCCATCCCTGTAGACTTTGAGCCCTTGCGGGCAGGGTCCTCTCTCCTTCTGTACTTGTGTGTGCCTTGTATTGCTCACGTTTATTGTACTTGTCTATATTTGCCCCTTTTCACATGTAAAGCGCCATGGAATAAATGGCGCTATATAAATGTATAATAATAATAATAATTGAAGAGGGGGCGTTTTGGAGTAAAGGGCATCTGATTCTTTAAGAGGCGCATACCCCTTAATAAATCGGGAGCATACGCCTCTCCACAATTCTTACTCTAGTCAGAGACTGGAATATGATTTTTGGCGTGAGGTACGCCACAGCTCGTCATGAATTAGAGAAGATTAAGGTGTTCGCCCCCGTCCTGCCCATTTGTGTGGAGCTGAGCAACACCTAAAGGCACAATATTTTAGAGCAACTTTGAGTTTTATTTGAATTGGGGCCTACGTTCATATTATGTTTGGGCCACACATCAGTTGCTCCATCGGGGCTTCGATCTGAAGGCCTGAAAAACGGGATTCTGGAGGAACCTCCAACAGGGCCATTGACTTTAATAAGTCATATTGAGACACATTATGCTCTACTGGCCTCTAATTCGGCAGTGTCTGCATGCTTGAGGCCGGCACAAAAATGTAGCCAACTGCACTTTTGTGCTCGTGTCCAGAAGGTGGACACTGCCAAAACGACAGCCAGACAGCGCACAGAGTAACTGCTTGCCTCATTAAAGTTAATAGCCCCATTTCATCCACATCTGGTCTGTTTTGCAGGGCTTCAGATGAAAGCTCCAACTACTTTGAAGCACCCAGCCTATCAATATAAGGCGTTGCCCAGTAGTGGACAACCCCTCTAACATATTCATACACATCTATATGACTTCTAGTGTTAGTGTCCTTTTGTCATATATGTAGTCATTTACTACAATAAAAAGCGTAGATAAATATGATTTTCAGAAGAATCCAGCAAAACATACACTGTACTGTGCACTTTATTTACCATGGGATTAAGTTAGTGAAATCTGCAACTGGATGCCATATGTAGTAATTGTGTCCAAACTTACCTTTTTTCTAATTTGGTTAAAAACATTTTCTAAAAAGTTGTCATTAATATATTGCAACATGTTAGAGAAACCCTTGATAGCCTGTCAATAACATCACAACCACTGTGTAACCACACAGACACAACGCATGGACATCTCTTGACAGAGTATCACTAAATATATTTTTTTTTCAAAGCTGGTCTCCTCATGCCATGTAAATTACAATCCGCTTGTCTAAGAGCTAAGGAAGGTACATCTGTATATCTCATAGAAATAGAGTCTAACTGAATTTCTATTCAATGGAGACTTTTGTACAGAGATATAATGATTATATGCGCTGTCACAAGCTATATAGTGTCCCCGGATAGCTCTGTATTATAAAGTTATTCTCTATAAAATGGAGCAATCAATGAATTTTCCCTCTAACGGTGCCATACTACAAGATTAATGCGGGCCACGGCCACCACATACAGGAGGTGAATAAATGGACAAGTGAACGGGCATGAGACAGACAGTGCATGTGTAATGTGCCAGAGCGAGGTAGTTGTGTGCGAGCTGCTGCTCCCCCTCACTCTGGCACCCTGCAGACAAAATGTGCCCTCGTCCCGGTGTGCTGCTGTGTGTGGGGTGCATCACACGTACTTCTGACCTGCAGATCTCAATTCAGGGAGGAGGATCATTGACTAACTCCAAAAGATGAAATAAGCGACAAGAATTTGGAGGCTGCTGACTGGTGGGTGTCAGTAGGGATATTGAAGTAACCCATGATGATGGTGGGAATGTCAGCAGAGAGAAAGTGAAGAAGCCAGGTGGAGAATTGGTCAATAAAGGCAGTGGCTGGGCCCGGGGGTCAGTATATGACAGCCACTTGGAAGTTGGAGGGAGAGTAGATGCAGACAGGGTGGACTTCAAAAGAAGGGAGGATCAGGGAGGGTAGAGGTGGGATTGGGTTAAAGGTGCAGTTGGTAGAAAGGAGAATACCCACTTCTCCACCATGTCTGTTGCCAGGGTGAGGAGTGTGGGTGAAGTGGAGGCCACCGTAACACAGCGTAGAAGGGGAGGCAATATTGGATAGTGTCAGACATGTTTCAGTTTGGCCAAGGAGGGAGAGATTGCGAGAGATAAAGAGGTCATGAATCACAATGAAGCTTATTGCAGATGGAGCGGGCGTTCCAATGTGCTCCAGAGAGAGGTAGCAGGGGGGTGGGCATCAAGGGCACAGATTTTACATAGGAAAGATTGCGGTAACTCATATTAGGGTGGGAGCGATAGGAGGGGGAATTAATGGGAAGTATCAGCTGTGGGGGTCCAGGATTGGGAGATATGTCGACAGCAGTTAAGAAAAGCAGAGAGAGGCAGAGCAGGTGAGAGAAGGCGAGTGGCCGGCTTGTTTTATGTTTTAGTAGGAGAGATCTGAGGTTGAGAAGCAGGACTGCAGAAGAGGTCATTTGGGGAGGTAAGAGGGAAGGGGAGATGATTATTTGATTAGAGGGTGCTGGGATTTGGGGATAGCGAAGGAGAGAGAGGATTAGTAGAGCAAAAACTGTAAGTGCATATGTAAGCATGGTGAAGGAGTAAGAGAGGCCAAATGAAAAGCTAGGTACCTGTAAGAAGCAGTGCTTATTGTTCCCTTCTGGTCTATTTCTGGTATATTACTGCAGCACACTTATACTGTAGAGGAACACTTAGAAGCCACATGCAGAGCTTGATCACCAGACCTGTGTCTATACATTTATAAATCTCTAATTAGACCAGGTGTGAGAAGGAGGTAAGAGCCCCCGGTTCAGGAGATATCAGCAGGGGTTAAGACACAGAAGCTAATATGGGCATCTTACTTGCTATACAGCAGAGAAAGCAGACAGACCAAAATGGACATATACAGTCATGGCCAAAAGTTTTGAGAATGACACAAATATTATATTTTCACATGATCTGCTGCCCTCTGGTTTTTATGTGTTTGACAGATGTTTTTATCACAGACAGAAATATAATTGCAAACATATGAGTAACAAAAGCTTATATTGACAGTTAGAATGAGTTAATGCAGCAAGTCAATATTTGCAGTGTTGACCCTTCTTCTTCAGGACCTCTGCAATTCTCCCTGGCATGCTCTCAATCAACTTCTGGACCAAATCCTGACTGATAGCAGTCCATTCTTGCACAATTAATGCTTTCATTTTGTCAGAATTTTTAGGTTTTTTTTTGTCCACCCGTCTCTTGATGATTGACCACAAGTTCTCAATGGGATTAAGATCTGGGGAGTTTCCAGGCCATGGACCCAAAATGTTTTGTTCCCTGAGCCATTTAGTTATCACCTTTGCTTTATGGCAAAGTGCTCCATCATGCTGGAAAAGGCATTGTTGATCGCCAAACTGCTCTTGGAGGGTTGGGAGAAGTTGCTCTTGGAGGACATTCTGGTACCATTCTTTATTCATGGCTGTGTTTTTAGGCAAGACTGTGAGAGAGCCGATTCCCTTGGCTGAGAAGCAACCCCACACATGAATGGTTCCAGGATGCTTAACAGTTGGCATGAGACAAGACTGGTGGTAGCGCTCATCTTGTCTTCTCCGAATGAGGCGTTTTCCTGATGTCCCAAACAATCGAAAAGGGGATTCATCAGAGAAAATAACTTTACCCCAGTCCTAAGCAGTCCACTGCCTGTACCTTTTGCAGAATATCAGTCTGTCCATGATGTTTTTTCTGGACAGAAGTGGCTTCTTTGCTGCCCTCCTTGAGACCAGGCCTTGCTCCAAGAGTCTCCGCCTCACAGTGCGTGCAGATGCACTCACAGCTGCCTGCTGCCATTCCTGAGCAGGCTCTGCACTGCTGGTAGCCCGATCCCGCAGCTGAAATACTTTTAAGAGACGGTCCTGGCGCTTGCTGGTCTTTCTTGGGCACCCTGGAGCCTTTTTGGCAACAATGGAACCTCTCTCCTTGAAGTTCTTGATGCTGCGATAGATTGTTGACTGAGGTGCAATCTTTCTAGCTGCGATACTCTTCCCTGTTAGGCCATTTTTGTGCATTGCAATGATGACTGTTGTGAATGGACTTGAAATGAGTTCTGAGCAGAGGCTCCCTCTGGTGGTTACAAGCGGTACTGGACTGTCCAGTGAAGATTGTGAGGAGTGGGAATCAGGTGTTACTGACTGGTCTTATATAAGGGAGTCGCCTTCCCATCAGGGTTGCCGGTGATCGATTGTTCTGGTCTCAATCCTTGAGTCCTGTTTCCTTTGTAGCCTGCTGTGTCGTGTCTGCATCTCCTGCTAACAGATAAGACATTTTCTTCTTTTTGTTTTTGTGCTTGATTTTTGCATTTTGTCCTGCACTTCTGTGGGGGCCTTCAGGGTCCCCTCCGGGGGCTTTTGCCCTCTCAGTTTAGTTCAGCCACTGATGTTTGTACTTTTGCTTTTTCCAGTTTTTTCAGTGGCTGCTGTTTTGATTTTGTTACATCAGAGAACTAATTTAGGTGGTAGAGGTCGTGTCATCTCAGGTGATTTTGAAATTAGTAGAGTTGGTGCTTTTCAGGGTTTTTTGGGATTGCAGTAAGTGCCCTTCCTATCCTTTTCTATTTAGGTAGTTTGGGCCCCAACGTTTGTGTAAGGGTCTGGGAGGCGGAACCACTGAGCTTTATTATACAAGGAGACTTTCCTTGTAAAGGAGCGGGTGGCGCCCGGGGAGACGGACAGGAAGTCACTGCAAGTGACGGGGGCAGTCTCTGGACAGACAGGTGGGAGGTTACGGCAAGTGACCGGGGCAGTCTCTGGATAGACAGGCGGGTAGTCACGGCAAGTGACCGGGGCAGTCTCTGGGTAGACAGGCAGGTAGTCACGGCAAGTGACCGGGGCAGTCTCTGGATAGACAGGCGGGTAGTCACGGCAAGTGACCGGGGCAGTCTCTGGGTAGACAGGCAGGTAGTCACGGCAATGACCGGGGCAGTCTCTGGATAAACAGGCGGGTAGTCACGGCAAGTGACCGGGGCAGTCTCTGGGTAGACAGGAATATACGACCTGAGATGGTGGAGCCTCCCGGTAGGCTAGCAGGCAGATGACAGATGAGCGCCCCAAGTGAGCAGGCGAGAGTCTCTGGAATAGCCGATGGACACCGCAGGTGATGGCCGAACCTCCAGGTAGGCTTGCAGGCAGATGGCAGATGAGCGCCCCCAAGTGAGCAGGCGAGAGTCTCTGGAGTTGCCGATGGTCACCGCAGGTGATGGCCGAACCTCCAGGTAGGCTTGCAGGCAGATGGCAGATGAGCGCCCCCAAGTGAGCAGGCGAGATTCTCTGGAATTGCCGATGGTCACCGCATGTGACGGCCTAACCTCCAGGCAGGCTTGCGGGCAGGTAGCAGACAGCAAACTGGCAGGAAACAGGCAGGTAACTGGTAACGGACCCTGAGGGCTAAAGCAGAGTAGTGAACAGTGCAATAACAACATTGCTCGGGCACCTCCATTAAGGAGGAAGTACTTTATATAGGGTGGAGTCCTCCGGCATTGGCCGGGGACCTTTTTTGAAAGATGCGCGCGGCCCCTTTAAGAGCGGGGGCGTGCACGCGCGCGCGCCCTAAGCCCAGTGGCAGGGAAGGAGCGCGCAGCCCCAGCAGGGCGGAAGGAGGACGCTGTGTGAGGGTAAGGGGAGCGACGTCCCTGCCTGGCAGAGGACGCTGGCGCAGGGGAACAGCGTCCCTGCCTGGCAGAGGACGCCGGCGCTACAGTACCCCCCCCTATAGGCCCCCCCTTTTTTAGGCAGAAAGAAATTTAGCTAAGATGAGAGGGGCATGGATGTTCTCCTGAGGCTCCCACGTTCTCTCCTCAGGACCAAACCCCTTCCAATCCACCAGAAAATAGGTCTTTCTTCCTACCCTTTTGGTGGCCAGAATGTTCTCTACCTCAAATTCGTCTTCAGCAGACACTGGAGCAGGAGGTGTACCTGTAGACTTGACAAAAGAGTTAAGTACCACCGGTTTGAGGAGAGATACATGGAAGGAGTTAGGAATCCGCAAATTGGCCGGGAGTTTCAATTTATAGGACACCGGGTTGATCTGACTGATGATCTCAAAAGGACCGATGAACCGAGGGCCTAACTTGTAGGAAGGAATCTTGAGCCGGACATACTTGGACGAAAGCCAGACCTTATCCCCAGGACGGAATTGAGGAGGATCCAGACGTTTTTTGTCAGCATGTTTCTTCATGCGCTCGGATGACAGAATGAGTGCGGACCGGGTACTCTCCCATATGGAGGAAAATTCGTTAACCAGAGATTCCGCAGCTGGATTGTCCACAGAGATGGAGACAGGAACAGGGATCCGAGGGTGTTGACCGAAGACTACAAAAAACGGAGATTTGGAGGAAGATTCGCTCTCGTGATTGTTGTAAGAGAATTCGGCCCAAGGCAGGAGATCCACCCAGTCAGAATGGTGGGCATTAACGAAGTGCCGGAGATAACCGGTCAGATTCTGATTGATTCGCTCGACTTGTCCATTGGACTGCGGGTGGTAAGCGGAGGAGAAATCCAAGGTGACGTCTAGCAACTTACAAGTGGCTCTCCAGAAACGTGAGGTGAACTGTACCCCACGATCCGACACAATGTGACGAGGCAGACCATGAAGACGGAAGATGTGGCGGATAAAGTCTTTAGCCAACTCGGGTGCAGACGGAAGCCCTGGCAGGGGAATGAAGTGAGCCATCTTGGAAAATCGGTCAACGACCACCCAAATGACCGTACAACCGGCAGAGACGGGCAGATCTGTTATGAAGTCCATGGCTATATGCTGCCAGGGGGCAGCGGGTACAGGAAGCGGAAGAAGACGGCCGGCAGGCAGGTGTCTTGGAACTTTGTTGCGGGCACAGGAGACACAGGCAGAAACAAAGTCTATTACGTCCTTGTGCAGGGTAGGCCACCAGTAATGCCGAGTAATGAGCTGGAGGGTCTTTTTCTGACCAGCGTGGCCAGCTAGTCTAGACGAATGACCCCAGTGTAGGATTCTCTCCCGATCGGTTACCGATACGAACGTCTTACCAGGAGGGAGACGATTTAGCCACCTGCATCACTCTGGCGGGATCGATGATATGTTTAGGTTCCTCCTCGAGATCCGACACCAGGAAGGACCGGGACAAGGCGTCCGCCTTGATGTTCTTGTCGGCCGGGCGAAAATGTAAGAGAAAATCAAAGCGGGCAAAAAACAAGGACCACCGGGCTTGGCGAGGATTAAGTCTCTGGGCATGCTGGAGGTAAGCCAGATTTTTGTGGTCAGTGTAAATGATTACCGGATGGAGAGCCCCTTCGAGTAGGTAACGCCACTCCTCCAATGCCAACTTGATGGCCAATAACTCTCGGTCTCCTATGGAGTAATTGCGCTCAGAAGAGGAGAAGAGTTTGGAGAAGAAGCCGCAAGATACCATCCTCCCGGATGAAGATTTTTGAGTAAGTACCGCTCCGGCTCCAGAAGAGGAAGCGTCTACCTCCAGGAAGAACTGCTTGTTGCCGTCCGGGCGATGCAGCACAGGAGCGGAAGAGAAGGCCTGTTTTAAAGAAAGAAAGGCCTCCTCTGCTTCGGGCGTCCACTGTTTGGGATTAGCATCCTTGCGGGTGAGCGCGGAGATTGGAGCAGTCCGGGAAGAGAAGTGCGGTATGAAAAGGCGGTAATAATTGGCGAATCCCAGGAACCGCTGAATGGCCTTCAACCCCTCCGGTCGGGGCCATTTCTCGATGGCAGACAGTTTCTCCGGATCCATTCGTAGGCCTGTCTGAGAAATGATGTAGCCCAAAAACGGAAGCGAGGTCTGCTCAAAGAGGCACTTCTCATATTTGGCGAAGAGGTGATTCTGCCTGAGCCTGAGCAGAACCTGACGAACATCCCTCCGGTGAGACTGGAGATCCGGAGAGAAGACCAAGATGTCGTCTAGGTACACCACAACGCAGGAGTAGAGAAGGTCCCGGAAGATGTCATTGACCAACTCCTGAAAGACTGCTGGAGCATTACAGAGACCAAAGGGCATCACCAAAAACTCGTAGTGGCTGTCCCGGTGATGAATGCCGTCTTCCATTCATCTCCCCGACGGATACGGACTAGGTTATATGCCCCACGAAGATCCAGTTTGGTGAAGATTCTAGCCCCCCTCAGACGATCAAACAATTCTGGAATGAGCGGAAGAGGGTACTTATTCTTCACCGTGATCAAATTTAGGCCTCTGTAGTCAATACAGGGACGGAGAGAGCCGTCTTTCTATTTTACGAAGAAGAAACCTGCTCCCGCTGGGGAGGTGGATTTCCGGATGAATCCCTTGGCCAAATTCTCCTCGATATATTCGGACATCGACCTGGTCTCAGCAGCGGACAATGGGTAAATACGCCCACGGGGAGGCGTAGTACCGGGTAGCAGGTCGATCGGGCAATCATACGGTCTATGAGGGGGTAATGTCTCTGCTTCCTTTTTATTAAAGACATCGGCGAATGACCAATATGGAATCGGGAGCCCAGGTAGATTAGTTGGTGTAGGAGAAGGACGGACGGGATGAACAGGAACCAAACACGTGTTATGACAGTCCTGTCCCCAGCGAAGGATCTCTCCAGTCTGCCAGTCGAGCATGGGTGCATGCTTTTGGAGCCAAGGCAGACCTAGTAAGAAAGCGTGAGAGAGTCCAGGCAGAACATGAAACGAGATGCTCTCAGAATGCAACATTCCCACCTGCAGGGTTATGGCTTCAGTGATAAGTTGGATGGGACGTGGTTGGAGACCCCCATCCACAGCAGCAACAGATACTGGTTCAACCAGAAGTTTGGTAGGAATGCGATATTTTTCTACTAGAGCCTGTGAAACAAGATTCCCGCTGCTCCAGAATCAAGTTGGGCTAGTTCGAAATAACGGTTCTCACCGAGGAGAATAGAGACTGACAGCAGCAGAGATGAAGAGGATTTATTTTTGTCTAGGTGGACCTCTCCGAGCGAACCTAGACACAGGCGTTTCCCGACCTCTCTGGGCAGGTACGGATCCGGTGCTCCTTACTGCCACAGTAGAAGCAACTCCCCTCGGCACGGCGTAAGTCCTGACGGGCTTTGACCATCTTGGTCTGGTCGACTTGCATAGGCTCAGAAGAGTGTACCTTAGGAGAAACGGAAGGAGTTACAGGTCTCTGAAAAGAAGGAGCTAGACGAGGAAACCTTCTCTCACGGGTGACCTCTTTAGCGCGCTCCTGGAACCGTAGATCGATTCGATTGGCAAGAGTTATTAGGTCATCGAGAGAGGTTGGAATGTCCCGACCGGCAAGTTCATCTTTAATACGGCCGGACAGACCCTCCCAGAAGACAGATATCAGAGCGTCATTATCCCAAGCCAGCTCCGAGGCAAGGGTACGGAACCGTATGGCATATTGACCCACGGTGAGACTTCCCTGACGGAGACGCAGCAGAGATGATGCAGAGGAGGTCTTCCGTCCGGGTTCGTCGAATACCTTCCGGAAGGCTGAGAGAAAAGCAGACAGGTCAGACACCAGAGGATCTTCTCTCTCCCAAAGAGGATTTAGCCAGGCTAGGGCCTCTCCGGTGAGATGGGACATGATGAAGGCAATTTTGGCCCGGTCGGAGTTAAACTGGTGTGCCAGGAGTTCAAAATGCAGGGTGCACTGGTTAATGAAACCCCGAGCCAGAGCAGGGTCGCCTCCAAACCGAGGAGGAGCTGAAAGTCGAGGTCCAGGAACGGAAACCACAGAATTGGAAAGCAGCGGAACTGCCGGATTGCGAGTCATGGCGCCCGCGGTGGTTGCTGGTGAAGTAGTCAGGGTGTCCAGGCGGGAATTAACATTCCGCAGGTGACCCAGGATGGACTCCTGTTGAGACCTCTGACGAGACAGTTCATGACACAGGTCAGAGAGCGAGGGAGTTTGGGTGCCACCGGGTTCCATGGCCCGAGCAAACTGTAACGGGTCTGGGAGGCGGAACCACTGAGCTTTATTATACAAGGAGACTTTCCTTGTAAAGGAGCGGGTGGCGCCCGGGGAGATGGACAGGAAGTCACTGCAAGTGACGGGGGCAGTCTCTGGACAGACAGGTGGGAGGTTACGGCAAGTGACGGGCAGTCCTGGATAGACAGGCGGGTAGTCATGGCAAGTACCGGCAGTCTGGGTAGACAGGCAGGTAGTCACGGCAAGTGACCGGGGCAGTCTCTGGATAGACAGGCGGGTAGTCACGGCAAGTGACCGGGGCAGTCTCTGGGTAGACAGGCAGGTAGTCACGGCAAGTGACCGGGGCAGTCTCTGGATAAACAGGCGGGTAGTCACGGCAAGTGACCGGGGCAGTCTCTGGGTAGACAGGAATATACGACCTGAGATGGTGGAGCCTCCCGGTAGGCTAGCAGGCAGATGACAGATGAGCGCCCCCAAGTGAGCAGGCGAGAGTCTCTGGAATAGCCGATGGACACCGCAGGTGATGGCCGAACCTCCAGGTAGGCTTGCAGGCAGATGGGAGATGAGCGCCCCCAAGTGAGCAGGCGAGAGTCTCTGGAGTTGCCGATGGTCACCGCAGGTGATGGCCGAACCTCCAGGTAGGCTTGCAGGCAGATGGCAGATGAGCGCCCCCAAGTGAGCAGGCGAGATTCTCTGGAATTGCCGATGGTCACCGCATGTGATGGCCTAACCTCCAGGCAGGCTTGCGGGCAGGTAGCAGACAGCAAACTGGCAGGAAACAGGCAGGTAACTGGTAACGGACCCTGAGGGCTAAAGCAGAGTAGTGAACAGTGCAATAACAACATTGCTCGGGCACCTCCATTAAGGAGGAAGTACTTTATATAGGGTGGAGTCCTCCGGCATTGGTCGGGGACCTTTTTTGAAAGATGCGCGCAGCCCCTTTAAGAGCGGGGCGTGCACGCGCGCGCGCCCTAAGCCCAGTGGCAGGGAAGGAGCGCGCAGCCCCAGCAGGGCGGAAGGAGGACGCTGTGTGAGGGTAAGGGGAGCGACGTCCCTGCCTGGCAGAGGACGCTGGCGCAGGGGAACAGCGTCCCTGCCTGGCAGAGGACACCGGCGCTACAGTTTGCTCATACTATTTTCTGTCTGTGTCAGTATTTCTTCTTGTCTAACCGCCATTACATGTTTGGGGGCTTTCTATGTTCTTTGGGGATCTGCTCCGGGGCAGATAGCTTTCCTCTTTCTATCTTTAGGTGTAGTTAGTTTCTCAGGCTGTGACGAGGCGTCTAGGACCAACGTAGGAACGCTCCACGGCTGCCTCTAGTTGTGGTGGTTAGTCAGGGTACTGCAATCTCATAGATTCCAACTGCTCTGGTGTATTGCCTTTTTTACCTGCACTCCTCAGCTACCGAAACATAACAGTATCACCGGACCAAAAATTGAAAATTGTATGGTACTCACAGAAGGGAAAAAAAATATTGTGAAAGAAAAAAGGTTGTCAGAGTTGTCAGAGATATTTTTCTGTTTGTTGCATTTTTTTCCCTCTGTATCTCTGGGTGCTGGGGAGGATTTTTTTTTTCTCTCAATGGAGTTTGCACAGTTGTCTGGCCGTGTGGATCAGCTTGCCACTGAGGTTCGGAGTATTGCTACCTATCTTGCTAGGTTCAAGAAGAAAAGGTAGCACACTGTAGCGCTATAGCTTGCAAACACGAAATATGAAAAATATGAAAAATGAATTACATCATTACCTTAGAAATATGAAAAATTGAGAAGTCTTAGCGCATAAGATGGCCAAATTATGTGAGCCTGATAGCCACGTCAAGGCTCTTCTCGTATATCAGGTCCCTAACTAATGCCTATCCTCGCTTTAGAAAAGCGAGGATAGGCATTAGTTAGGGACCTGATATACGAGAAGAGCCTTGACGTGGCTATCAGGCTCACATAATTTGGCCATCTTATGCGCTAAGACTTCTCAATTTTTCATATTTCTAAGGTAATGATGTAATTCATTTTTCATATTTTTCATATTTCGTGTTTGCAAGCTATAGCGCTACAGTGTGCTACCTTTTCTTCTTGTATGTATATGAGTTGGTGACTCTAGGTTTAGCACCTGTTCACACTGAATCTAAGTTTGGATGTGCCGGTCAGTTTTTTGATATGTATTCATTTACCTTCTGCCTGAGCACTCCACCTGGTGGTCACAGGCCTTTTAATTACAGCAGGTTCATCACCCCTCCACAGAGATGTAGATTTTAGTCTGAAAAGAGGATTCATAGGTTCCCATGCAGACAGACTTTTCTAAAGCGAGGATAGGCATTAGTTAGGGACCTGATATACGAGAAGAGCCTTGACGTGGCTATCAGGCTCACATAATTTGGCCATCTTATGCGCTAAGACTTCTCAATTTTTCATATTTCTAAGGTAATGATGTAATTCATTTTTCATATTTTTCATATTTCGTGTTTGCAAGCTATAGCGCTACAGTGTGCTACCTTTTCTTCTTGTATGTATATGAGTTGGTGACTCTAGGTTTAGCACCTGTTCACACTGAATCTAAGTTTGGATGTGCCGGTCAGTTTTTTGATATGTATTCATTTACCTTCTGCCTGAGCACTCCACCTGGTGGTCACAGGCCTTTTAATTACAGCAGGTTCATCACCCCTCCACAAAGATGTAGATTTTAGTCTGAAAAGAGGATTCATAGGTTCCCATGCAGACAGACTTTTCTAAAGCGAGGATAGGCATTAGTT
Source organism: Oophaga sylvatica (assembly GCA_033576555.1). NCBI lineage: Eukaryota > Metazoa > Chordata > Amphibia > Anura > Dendrobatidae > Oophaga > Oophaga sylvatica. The sequence continues at coordinate 56,681,182 of JARQOD010000006.1, forward strand.
AGGGACCTGATATACGAGAAGAGCCTTGACGTGGCTATCAGGCTCACATAATTTGGCCATCTTATGCGCTAAGACTTCTCAATTTTTCATATTTCTAAGGTAATGATGTAATTCATTTTTCATATTTTTCATATTTCGTGTTTGCAAGCTATAGCGCTACAGTGTGCTACCTTTTCTTCTTGTATGTATATGAGTTGGTGACTCTAGGTTTAGCACCTGTTCACACTGAATCTAAGTTTGGATGTGCCGGTCAGTTTTTTGATATGTATTAATTTACCTTGTGCCTGAGCACTCCACCTGGTGGTCACAGGCCTTTTAATTACAGCAGGTTCATCACCCCTCCACAGAGATGTAGATTTTAGTCTGAAAAGAGGATTCATAGGTTCCCATGCAGACAGACTTTTCTAAAGCGAGGATAGGCATTAGTTAGGGACCTGATATACGAGAAGAGCCTTGACGTTGCTATCAGGCTCACATAATTTGGCCATCTTATGCGCTAAGACTTCTCAATTTTTCATATTTCTAAGGTAATGATGTAATTCATTTTTCATATTTTTCATATTTCGTGTTTGCAAGCTATAGCGCTACAGTGTGCTACCTTTTCTTCTTGTATGTATATGAGTTGGTGACTCTAGGTTTAGCACCTGTTCACACTGAATCTAAGTTTGGATGTGCCGGTCAGTTTTTTGATATGTATTCATTTACCTTCTGCCTGAGTACTCCACCTGGTGGTCACAGGCCTTTTAATTACAGCAGGTTCATCACCCCTCCACAGAGATGTAGATTTTAGTCTGAAAAGAGGATTCATAGGTTCCCATGCAGACAGACTTTTCTAAAGCGAGGATAGGCATTAGTTAGGGACCTGATATACGAGAAGAGCCTTGACGTGGCTATCAGGCTCACATAATTTGGCCATCTTATGCGCTAAGACTTCTCAATTTTTCATATTTCTAAGGTAATGATGTAATTCATTTTTCATATTTTTCATATTTCGTGTTTGCAAGCTATAGCGCTACAGTGTGCTACCTTTTCTTCTTGTATGTATATGAGTTGGTGACTCTAGGTTTAGCACCTGTTCACACTGAATCTAAGTTTGGATGTGCCGGTCAGTTTTTTGATATATTTTGCTAGGTTGCCTGTTGTGGAACCTAGGATTCCCATGCCAGATTTGTTTTTAGGGGATCGAGCTAAGTTTCAGAATTTCAAAAATAATTGTAGATTGTTTTTTGCCTTAAAATCTAAGTCCTCAGGGAACGCAGCGCAGCAGGTTCAAATTGTCATCTCTCTCCTGCGCGGCGAACCTCAGGATTGGGCTTTTTCCCTGACACCTGGGGATCCTGTTTTGAGTGATGTTGATGCATTTTTTCAGGCTTTGGGGTTATTGTACGATGAGCCTAATGTCACTGATCAAGCTGAAAAAGCCTTGTTGGCATTAAATCAGGGGCTTGATGACGCTGAGTTATACTGTCAGAGATTCCGTAGGTGGGCAGTCCTGACCAAGTGGAATGACGACGCTTTGGCGGCCCTTTTTCGGAAGGGTCTGTCAGATAATGTAAAGGATGTTATGGTGGGATTCTCTGTCCCCTCTGGTCTCAATGATTCTATGTCATTAGCGATTCAAATTGACAGACGTTTGCGTGAGCGGAGAAGTATGCGTGGAATAGTGTTGCCTTGTGAACCTGCTTCTGAACCCATGCAGTGTGATAGAGTGGTGTCTGGGGCACAGCGTCATGAGTTTCGAAAGCGCAATGGGTTATGTTTCTACTGTGGTGATGCCTCTCATGCTATTTCAGTCTGCCCTAAGCGGGGAAGACGTTTTGCACGCTCAGATGTCTTGGGTAGTGTTCAGACTAAGTTTTTATTAACTGTCACTCTGATATGCTCTCTGTCCTCATTTTCTGCTCAGGCTTTCGTTGATTCTGGAGCAGCTATTAACCTGATGGATTATGATTTTGCTAAACGTTGTGGGTTTCCCTTGATACCCCTACAGAAGTCTATTCCCCTACTGGGGATCGATTCTACCCCTTTGGCTGAGAATAAACCTCAGTTCTCTACTCAGGTGATAATGAGGGTTGAACCTGATCATCAGGAGTGCTGTAAATTTTTGGTTCTGTATAATCTGCATGATATTATCGTACTGGGCTTCCCTTGGTTGCAGTCTCATAATCCTGTTTTGGATTGGAAATCTGTGTCTGTTACCAGTTGGGGCTGCCAATGTGTTAATACCAACACTCCTGTTTTTTCTGCCTCCCCCCAGGCTCAGGATGTTCCTGACTTTTTGATTGATTTTTCTGATGTGTTTAGCGAAAGTAAATCTGCATCCTTGCCTCCCCATAGGAGCTATGACTGCGCTATTGAATTAGTGCCTGGTAGTAAATTCCCTAAAGGTCGCCTTTTTAACTTGTCTGTACCTGAACATGACGCTATGCGGTCTTATATCAAGGAATCATTGGAGAAGGGTCATATCAGACCATCCTCTTCACCCTTAGGTGCCGGTTTTTTCTTTGTGGCCAAAAAGGATGGTTCATTAAGGCCGTGTATTGATTATCGTCTTTTGAACAATATTACTGTAAAATATCAATACCCGTTACCTTTGATTTCTGACCTGTTTTCCAGGGTGAAAAACGCTACTTGGTTTACCAAGCTTGACCTCAGGGGGGCATATAACCTTATTCGCATTAAGCACGGGGATGAATGGAAGACGGCATTCAATACCCCTGAGGGGCATTTTGAGTACCTTGTGATGCCCTTTGGGCTCACTAATGCTCCTTCTGTCTTCCAGTCCTTCATGAATGACATTTTCAGGGATTTTGTGGATAAATTTCTGATTGTTTATTTGGATGATATCTTGATTTTTTTCTAATGACTGGGACTCTCATGTGAAACATGTTCGAACTGTATTCCAGATTTTGAGAGAGAATGCTCTGTATGTGAAGGCATCAAAGTGTCTTTTTGGCGTACAGAGGATCTCATTTCTGGGATTCATTTTGTCCCCATCTGTTATTGAAATGGACCCGGTCAAGGTTCAGGCCATCTGTGATTGGGTCAAACCTACTTCATTAAAGGCTCTTCAAAGATTTTTGGGTTTTGCCAATTTTTATCGTAAATTTATTGGTAATTTCTCGGTTATTGTTAAACCATTAACTGATTTGACCAAAAAGGGTTCTGATGTGGTGAATTGGCCTCCTGAGGCAGTCTCTGCATTTCAGGAACTTAAGCAGAGATTCACTTCTGCTCCTGTTCTACGGCAGCCTGATGTTTCTCTGCCATTTCAGGTGGAGGTTGATGCCTCTGAAATTGGGGCAGGTGCCGTTTTGTCCCAAAAAGATCCAGAGACCTCTAAAAGTAACCCTTGTGCCTTTTTCTCTCGAAAATTTTCTCCTACTGAACGTAATTATGACGTGGGTAATCGGGAGTTACTGGCCATGAAGTGGGCTTTTGAAGAGTGGAGACATTGGCTGGAGGGAGCCAAACATCAGGTGGTGGTCCTTACGGACCATAAGAATCTGGTTTATCTGGAATCTGCCAAGCGACTCAATCCTAGACAGGCCAGGTGGGCCTTGTTTTTCACACGTTTTAATTTTGTGGTTTCCTTTCTTCCTGGCACTAAGAATGTTAAGGCGGATGTCCTCTCGAGGAGTTTCCTTGCGGACTCTCCTGAGTTATCTGATCCTTCTGTTATTTTGAAAGAGGGTGTAGTTCTTTCCGCCATCTCACCCAATTTGAGACTTGCTCTGGAGGGGTGTCAGGAGGATAGGCCCGAGCGCTGCCCTGTTGGAAAATTGTTTGTCTCGGACCAGTGGAAAAAGAGTGTGATGTCTGAGATTCATTGTTCCGCGTTGGCTGGGCATCCCAGAATTTTTGGTACCAGAGACTTGGTTAGTCGGTCCTTTTGGTGGCCTACCTTGTCTCGTGATGTCAGGGAATTTGTGCAGTCCTGCGGGACTTGCTCTCGCTCCAAGCCTTGCTCTCGCTCTAGTGGTTTGTTGATGCCATTGCCTGTGCCCAAGAGACCATGGACCCATATCTCTATGGATTTCATTTCCGACCTCCCTGTTTCTCAGAGAATTACCGTCATCTGGGTGATTTGTGATAGGTTTTCCAAGATGATACATCTTGTGCCATTACCTAAGTTGCCTTCTGTGAAGAACTAAGCCGACCGCCACACGGTAGCCCGGGAATCACAGCTTCTGATTCCACCGCCGCTACCACATGTGACGGACGACCCCTTTCCTCCCACGTCACCAATGGGACGTAACTCCACAGGTACAGCTCTCCGGTGCCCCCTTTGTCTCTCAGGTCAGTAAGGGAACTGCACCTAGAGCAAATGGCCGCCGGGGAAGGTGTCCTGTTACCCACTGGGTATTCTACGATTCGTGATCAGAGTAAAAGCATCAGCCCAAGATTAATTTTATGGTTTAATTTGCCTTAAGGGCGCACTAGATAATTACAGAAATATACAGTAAAGCTATACAACGTAATTACAATGTATTTGCGGTCAGAGTAAAAAAATATACAACAATAATGTACAAGGCTTAAAGGTATTAGCTATAGATCAATATTACCGGGTTGTAGTATGGTCATGGGGAGGCATGGAGCTCTGCGTTCCCCAGGTGAAAGTCTTCAGTTGCTGGACAGTCCCCAATGCATGTGCTGCAGCTCCATTTGGCAAGTCTGTCCCTTGTGCTTCTGCTGCTGTGAGAAAATGGAATGAGAGGCCAGCCTCTTCTTGGCTACAGTTTTTAAACCTGCTAGGCCCTTCCCCATTGCTTTGAAGCATGCATATTAACTGGCCTGCAATTCATATGGAGCAGGAAACAATGGCTTGAGCTTGAGCTATTTACCATACGACTGACCATCTTATTCAGACACTGGCCTAAACTAATTAGCATGCTAAAGCCCCTTTAATTCCTAGTGGACATCAAAAACCGGTCGTACTGGATATGCTAATAGGCCCTGCTGTAGTTAGTAGTCTGGCTCTGTGAACTGACAAAATGGAGGCTGGTATAGGCCCTATACAAAATGGTGGCGGTCCCTTTCCTTACACCTCCCTGCTTTTGAGGGCGCTAGGGGGTATCACATTCCTGTGTTCCCCCGTGCGCCCTACCGCACCCTCTCCTTGCCGGGACAACCCATCAGCGTTACCATGGTCACTGCCCTTTTTGTGGCGAATGGTGAAATGGTACTGTTGGAGAGCGAGGCTCCAGCGTAGCAACCTCCCATTCGTCCCAGAGACCGTGTGTAACCAGCTGAGGGGGTTGTGGTCTGTTTCCACGGTGAATTGGCGTCCGTACAAGTATGGCTGCAGACGCTGCAGGGCCCACACAATTGCCAGACATTCCTTCTCCATCGTGGAATAGGCCACTTCCCTCGGCAGGAGCTTCCTGCTCAGGTACAAAACGGGGTGTTCATGGCCCGTAGTGTCAACCTGGCTGAGCACAGCACTGAGGCCGAAGTCGCTGGCGTCGGTCTGCACTAAGAATGGCCGCGTGAAGTCGGCTGCCTGTAGTACAGGAGAACTAGAAAGGGCGGCCTTGAGCGCCTGGAAAGCTGTCTCGCAGGCGACTGTCCAGTCGACTGCGACGGGCAGCCTTTTCTTGGTGAGGTCCGTCAGGGGCTTGGCCAGGGCACTATAGTGTGGAACAAACCTCCTATAGTACCCAGCAGTACCCAAGAGGACATCACCTGCTTCTTGGTCCTGGGGGTGGGCCAGGATGCGATGGCATCCACCTTCCCGGGCTCTGGCTTCAGAGCTCCCCCACCTACCCGGTGTCCCAGGTAGTGGACCTCACTCATACCCAGCTGGCATTTTTCCGGCTTAATGGTCAAGCCTGCTCGCTGGATCCGCCCGAGCACCTGCGCCAGGTGCTCTAGGTGATCCTCCCAGGTGGGACTGAAGATGGCAATGTCATCCAGGTACGCGGTCGCATACCCTTCCAGTCCCTCGAGCAGCGTGTTGACCATCCGCTGAAAAGTGGCAGGGGCATTCTTCATGCCAAAGGGCATCACTGTGGACTCGTACAGTCCGAATGGGGTGATAAAGGCAGAGCGTTCCCGTGCCCTAGGGGTCAGGGGAATCTGCCAATACCCCCTGCTCAGATCCATGATGGTCAGGTACTTGGCCCCGGCCAGCTGGTCGAGCAGGTCATCGATGCGCGGCATTGGGTACGCATGTTGACCGTCACAGCATTGAGCCCCCTGTAGTCCACGCAGAACCGCGTAGTTCGGTCCTTTTTTGGGACGAGGACTACAGGCGAAGCCCACGCGCTGTTGGACGCTTGGATCACCCCCAGCCTCAGCATCTCGTCTATCTCTTGGCGCATCTGCTACTGCACCTCAAGAGAGACCCGATATGCTGAACGCCGGATTGGGTGGTGGTTGCCAGTGTCCACGTCATGGACTGCTGCCTCAGTCCTTCCGGGCAGGCTGCTGAACAGCTCCCGAAAGGGGTGCAGGGTGGCCCCCCAACTGGGAACGTTGGTCCTCCGAGAGCTGGTGGCCAACCCCCACATCCTCGATGGATCCACCCGCCTTGGCTTGGGTGAGCAGATCGAGGAGGGTTTCTGCCTCTGCTTCCTCTGGAAGGTTGCACACTGGGTGAGCATAAGCCTCCCGCTCATGATGGGCCTTCATCATGTTCACATGGAAGGCCTTCCTCCTTCCACGGGCGTGGTCCAGGGTGACCAGGTAGGTGACGGCGTTGAGCTGCTCGTGCACGAGGTATGGACCCTCCCAGGCCGCCTGAAGCTTGTTTTGGGGTACGGGGACCAGTACCCACACCTTTTGACCAACCTGGTAGGTCCGCTCACAAGCATTCTGGTCGTACCATCGCTTCTGGTCAGCCTGAGCTTGGGCCATATTGTCATGCACCAGCCGCGTCAAGGCCATCATTCGGTCCCGGAAGCGCACAACATACTCAATGACCGACACTCCAGGGGTGGCTAAATCCCTTCCCATGCTTCCTTCACCAGAGCAAGGGGCCCCCGTACACGTCGCCCGTACAGGAGCTCAAAGGGGAGAACCCCGTTGAGGCCTGTGGACCTCCCGGTAGGCAAACAGCAGGTGTGGGAGATACCGCTCCCAGTCTCTCCCGTGGGAGTCGACCAACATCTTCAGCATCTGCTTTAAGGTGCCATTAAACCGCTCACACAAGCCATTGGTCTGTGGGTGATACGGGCTGGCCACCAGATGTTGCACCTGTACCTGCTTACAGAGAGACTCCATCAGCTGCGACATGAACTGGGTCCCTCGGTCGGTGAGCATTTCCTTGGGAAACCCCACCCTGGAGAAAATCTCCAGTAAGGCAGTGGCCACTTTGTCGGCCCGAATGGAGACAGCAATACCACCTCCGGGTACCGGGTGGCATAGTCCACTACCGTTAGTATGAAGCATTTCCCGGAGCGGCTGGGAGTGGACAGAGGTCCAATGAGATCCACAGCCACCCTCGAGAAAGGCTCTTCGATGATGGGCAGAGTTACCAGTGGGGCTTTGGGGCGCGGCCCCGCCTTCCCCACCCTCTGACAGGTGTCACACGAACGGCAGTAGGCTATCACCTTGGTCCTCATTCCAGGCCAGTAGAAATGCTGAGCTAGCCTGGCCCTGGTTTTAGTGATCCCTAAGTGTCCGGCCATTGGAATCTCGTGTGCGATCCGCAACAATTCCGCCCTGAACGGATGGGGCACCACTAACTGTCAGTCCCTGGGCCACCTCCGGTGAACCCTGCTGGACCGTTACCCGGTACAGCCGTCCCTGGTCCCAGACCACTCTCTCGCGGTCGGACTCCAGGGGAGGCTGTGCCGCCTGTTCTTGAGAGTCTTCAGGCTAGGGTCAGCTTCCAACGCTGCCTGAAATCCCTGACTTGATGTGGCAAGAATTGATGAAACTGCCATGTCCTCTGTCAGTTCCCCGGGATCTGTCTCCTGGCTACTGTCGGACTCGTCAGGCCACTTGGTCGGAGAGGGGAAACGTCGGACCTCCCGCGTGGCTCCTTGGGACTTTTCAGCGCTCTCCGCTAACTTCCTCGGTACAACAGCGGCAGCGGAGCCGCTGGAGGAACCTACGGGTAGCGCATGCTTTCCCTTTATCCCTTGACCAAGTCGCCGGGTCAGGCAGGACTTCCCTGGACTTCCTGACAATCCCGGATGTGGGGAACTCCTGACCTGGGGTCCTACCTGGTGGCTCCTCTCCCGGGACACCCCCTCCCCCCATGGCCTGTTCCTCTTCCTGCAGGGGCCCTAGACTCAGCAGGCTGGGATCACTTAGGGGCCCTACACTGCCCATAGCAGCCCCTCCCTCCACCTCTGAGCTCTCCCCTCAGCCTCCTCACCTGTCCTCACTGTGAGCCCTGTGTGTGTAGTGTCAGTGCAATGGCTTACCATCAGGTTTCACTCCCTCCTCCACTGTTGGAGGCACATTCAATACATTAACATTAGCATTCACAGTAGAGTCATGACATTCTTGGGGAGCCGAACTTGGGGGTTCAGTGGCCACATACTGGGACACTAGCCGCCCCAAATCGGTCCCAAGCAACAATTTGCAGGAATATTCGGCGTTACTCCCACCTCTCGCATCCCCCTCCCGGCGCCCCAGTCCAAATACACCTTGGCAACGGGCAGCGCCGGTTCAACCCTCCAATTCCGGAGACGGAAAGGGTTTTCCCAGGTACCAAGTCTTGAGGGGACACCACCTCAGGGCGTACCAGGGTTCGTTCAGTGCCTGTGTCCCGCAGTCCATGACCGCTGAGCGGCCGATGGTGACGGGTTGGTAATTGTCTAGGGACCTCCCACCACCCCCTCCCACACACAAAACATTGGTCGGTTTCTGGGACAGGGATGGGGCCTTCTGGCGCTGGGGACACGCAGCCTTAAAGTGTCCTGGCTGGTTGCAATTATGACAACGTCTGGGTTCTGTTCCTGGCCTGGAGAGGGCAGCCGGGGGGTACACCCCTTGCACTCTGGGCTGGTATGGGGCTGGGCAGGATTGGGCTTACCCCCTCTCCAGGTGCTGCTGGCAGGCTTCTTTGGCTCCGGCGCCCTGTTGTTGGCATACTCGTCTGCCAGGGCGGCTGTAGCAGAAGCCCCCTTTGGTTTCCGGTCACGGAGGAACTGCTGGAGGTCCTCTGGGCAGTTCCACAAGAATTGCTCCACGACAAACAGTTCCTGGACCTCCTGGCGGGTAGTGAGCTCTAGACCCGAGGTCCAGTGCTCCGCAGCTCTCAGCAGGGCCCGCATGTGGTCAGTCCAGGTGTCCTTTGAACCCCGCTGCAGGCTCCTGAACTTCCTGCGGTACGACTCCGGGGTGAGGTTGTAGTGCTGGATCAGGGCCCCTTGATGCTATTGTAGTCCTGCTCCTCCCCGGCAGGTAAGTCCCCCAAAACTTCCAGGGACTTACCCCTCAAACGGGGGGTCAGGTACCTTGCCCACTGATCCAGGGCCAGATGATGTTGGAGGCAGGTCCTCTCAAAAGCAAGCAGAAAGGAATCCAGGTCTCCATCCTTTTCAAGTAAGGGAAAGTCCTCCGCCCGGACCTTGGAAGCCCTTGTCTCCGATGGGCCTGGTGCGTCCAGTGGGGGCCCGTGCTGAGCCATCTCCAGTCGGTGCCGGCGCTCCGCAGCTTCACGGCGTTCTGTATGCTCCCGCTCTGCTGCTTCACGGCGTTCTGCTTGCTCCCGCTCCGCAGCTTCACGATGTTCTGCTTGCTCACGCTCTGCTGCTTTCTCTGCCGCCACCAGGAGTCTGTCATAGGCGGTGTCATTACCAGCCTCGAGCTGTGCCATAGCCGCTTGGAAGAGGGCCTCCGATCTGGACAGGCTGGGACGGGCAGGGGGTGGACAGTCCACTGTGAGACTGAGCACGGGGGTCGGGCTCCTTGGGGAGCCCTGGCTGAGCTCCCCCTCATCGGTATCGAACCCCTCATAGGCCACAGCATTGGCCTCCCCCTTTGCCCTACTCCTGGTGCCTTCCGCCATCTTGGGAACCTTTGGTTACTGAAACAGCTGCAACCCTGGCCTTGCACACAACTTATTATATTTACACTCTGACCGTCTAGTGCTGGGCTGACCTTAAGACCCCAGCAGTGAAAGTACCGCTGGTAGTCTCTAGTGTCTGGGAGTAGGGGTCCCACGCACACTATTACTCTGATCCCACCGCTGCCACCAATTGTGAAGAACTAAGCCGACCGCCACACGGTAGCCCGGGAATCACAGCTTCTGATTCCACCACCGCTACCACATGTGACGGACGACCCCTTTCCTCCCACGTCACCAATGGGACGTAACTCCACAGGTACAGCTCTCCGGTGCCCCCTTTGTCTCTCAGGTCAGTAAGGGAACTGCACCTAGAGCAAATGGCCGCCGGGGAAGGTGTCCTGTTACCCACTGGGTATTCTACGATTCATGATCAGAGTAAAAGCATCAGCCCAAGATTAATTTTATGGTTTAATTTGCCTTAAGGGCGCACTAGATAATTACAGAAATATACAGTAAAGCTATACAACGTAATTACAATGTATTTGCGGTCAGAGTAAAAAAATATACAACAATAATGTACAAGGCTTAAAGGTATTAGCTATAGATCAATATTACCGGGTTGTAGTATGGTCATGGGGAGGCATGGAGCTCTGCGTTCCCCAGGTGAAAGTCTTCAGTTGCTGGACAGTCCCCAATGCATGTGCTGCAGCTCCATTTGGCAAGTCTGTCCCTTGTGCTTCTGCTGCTGTGAGAAAATGGAATGAGAGGCCAGCCTCTTCTTGGCTACAGCTTTTAAACCTGCTAGGCCCTTCCCCATTGCTTTGAAGCACGCATATTAACTGGCCTGCAATTCATATGGAGCAGGAAACAATGGCTTGAGCTTGAGCTATTTACCATACGACTGACCATCTTATTCAGACACTGGCCTAAACTAATTAGCATGCTAAAGCCCCTTTGATTCCTAGTGGACATCAAAAACCGGTCGTACTGGATATGCTAATAGGCCCTGCTGTAGTTAGTAGTCTGGCTCTGTGAACTGACAAAATGGAGGCTGGTATAGGCCCTATACAAAATGGTGGCGGTCCCTTTCCTTACACCTTCCTCCTCTGAATTGGTGCCTTTGTTCCTTCAGCACGTGGTTCGTTTACACGGCATTCCTGAGAACATTGTGTCTGACAGAGGAGTCCAGTTTGTTTCCAGATTTTGGAGGACCTTTTGTTCTAAACTTGGTGTTCAATTGTCTTTCTCCTCGGCGTTTCATCCTCAGACCAATGGTCAAACTGAGAGAACAAACCAGACATTGGAGACTTATCTAAGATGCTTTGTGTCTGCTGATCAGGATGACTGGGTCTCTTTTTTGCCTTTGGCTGAGTTTGCTCTTAATAATAGGGCTAGCTCTGCCACTTTGATGTCTCCATTTTTCTGTAATTCTGGGTTTCACCCTCGATTTTCTTCAGGACAGACGGAGGCTTCTGTCTGTCCAGGTGTTGACTCTGTTGTGGAGCGTATGCAACAGATTTGGGACCAGGTAGTGGAGAGGTTGTCCCTCTCTCAGGAGAGGGCCCAGCGGTTTGCTAACCGGCATAGGACTGATGGTCCTCGGTTTAAAGTGGGGGACTTGGTCTGGTTGTCCTCAAAAAATATTCCTATGAGAGTGGCATCTCCTAAATTTAAGCCTAGGTTCATTGGACCTTATAAGATCATGGATATTCTTAATCCTGTTTCTTTTCGTTTGCTTCTTCCAGGGACATTTAAGATCCATAACGTGTTCCACAAATCCTTGTTGAAGAGGTTTGTTGAGCCAGTGGTTCCTACTGCTTTGCCTCCTGACCCTGTTCTGGTTGAGGGCAATATGGAGTTTTTGGTTGAGAAAATATTGAATTCTCGTTTTTCTAGACGGAAACTCCAGTATTTGGTTAAGTGGAGAGGTTATGGTCAGGAGGACAATTCTTGGGTGTTTGCTTCGGACATCCATGCTAGGAGACTCATCCGTGCGTATCACAGAACTCATCCTGACCGACCTGGTTGCTCAAGTGAGGGTTCGGTGACCCCTCCTCAAGGGGGGGTACTGTTGTGAATGGACTTGAAATGAGTTCTGAGCAGAGGCTCCCTCTGGTGGTTACAAGCGGTACTGGACTGTCCAGTGAAGATTGTGAGGAGTGGGAATCAGGTGTTACTGACTGGTCTTATATAAGGGAGTCGCCTTCCCATCAGGGTTGCCGGTGATCAATTGTTCTGGTCTCAATCCTTGAGTCCTGTTTCCTTTGTAGCCTGCTGTGTCGTGTCTGCATCTCCTGCTAACAGATAAGACATTTCTTCTTTTTGTTTTTGTGCTTGATTTTTGCATTTTGTCCTGCACTTCTGTGGGGGCCTTCAGGGTCCCCTCCGGGGGCTTTTGCCCTCTCAGTTTAGTTCAGCCACTGATGTTTGTACTTTTGCTTTTTCCAGTTTTTTCAGTGGCTGCTGTTTTGATTTTGTTACACCAGAGAACTAATTTAGGCGGTAGAGGTCGTGTGATCTCAGGTGATTTTGAAATTAGTAGAGTTGGTGCTTTTCAGGGTTTTTTGGGATTGCAGTAAGTGCCCTTCCTATCCTTTTCTATTTAGGTAGTTTGGGCCCCAACGTTTGCTCATACTATTTTCTGTCTGTGTCAGTATTTCTTCTTGTCTAACCGCCATTACATGTTTGGGGGCTTTCTATGTTCTTTGGGGATCTGCTCCGGGGCAGATAGCTTTCCTCTTTCTATCTTTAGGTGTAGTTAGTTTCTCAGGCTGTGACGAGGCATCTAGGACCAACGTAGGAATGCTCCACGGCTGCCTCTAGTTGTGGTGGTTAGTCAGGGTACTGCAATCTCATAGATTCCAACTGCTCTGGTGTATTGCCTTTTTTACCTGCACTCCTCAGCTACCGAAACATAACAGATGACTGCACGTGTTTCTTTAGAGATAACCATGGTTAACAGAAGAGAAACAATGATGCCAAGCACCAGCCTCCTTTTAAAGTGTCCAGTGGTGTCATTCTTACTTAATCATGACAGATTGATCTCCAGCCATGTCCTCATCAACACCCACACCTGTGTTAATGGAGCAATCACTGAAAATAGGTTAGCTGGTCCTTTTAAGGCAGGGCTGCAATGATGTTGAAATGTGTTTTGGGGGATAAAGTTCATTTTCTAGCCAAATATTGACTTTGCAAGTAATTGCTGTTAAGCTGATCACTCTTTATAACATTCTGGAGTATATGCAAATTGCCATTAGAAAAAGTGAAGCAGTAGACTTTGTAAAAATTAATATTTGTGTCATTCTCAAAACTTTTGTCCATGACTGTACACAGGCGTGAATTAAGATCAAAGGATTACAGGAAATTACAACTCGAAGAACATACTGGCAAGTTTGCTGATACACAGCAGATGGGGATATTGGAATCAGCAGATGTGATGACACAGCGTTTCTTTTTAATTATGCGCAGACGTAAATTCAGTGGGCCCAGAATCATAAACTGTTGTCTGAAGTATTGACTCTTCTTATAGGTAGATATTTCTAAATGGATGAATGGCTAATGTTTTGCATTTTATATCAGTTTCTATAACTTACTGTCTGCTATCTTTGTAAGACAGTGATACATAGTCATTGAACAATGATGCTTGCTGATATGTTGATTACACATTGTCCAGGCCAGCTAGTTTGACTTGCAAAACAGAGGAGGAAAAATTATGCAAATAGATTACATAATCAAATAATGCGATTTTACCTCTTCACATCTTTCTCTTGACCTCTAGATGCTGGTTGAAGGACAGCTGTGAACTATATAAGGAGACTGTTTCCTCTGTTCCAAGAGATTCTACAGGATGTCAGCTTAGGGGACCACGGCCTCAGCTGGAAGAACAAAGGACTGCTTCATTGACAATCACTGAAACCCCAGAGACGTCTTGAAGAATCCAGGTTGGGACAATCAGGTCACATGGCCACATACCTCACTGTTTTCTGTTAACTTCCTAAGCTTGTCATTACCTCCTCTCACTGGGTGCCTGCCAAAAGCAGGGAGCCACTGGTGGGGGAAGTCGACCCTGGAAGCAGCTCTAATCCTGGTGAGTCAGCTGAAGGGTGAGACTCTGTAATTTACACCATCTTGGGTATTTGCTGGGACTGTTCTATATGCTATTGTGTGTTGGTGGTTCAATAAATTATTGCCACACTGTTTTACCCCCACCCTGTATTGTCTGAGTAGTGTTCTGCCCACGGCAATAGAGAGCGTGCGTTTAGTGGTATGAGCACTGGTTCATGCTGTCTTTCTAAAGACAGCAGGGCCAGCGGACGAGAGCACCGACTGACAGATATTGGCATTGGTAAACATTCCTGTGGGTGAAACAAATGGATTGTCAGATTAGGATTGAAGGTAATATTGAATAATAATAACCGTCTACAGTTTCCCCTCTGCTTGTGCACTCGCGGGTCGTGGGATTACAGTAATCTGTTCAGTGATAGAGAAACAAGATCTCAGAAAAGATTTTACTTACTTTTTCTATTGCAAATAGTACATTTTGTTTTAGAAGAGAAAGCGCCATATGGGTCATACTGGAGACAAATCCAGTCCCTGCGCTGTGCCAAATGATGGATTTCAGAAAATGTAGATAGCTTTTTGAGTAATCTGCTTCTAATACCAGCTATCAGCTCAGTTTAGCTCTACAAATTATTATGTATTAGTCATAGTTTAGAAGCTTGTGCTTCGTATGTGTGAGATGTTATACAACTTTCATTAACTTTGTTAAAAGGGAACGTTCACACGTTTTTTGGTTCAAGCAGAATATGCAGATAACAAAGCGGTTCATAACACGGTGGGAGTCAATTTTACTTATTTTCTTGTTACAATCGTCTAGTTAACTGTTGAAAGGACACCTATTCCTGATAGCACTGAAGCCCCATAAATTCTACTCACACCTCTGGTACTGGCCTCTACACAAACTGGTGTGACCAAAGGTTTTGTATTGTCAGTGCTGCTGATCCATCCATAGAAACATTTACGTTTCTTATTAAAGGAAAAGATGTGTTTCAGCTGGTTAGAGACTGAGCACCAGCTCAGAACTGCCTCCTCCGCCAGCCTAAACAACAAGCTTTCATTGTTTCTGGAATTCTTTTAAGGTGGTTATTTTTTTTATATAATTGATTTAACTGTTCCTGACAATTTCTTGCCAAAATCTACACACCCAGACCTCATATTTTTATGACCACACTTCCGTATGTTGATTCTGGCACCTCATTTTTTAAAGATTATGTACAAGCCATCAGTGGTTACAATTACGCAGTAATCTAGGGATGCGCTCTGAGGATTACCTGCACAAAGTCTGCATTTTAGGCCCCCTTCACATATCCACATTACAGGTACGGACATGAGATCAGAGCTCTGTGGGGGCCATATCATCACTATGAGTTCTCCTTGTTTTTCTTTACGCTGAAGATATCTGTAGATGCAATGGTCAGTAGATGCAATGGTCAGCCATGGAAAGTTAGTGCATCAGATGAAAGACACATCTTGCTTACTTTTCAAAACTGGAAAATGTGCAGCAGTGCCACCAACTCATAACTGCCAGCAACCAGTGGTACCCAACTAAAACTATCTACTGTTCAAAGAATTCTGGCCAAAAGTGGTCTCCATGGAAGAATTCTAACCAAAAACCATATCTTCAAACTAGAAACAAGGCCAAGCGAATCAACTATGCATGAAAACATAGGCACTGGGTTGCTGAAAAATGGCAGCAGGAGTTCTGGTCTGATGAGTCAAAATGTGAAATAATTGTCTGCAAGAGATGGCAGTTTTTTGGGCTGGAGAGCAGTACAATAGTGAGTACCTGATGGTAGACTCATGTATGAAGATTAGTGTGAGAGAGAGGCCTGAGGAGGGTAATACAGTATTGGTCTTTATCTTGATTTGTACACAATCTGTCTAACTATGGATTGTTGGAGCAAAAACTCTTTAAAGATGGTCTTGTGACTTTTTCCAGCCTAATCAGCATAAACAACTCTTCTTCTAAGATCTTCAGAAATCTTTTTTGTTTGTGCCATGATGCAACATGTTGTGAAATTCAGACTTTGATATATTCCTGTTCTTCATAAATAAAAGAGGTCGCCCAATCACAACAATCAACGCTAATCCTTTGCTACTCACACACGTGATATTTGATCAACTGTCTCAATAAAAAATGAAAAAGTCTAATATTTTTGATCCATTTGTTTAATTTGATTTTCTTTGTCTACTTTTAGTACTTGTGTAAAAATCTGATGTAGTTTTTGGTCAAATTTATGCAGAAATATGGAACAAACACAAACACATGAGCCATGCACACTGTGAATAAGCCTGTATGGACATTGTTCACACCACCGGAGGATTGAAACATAAAAAAGCACAGTAAAACAAACGTATAAAAATACTCTGTTGTAAAAAAGTAACAGTAAACAGCAAGTGCTAGTAAAAAGATGATAAAACACAGGGTATTTGGTTGACACGTTTTTTTTGCAAAAAATGTATACTAAGCTGCTCTACCAAACGTCAAGGTATACCCGTATCAGAGCAGTCCCTGACTAATGTATTTAATCCCTAACTGATGTATTTAAAAACCTGGTCATGTGTATAGTACCTATATGAGCAGGATTCAGAAAGGTAATGTCCAATGTGGACACGCTGCAGAGAATGGGCCTTTATGTGCATGGCTCACAAGGGAGGGGTGGAAAACCTCCATAGTCTTGCAAAAACAAGAAACCAATTTGGAAAGGTTCACAAACTTTCAAACACTACTATCTACATAGTGATTATATGACATAAAGAATCTGATCTGTTAGATAAAATTGCTCTTAAAGAATTGTCTACTCTATTCCCCCCACCTGATGCTCTTCAACACCATGAACTTATAACCAACAATATAAAAATATTCATGTACTGACATCTACAGTGAGATCATACTCTGATTCTGCCTTACAGCATTGTCTTTCAGTTTCCATGATGTGACCTGAGTAATTATCTGCATAAGGCATTTTCTAATATGTGGCACATAATAGAATCGGCCTAGGTATCACTCTTGAAACTTGTACTCAGAAATAGAGAATTAATCTCACAGTGAAAATGCATCTCGCTGCTGGACATGCTATCCTGAAGAAAATGCATATTATGGCAGCGTGCAGCAGTGCAGACTATAATGAGGATGTCTGGCTAGTAGCCTAAGGCCCACTATAATAAGTAGCCCAGACTTGATACATTTAATCTCAAAGGTACATTCAAGACCTCAATTAAAGGCAGAGTCAGCTCTAGATTTGCAGCTCTTTATACAATCTAATAATAATTTTTAATTTGCTGGTATCAAAATTCACCCTACACTACTATAGCATTCCAGGAGCTGGAATTAGAAGACACTCTTGGAATTGGCACAGGTCCTAAAGCCTCCATGGAGGTCTGGAAAACAAGCAACATTTAGCCCCCAAACCAATTTTCACCTTCATGACCAGGCCAAATTTTACAATTGTGACCAGTGTCAATTTATGTGGTCATAATTCTGGAACGCTTCAACGGATTCCACTTATATGCAGATTGTTTTTTTTTGTGACATATTATACTTCATGATAGTTGTGAGATGTCTTCAACATAACATATATTTGTGAAAAAAAAATGGAAATTTGGTGAAAATTTAGCAATTTTCTTATTTTCATGCCCTTAAATCAGAGAGTTATGTCAAACAAAATAGTTAATAAATAACATTTCCCACATGATTACTTTACAACAACACAATTTTTGAAAAATAATTGTTTTTGTTAGGAAGTTATAAGAGGTTAAAAGTTGACCATCGATTTCTTATTTTTTTCAACAAAATTTACAAAACCATTTTTTTAGGGACCAGATTACATTTGAAGTGACTTTGAGGGGTCAATATGACAGAAAATACCCAATAGTGACACCGTTCTAAAAACTGCACCTCTCAAGGTGCTCAAACCCACATTCAAGAAGTTTATTAACCATTCAGGTGCTTCACAGTAATTTTTCAACTGTGGAAGAAAAAAATGAACATTTAACTGTTAAAAAAAAATTCTGTAGACCCACCTTTTTATTTTCACAAGGGTAACAGGAAAAAATTGACTGCAAAACTTGTGTAATTTCTCCTGAGCATACTGATACCATATACTGGTTGTGATAGAAAACCACTGTTTGGGCTCATTGCAGGACTCAGAAGGGAAGGAGCGCCATTTGACTTTTTGAATGCAAAATTTGCTAGAATAATTATCGGGTGTTATGTCGCATTTGGAGAGCCCCTAATGTGCCTAAAAAGTGGAAACGCCCAACAAGTGACACCATTTTGAAACAAGACCCCTCAGGGAACGTATCTAGATGTGTGGTGAGCACCTTGAATCTCCAAGATACTTCACAGATGTTTATAACATTGAGCCAAAAAAAATAAAAAAAATAAAAAAATTTCTCACAAATGTTTTTTAGCCCCAAACTTTGCATTTACACAAGAGTAACAGGAGAAATTGCATTGTACAATTTGCTGTGCAATTTCTCCTGAGTAGTGAGATACCCAATATGTGGAGGAAAACTACTGTTTGGGCGCACAGCAGTGCTTCGAAGGGTAGGAGCTCCATTTGACTTTTTGAAAGCAAAATTTTGCTGGAATAATTAGCGGACTCCATGTCGCATTTGGAGAGCAGTAGTGGAAACTGACCACAAGCGACACCATTTTGGAATCTAGAACCGCCAGGTGCTTCAAAAAGTTTATTATGTGGAGCCGTGAAAGTAAAAAACACACAGAAATAGGGGAGCAAGATCTCCTCCTGCTATGTTCTGTGTTTGGACACATCATAGTACCTGGTTTGTCTATATCTAAGCACAGGGAAAATGGATTTAAAAATTATAAAGGATAAACTACTGATACTTTTTTCATTTTCACAAGGGTAACAGGAGAAAATGGAACCCCAAATTTGTTGTGCAATTTCTTCTGAGTATGCAGATACCCCATATGTGGGGGTAAACTACTGTTTGGGCGCATGGCAGGGCTCAGAAAAGGAGTGACATTTTGGAATGCAAAGCTTGATGGAATGGTCTGCCTGTGTCATTTCGCGTTTAGAGAACCCCTGATGTGCCTAAACAGTGGTAAATCCCCACAAGTGACCCCGTTTTGGAAACTAGACCCCTCAAGGAATTTATTTTGAAGTGTGCTGAGCACCTTGAACCCACAGGTGCTTTACAGAATTTTACAACATTGATCTGTAGAAATTAAAAAAAAAAAATTTTTAACAAACACCAGCATTTCAGGGATTGTTTTTTTTTTTTTTTTTTTTTTTTATGCCGTTCTGCGTGTGGTAAAACTAGTAAAGTAGCTCTATTCTTCAGGTCAGTACGATTACAGAGATACCACATTTGTATAGATCTTTTATGCTTTGGAGCTTTTACGCAATAAAAACTATTTTATAGAAAAAATAATTATTTTTGCATTGCTTTATTCTGAGAGCTATAATTTTTTGATTTTTACACTGATTGAGCCATGTGGTAGCTTGTTTATTGTGGAACAAGATGATGTTTTCAGCTATACCATTTTTACTTACATTCACTTTTCTGATCACATTTAATTATACTTTTTGCTTGGTGGAGTGATGAAAAAGCATAATTTTTTGCCTCTTTTTTCTTTTTATAGTGTTCACTGAAGAGGTTATCTGGTGGGATAGTTTTATAGGACGGGTTGTTCCGGATGTGGCAATATCAAATATTTGTATTTTTTTTTGTTTCTTTTTTATTCATAAAAATATTTATTTATGAGTACAATACATTTTTTTTATTTTTTATTATTATTTTGGGATTTAAAAAAAACCCTATTTTTACATTTTTATTTTACTTTTTTACGAAGTCCCTCTATGGGACTTTCACTTTCTGAAGTCTGCAGTGTTATTCTGGCTATTATATGCTGTGCAGAATTTTATTCTTAGAGCTCACTCACACGAACCTCTAAATCGGATGAGTGCAATCCTATAAAAAATCGTATTGCTTGGACCAATGTTATTTAATTCAAGCAGTGCAGATCTGTGTATTTTTTCTCTGCAGTATTCAGCATGAGATAAAAGTGTAAGTGCATGCATAAATTAGATGAGACTCACAAATGCAAGTCTATGGGTGCAAGAAAAAAAACAGACACCACATGGACCATCCGTGCAGTGTGCGATTTACACACACACATTTCCAAAAACCCAGGAAATTGCATCAGCCCAAAACAGGAAGTTTGCTAATAAAATTGTTCTGGCAATCTGTAAAAAAAAGAAAAAAAAACCTCCACGGAGACCAGGAACATGGCTACATACATCAATGTGGAGATGCTAACTATCGTGGTCCAGGAGAGGCCGGAACTCTGGGACATTCATGACCTCGGCTATGCGGACCACTCTCATCGTGATGCCTCCTGGATTTGCATCTGCTGTCAGATGTAACCCCTATTTTGCTGACAGTACACAAGAGGTGAAACAATAAATAGGTAAGTACGCCATTTTGAACTTGCTACTGTTCCTGTATTAGCACAAAATGTTGGTTCACGGCTAAACTATTTGATCTTTAATCCAAATCTGTTGTTTTAAAGGGAATCTGTCACCCCATTTTTGCCCTATAAGCTGCGGCCATCACCATCAGGGGCTTATTTACAGCATTCTGTAATGCTGTAGATAAGCCCCAGAAGTCACCTGAAAGTGAAGAAAAACGAGTTAGATTATACTCATCCCCCAGGGGCGTTCCGCCGTCCGGTAGGGTCCGGAGGGAGTCGCGGTCCGGTTCGGCGCCTCACATCTTGTAGCGAAGCCGGCCTCTTCTTTCCATCCTGTCGCAGCTCCTGCACAGGCGCAGTGCTCTGCCCTGGTGAGGCGCCGGACCTCTCTGCATGTTTATCCGGGATACATTTGTTTTTTGTTCTGCTTTTCTTAGATGTACTGCATCATTTTTATAATAACATTCCAAAACCACATGACCCAACTATTTTCAGCTGCATGTTATGTGATATTTGCCTTATCATTGTCTTTCCAGTGAGTGATGTGACCAGATTCTGGGGTAGGTGCCGTGATCAATACAGGTGTGAGCGCCAGCAGTGTGCCAGGAGCCACAGCACAAAAAAGAGGCCATATATTTGTTTTTAACTGCTCAATTTCCTGGCACCCATTGTGGATCTACGTCTTTAAGTGCATGTTTAGGTCCTCTCTAGAAGTGTATGTTTTAATGATGTTTGTAAACGTCACGGTTTCATAACTGACTGTGGCCTAGGAATGATGTGACTGAGAACTCAGCCGCCCTATGGAATCTGGAGTGTGCAGAACTGTTGGTTGTGGGAGTGACAGTCCAATCATCTAATTGGATCCTTGAGCATGCAGGCTGTCAGCATTTTGATTGACAGCTCTGCTGCTCTATTTGGTTTAGTCTGCATGCATTCCCTGAGGTGCCTTCCATCCTTAATCATTTGCAAGGTATTTAGCTGGCTAGCTGTTAGTAGCCAGTGTCAGTTGTAGCTTTGCCTAAGCTGGATGTATTTGCGTAGTTCTGTGTCTCTTTCCTCTATGTTGCCGGACCTTGGATTTGTTGTGACTTCTCTTGTGGATTTCCCCTTCTGCTTTTGACACTCTCTTATTTTAGATATATGACCCTGGAATTGGCCTCTGACCATCCTTTTGTTGTATTCCCTGGTTTTGACATACCCTCCTGACATTTGACCACGGACTTTTTCCGGACCATGCCTTTGACTTACCCTTTTGCACTTTGAGTCTTCCTAGTATCTGACCTCGGACCTTCTGACTAACCTGTCTCACGGCTTGCCCCTGAGTAGTGACTCAGCATCACTGTCACCTATTGTAAATATCACGTTTGTTATTGCAGGATGGAGTCCAAAATATGAGAGAGGGAGATGGCATCAGAATCTGATGTGGCTTTGCACTCTGTAGGGGAGTATGAAGAGGAGGCAGGACCATCACATGCATTACTAGCAGCATCACCTGCATCAGCATGAGCCGTGGCACCACAACCCCTGATGATGAGGAGGGTGGATGGAGCAGCAGTCCACCACTGCAGTTGAACGCCTACCCTTAATTCTGCACAAATTCTCCAAAGAGCCAGGAGCAGGAGGGACCTCCCCACCACAAATACCTGGCGTGAGGTATATACTGGTGTTCTGGCGTATCTATCTTGCACATTTAACATTGACTTGCTTTTTGCGGGACATTCCTCGTTAAGTGAGGCTGCTTGCCAAATGTGCCTTCCACTTAGTCCTGGATTCCTGCACAGCCCGAACAATCCAAGGCTGGGTTTAAATTTTCTAGAACGATGGGAAATGTCTAACGACAACCACCTGCGCATGCTCAACACCGTGGAGGCGCCGCCACCAATCTTACCAGACCCACCTCCACCAAACAACATACCACCACCACCACTAACACCCCCGCTTCAATCAAAGGTGCAGCAAGCGGGAAAATGGGGTGACAGACTAATTATAGGTAATCAATATTTATATATGGACAACCGTTTTAAGTTAAAGGGAAGCTGACAGGTGATACAAGCTGCCTGATCCAAGGGGAACAAGCATCATACACTCGCTGTAGGATTTCCCAGAGGAGCACTGCGGCTTAAAGGTCTCCTCATCTTGGTATGCTTGACGTGTCACTCTCCGCAAGGAGAAACGTTACCCCATGGTATCTCCCTATAAATTAATTTAGAGAGAAACCGTCACTCCAGGGCAGCATGTGAGAAGAAGCCGCTAGCCCTACTAGTCTCCGTGCGGCCTAGTTCCTGGCAGATATTAAGTTGTGTTTCTATAAAAGGCTGCTACATTTCAGAGTTAAACATACAGTCATGGCCAAAAGTGTTGGCACTCTCAAAATTGTTCCAGGAAATGAAGTATTTCATGCAGAAAATTAGTGCAATTGCACATGTTTTGTTATACACATTTATTTCCTTTGCGTTTATTGAAACAACACAAAAAAAAAAAAACAGGAAAAAAGCAAATTGGACATCATTTCACACAAAACCCTGAAAATGGACAGGACAAAATTATTGTCTTAATATTTGGTTGCACACCCTTTGGAATAAATAACTGCAATCAATCGCTTCCTATAACCATCAACAAGCTTCTTACAACTCTCAAATGAAATTTTGGCCCACTCTTCTATTGCAAACTGCTCTAGGTCTCTCATAATTGAAGGGCGACTTCTTCTAACAGCAATTTTTAAGATCTCTCCACAAGTGTTCAATGGGATTTAGATCCAGACTTACTGCTGGCCACTTCAGAAGTCTTCAGGGCTTTGTTTCCATCTATTCCAGGTGCTTCTTGAAGTATGTTTGGGGTTAATGTCCTGCTGGAAGATGTTAGAACCCTCTTGTTAGATTTTGTTTCAGTTTGCTGGTCACATGACCTTTTTACCTATTAGTCTGGCTCTGCCCTTCTGGCTTTGCTGGACTTCATTGTATTATCTACTCTTAGCTAGCCGGGTGCTTAGGTGCCTTACTCTGTCAGTTTTGCTTGATCTTAGGATCTCTTAGTATTTGTTTTCTGTTTTATATTCCCTGCTACACTTTCTGTTAGGAGGTGTCCACCTTTTCACCCAGTCCCTAGATCTTGTAGGGATTCCCCCTCGCAACTATAGGTCTTCGTTCAGACTAGCTGAGGACTTTAGCGGGTCTGGTCGCAGGATCAGGTTCCCGTTACATCGTAGGGATCCAGTCAGTCCTATTGTAGGGACAGAATTCCCACCTTTCCTTAGTGCTTGTAGCAGATCATAACAGAAGACCATGACCTAAGATGCAAACCCAGCTTTCTGACACTGGGCACTACATTGCGATCCAAAATATGTTGGTAATTTTTAGATTTATGATGCCTTGCACACATTCAAGGCACCCAGTGCCAGAGGAAGCAAAACAACCCCAAAAACATCTTTGAACCTCCACCATATTTGACAGTAAGTACTGTATTCTTTTCTTTGTAGGCCTCATTCCTTTTTCGCTAAAAAAGTAGAATTATTGTGCTTTACAAAAACTCTCTATCTTGGTCTCATCTGTCCACAATACGCTTTCCATAAGGATTTTGGTTTACTCACATACATTTTGGCAACTGCAGTCTAGCTTTTCTATGTCTCTGTGTCAGCAGTGGGGTCCTCCTGGGTCTCCAGCTATAGTTTTAATTTCATTTAAATGTTGACGGATAGCTGGCGTTGACACTGATGCACCCTGGGCCTGCAGAAAAGCTTGAATTTCTTTGGAGCTTGACTGGGGCTGCTTATCCACCTTCCAGACTATCCTGCATTGCAACCTTTCATCAAGTTTTCTCAGCCATCACGTCCAGGCAGATTAGCAATATTGCCATTGGTTGTAAACTTCTTGTTTTTATTGCGCACCATAGACAAAGGAACATTAAGGTCTCTGGAGATGAACTTGTAACCTGGAGATTGTTGATATTTTTCAACAATTTTGGTTCTCAAGTCATCAGACAGTTCTCTTCTTCTCTTTGTTCTCCATGCTTAGTATGGCACAAACAGACACACAATGCAGAGGTTGAGTCAACTTCTCCCCTTTCATTTGGTTTCAGGTGTAATTTTCATATCGCCCACACCTGTTACTTGCCACACGTGATTTTGAAAAAGCCTCACATGTTTTGAAACAAAGTTGTTTACTCACAATTTTGGAAAGGTGCCAAAATTATTGTCTGCCTAATTTTGGGGGTTTTGTGTGAAATTATGTCCAATTTGACTTTTTGTCTCTGTTTTTTTTGTGTTGTTCCAATTCACACAAAGGAAACAAAGATGTAAATAACAAAACGTGTAATTGCAATAATTTTTCGGAACAATTTCAAGGGTTCCAACACTTTCGGCCATGACTGTTTATGGCTGAAATCATCCAACAATGGTCTTATGCAATGCTAGCAGAATGATCACTTTCGGCACTCAAATAAGTCAGATACAGTTGTGTTAGAAAAAGTTGCAGTTTAATTCACAGCCGACTTTTCAGGAAATTACAGAAATTAAATTCAATGTTTCGGGAACATTGCCTTTGTCAAGGATATCTGTAAATGAGCCGGTCGGCAGGATCCCGGTGCTTCCCTGCTGTAGTGTAAGGTCTTCCTGAAAAGCCAGCTGTGAATTAAAATGCAACTTTTTCAACTTCTGATTGATTTTATCTGATACAATGCTGACTGTGGATCGGGCAGCATGTATCATCTGTCAGGTTCCCGTTAAGAATGGAGCAATATGTTTGTTGTAAAAATGATGGAAGCCATGATGGAACCTCTATGAACCACACAACAAATCAATGAAATCAATGAAGTCTGTCCAGCATTAGGATCAATTTCACAGACGTGAGTTGAGCTTTGTTTTTCTATTGAAATTTTAATATGAAATATATAGTAGTTGCAATAGTCAGGATATTTTCTTGTGTTTTGTTTTTCAGTCAAGTTACATTACAAGCCAAGTCATACAAATATGCCTTTTCACAAGCAATTCTGACAGTCTGTGAGGCCAAATTCTCAGAAATTAGGTCATTCTCCAGCATTTGAAATCACTGGATTGCTATACAGGAGACATGAACTGACAAGGTCATGTACGTCATTCTAATGCTGAAAACAGTCTTGCCTGCTGATTACAGAAGTACTTTGCATTGTTAAAGGGAATCAGTCAGAATGATTTCACACTCCAAACCTCGGTATACATATATTTAGCTGATTCATAGACAAATCCAGTAATACCTTTTACATGACAGTCTGTTCCTGCATAACTGATAAATCAAAGTTTAAATTGATATACAAATTATGCTGTACATCAGAAACCTTTGTCACTCCAGCTCTATTCCATACCTAGCTCCGCCTCCTTACGCTTGACTGATGGCTTTTTTTGCCTGAAGTCACAAAAACATAGAGGCTGTTAGTCGAACAGTGAAGAGGCGGCGCTGGGCAGGGAATAGAGCTGGAGTGACAGAGGAATGGACTGTGTTTGGTAAAGGTGTTGCTGGACTTGTCTTTGAAAGACCGAATGCACTATTTTGTATAGTTTGACGTGTGAAGTCTTAGGCTGTGTTTCCACGTCAGGAAACACAGCGTATTGACGGAGCGGAAATTCCGTCTAAGCCCCACCCCCTTTCTGACGCGCCCTTATTTCCGGGGGTGTTCAGGACACCTCCGGAACACCTCTGGAAATAACGCAGGGCTACATAGCCCTGTGTTAAATTCCTTTGCGGCGACGCAGCGTCGCCGCAATACGCTAGGACATGCTGCGGTCTGAAAAGACGCGCAGCATGTCCGGATACGCAGGGTCTTCCGCCTGCGTGTTGTTTTCGCATAGTGGAGCGGGATTTCTTGAAATCCCCTCCACTATGCTGTAACATTGGACGCTGCGTGTTTGGCGCTGCGCCAACGCGCTGCGCCAAACAAGCAGCGTTTCTGATCGTGGAAACTCACCCTTACTGACAGATTCCTTTTAAATACAGGAGGAAAAAACATAAAAGAAAAAAAATGCCAGTGTACAGATAACATTGTGTTTTTTGGTGCTGATTTTTGGTGTAAAAAAAAAGATTATTGCATGATGATATTATTATAAATTTTATTATTAGTAGATGACATTGCAAAATTTTGTTTTCCCAGAGTATTAATAAAAACATTGATTGCATGTTTGCTCATTTTGCTTCAAAGTTATCAATTCCCTGAATTATATTTGAAGAACACTTTATTTAAAGAAGCAGTCCTCTTCCATCAAAGTTCTTATCTCTTTAATATTTTGCAGTCATCATATTATATAGCACTGTGCACTGACAATTGCTCATTTTTGCCTTTACCCAGATAATTCTTCTCTTTTCCATTAGTTCTATGACATCACGTGATTAAAAACTGACTAGCTGAATCCTTCTAAGCAGCGCGTAGAAACACAAAGTCACTTTTTCCTAATGAGTCATCACTGTAAAAGTCCCTGGCAGGAGAGGAGGAGCGGAGCAGCTGGGTCAGGAGTTGACGTTGGCGATGACTCATGCAGATGTTGAGTATTTGCAGCAGAAATTTCTGCACCAAAAACGGTCCTTTGGCAGGAAAAATGCTGCATAAAAAAACACGTGTTTTGACGCATTTTTGTTAATTTTTTCCTTATTCATTTGAATGGCTGAAAACTGCTGCAAACATGAAGAAATAATTGACGTGCTGCAGATTTGAAAATCCTTCAAATCTGCAAGTAAAATATAAGCAGCGTGTGAATGAGATTTCAGAAATCTTCACTTTGCTGGTACTGTAAACAGCAGTGTTTTAGAGCATCATTTTTAGTAGCAAAATTTGTACTGTAAATACTTGACGTGTAAACGTACCCTTAGGCTGTGTTCACATACAGTGAATTTTGCTGCTTTTTATGCAAACTAAAAGCTGCTTTTTACAGTAACAGCAAAAGCTATGAGACTTCAGAAATCTCATGCACAAACTTATTTTTTTTTCGACTGAATTTGACAAATGTGGCGTTTCAACTGTTTCAGGCTATGTGCACACGTTGCGGATTCTGCTGAGGATCTGCAGCAGAACTGCAAGTGATGTACAGTAGCATTAGATGCAATGTTAAAAAAAAAAGCAGTGGCACATGCTGCGGATTTTTCGCGCGGATTTGGTGCGGATTTAAATCCGCAGCATGTCACTTCTTTTGTGCAGTTCCGCAGCGTTGTCAGACCTGCTCTAAATAAAATCCCAGTCTGAAACCGCTGGGGAAATCCGCAAAAAAAACGCGTAAAAACCGCATCAAATCCGCATTAAATCCGCAGGTAAAAAGCAGGTCATTTTACCTGCCCATTTACCAAAATCTGCGCGGAAAATTCGCAGCACAATCCGCACCGTCTGCACTTAGCCTCAGCGTTTTTGTAGTGGTTTTTCACCTATGGAAAAGCAACGAGTAAGTGAAAAAAAAAGGCAACAAACGTTTTTGTGGCATTTTTACTGCATTTTTGGTGAATAAAACTAACTTTATTAAACATGTACTGCGTACAAAGCACATATGTATCCGCACCCAAAAAAAGGCAAAAAACAAAATGACAAAATCATGCTGAAAATGCAACAAAAACACTGAAAAATGGGCATTTTCAAAGCCACATTATTACCGTCAAGAGAACAGGCTTTGACTGCAGAAAAAAAAAACAGCAAAAATGTTGCATGTGTACATACCCTAGCTCTACAAACCTGTCACTTTCATAGGCTTCTATTCACCCCATTTTTCGTATATCAGCTGCAAGCCCCCGCCATCAGGGGCTTATCTACAGCATTCTGTTAATGCTGTAGATAAGCCCTGGAAGTAACCTGAAAGATAAGAAAAACGAGTCATAATTATACTCACCCGGGGGGCGGTCCTGTTCGATGGGTGTCGCAGGTCAGGGCCGTCACCTCCCACCTTCTAGCGATGACGTCCCCTCCTTGCTTCTGTCACGCTCCTGCGCAGGTGTACTTTATCTACCCTGTTGGGGGCAGAGCAAAGTACAGCAGTGCGCAGGAGCCGGAAAAGGTCAGAGATGCCCAACGCCTGCGCACTGGGAAAATACTTTGCTCTGCCCTCACCAGGGTAGATAAAGTACACCTGCGCAGGAGCGTGACAGAAGCAAGGAAGAGGACGTCATCGCTAGAAGATGGGAGGTGACAGACCCCGGGCATGCAACACCCATTGGACCGGACCGCATCAGACCGGACTGCCCCCCTAGGTGAGTATAATATAACTCATTTTTCTTATCTTTCAGGTAACATCGGGGCTTATCTACAGCGTTATAAATAAGAAATAATTACAGTTTCATCATACAAATAAAATAAAACAACCTATAAATTGCTGCTGAGGGCACTGGGAACTAGAAAGGTTTACATGGTGTTTCATTTGAGTAGAATTTAATGGATTCATTGTGTTGCTTGCCAGTCGTTGTCATTTACATAAAAAGCCCATATTTAAGCTACCTCTGACTCAGTTCTTGCAAAATGAAGTGAATAAAAAACCCGAGTTTATCTAGAGGAGACAAAAAATGCTTGAGAAAATAAATATCAGCAGCCTTTCACAGGCATCCCTTTGCTGGGGAAAGTTTTTTAAAGAATAGCCCCCCAAATTTTCACTGTTTGGGAGGGGTTTTTAAAACCAAAAAAGGAAGGGAAACCCTAAACCGTTCAAAATGTTCTAAAAATTTACATTAAGTTTAACTAATTTTCCCGGGTTAACAATCATAAAAAAACAAAAAAAATTGGAAAATTTTATTATCATTTTCGGTCGGTTTCAAACCCCATCATTTTTATGACTTCCCTCTAGGGTTTTGAAAAAATACCCTTTAAAAAAAGGGGGAACCCCCTTAAAGGGCCGGGCAATTTTTTATTTTTTTTTTGGGTTTTGTTTTTTCCCCCCTTATTCAAGAGCCCTAAATTTTTTTTTTGGGTTTATATATTATGTTTTTTTTTTTTTTTTTTAAAGGGCAAATTGTATTTTGGTGGAACCCTTTTTATTATATTTTGAATGGAAAAAAAGGGGAAAAAATTCCAAATGGGGGAAATAGAATAAAAAAAGGAAAATTTTGCAATAATTTTTTTTTGTTTTTTTTAGAGAATTTAAAAAAAAAAACTTGGGAATTGATTAAAGGGGGGTTGTTTAGAGAACCAAAAGTTAATTTTTGTTTTTTTTAAATAGTGAAAAAAAAATTCCCGAAATTTGTAAAAAAAATTAAAAAAATTTTTTGTGTGATTTTTTAGGGTATAAGTTTTAATTTTTGGGATAAGGAGTTTTTGGGTTTGTTTTTTTGCCCCTAGTCAGGTTTTTATTGGGAAAATGAGGTAGATATACTGTTTTGATTGCATCTATTGGGCTTAACCCCCCTTAAATTTTTTTTTAAAATTTTAATAGATCGGAAGCGGGGG
>JARQOD010000006.1:56711124-56813624 GCA_033576555.1 Oophaga sylvatica
ATAGAGAAATTCCGTACCCCAATTTTCCCAATAACTATTCTTCAATAAACGTAAAAAATTAAAAATTTGTGGTGGGGGGGAAAAAGGAGTATGACCCAGCACATGGGGTAGGGTACACGGTGTATGAGCCTCGTCACCTGTGGTAGGGACATGGTGTTTAGAGCATCGGTCCCGGGGAGGGTTTCGGTGTATAGGCATCTCCACTTGCGGGGAACACGGGTAAAACCCTCGTACACGTGGCGGGGTACATGGTGTATAGGCCTCGGCCAACTGGGGTCGGGGGTCAGGGTGTATAGAGCTGGGCACACTGTGTGGGGGTAAACGGTTTTATAGAGCCTCAGTCCCACGGGGTTTGGGGGACAGACCTCATCACCCTGGGGGGGTTTGCGGGGGTTTTTAAGCGCCCGCACACTGCGGTCGGGGTGCACTGTGAAAAGAGCAGTGTATAAGCCTCAGTCACTGTTTTGGGGTACACGGTGATAGGCATCAGTCAACTGTGGTGGGTACACATGATGCGCCTCAGTCACACGGGGTTGGGGTAGGGTGTTAGACCTCAGCCCGTGGTCGGGGTAACAGGGTAAGGCCTCAGTCCACTGCGATCAGGTGCACGGTGTATAGAGCTGTTAGAGCCCATCACACGGGGTGGGGGTTAAAATGAAGGCCTGTCCCTGTGGAGGGTAAAATGATGGGCCCCTCGCACACTTGGGGGGGGTACACGGTGTATAGGCCTCAGTCACACTGCGATCGGGTCAAGTATAGACGGTTAGAGCCTCAGTCCACTGGGGTCGGGGTACACTTTTATAGGCCTCAGTACACTGTGGTCGGGGTACACGTTGTATAGAGCCTCAGTTACACTGCGGTGCGGTACACAGCGACATCAACATGTGGTTATACGGAGAATACGTCATTATCAGCGAGCACGGACATTATCCCTTGGCGCCGCAGGCCGGTCCTGTAATACTTGTTCGGTAACATTTGTGCGCTGTGCGCCACATTCAGCATGAATACATGCAGGCAGGCAGTGAAAGGGTGCGCACAGCACCGTCCATATCGGAGCACATCAACAATCTGTAAAACCGTTAAAAATCACGCGGTTCATTCTTGTCAGCCCACTCGTGTGTCCGGTACACAGGGTAACCGCATCCACTCGCGACGGACACAGACACGGACTGTCTCGACTCAGACACACTGAAGCTGCTCCACAGCGTGGGGGCGTGTTTACGTGACGTCACCGCATTGCCCAACACGCTCATCGGGACTTGTGGTTTGGTAAGTGCTCAAAGTCACGTGACTTGCCTTTGATTGACAGCTCTGACACAGAAGGGAGACGGCAGCCTGGGTGCGGGAGGCAGAGTCTCAGCCAGCAGCAGAGTGCTTGCGCTGCAGCCTGTGCGATCCTCATCCTCCAGGCAGCGGATTCCCCTCCTCTCCAGCCGCTTATGGTTTCTTCTTCTCATACTTGTTTTGGGCGAGGGCACTTACTGGGGAGGGGACACTTCCCTTCAGATGTCTGCAAAGTTACTTGTGCAAACCCGGACCGGCCTGTCCAGTGAGGGAGCTGCTCCGCTCTGCTGTGTAAGTACTTCGCTCATGGGCGATCCATCCACAGCCGTGCCATCACCATACGCGCCACAGCCCCGCACACAGCGCGTGGGTGCAGACACCGGGGGCTCTGACCCGGGAGGTGCGGGCGTCTGTGAGAAGTGTCTGTCATCAGTGAGGAAGTTGTGGCAGTGATGTCTGTGGCTGGCGCGTGGGGGGAAGTGATGTCCTGCAGACCCCCCCCTGGGGAAGTGATGTCCTGCAACCCCCCCCTGGGAAGTGATGTCCTGCAGACCCCCCCTGGGGAAGTGATGTCCTGCAGACCCCCCCTGGGAAGTGATGTCCTGCAGACCACCCCCCTGGGGAATGTGATGTCCTGCAGACCACCCCCCTGGGAAGTGATGTCCTGCAGACCACCCCCTGGGGAAGTGATGTCCTGCAGACCCCCCCTGGGAAGTGATGTCCTGCAGACCCCCCCTGGGAAGTGATGTCCTGCAGACCCCCCCCCCTGGGGAAGTGATGTCCTGCAGACCCCCCCCCTGGGGAAGTGATGTCCTGCAGACCCCCCCCTGGGGAAGTGATGTCCTGCAGACCCCCCCTGGGGAAGTGATGTCCTGCAGACCCCCCCTCTGGGAAGTGATGTCCTGCAGACCCCTGGGAATATCCTGCAGACCCCCCCCCTCTGGGAAGTGATGTCCTGCAGACCCCCCCCCTCTGGGAAGTGATGTCCTGCAGACCCCCCCCCTCTGGAAGTGATGTCCTGCAGACCCCCCCCTCTGGGAAGTGATGTCCTGCAGACCCCCCCCCTCTGGAAGGATGTCCTGCAGCCTCCCCCCCTACCTGGGGAAGTGATGTCCTGCAGCCTCCCCCCCCTACCCTGGGGAAGTGATGTCCTGCAGCCTCCCCCCCCTACCCTGGGGAAGTGATGTCCTGCAGCCTCCCCCCCCTACCCTGGGGAAGTGATGTCCTGCAGCCTCCCCTCCTACCCTGGGGAAGTGATGTCCTGCAGCCTCCCCTCCCCCTACCCCGGGAAGTGATGTCCTGCAGCCTCCCCCCCCCCTACCCCGGGGAAGTGATGTCCTGCAGCCTCCCCCCCCCCTACCCCGGGGAAGTGATGTCCTGCAGCCTCCCCCCCTCCCCTTAACCTGGGGTAATGATGTCCTGCAGCCTCCCCCCCCACCCTGGGGAAGTGATGTCCTGCAGCCTCCCCCCCTACCCTGGGGAAGTGATGTCCTGCAGCCTCCCCCCCTACCCTGGGGAAGTGATATCCTGCAGCCCCTGGGCTTCCCGCAGCATTGTCCTGGGAGGCTGTGCATAGACATGTATGTGGTACTGTCTGTACTGTCACTCCTGGAATTGGCTTTGTGCCTCTATGATCAGATCAGACTTTTGGAGCAGTTTTCTGCCATCGCCCGATCACTGTGTAACAGTTGTGCGTTTATCGTTTAGTTTAGCAATATTGTTCCCTAAGGGAACATCCTGTCTGGGTTTTCAGTGGCCAGCATGGAATTCATTATGATTCTTCATTGATGGAACAAGTAAGAAAACAAGTTTATTTATTATGCTCCCTTATATATCGCCGTCATATTCCACAGCGCTGTACAGGCATTATCATCACTGTCCCCAGTGGGGCTCACAATCTACATTCCCTATCAGTTTGTCTTCGTAGTTCAG
This sequence comes from Oophaga sylvatica, assembly GCA_033576555.1. Taxonomy (NCBI): domain Eukaryota; kingdom Metazoa; phylum Chordata; class Amphibia; order Anura; family Dendrobatidae; genus Oophaga; species Oophaga sylvatica. The sequence goes on from JARQOD010000006.1 coordinate 56,714,341, forward strand.
GAGGAAAACTCAGGTAAACACAGGGAGAACATACAAACCGTAATGGATTTATCCCAGGAAACCGGCGCTGCAAAGAAACCGTGCTAACAACTGTGTTTTTTTTTTTTTTTATTAAAGTAAAAACATTGAGATTTACACAGTAATGTTTTTTTTTTAAGCATTTTATACCTGGCAGTAGTGAGTTAAATGGACATGTCTTCGTTTTTTTTTTTTTTTTTTTTTTAAATTTGTTTCAAGACTTTTCATATATTATAATGGGGATATGTTCTATCCAGGAAAATCTGATGTCTGAGGTTTACATCTGATAATGCTCTGTGCTATTCTTCCAGTGACACGGCAGACATCCAGTGCACCTCTTCTAAGTCAATTATTGGAAACCGTGCATTGCTGTAGCCCATAACGGCTGGTGTTTCTGTCTTGGAGCTGTGAGGCTTGGATGAAATAATCATTCCATCAGGAGCTCGGACAACACAACTTGTCGTACCGTTGCTGGATGGAACTTCTAGGTGGGCTGATCCATATTAATATCAAAGACGAATGTTAGACCAGCACACAACCCTGCATGTTCCCAACCACTGACACAGCAGTGTGAACACCATGCAAAAGGGGTTTTACATTATGGATAATCCCATTGATCAACCATTATTTGATGCAAAAGTCCCCCGATCATGAGCTGTTGTCACCAATGCTAATGGTTAGCTGGGGTATAAAGTCAAAGGAGTTATGTAATCTTAATAAAAATCCTCTCCTTTGTGCAGAACGGAGACATTTTATAGTTTACTGCTCATTGTTAAGGTACGGGCCACTTCTGTGGATAGGACTTTTTTTTTTTTTTTTTTTTTTTTTACACTGTGTGAGTTGTTTGTAGGCTCCATGCTGTAGCGTTTGCAAGCATTGTCTTAAGGCACTGCCACACTTAGCGATCGCACTAGCGATCACGACAACGACTTAACCTGGCGAGATTGCTAGTGCGATCGCTAAGTGATCACTAGTTAGATTCCAAACACATCTCATCAGCGATCTGTGATTCCAAACACATCTCATCAGCGATCTGTATAACGACCTGCGGTCGTTGGGAAAACCTAGTCCCGCCTGCGACGCTGGTGAAGTCGTTCATAAAGGGTGTCACACTCAGCGATTCAGGCTCACCAGCGGGACACCAACGATCAAAAAAACGGCTCAGAACGTTCATTAGCGATCAACGACATCTCAGCAGGGAACACATCGCTGCCACATGTCACACACAGCTAAGTCGCTAACGAGATCGCTACTGCGTCATAAATGGTGACGCAGTAGCGATCTCGCTTGCGATCTCGCTTAGTGTGGCATATCCTTTAGTCTCTGGATCCAGCCAGGCTCCGTCACCTGCTTTTCTCATGCTATAGAGGCTAAGCTGTCGGAGCTTGCATCATGGGATACTGCTCAGTTTGGCCCAGCGGTGTGGTCATGTTGTTGGTCCAAACTGTCAATCTTCAAGAACATCCGCCATTAAATCCGGCAAGCAAAAAGTTAGATGCTGGAGGATCGCACTGCACGGACTGGCCCAGCACTTCACGCTGTCACGCTCAGGTCAGGAGATGTGTTTCTGCAACGGTCAGTCTGAGGATCGTGATGCTGTCCTTGCATAGAAATATGGCCGTCTGTCTGTGCCCTTAGAAAAGATGATGCAAACACTCTCTTTAAAAGGGTTGGCTACGTATTGTTTATTTAGATTGGCTGGAAACGGCGCGTGAAATCAGTTACTAATCTAATGGAATTAGAAGATCTGCCCTGCTATCCTAATTTGTATGGTTCTAGTCAGTATCCTCCCAATCCTCAATTTCCCTAACTCTGACCCCACAGCCCTGCCTCACTACTGAGCATGTACATAAAGTGCAACACAGATTTCTGTCAGCTAAAAGCCAACAATCCTTAAATCAGGAACACATTTATAGGACATTTTATAACATTCCCAAATTATTAAAACATTTACATCACATTCTGCCCTGAACCCAATTTATTATATATTTTAGGAGTCGGTCCATTTTATACAAACTCTGACTCCGTCACTCCACAGCCCTGCACTTTAGACTCTGTTTGTTCTTTCTCTAGTGTTTAGAAAGTATAGTTTTGCTTGGTGGAGGCCTAAAATGACAGAAAATGACACCAATATATTGGTCTAAAGCAGCCACGCAAAAGGTCATCTAATGCTGAATGCAAACATCAGTTTCCCTGCGTAAAACACCTTAATTTCTGGCACGATATCTGTGCCACGCAGAAGTTGCACAAGACTTTTTTGGCATTGCCCATTTTAGCGAAGCTGACCAGAGCATGGTTGGGACGGGCCATTGCTCAGCTCATCTGTGTAATTCATTTTAGTGGTATAAATTTCTCTAGTTATGTAGTCCAGTCCCCGACTAGAGTACTTTTCTGTCCATGTCACATGCTAGTTAACATATGCACATCTCTTAGTGAATTGGCTGCATGATACTCTAGTCTTTTCTGTGACTGGTGGGCATGACGACATTTTTAATGAATCGCGCCCATAGAGTTTAATTGATCCTTAGGCACATCTGTTTTTTAAAAACAGACCCATGTTTCCAGTCTGTGAGATGTCCTATTCTCATCTGGGGATCAGTTGACCATTAGTGTTTATAGGCATCTGTTTAAAAAGAATGAGAAATAAAGACTGATTTCCATCTGAGTTTTAATTTAATTCCATAGCAGAGACTCAAAGGGTAAAAAAAAAAGTTGGGTCGTCTTACTGGCTTTAGTTTCTTAAGAAGTACGTGGGGAAAAAACATGCAAAATGGATTTCGGACAACTCAGTGTTTGATGGATGTATAAACGGAAATGGATGTGTGAATGTTTTTTAAGGAAGAGAAAAGTATGTAACATCTCTAGAAAACGTAGATGTGGAATCCGCTTGTGTCTTGTCACGTCTCTATCCAAGCAGTTTTCTAATCTTTGGCTATATGACTGGCAATGTAAAAATCATGGAAGGCTGTTTTGGAATTCTTGCCTTAATCCATGTGAAATAAATTTTTTGAATGTACCCAAATAAAGTCGCCCATTGTGTTAGCTCTTCATCAGGAAAGGATGGATATAAACCATTAGAAGTTCTGTGTTTTCGTTTGGAAGGAAGGCGTTAATAAAATAGGTTTGCAGTTAATGGCTTTATATCATCTAGGTTTTCTAAGCAGCAATTACAAAGTACAATTTTGCTTTTTGAATGCAGGCCAGGACTTGGTGGAAAAAGAGGTGGGGGCATGTTCTGGCCAGGCATCCGGCTTTATGGCTCAACTTAATTTCACACACAGGGTGGCTAGGAGGCCATGCCACATGAATCCTGATAGTCCTATTATTATCTCGCTCCCTGCCTTCAGATGGTTTCTGGTCTTGAAGGAGCGTCTTGGGGCTGCTGGGTTTATTGAATAGTCGTTTGTGGGCTTAGCAACAAAATTATGCCAAGAGGATTTGCAGTCGCAGCTGACCAAACCTTTTCTGTATCGTTATTTGTCAATTGTAGCCCATCAGCTTCTCCGGGAAGCAAATCCTGTTCAGAGATGATTATTCACAAATGAGCAATAGGGATGGAACTGGTTTAGCAGAGTCGTCCTGGTCACACCCACACAGATGTGCGAAAGATGGGAGCTGCTCCATTGTGTACCATCGAAATCTGGGGATTGTGCAAGAGCTTCGGTTACACTGCGTGCATGCTGTAAGCCATCAGATCCCACGGCTCGGTCCACCAGGGACAAAACGGGTCCAATGTGCTCAGTCCTCTCAAAATGTAGCCTGTACATTCCTGATGAACAGGGGGGGGTGTAATATATATATATATATAATATATATATATATATATATATATATATATATATATTCCCCTCCACCATTTCAGATTAATATAATTATTTGGCCAGTTCTGCATCAACACAATATATTCATTAATTCATTAATATTTACCACTGCTATATATCTCTAAGGCGACTGTCTGTGCCTGTAAGGGTGAGGAAACGTTAGTGTGAAGTCCACAAATGTGATAAAATATCCTAATCTTCCTCTTTTTTTTTTTTTTTTTTTTTCTTTTGCCTGCGTTTTAGATTTGGTAAGAAAGTTTAAATAGCAATTTTATTTATTTTATTTCACTACGCAATAAATATTGCGATATTTGTTTCTACAGTGGCATTTCCTAATACGTTCATAAAATATTTTGGCGCGCACAGAACAGATGTGAACAGGCCTTTGTATGGCAGCATATAGAGTCTCTACTGGTGGAGAGTAAAGGGGGTTAATTAATAGTAAAAACAAGCAACTTTGCAATTTACTTGGTATTAAAAATCTTCTCTGTTCTCAAGAACAAAGACTTGATGTTGTTTACTGCTTGTTGCCTAGGTTACCGGCCATTGCTTCAGTCGCTGGCTGATCTTTTTGGCAAGAAGCCCAGATCTTACAATCGCTGTCAAATTAAGCTTGTGAGTGCTGCTCTGAAGCTGGCAGGATTATTGGATCCATGCGGCTTCAGGACAACTGCACTCCTCCAATGTCGCAGAGGCCATACTGCTTCTGCTGGCAGCATCAGAGAGCCGACAATTTGGGCCAGCAGCACAATGAGCTGGTCTAAACGTGGTAAGGGGCTCTCTTTAACTTATTGTTTTCCCCTCTTTTATTCTGTTGCCCTGATAAGAAAAATTGGCACATACCAGCCGAACATAACCCAAAAATACTCTTCTTCTGGCACGAAGTGAGCCTGACAGCTGGACGGAGAATACTGTTCTTGAAATAGGGAATATGAACAGAGCCTTTTTGCTGAGCTTTTTCCTGCATGCTGATTGTCACTCCGATTGATTAACGCTGGTTGCGTGACCTGTCAGGAGAAGTGGAGAACAAGAGTTGTCATCCTGGTCACGGCATTCTGCACTCCAAAATGGATTTTTTTTTATAAAAAAATATATTTTAAATAACACTTATACTCCCCTCCGATGCCTTTCCATGATGTCACATGAGCACCTGGAGAGCCAGTGCCGGCACAGTTAAAATGGCACCTGCAATGAAAGTGACCATAGGTGTTATTTTACTGGGGGGAACATGGGGATTGGGAGTAGTAGACAACCTCCCTTTTAACATTTTACATCAGTTGAACTAAGGTGCCCAAGCCAACCCTCGAAAAATAAACACCATTATCCCTTCTAAACCAATCTTTACACATGGCACAGTGCAGTAAAGCTGGCAACGTTCTCCTGGTATTCATCAGACTTGTTCATCAGATGCCAGGTAGTGTGTGATTCATCAATCCACTGGAACAGGTTTTCCTCTGCTGCAGAGTCTGGTTTTGGTGGCTTTATACCACACCTTCGTCATTGTGCTTGGTGATGTAAGACTTGAATAGAACTTCATGGCATGGCTTTCTATACCCCAGAATTCTAGCGTAAAAGCTTTGATGAAGAGTACCCTATGTGTGTCTATGCACTGGGTAATTTTGCTCTGTAGATTTACGTGGTCTGCCACTTTGTAACTAAGTCACTGTGGTTCCTTAACTCTTCAAATGTTCTACAATACCACTGAAAGTGGAATATTTCATAGGATATTAAATTAAAGGGGTGGTCTGGTCTTAAGCTACGAATCTGCAGTTACTCTGTGTGACTGCAGACTTGTGAATCCTCATATCGTGTGCTCTGCGGACTGAGGATTCTCGGTCCCGGGAGCAGTCGGTCATGTGACTGCAAGTATTTTATTTGCATGCTCCAAGCCACATTCCAACTAGACTATATCAAGCTTTGCTTATTACACATGCATTGACCATTCCCTTCTCGTCAGAATGTGGCGGGGAGTATGCATATCGCACACTTGTGGTCACATGACCACCGACACAAAGGATCCTCAAGAATTCTCAAGTCTACAGTAACATGGCGACTGCAGATTTGTAGCTAAAGACAGGAGAATCCATATAATGAATTAGCTTATCACAATGCGGCAGCCCCAATACTTTTGTCCATATATAATGTTGGCTGACCTTGTGTATAATGCAAAGGGAGGTGCTGGGGCAAAAATTTGTTGGCCAACTATATGGCCTATCATAGACCTCAATTATTCTCTGAATTAGTGAAGATTCCAAGATTAAACCCACATTAGTTGTGGCAAAACCTACATTCTGCCAAAGTTTATTTCTAAATGTTTTGTATGTGAAAGAATTTAGTTAAAAAAAAAAGTCAACTGATCTATTTCTACGTAGCTGGTTGATGTTTTATCCTTTTACTATTTGAGATTTGGTAGTGTTTTTTTTTTTTTCCTTAGGCCATTTCATGCATAAGTAGGTCAAATACATAAAGTAAAAAGGGGATTGCGGTATTAGTGCGTGGTAAAGATTTGTATGTTACTGATCTCATCCATGTAAGGTTTAATATTCTATCTGACAGATTTTCTTAAGGCTCAGCTTTCCACTCACTGAGGCCAAGCTCACAAGAGCGTATTAAAAAATCGTCCTTGTTTCATCCTGAGATCACAGCGATTTTTTTTTTTTTTTTTTTTTTTTTTTTATTTTATTTTTTTTATCTCCATTGTCATCTGTATCGACAGTTAGAATTTACAAGACAAAATAGTTTCCTAGATGTATAAAAATGTGATTTTATACATATGATGTGTGAGGCAATTTTTTTTTCACAGCTATAGACTTTAATATTCAAGTCTCATCCGATATATGACAGAAACTAGTGCATGGTGACTTTTTTTTTTTCTCTCTTTTTTTCCCACGCGCTTATTAAGTCCATTTAATTACAAAAAAGCAATTGTCTGAGTGCTGGTTGCTTTTTTTTTTTTTCCCTCCATGGACATCATTCAGTCCAAAAATACAGTTCTATGAACATAGCCTTACTTTTATTCCCCTCCCCGACCTAGGCAACCATCAAATTTAGTTGATACATGTTACCTTTTGAGCATATGTGTTGTCTTGTTTATACATCTCTTGGATTATGTGGCCAGATCATATATACATTACACCAAAACTGTGTGTGGGATATTGAAGAGCCTCAAGGTGATTGCACAGATGTTAGATGCCATATTTACAAGTGAGAAAGTCGTGCACTTTTTCGCCTGTATGATGTCAACCAATCATATACAGGAGGTCTCATGCACTGGAGAAAAGAACATTCCACGTTCTCTTCACTCCTCCCCCCTCCGTTTCTTGCTGCCTGGTTATGATTGGTCAACCTCATGCAGGGGAAGAAATACACGCCCTCAGTCAAGTAATGCCCAGTCAAACTATAACTTAAACTTTACAAACTAATATCTCCACAACAGAGCGGAGAAGTTAAAAAAACAAAAACTGTTTTATTCAGCCCTGCAGCCACAGTGCCATAATATGGCCAGTATAACATACTCAAACTGGTGTAAGGTCCTTTTTAAAAGGTTATTCCCATTTTAAATAAATGGATATTGTCGCTTTTCTTGCAATATTAGCACTTTTTCTTTTACAGCTGTTTTGCCTTGGAGGCTGGCCACTTGTGCTAGATGGCAGAACATGCACAGTGCTTACAAGTTCTTCTCTATAGAGCTTGTAGGCATAGTTTTGAAGAATTGCTGATGTGTGCTGTTTATCTCCTGCAGAACAGTGCTAATATCTGAAGAACAGTTGCAAATTTTAATGAGTAGTAATCTGCAAAAAGTTCTTGTTTTTACACTATGCGGCAATACTCATCTATGAAAATGGGAATAAATCTTTAAAGGGCAGTTGTCAATTTCTTGATTTGTAAACCCCCGATTTTCGTGCGTTGCCCTATGTGTCATGGTTTAATACAATAGAAATAGAACTCAGTGGTGGATGATCATTTTCGTATTTTGTGGCCACTCATTATTTCTACCAGAAGGTGTATAACCTATGGTATATATTAAACAGTCACGACCTACTGTGAAATTTCCCGCATTTCTCCGCTACTCTTTTGAGCACATTAGTCAAGTAGAATCACACTGCCATCATCTGTGGACCATACATTAATGAGTTATCTCACGGAATATCATGTTCAGAATTGAAGCTTAGTATTTTTTTTTTTTTATTCCGTTTAATTGTAGGTAAAACCTGAAAATGTCCTTCTTGTATAGGGTAACAACTAGAACTCGAGCAACTCTGTAGCTGTGTCAGGGACTGGTTGCCATCAACCACCTAATTGTCAGTAAGCAAAAGCCAGCACCTTGTTAGCACTTCAAAAAGTTGTCGCATCATGACCCCCTTATTGCCTGCTATGGCCTTATTTACTCTCGCAGTCCTTTGTAAAGGGGTTGTCTGGTTACAAAATATTGATGATCTAACCATAGCACAAGTCATTAAGTCGTAGCGGACCACATTTTTGTGCCCATCGTAACAGACAGATTTTGTGTCACTGTATTCTACAGCCCCGTTGGCAGTTTGAATCCCGTTTTTAGGGGGATTCAGACGGAACCTCCAGATGCACTGCAGAAACGCAGTGTGTACAGGGTTTATCAGAGAAACACATAGTACGTTTTAGTCAGGAATATTTCCTTTTAAATTATTATTCCCCAAATAGCAAATTGTCATTGTAAGGGTAATTACAACATTAGATGAAGTCTGCCGTTCATATGGCTGACGCTACACAAAGGGGATAACCTCTATGTACTCAGGACCAGGGGAGGTTTCCCTGAGACAAGGATGTCATTTGTGACATCTCAGCCTGGTGATACAGAGGGTCAAAGCTTGGGCAGATGGTGCTGGGTGGCCAGGCTGGACATCTCCTAGCTACTGTATGGAGGGGGGTGGCTGGAAGAAACAAAGTAATATACAAGGTGCTCGCCTCTAATTAGTCCACAGTCTAGGTACCGATCTGCAATTATAATTTTACAATCTAGGCCGTCCTGGAAACGTGAGCCCAGAACCAGGCGTATAATAGATGGGTTACACAGTGGAAAGTTGTTCGCATATGGAGGTCAGCTTCATCTGGATGTGATGCATAAATCTTTTCTCCCCCCCTCAAGGAAACAGAAGAATAGCTTTAGGCAGAAATATTTTATATATTTTTATTTTTCCACTTATTTTAGAACTGTTTTGCTTATTTGTGTGTTGCTTTTATTCATTTTCTTATAAGCACAGTATTTTTTATATTCAATCTTAAATCTTTGATAAGTTTGGTCCTTGCATGCTCTAATGAATTCATAGCCTTTTCAGAGAGTGTATGGCCTTTTGACTGTCAGACAATAGTATATATTTTGGGGACTCCTCACCCCCTTGTATGTGTGTGTGGACTGTTCCAAGTTTTATGATTTATGCTCACTTTTGCAGTTTATACCAGAAGTTGAGTGCAAGATTGAGGGAGAGGAGATAAATTATCACTTGCAGTCACAGCCCATGTCATGTGCTCAGAAGTGTGAGTGTGACAGTCTCATATCTTTAGGATTGCTGGGGGGGGGGTGACCTCTGGGGCGGGGCCCTTGGAGATCCAGTGAAATGCGTTGGAACCCAGGAGCCAGTCTATGCCGAGCCGTGTCTTGAATGGAGTGGTGGTGTATTTGCTTAACCTCTGATTCATTGTCTCTGCAGTTGCTGCAAATAGCCAAGCGCTGTAGTCCGCTTTCTCCTTGTACCATTGAAAGGGTTGTCCACTACTTGGAAAGCTCCTTCTAACCCCCCAGTATAATAATAATATTTATCCCACTCTGGTGCCGTCACTGTTCCAGTGGTGTCGGTAAAAGCTCTCCCTGGATTCGTGTGACATGATCTGTGCGGCCACTTCACTTTCCTCGCCTTCGGACAAGTTACATGCATGCGGAGGAAGTTAGAGCTGGTGCACATCTTCCTCCGCATGTATGTGATTTGTTCGAAGGCGAGGAAAGTGAACCGGCTGCAGTGATCATGTGACATGTTGTCATGCAATCCTCGGGAGCACCAGTGCTGACACTGCTGGAATGGCATAAGCATCTGAGTTGAGTATATGTATTATTATTTTACAAGGGGAAAACATAGGGATCAAGGGATTAGTAGCGAACAACCCTTTTAAAAATCAATAAAGCTTGAGCATGCGTACCTCCGGTCCATTCAAGACTGGGCCCCTTCTCAGGATCAACAGGGTCCCCAGTAGTCAGGCCCCAACTTACCGTAATCCTCCATGGATAGTGAATAACTTGATATTGTGGGAAATACTTTTCTATAATTAAAACAAAAGAATAAAATGTTCTGTCACCTGTCTGCATATTGTCAGTGGTTCCTGGATTGTTGATCACTTGAACAAACAAGGGAAAGATTTCTGCGTTGGGAATGTTATAAAACTGTCTAGAAAATGTATATAAGTGCCAATAGATCTGCATATAATTTACATGAAATGTTATGTGAATTGAAAATGTCTGTTTTATATAATGTCTATATTATTATTTTTTTGCCTTACCACTGTTGAGTCCCAGCATTTTCTATCAGAGCGTTATATTACCCATAGTAAGGGAGTCCTAATTAGCGCAGCCTTAGATGTTCTCATCTTAAATTAATAAATTCCCGGTATGCTTCACTGACTCATTATTATTAAAATTAGTAATCGAATAATTAAAACAACGCTCTCTGTGTTTTTCGTGCTCCTCCGGGCCAGCGAAGCTTGCAGAGCGTTCTGCAGCAAGACGTCTTGATCTGCTCCTCCCGGTGACAGCCGCACAATAGTTTTTTACATTTGTCTTGCTTATAGCGGTTTTGTGTATAGTTTATTGATGAAAGACTTTATGTTGTAATAACAGGTGAGGTTGTGTGATAGAAAAAAATGCTGACAGTTTCCATCACAACAGATGTGTATTATTTTTCGTTTTCCCAATTTGCTTGTATTACTGGTTGGGCGTTTGACAGAGTAAACAATGTTTTGCACGGTCCTTGCTGCGCGCTGGTGTCCATGCTGCCTCATCGGACAGACGTGGACTCGATGCAGATCATTATCCAGTTCTGAATTAATGAACTTGGCTTTTGTATACTCTGACAGTGTGTTGCTTCTTCCATTTTGAGTAGCTAGTTGGACCCGACTCCATTTTTCGGGGGGTTTGGTGGTGGGGTAGTTCATTGCTGTTATACATTTTTTCCACCGTCTATTAGAGAATAGTGTTTGTATTTTTTCTTTGTAACACTTAATGCAGTAATTAAGTGGGGAAGTCTCTTGGGTGCCTGAGTCTGCGATCTCCAGCAGCAAATAAAAGGAATGTTCCCCAGAGGTGTCTGGAACGAATTCAGGACTCGCTCTGGTATTCTTCACTTCTCTATGTACGGGCAAAATCTATCTACCACAAATAGAATCCCGCGTCTGTTTCTTTTCATACTTCTAATACCTGAAAGCTGCTTTTAAAAATAAATCGGTCCCTTTTCTTAAAGACTTTGACTCTTAAGTGTTCCAGCAATATCTGATGGTATGTCACGGGAACGCTGCAGTCAATCAACGACTGTCAGTGGGTTGAAGTGGTCAAACTTCCTCCGGAAGTCTGAGTTTTGTCCAAGGGAAATGTTATCGAGGAAGCCTGTTAGCAGCCACTGATCGACTGCAGCACTCACGTGACATAATGGTGTGACTAGTAATGACAGATGCGGCACTGACCGATCGAATGGCGCCAGTCTGGGAGGTGAGTATAGGCTATTTTGCATGGGACCCTGATTCATCTAAAGGGAATTTGTCACCAGTATTTTGCTCAGAGCAGCATATCATAGAGACTGTTGTTGATTGCAGCGATGTGTCACATACCGGGCTGTTTAGAGTAGCTTTTATAAAATCATTGTTTTATCAGCAGCAGATTATTTGTAGAAAACTAGTAAAATTGCTGCCACGTAACTCAACCACACCTCCCATTACTGACTGACTGCTTTCTTCCTATGCACAATGCACACAGAAAGTGGACTATCGGTGGTGTGGGCAGGGTAATACAGAGCTCAGCGTTCAGAAAACTGCTGATAAAACCATTTTTAATCTAAACTGCAGCAACCAGTCAAATAAGTGATACATCACTGGAATCAGGGTTGTTCTGTTCTTAGCTGGGTAGCAAAAACCTGATTACATACTCCCATTAAGTTACTTTTGGACAACCCCTTTAAGGAGATCAGTTGAGTAATGAGTTTTATTAGCTCCCCCTCCCTTCCCATTTGAAACTTAACTCTATTATTGCAATTCTATTTAACCAAGTAAAGGTACATTCCCTTGTTTGTTTTTTACAATGCTTGAAAGAAGCACGTATGATTGATCATTGGGAGCCGGCGCGCCGCACCTTTTCTGAGCCAGCTGTCAGCTTGACAACTAGCTCAGAGAACGGCCAAATCCCAGTGCTGGGGGGCGGCAAAATGCAACCGCTGGGGAGACACCTCGGCAACCCAACAGCGCCCACCTGTAGGCTGTGTCCAGGGCTGATGCCCCGGCTGCCCACATGTCTGCCATCGGGGGGAAAATTTAATTCTCTCTCTCCCCTGGAGGAAAGTATCAATCTACAGGGGTAGTTCCCTTGTAAAGGTGGCACTTGCAAGATGGCTGTCTGTGTGGAAATAAAGCAGGTTTGAATATCTGAAAACTCAGAAGAACTTATAGGGGTTCCCCAGGACTAGAAGAAAAAGTACTTTCTCCTGAAACAGACCCTACTTTTTATCTACAGTTTTGTGCAACAGTTTACATAGCCCAGCAGAATTTTTGCTTTCTTGGCCTTTTTTCTGAGAATTTGAACTTTTTCTCCACTAGTGGTTAGTGGTTGGGTGAAGCCATTTATTGTCAAACTACTGTATTTTCTCTTTTTAAATCACAATGACAACCCAAAACATCCAAATGACCCAGATCAAAAGTTTACATAACCCATTTCTTAATACTGTGTATTGCCCCCTCTAACATCAATGACAGCTTGAAGTCTTTTCTTGTAGTTGTGGATGAGGTTCTTTATTTTCTCATATGGTAAAGCTGCCCACTCTTCTTGGCAAAAAGCCTCCAGTTCCTGTAAATTCCTGGGCTTCTAGCATGAACTGCATGCTTGAGATCTCCCCAGAGTGGCTCAATGATATTGAGGTCAGGAGACTGAAATGGCCACTCCAGAACCTTCACATTTTTGTGCTGTAGCCAATGACGGGTCGACTTGGCCTTGTGTTTTGGATCGTTGTCATGTTGGAACGTCCAAGTACGTCCCTTGCGCAGCTTCCGGGCTGATGATTGCAAATTTTCCTCCAGTATTTGCTGATAACGTGCTGCATTCATCTTTTTTTCAACTTTGACCAGGTTTCCTGTGCCTTTGTAGCTCGCACATCCCCAACACATCAGCGATCCACCGTCTTGCTTTACAGTAGGAATGGTGTTCCTTACATCATAGGCCTTGTTGACGTCTCTCCAAATGTAACATTTATGGTTGTGGCCAAAAAGTTCAATTTTGGTGTCATCACTCCAAATTACCTTGTTCCAGAAGGTTTGAGGCTTATCTCTGTGCTGTTTTGCGTACTGTAGGCGAGATACTTTGTGGCATTTGCGCAGTACTGGCTTTCTTCTGGCGACTCGACCATGCAGCTCATTTTTCTTCAAGTGCCTCCTTATTGTGCATCTTAAAACAGCCACACTGCTAGTTTTCAGAGAGTCCTCTATTTCAGCTGATGCTATTTGTGGGTTTTTCTTTGCATCCTGAACAATTTTCTTGGCAGTTCTGGATGAAATTTTTTGTTCTACCGGACCGTGGTTTTTGTTTTTACAGAGCCCCTGATTTTCCATTTGTTAATCACAGTTTGAACACTGCTGACTGGCATTATCAATTCCTTGGATATCTCTTTGTATCCCTTTCCTGTTTTATACAGTTCAACTACCTTTTCCTGTAGATCCGTTGACAATTCTTTTGCTTTCCCCATGACTCACAATACAGAAATGTCAGTGGCTGGATGAAAGATGCAAGAATCTGTCTGGATCCAAGAAACTCACTCAGCTTTTATCACACACACACTGATTACAAGCAAACAGGTCACAGGTGAGGATGTTACCTTTAGTAGCCATTCAAACCCATTTGTGTCAACTTCTGTGCATGTCATCAGGTAAAAATCACCCGGGTATGTGAACTTTTGATCAGGGTCTTTTGGATGTTTTGGGTTGTCATTATGATTTTAAAAGAGAAAACACAGTAGTTTGACAATAAATGGCTTCACCCAACCACTAACCATGCGTGGAGAAAAAGTTTTGGTGTTATCATTCATATTCTCTGAAAAGAGGCCAAGAAAGCAAAAATTTTGCCTGGGTATGTAAACTGTTGAGCACAACTGTATGTGCTGTATCTTTTATTGCAGCTCCTCTCTATTTTCTCTTTTTGGCTGCAATTCTAAATGAGTGGCACCATTTCTGGAAATGGGTAGATATGTTTCTCTAACTTATCTATTTTACTGGCAATTTACAGACCTTGTCGTCACTGTCCTCATGGGGATCACAATTCCCTATAAGTATGTCTTTGAAGTGTGGGATGAAATTGGAGTACTCAGATTAACCTGTGCAAATGCCGATTAGCAATAAAAGAGGTCATATTGTAATACATCACTGTAGCATCAGACTACACGCAGGGATTGTTTGGCCACGTGTCTTTATGGTTACAGATTATGCTATATTCATACTGAAATGTCAGAAAAGTGCAGTTTATATAACGTTTTAAAGGGTGGACTGAGGCCAAACTATTAACCAGCTATACAACTGACCTCTCCACTGTTCAGCTGAAATATAGCACTGTACAGGGCCAAACCCCCATATGTTGTTGTGTCGCTGTTGATGCATACTGCGCCTTATCTCTTGTATAATACATGTCGTATATATTCATAGTGGCATTGAGGTCTTGCACATGTAAACTATTTTATGCTGCATTTAAATTTTTTTTTTTTTTTCCTCTCCCTTCCATTGTTTTTTGTGGACTCCATACAGCCAGGGCATGTTTGTTAGTGATGCAGATCATGCTTTGGAAAGTTTTCGCTTTGCTGACCAGACTGGAAAATGGCTATTTAAGGCTGAACTGTTCCTCATTTAGTTGTGAGATCAATTCTCATTTAATGCAGCTTAAAAAAAAATCTGCTGATCTACATTCTGCAACTTTGAACCTCTCTGTACTTTACTATTAATTTTTCGTTCATTGGGTTGTTTTTCTGCCCTCTTTGGATTATGATGATTTTATGATTGTGTACGTGCTTGATGTGCTTTCATTAAAGGTAAATGTTACGCATTCAGCTCAATAATCCGCTCCTGGATAGTTTAGTGTTGTGTGGTTTTTTTTTTTTTTTTTGTTTTTTTTTTTGGTCCAGATTTGTGGAGGAAATGGGTGAAGCTGCCTCATAAGAATGTGTCATTTCCTAATCACCGGATCCATGTGATATCGGTGGAATTTGCTGATGTGACATGGCTCTCAATGTTTGTCTAAAGACAGTTATTAATCTACCAAATACGTAGAATATCACTAATCTACCTACCTCCTACTAGAGTAATTCTTTCAGGATTATTAGAAGCTGAGATCTATGGTGTTGAGTGTAGGACATTCTCATAGAGGATGTTCTTCACCCCCCATTGTCCCTGAATAACTGCTATGGTGGGAAAAGGGTGGCTACAAGTAAAGGGTCTCCCATGACTACTCCAAGAGGTAGGTCCCAGGAGGGTCAGCCTCTTGACTAGTCCTCAGAGATGTATGGTCTCTGGCCGGCTTTTCAAAGTATATTTTCTCTGAAACGTGTAACATGTCATTTATAACATGCACCTGCATTAACCTGGACAGTGTCTGATTCATGCTGCTCATGGTTCTCTTGTCCGGTTCCCTTCAATTAATATCCATAGCAGTATTTTCACTATAAGTCACAGTCCATAAAGAATCCCAAGCAAAACACGTGTTGTACTGAGTGGCAGCGGAATAGACTGGTATCACTATTCAGATTGGACAATATAAACTTTTGGGTTGAATTCATTTTGTATTTTGCATCTACCGTATTTTTCGGACCATAAGACGCACCTAGGTTTTAGAGGAGAAAATTAGGAAAAAAAATTGAAGCAAAAAAAGTGGTCAGTTCTGTACATAATATTACCTATCCTGGTATGCATGGTCTGCCCTCATCCCTAGCCTAGTAGGAATGGTCCAATCAAAAAACCTTAAAAAAAAAAAAAAATTACACTTACCTTCTTGGCGCTGCCTCGCAATTTCCTGCTCCGTTGCCAGCATCTGCTTTATGCTTTTAAGCAGCGCATAGCAGGGACGTCATGCGCTGCCAGATTGCTCAGTGCTCTGCACGCCTGGACTATGTGTGAGCAGAGCAGTGAGTATTCATTGCTCTTCAGTAGCGTGCACAGTGTCTGCCGCCAGCTTCCTGCAGCTGCCGGCGGTTGGTCACATGTACCGCTGCTTAAGAGAAGCGAATATTCACTGCATTACACTCCCATGGGCGTGGCGAGAGGTGAATATTCATTCTCTTAAGTAGCGGCACACTGTGCGCTCTACTGAAGAGCAATGAATACTCGCTGCTCTGCACGCACACAGTCCTGGCGTGCAGAGCACTGAGCATTCTGGCATCTGCCCTTTGGCTTGCAAGCAGCACATGACATCCCTGCCACTCGCTGCTTACAAGCATAAAGCAGCTGCTGGCAACAGAGCAGGACGCTGCGAGGGAGCACCGGGAAAGTAAGTGTAATGTTTTTTGTTTTGTTTTTTTGGGGCCAAACATACCAGGATGCTAAAGAGAAATTAATATTCGTTGTCCTCCACGCCCATGGGCGTTGAATGCAGTGAACATTCATTTCTCTTTAGCAGCTGGCACAGGAGTTAGCCACAGCAGCCGGCTCCTGCCTCTGTGACCCACTACTCCACCTATGCGGCTACCCACCTCCCCACCAGAGCCAGACTATAAGACCTCCGTTACACTATAGTGTATAACGGGTTCTGGGTCTGAGGAGGATAAGATGCATCCCCCATTTTCCTCCACAGTTTTGAAGGAAAAAAGTGCGTATTGTAGTCCGTAAAATACGGTAAGTTTAATTTATATCAGAGATCGAGCCAGGGCAATATTGAATATAGTAGCTATTCATTTAATGTGAATGCATTTGGTAATGTATGAATTGATAGATACTATATTTCCATCAAATGTACTATTGTAGTGTTCTATGTATCCAGGCCTATTCACATTTGAAATAATCTGTCTGGCTAACCTTATTATAATAATGCTCATAATGTACATTGATAGTAATACGGTATATTTTTGTGTAATTACAGTAATAGTTCAGTCTCTTCTGTACATTGAAATTTTTTGTGTCTGTGATTTGGGGCCTTTATTTTCTTGTAATATTATAGTATACGGTATGTCTTACAATTATATTCTTTAATACTTTTTGGTGTTCATATTTTCATTATCCGTAAAATATTGATGTACAGTATTTCCTTCTAAGATCTGCTTTATTATCACCATTTGTAACATGTAACCACTAGGCATGTAATGTTGAAGTAGAACAAGACCTGCCTATTTTTATTTATTCTGTTCACAAACATGGAAATGGAGTATGATACATACAGCATCTTGTTCTTTATGCTTGGAAGACAGTTTTTTTATGTGGGTGAGAAGAGCTGCTGGTTGTTGAGTCTCAAACTGTGAAATAAATACGGTAATACAAAGATATATTCCTTGGTTTCTATAAACACTAATTAGAAAAATTCTGTTTCTAAGAAACTTTATATTGTGTACGTAAACAGAAAAATGATTCAATAAATGGTTCAAATTTATCAAGATGCGCAAGCCTATGAAGCTGGTGCATCTTTGTCTGTCCTAAAGACAAAAAGTGAAATATTTGCTTGCTTTGAGGCCTAGTTTTTCCACAATCTTTTTAATTACATTTGTGGGAAATGTTCGATGTACGAGCCGCAGAATGTAAAACTTTGGGACAATTTTATTACATGCAGTAATATGTCATGCTTTTTTCCCTAACGTATTGGCGTGGCAGCTTGGCGTTAATCAGCAGACCCCAAACACGCAGCATTTCCTGAAGGAATCCTGATCGTGGAAACTCACCCTCATAGTCCAACACTGCGTCATATTGTCCATTATTAGCATACGGCACGATCCAGATGTGGACAGAGCCTAATTTGTCTGTATTTCATTTATTCTTTGTTGTCTATTGATGTAATCACTCATGCGTTAAATGCTTTTTATTTTATTGCTCAGTTCCCGGAATAGGCTGTAAACCTATAATGAGCAAGCAATCTACTTGTATCCAAAATAGGCCATCTGGAATAGAAGTAGCCATTAAACAAAATCGGCAACATAGGAGATTATTCCATCCCTAGCTTGACTTGGGAAGTAACAAAAGCCGATCTATTGACCTTTTAACGATATCTACATCTGAAAGCCAGCTTCTTCTCTTTAAGAAACATTATGCAAGGTTAACCTCTGTATATTATAGGGTTATTCCCATATTATCATTCTTGGCTCAGTGGTTTAAAATCCTAAAATTTGGAAACGTAATGCATTTGACAAGTTTATTAAAGTGCTCGCTGCTCCAGATGTGCTCTTCTGATAAGTTCTTTGTCAGGTCACACGTGCTCTGTAGATAATTGCTGTCCTTCTATAGTGAGAATCCTCTTCTTCTCGTCTTTAAACTTTTTGTTTACTGAACAAACTGATGACAATTATACAGTGTGTGTGTATGTATGTATGTGTGTGTATGTACAGGTCCTTCTCAAAAAATTAGCATATAGTGCTAAATTTCATTATTTTCCATAATGTAATGATTACAATTAAACTTTCATATATTTTAGATTCATTACACACCAACTGAAATTTGTCAGGTCTTTTATTGTTTTAATACTGATGATTTTGGCATACAACTCCTGATAACCCAAAAAAACCTGTCTCAAAAAATTAGCATATCAAGAAAAGGTTCTCTAAACGACCTATTACCCTAATCTTCTGAATCAACTAATTAACTCTAAACACATGCAAAAGATTCCTGAGGCTTTTAAAAACTCCCTGCCTGGTTCATTACTCAAAACCCCCATCATGGGTAAGACTAGCGACCTGACTGATGTCAAGAAGGCCATCATTGACACCTTCAAGCAAGAGGGTAAGACCCAGAAAGAAATTTCTCAACAAATAGGCTGTTCCCAGAGTGCTGTATCAAGGCACCTCAATGGGAAGTCTGTTGGAAGGAAACATGTGGCAGAAAACGCTGTACAACGAGAAGAGGTGACCGGACCCTGAGGAAGATTGTGGAGAAGGACCGATTCCAGACCTTGGGGGACCTGAGGAAGCAGTGGACTGAGTCTGGTGTAGAAACATCCAGAGCCACCGTGCACAGGAGTGTGCAGGAAATGGGCTACAGGTGCCGCATTCCCCAGGTAAAGCCACTTTTGAACCATAAACAGCGGCAGAAGCGCCTGACCTGGGCTACAGAGAAGCAGCACTGGACTGTTGCTAAGTGGTCCCAAGTACTTTTTTCTGATGAAAGCAAATTTGGAAATCAAGGTGCCAGAGTCTGGAGGAAGACTGGGGAGAAGGAAATGCCAAAATGCCTGAAGTCCAGTGTCAAGTACCCACAGTCAGTGATGGTGTGGGGTGCCATGTCAGCTGCTGGTGTTGGTCCACTGTGTTTCATCAAGGGCAGGGTCAATGCAGCTAGCTATCAGGAGATTTTGGAGCACTTCATGCTTCCATCGGCTGAAATGCTTTATTGAGATGAAGATTTCATTTTTCAGCACGACCTGGCACCTGCTCACAGTGCCAAAACCACTGGTATATGGTTTACTGACCATGGTATTACTGTGCTCAATTGGCCTGCCAACTCTCCTGACCTGAACCCCATAGAGAATCTGTGGGATATTGTGAAGAGAAAGTTGAGAGACGCAAGACCCAACACTCTGGATGAGCTTAAGGCCGCTATCGAAGCATCCTGGGCCTCCATAACACCTCAGCAGTGTCACAGGCTGATTGCCTCCATGCCACGCCGCATTGAAGCAGTCATTTCTGCAAAAGGATTCCCGACCAAGTATTGAGTGCATAACTGAACTTTATTTGATGTTTTTTTTTGTTTGTTTTTAAAAAACACTTTTATTTTATTGGATGGTTGAAATATGTTAATTTTTTGAGACAGGTTTTTTGGGTTATCAGGAGTTGTATGCCAAAATCATCAGTATAAAACAATAAAAGATCTGACAAATTTCAGTTGGTGTGTAATGAATCTAAAATATATGAAAGTTTAATTGTAATCATTACATTATGGAAAATAATGAAATTTAGCACTATATGCTAATTTTTTGAGAAGGACCTGTACATACACACACACACACTGTATAATTGTCATCAGTTTGTTCAGTAAACAAAAAGTTTAAAGACGAGAAGAAGAGGATTCTCACTATAGAAGGACAGCAATTATCTACAGAGCACATGTGACCTGACAAAGAACTTTTCAGAACAGCACATCTGGAGCAGCAATTTTGGACACCTTCTCATTTAAAGATGTTTCTGTATTTTCATGACTATGAAAATTGTAAATTCACACTGAAGGCATTAAAGCTATGAATTAACACATGTGGAAGTACTGTATATACTTAACAAAAAAAATGTGAAGCTACTGAAAATTTCTTATATTCTAGGGTCTTCAAAGTAGCCCCCTTTGCTTTGATGACTGCTTTGCACACTCATGGCATTCTCTTGATGAGCTTCAAGAAGTAGCCACCGGAAGTGAAAACCATTTCTGGTGACTACCTCTTGAAGCTCATCAAGAGAATGCCAAGAGTGTGCAAAGCAGTCATCAAAGCAAAGGGGGCTACTTTGAAGACCCTAGAATATAAGAAATATTTTCAGTAGTTACACATTTTTTCGTTAAGTATTTACAGTACTTCCACATGTGTTAATTCATAGTTTTGATGCCTTCAGTGTGAATTTACAATTTTCATAGTCATGAAAATACAGAAACCTCTTTGAATGAGGTGTGTCCAAACTTTTGGTCTGTAGTGTGTGTGTGTGTGTGTGTGTGTGTGTGTGTATATGTGTATGTATGTATGTATGTATGTGTGTGTGTGTATATATATATATATATATATATATATATATATATATATATATATATATATATATATATATATATATATATATATATAACCAGATAGCAGGCACAAAACTTAAATGACACATTTTTTGCACAATCTAGAGCCAAGAACGTCACGGTTACACGTGGCTGCACATAACTTCTGTTACATGTTTCACTAGACAAGCAAACCATTATGGGATCCTCCATCATCCCTTCATGTGGGGACATCACTAGCTGAAGGGCATTGCTATGACTCCTCACATCCATTCTCGAAGCTCATTTGATGAGGGCCACGCTCAGTGGTGTGCCATTTTATGTTATCTGAGTGAGTCGCACTTAGTACCAGGGCAATGGGTACTCGGCACCGAGCCCATGAAAGTCTATGGGGTTTGTCACTGGCAGCAGGACTCGGTCCGTGGCCCTGGGCGCTCATACAATTAGGGAATATTTACAGGGGATTATTAGGATAGGTAGTTCGTGACGCCACCTGTGGTATCTGGTTATTTGGACCAGCGCTGCTATAAGGACTTTCACAGGGGATGTTATGGGGCAGCTTGGTAGTAAGTCTCCCACAGGTGAGACGGGTCCCTGGAAGTCTATGGTGACGATGATGCAGGGTGTAGATAATAATTCAGTCGCACACAATACAGCTTCTTTTCATACCTTTTACTGGTAGATGGTTCAAGCAGATCCCGGGGAGCTGGTCGGGGTGGAGAGTGCACATTCGGGTAACAGCTGAGCAGGTTAGAGGCCTCCTTTACTCCATATACATGTGAGTCCAACTTGCCTGAAGCGAAGTTAACTCTGAATCTCCAGCTTTCTCAATAGCTGTACTGCCCGGCCAATATTGTGGTGGAGCCTTCTATGTGGTGAGAACAGAGTCCTTTTATGCGGGGCCCTGCTAAAAGTCCTTGTTCCTCCTGACTCCGATTACGTACTGACACTTAGGGCTGCTCCCTGCTCTCGCTCTTAGCATAAACACTTGTAGCTTCGATGGTAATGTCAACTTTCTCCAGAGCTCGCTGAGCAGCTCTCAGTATCCTCCTTGCTTCAGCTTCTGCTGAGGTACTGATTAAGGGTAGCTCTGACTAGGCTAGGATGATCCACTTCACCCGTACTAGCCTCCACTTCTTTGTCAGGTGAGCTACGCTAACTCTGCGAGGATTCAATCCTTTCTCCTCTCCTTCCAAGTCCAGACTCCACTGGCACTGAACTGCACTGTCCGAAGACAGGAAACAGACTGAACTCTGATTGCTAAGTGTCACTTCCTCTTGTACCCCTGATGGGTGTGTCTAAAAGTGTGAGTGAAGTGCATAGATATCAAGCTTTGCTGTTACCTTCCTGTGCACTCTCCTGGACTTTTATGTGTGCCTGCGTAGCTGGGCTACACATCCCCCCTTGGTAAAACACAGCACTCCCGGGCTGTAAAAGACAAAAAGAACATTTTGTTTTGCATTAACAACAACATTATAACTCTTCCCATCCGGGAGGTACGACTTCTTTAACGTTACAATTTGTACAATGAAGAATACAAAAGTATCAAAATATCAAACATTCTCATATATACAAGATACTTGTGGAGGACCCGCACCAAAAACCTCCCACGTGGGTCCTGGGTGGGCTGCAGGACTTCTGACTGCAGACCTCACTCTAGGCCCACCATACGGGTTTTTCTTCAGAGGTAGATAGTAGTAGTGGTTTCATGTAAAACCAAGATAATGCACCGAAGCGCAACTATTTACAAAGACAAGTTCTTGGGCTGGCACAGTCCACAGCCTCTCAGTCCATTAGGGAAAAAGACACATAAATATATATATATATTTCAAACTTTATACATTTGGTCAGTGACAATAAACCCGGTCTGGGTCTTGCTAACTAGTCTACTAGGACTACTCCTGATAGCGAACAGGTAGTTTACCTTTAGTGATACGTTCTGACCTACGTGGGGTAGCGTCAGGTATAGTAGTCTCTAACCTTTCCGTTCTGCGTAACGGCAAACTATAGACACGACTCCACCTCTCTAGGGACCTGGCAAGCATGCTAGTGACTGGAGGAGGCGGTACTGCTTCACCAGCTTCACCAGAGGACTCCACTTCTTGTGGTGCTGCTTCTTGCGGGTCCGCTGCTTCGGGTTCTGATGGTTGAGGGTCTGCTGGAACAGGTCCTTCTGGAACTGGCTCAACTGGCACAATTGGTATGACCGGTTGTAGAGACTCCTCTTGCGGTTGATAAAACTGCAGCACAGGAATAATTACAGCATCTCCCAATCTGAGCCAATCCGCAGGTAAATCTCCCAAATCCGTGTGTATGACCGCTTCAGCACTCTCTTCTTGATGAACAACAGGGTTTTCTTCACGGAGCTTTAATGGGCCAGGACACAACTTCAATTGATCTCTAGACACAGTTGCCGTCGTTTTTCCTCCATCCTTGCTGATGGTACAGACCTTGCTGTTATCGAAATTGGAATTTTGCACGACATAGGGCTCCTGTTCCCACTGATCATCCAACTTGTGTGTTCTTCTTTTCCTTTTGAGCACCATTTCTCCAGGCATTAAAGGCTTAGCGGGAGCATTTTTGTTATAGTTCATCTCTTGCTTTTCTCTTACTTTGTTGAGACTGTTTTCCACGCAGGCTTGTACTCTCTTGTACTGTTCTTGTCGAGTGGTGTCCCAATCTTCAGCACTGTCATCAGCCTCTGGTTCTACCACACCGAGTTCTAAGTCCATTGGCAGCCTTCCCGGTCTTGCTCTCATAAGGTAGGCTGGAGTGCAGTTGGTGGAACTTACTGGAATATGATTGTACAAGTCAACCAGGTCAGGTAACAAGTCTGGCCACCGATTTCTTTCTTCCAGTGGTACAGTTTTCAGTAAGTCGAGGACAATGTGATTCATCTTTTCACAAAGGCCGTTGGTCTGAGGGTGGTATGGTGTTGTTCTGATCTTTTTACATCCATACAATTGACAGAATTCCTGAAACAGTTCAGCTTCGAATGCAGGACCTCGATCAGTCAGCACCTGCTCCGGATATCCGTGTGGTCTGCAGAAACTTGCTTGGAAGGTTCTGGCTGCTGTCTCTACTGTCAGATCTTTAACAGGGGCGACCACCAGAAACCTGGAATAGTGATCCACCATGGTCAGGGCATATGTGTACCCTGACCTGCTCGGGGACAACTTGACGTGATCCAATGCCACGATCTCCAAGGGACGAGTCGTCCGGATAGGCTGCAAGGGTGCCTTCTGGCTACTGTAGTCTTTTCGCCTGAGGCCACAGGGTCCACAGTTCCGGCACCACTTCTCGATGGAGCTGCGCATCCCTACCCAGTAGAACCGGCACCTCAACAGGGTCTCCAGCTTTCTCCAGCCAAAGTGTCCTGCTTGATCGTGGTAGGCTTCCAGCACCATTTGGATGTCTGCTCTCGGGACCACTATTTGCCAAACCATCTCATGGGTCCTTGGGTCGACGTATCTCCTGCACAATTTCTCACGGTAAATGAATAACCGGCTTCTCTCATTCCCAGGAGCTTTGCTGGCATGGATGCATCTTTCTCCAAGGAGGAACCTTCCTGTTTTATCAGCTCCTTGACACGGCTGACCACGGGATCGCTGTCCTGAGTCTCTTTCCAGCTGTGATGAGGTAAAGGGTTCAACATCTCACCACACCGCTTCCTGTAGACCCGTTGCTCTTGGACCATCCCATTTCGGTGGAACGCAGGTAGCTCGATTTCTTCCAGATCATCTGATTCTTCCTCCGTGTCGGATTCATGCGGCATTCTGGACAAGGCGTCCGCGTTGGCATTTTTACGGCCCGCTCTGTACTTGATGGTAAACTGATAATTTGACAACCGAGCCATCCAACGTTGCTCCATGGCTCCCAGCTTGGCTGTTTCCAGATGCGTCAAGGGGTTATTGTCTGTAAACGCAGTGAACTTGTTGGAGGCAAGGTAATGTTTAAATCTTTCGGTAATGGCCCAGACCAGCGCCAGGAACTCCAGTTTGAAGCTGCTATAGTTTTCCGGGTTCCTCTCAGTTGGCCTAAGTTTTATGCTGGCATACGCGATGACTTTTTCTTGGCCGTTCTGCTTCTGACTGAGGACAGCTCCTAATCCCTCGTTACTGGCATCTGTGTATAGCAGGAACGGTTGGCTGTAATCTGGGTAGGCTAAGATTTCATCGCCTGTCAGTATCTCTTTCATCTCTTTGAATGCCTCAGCTTGTTCTTTTCCCCAATTAAATGGAGGGTTTCTGCTCTTGAGAGGTTGTCCGACCAGGAGGTCCTGTAAAGGCGCCGCCTTCTTAGTGTAATCTTTCACGAACCTCCTGTAGTAACCTGTTAATCCCAGGAACTGACGCACCTCCTTTAGATTCTTCGGCTCCGGCCATTTCTGGATGGCTGTGACCTTCTCGGGATCCGGCGCTACTCCTTCGGAACTGACAATATGTCCCAAGTACTGTACCTTCCGTTTGAGCAGATGGCATTTAGAGGGCTTCAGTTTCATCCCATACTTGGACAGTGACTCGAATACCTCTGCCAGGTGCTTCAGATGATCTTCATATGTCTTGGAGTAGACAATCACGTCGTCCAGATACAGCAACACGGTTTCGAAGTTGAGATGTCCCAGACAGCTCTCCATCACTCTCTGGAATGTCCCGGGGGCACTGCTGAGGCCAAACGGCATTCTGTCAAACTCGCAGAGTCCCATTGGGGTGGTGAAAGCAGTTTTCTCCCGATCCTCCTCAGCCACAGCTACTTGCCAGTACCCACTAGTAAGGTCGAGGGTAGAAAAGTAGTTAGCCGTTTTCAGAGCAGCTAAGGATTCCTCTATGCGTGGTAATGGGTAAGCATCTTTATGTGTTATACGATTTACTTGCCTATAATCTACACACATTCGCATGCTACCATCCTTCTTCTTAACTAGCACTAGAGGTGCCGCCCAGGGGCTACAACTATCCCTTATCACCCCGGCTTTCTTCATGTCATGCAGCATTTCCTTAGCTTTCTGATAGTGGGCTGGAGGTATAGGCCTGTACCGCTCTTTGATGGGAGGATGACTGCCTGTAGGGATATGATGCTGTACTCCCTTAATTGTCCCAAAGTCAAGTGGGTGTTTGCTAAATACTTGTGCGTACTCTTGTACCACCTGTAGTACCCCTGTTTCTGGTGGACGGAAGTGGTGTCGGTCCCAATATGAAGCTGCTGACACCAGTCCGCTACCGGGGTTGCCGGATCATTATCCTCCGCTGGTTGGCGGGAGGCTAAGGACTCGGTTGTGAGGATAGAATTGTTATCTACGGCATGTAATTTAGCAACTGTAGATAACGCGGCAAATTTACTTCATCGTCCCCCCAGTTGAGAAGCCGTACTGGTACTCTCCCATTTATTACTTCCACTACCCCTCTAGCAATCATGAGTGTAGGTCTGTGTTCGGAGCATGGGGTTCTACTACTGCTTGGTAGTTCTGTCCTCTCAGACCCATGGCTGCTCTACACCATATTAACATTTCGCTCATTGGGGGTATTACAATGGGGTTCGAATCTGTGACCCGTACATTACCGATTTCACCATCCGTAAGCTTCGCCTGCTGCTGGCACATCAGGGCCCGGATCTCCCTCTGGATCACTCCCTTCTGCTTTGGCCTGGCAATTTCAGCGAGCTGTTGGAGCAAAAACACAACTTCTCCCAGACAGTTACTGATAATGTTAGTACCTAGTATCACATTTAAGGCATTCTCCTCATTTACAGTCCTGACTACTAGGAGTCCCTGATCCTTCAGCTCCACCCTGCCCACTTTTACATTTACGTTTTTGGCTCCAATTACTTCAACAGGGAGCCCATTGGTAGCGTACACTGTCAAGTCAGGGCTCGGGGGCTGGAGGCTGTCCATGGACCAAAATTTATTGTAAAGGACATCAGGTATGATGGTCACCTGAGATCCAGTGTCCAGCAGTGCAGGGATTGCAATCCCGTCCAGAATCATGGACAGGTAGGGCCGTCCACCCACGAACCTGCGGTTCCAGTCCAAGGGGCCTGATGAGTCTACTCTGGGTGTTGGCCCTCTGACCCAGGATCGGCTCGTTTAAAGGACATTGCTGAGCCATATGACCTTTTTGATTGCAGCGGTAGCAGACGATCTCCCGCCGAGGATGATGTTGATCAGGAGTCGCTCCTTGGGGTGGCGTGGTCCTCCTCCGATGAGGCGACGTCCTCCATTTCCTCCGGTTCATCCAAGGGACATCCTCCGGACAGTCGGCTAGTAGGATCTTCCCTCCTTCCTCTTTCCGCAGTTGCAGGGCCTCCATTACAGTGGCCAAATTCTTAGTCAGCTGGCGCACTTCTGAGCGCAGACATTCCAACTCACTAGGGGGCGCCACCGGCGTTCTAGCTTCTGCCACCTGCGGAGAAAAGGTGGGTACTGCCGGCTTAAGAGTGGCTTCACCCGGGTGATACTGATTTGCCACCTTAGGCTTTTCCAGGGGTCGCAGTCCCCTTATTGCCATGTCCTTTAGAGCATCAAAAGTGGCATCTGGATGATCTAAGGACCACCAGTTTACAGTTCTGCCTTCCCTGGAGACCTCAGTCCCCGCACGAATTGCTCTTTCAACATTTGGCTCTCATCAATGGGACTTGTAGGGTTAGCCTGTTTGAGAGCTCGCAGGGCCCCCTGTAGTCGGCAGGCGTAGTCCCTAATACTGTCACCCGGTCCCTGGAAGCACTGATAAAATGCCATCCGGAGATCCGTTTCTGTGCGGTCCTCAAAGATGGCCTGTAGCTTTAAGAGTATCGCAGGTACCGACTCCTGGTCTGCAATGGGCCAAGTCTCTACTTCTCTCTCAGCCGCACCAGCTAACTGTCCTATTACCACAGCAGCTTTTTGCTTCTCAGTCATGGAGTACATATCTAAGATGCTACATATTTTCCTTTTAAACCCTGGCAGGGTGTCTGGCTCGCCGCTGTACTGGGGAAGCCACTTCGCTCCTGGCATGTATGGGAGCGTCAGCGGCATGAGCGGGACCACCGGGCCAGGTGAGGGGCCCGCACCTCCATCCGGTGGGCTATTGGGGCCACCGGCGGGACCGCTCCGTCTGCCGGTTGCTGCGATATATTGATGCCCCCTTGGTTAATCTGAGCCTACCTCTTTCACAGGCTGCAGCGGTGGAGACAGGACCTTTGTCGCTGGCGCTCTGATGATGCCGCTCTATTTTGCGATGCAGTTTGCGATGCGGATTGCAATGCAGATTGTGATGCAGTTTGCTATGCGGATTGTGATGCAGATTGCGATGCAGTTTGCGATGCGGCTTGCGATGCAGTTTTGCGATGCGGTTTGCGATGCAGATTGGGGTGCAGGTTGGGGGCGTGTCCAAGCAACAGCGTGCTTTTTCAGGTACGCCCCCCTTCACCAGCGCCTGAGGGCGGTAAAATGGCGGAATTTGGCGCCAAATACAGCAAACAGTCTTTTTCACCAAACAGTTCAACATAGGCACACAGGACTCACAATTGCAAGTTTCGCATCCTGTTCGTGACGCCAAAGATGAGTCGCACTTAGTACCAGGGCAATGGGGTACTCGGCACCGAGCCCATGAAAGTCTATGGGGTTTGTCACTGGCAGCAGGACTCGGTCCGTGGCCCTGGGCGCTCATACAATTAGGGAATATTTACAGGGGATTATTAGGATAGGTAGTTTGTGACGCCACCTGTGGTATCTGGTTATTTGGACCAGCGCTGCTATAAGGACTTTCACAGGGGATGTTATGGGGCAGCTTGGTAGTAAGTCTCCCACAGGTGAGACGGGTCCCTGGAAGTCTATGGTGACGATGATGCAGGGTGTAGATAATAATTCAGTCGCACACAATACAGCTTCTTTTCATACCTTTTACTGGTAGATGGTTCAAGCAGATCCCGGGGAGCTGGTCGGGGTGGAGAGTGCACATTCGGGTAACAGCTGAGCAGGTTAGAGGCCTCCTTTACTCCATATACATGTGAGTCCAACTTGCCTGAAGCGAAGTTAACTCTGAATCTCCAGCTTTCTCAATAGCTGTACTGCCCGGCCAATATTGTGGTGGAGCCTTCTATGTGGTGAGAACAGAGTCCTTTTATGCGGGGCCCTGCTAAAAGTCCTTGTTCCTCCTGACTCCGATTACGTACTGACACTTAGGGCTGCTCTCTGCGACCTGTAGTCCAGATGCCTCCGGTTTTCTTGTTACTAAGCTTGAAACTGTAGCAACGCTTCGGACCCCGGTGTCCGGCAATTTAGTGCAGGCAATCAAATACCTGAAGCACTTCTCTATCTGTCTTCTCCACTTTGCCCTTCGCCCTGCTCTCGCTCTTAGCATAAACACTTGTAGCTTCGATGGTAATGTCAACTTTCTCCAGAGCTCGCTGAGCAGCTCTCAGTATCCTCCTTGCTTCAGCTTCTGCTGAGGTACCGATTAAGGGTAGCTCTGACTAGGCTAGGATGATCCACTTCACCCGTACTAGCCTCCACTTCTTTGTCAGGTGAGCTACGCTAACTCTGCGAGGATTCAATCCTTTCTCCTCTCCTTCCAAGTCCAGACTCCACTGGCACTGAACTGCACTGTCCGAAGACAGGAAACAGACTGAACTCTGATTGCTAAGTGTCACTTCCTCTTGTACCCCTGATGGGTGTGTCTAAAAGTGTGAGTGAAGTGCATAGATATCAAGCTTTGCTGTTACCTTCCTGTGCACTCTCCTAGACTTTTATGTGTGCCTGCGTAGCTGGGCTACACATGAGCATGGTCTCCCTTCTTCACACAACACCCTTTTTAATGCAGGTCTGCTAACATTGGGACCATATGACTCTCTGTTTAGTACTCTCCTCTATCTGCTCAACAAACAGAAGACTGAATTCATATGTCCACTTCATAGAATCATAGAATGGTAGAGTTGGAAGGGACCTCCAGCGTCATCGTGTCCAACCCCCTGCTCAAAGCAGGATTCACTAAACCATCTCAGCTCTATTCTGTCCAGCCTCTGTTTGAAGACTTTCATTGAAGGAGAACTCGCCACCTCTCCTGGCAGTCATGGGCTGGCCCCACTAGTTAACTCTATCCACTGGTTAGCTACACACCAAATAAAACAACATTTAAAACCGTGCAGTGCGTTAAATAACCATAGAGTCTCCACTTTTTACAGTGAGGTAACGCATGTGTGATTACACAGCCTTCATTGTACAGGGTGGACATGGTACTGTATTACCACCACTGTCCAAGGCGGAACATCTCTCCACTGCCTGACTTTGTGAGAGACACAGCCAAACGTGTAGAAGTACCAACCACTAAGCCACCAATGGTTTATTTTCATTACAATACATAATATAGATACAACTGGGCCTATGTCAGTGTGGTCTAAAAGAGTAATTACCCACAGCAACCAATCAGCTCTCCGCTTTCAGTTTCTGACTGGCTCTGGTAAAATGAAAGCTGCACTGTGATTGGTTGCTATGGACAACAAAGAACTAGGAGGCGACATATAGGGTAACAAAATTGTAGGGGTATAAACCTTTACACTGGGTGGTAGGGACAGAAAATACTTTTATAAATGTAATTAAATTACGTGTTATCAACTATTGTTCTATGCAGGAATCCTCCTGTTGTCACTAGTACATCAGAGTAGTTGGAGACAATGCCTGTGTACTGCGAGAGCAGGGGGGTGTGGGAAATGTAGTTTTTAGTGGTCACATCGGCAGCATTGAAGGACCTTTCACTTCATATTGAGGAAATGAGCCAGAAAGAAGTAAGAAATTACCCATAATATGACGACTTGTGTTACTTTAGAGACGTTATTAGGCTGCAGGAGTTTAAAGAAAAATATTAGATTTTGGGATAACCCCTTTATTTAGTTAAATAGCCCCACAGTGTTTATAGAAGAAAGGGGGCAGAATAAGGCCTCATTCACACGTCCGTGTTGTAATAGTCTTTTTCATGGATGCAACATGTATACCGTGTTTCCCCGAAAGTAAGACAGTGTCTTACATTCTTTTTACCCCCAAAAGTACCAATATGTCTTACTTTCGGGGTATGTCTTATATTGGAAAATACACCGGATGTGTGAAAGAGGCCTAAGCGGTTCATGTGCGGTGGTACCCAGGGTCTGGAGGAGAGGAGACTCTCCTCCAGGCCCTGGGTACCATATTCCTGGTAAAACAATAATTAAAATAAAAAATAATGATATTCTCACCTTCCGGCGGCCCCCGCAGCCTTCCCGCCTTCAGCGACGCTCCCGGCAATTCCCGGTCCCAGTAATGCATTGCGAGATCACCCAGATGGTGTAGCGGTCTCGCGTGATGCTACGTCATCGGGGTGATTTGTCGCAAAGGACTCCTAGGACCGGGAGTTGCCGGGAGCGTCGCTGAAGGCGGGAAAGCTGCGGGGCCGCCGGAAGGTGAGAATATCATTATTTTTTATTTTTTTTATTATTTTTCACAGAGGACAGCTATTTTTCCAACGTACAGTTTACTATCGGTATGTCTTACTTTCGGGGTACGTCTTACATTAGCCGATCCCCCTAAAACCCCCACTACGTCTTACTATCGGGGGTGTCTTACTATCGGGGAAACACGGTAATCTATGCTGCTCTGTACATCTAGGTGTTTCTCGCGGACCGTGTGTCTGTGCAAAACTTGGAGACATGTCTGGGTTTTTTTTTTTCCCTGGCAGCATCGATGAAAAGGGCCATGACAAGTATATGGGTCCATGACAAGTATATGGGTCCATCAAAAACACGTACAGCGCATGGACTGTACACTGATGCCACCCGTGTGCTGTGTGTACCCATAACAAGTTGTGACAGCTGTGCCCATTACTTGTCGTCTCTGGTCCTTCGATGCAGGCTCTCATGCCGAACCCGCATCTTTCCCAGCAGATAATGGTTGATTTAGTTAGTCATCATGTGGCTCCAACAGCCGCGGGTGAAGCGGAACGCCAATGAGTTGCCATGACAGCCAGGGGTCCTCTGAAGATGAAGACTTTGGTGTACGTCATCGCGGTACTCCTGGAAAAACCAACCAGCCCATGGCCGACGTTCATAGGGGACCGTGATTTTAGCCATACACAGTAGTGCTGTAGGACAAGTGATTTAGACTAACAACATTTATCCCTATCCACGGGATGTTTTTTATTTATAGGTCTTTCCATATCATCAACGGAGGTCCACTAAGCTAGAAGGTCCCAAACTATAGAGTGTGACTGAAGTGATGGTCTGCATGGAGGACGTAGGACTTTTTATTTATTTATTTTTTTATATAATCAGTGGGAGACTCTGAGGTTAAATCCCACTGATTTCATAGGATCAGCTTTAAATATGTAAAAGTTACAAATGTTATACCCCTCGTTACCCTCAACGTTAAGGTGTTTTTTTTGTTTGTTTTTCTTCTGACTGCTTAACTGGCTCTGTGGCAACATTTACACCAGTGTTTAAAAAAGAAATTCATATTATTCTGGCTTCACATGTCTGTGATGTCCTCTCCTGACCATTTTGGGTACCCTAACCAAAACTAACATCCTTGCATATGCCGCGGAAATTGTTGATTTTTTTTTTTTTTTGTTCCGGTCAGGAGACGCGTGGTCAGTCTAGTAGTTGCAGTCCGTACTCGGATTGTGAAATGCGGACGTGTTTAGCCGACCTTACATCCATTTTTCACGTTGTAATCTAGCGCTAATGCTAATTTATATATGCAGCATTTGTTAGTCATCTCTGCATACAGAAAATGCCTAATTGAAGAGTATGGAGCGTGTTCTAATACTGTAATCTACAGATTCATTTATACTTGTAATGATGTAGTCATATTTCCTCCCTTGAGGACAGTCCATTGGTACTGTAGATGTGCAATGCTAATTGTATGCTCATGCAAAATGATCAGTAATAATGTAAAACTAACCTAATGTTAAGATGGGGGGGGAAATATAGGCAATATGATCGGACCACCGAAACCCCGACCAATTCTATGAATGGAGTGCTGACTTCTCGATGTGTCTCCTTCACTGTAACTGGCCCATTGAAGTCTTAGCGCTTTTCCCCCTTTGTTCTCAGGATTGGTGAGGGTCCCAGAAGTCAGACCATCTTAGGCTTGTTTCACATTAGCGTTCGGGGGCTTTGCGGAGGGCTGCGTACTTCCTCTGTTTAGCCTCGCCTACTTCCGCATACTTCTGCATGCGTCCTGCGTACCTACAGTATCTTTAACATTGGATACGCAGGATATGCGGATGCGTCTGATTGACACGCCCGCCGTCCGCGCAAAACGCAACTTGTTGCATTCCCCGTGCGGTCGGCGGGCATGTCAAAACAACGCATCCGCATATCTTGCGTACCCAATGTTAAAGATAGGTACGCAGAACGCATGCGGAAGCAGGCGGGGCTTAACGGCGGAAGTACGCAGGCCTCTCAAAGCCCCGAACGCTAATGTGAAACCAGCCTTAGATGAGCACGTGGCAACATTTATAGTAATATCCCACCAGCTCATGTAATGGGAAAATACTTTATAGAGTATGTTCACATGTCTTCAATTACGCAGGTGTTGAAAAAATCCTCTGCACGTTACGGTGTCAATGAGATTCATATTATGCTGCAGAAATTCACGTTACCTTTATGCAATGCAAAGGGTGAAATTTGCAGTAAAGGCATGTTCACACATGGCATTTCTGCAGTGTTTATTGTTGTTGCCAAAACCTTCACACTTTGCAGTAAAAGAGCTGTGTATAAATGCAGCAAATAGTTGTCAGGAATGGTAGCTCCGTACCTGAGCGGGCTCCTGGGTGGACTCTAGCGAGTCTCCTGTCGCCCTTCACTGGCCATGAAGGCGGGTGTCCCCTCGGGGGAGGAGCTTGCGTGGGTGCTCGCTCAGTCCAGATATTGCATTTTAGGAGATGCACTTCTAGCATCGCTGGAAGGTGGGACTCCGCTGCTACCAGCGATTATGCTATGTGGGGACTTTAGCTGCTGCCAGCGGGTGTGGGATGCGGTACCTGCTGGGGCAGTCAGATGGTGGGAGGTTCTCTCCAGTCTTATCTCCCCTCCTCTGGTGTCTCTGTGGTCTGGGGGTGCAGATTGGGCAATGCCCCAACATGGTCAGGTGACTGCTGGGAGGCAGATTTAAGCCTTCCATTCCTCCTTTTGTTGCTGATTTTTCTCCGTTCTGGTGGGTGGTTAAGGTCTGTGTTGCTGTGTTTTTGTGGAGGCCCATGCTTTGTTGCCTGTGATTGGTTTATTATTGTTCCCCTTAGTTCCTGCAGTTGCACTGCAGTTTCTTAGTTCTGGTGTTTTGCCCTGTCTGCTGTTTTGTGCGTCCGTCACCAGCCGATGTGCTGCTTGCCAGGATCAGGAGGCGGGTGAAAAGTATACCTAGCCCTCTGGGTGCGACGGTTAGCGCCAAGTGTGACCCACACACCGCTCTTGCTGGCTAGCAGTAGGTCATTCATTACGCCATCACCTAACTGACTTTTTTTGTTTGGTTTTTCAAGCAGATTGCGTATGAGATTGTGCACGTTAATAAATTTTAGTTTTATTCACCTAAAATGCAGCACAAATGTTGGATTGCGTTTTTTCAGCTACACTTTACTTTTAATGGGTATCAAACGTGGCAAAAGAATTGACCTGCTGCAGTACTCAAATTTTATTTTTACAGTAAATTATTGAACAACCTGTGAAAAACAGTTTTCAAGTTTAAATGCAGGTCATGTAGTTTATCTGAATTTGTTCTTCTGTGTAATGAGGTGAATATGCACCATTTCTATGTGCGTTGTGCCACTAGGTACAAACTATGCATGTTAATATGATCCTGTAAGGGCAAATCCACGTCCTAATAACAGACCATTGAAGCAACTCCATATAGCAACGTATATACAGGAGAAAAGGGTAGGAGAATATAGTGCTTCAAATAGAACAATCCTTTTATTATTAATACATATCTTTAGAAAACCTCAAACAGTATTAAAAGATGATCATAGGAAAAGGCAATTTAGTGACGATACTCTGTCAACATTGTCTGTGATTTTCTATCTATATGTATTAATAATAAAGGGATTGTTCTATTTGAACCACTTTAGGCTGTGTGCACATGTTGCGGATTTCCTGCGGCTTTCCCGCGCGGATTCACTGCAGATCCGCAAGTGTGTGACCAACCAATGTAATTCAATAGGAAAAAACACTGTGCACATGCTGTGGAAAATTCCTCACGGAATGCGCAGGGGTTTATTTTCCGCAGCATGTCAATTCTTTTTGCGGATCCGCTGCGTTCTTACACCCATTCCATTTTGAAATCGCAGCTAAACACGCATGCCAATCCGCAAAAAATCCGCACAAAAAAGCGTGGATTTTGACCTACGTTTTCTGCCAAGAAATGCAGATTCTGTGCAGAAAATTCTGCAGTCAAATCTGCAACGTGTGCACATACCCTTAGACTCCTACCTTTTCTCCTGTATATAATGTTTGTGCATCTGCCCAGTCGTGCCTGTATACTCCTTCCTACCGCTCTTACAATACTAAAGCGTGCAGCTTCTCACATCTGGGAGGTGCTCTGTCCCCCTGCTTCATGTCTCCTGTGGCAGATTCGGGAGCGTGACACGGGGAATATCACAAATCTCTTGAGTTTCAGAATCTACTGCTAATGATATAAACAGGATGCATCTGGAACATAGACATATATTATGACTTCACCTCCCATTGAAACTTCTCTAGTGCGTTCTTGGCTTTGTTCCTTGCACAGACATTTTTCTGTGTAAATTACAGCAGGTTTGCCTTTGGTTTGGAAGTGAACTTAATGTTTTTATTTACATACTCCTATGTGGAGGTAAGCTATAATGTGTTCTGTATCCATGTAACCCCCCTAGAGTGCACCTTGGTGGCTCAGTGGTTAGCACTGCAGCCTTGCAGCACTGGGGTTCTGGGTTCAAATCCCACCAAGGACGACACCAAGGAGTTTGTATGTTCTCCCCGTGTTTGTGTGGGTTTCTTCCGGCTACTCTGGTTTCCTCCCACACTCCAAAGACCTACTGATAGGGAATTTAGATTCTGAACTCCAATGGGGACACTGATGATGTCTGTAAAGCGCTGTGGAAGTAATGGCGCTATATAAGTGCGTAAAATGAATAATGTTAGATGCTACAGTAAATCAAGTTAGAAAACTGTAACTTAGAGGCGTAACTTGAAACTCCTGCACCCCCTGTAGCTACACTACAGTACATGGGTTTAACTAGCCCATTTCATGCCTGGTTGTATCTTCCATTCCTTATTGATGGCATTGTGAATAAAGTGCCAGCACAGTGGAGATGGACTCCTGTCAGGTCATGAATAACACTATGCACAGACCAAATCTAGAATACTAGGTTAACTGTAATCTTCATGTTACAGTATCTCCATGTGGCTAGATACTCACAGGGGAGGTCCCACAATGTATTCACTTTTCATTATTGTTCCCAGCTCTGTAGGTTAACTCCTGTTTTTGATGCTACAGCTTGCTCTAAGTAGGATTACAATTTTTTTTTCATGGTAATTTCCATATTCTAAAAGACATTGTACAGTGGTTAGCACTGCAGCCTTGCAGCGCTGGGGTCCTGGGTTCAAGTCCCACCAAGGACAACATTTGCAAGGAGTTTGTATGCCAGCATTCATGGTGGATCATATGTAAGTATTGCATTATGCATCATGTCCTGCTATGATTCAGAACCCGCAATGGGTTTGAAACGCGTAGGAGGATTTTTTTTTTCCCCCCTTTTTAACGTGGATTTCTTGATTCACCTATGTGATTTTAATTGTGGAACAATAGGTAAAAAAATGTTAATTTCCAGGACGTCCCTCCTGACAGCACCATGGAGGTTGTCCTTCTATCCTTTATAGGGACAGGAAACACACGAGAAGTTAAGACACCTCCCACCCACACTCACACACTATAGAATGCTGTAGATAAGCCCCTGATGGCAGTGGCTACAGCTGATGGTCAAAAAATGGGGTGACAGATTCCCTTTAAAGGAAACCTGTCATGTCATTTGTAGCATCTAAAGTGTCCTCAATGTGTTGATAGTGATGCAACGTGCCCCAACTACACATTGCGCAAGCACGGCTCACCCAGTACACATTGCGCAAGCTCAGCAACTCAATAAACACTGCGCCAGCGCTGTGACATATAAAGTGCTTTTTGGTAAGGATTACAGTGGCAATTTTAATGAAAAAATCGTGTTAGTGATGCGCATTGCATCACTAACATTGCACTGGGAGCCTTTAGATGCTGCAAATGTTATGGCAGGTCCCCCGTGCCCCAAGAACCACAAGCCGTTGCCTAAGGCTAGTTTCACACTAGCGCTGGGCAGGGCTGGAGGGCTGTGTGCTTCCTCCGTCAAGCCTCGCCCCCTGCCGCACCTCTTCCTTTCAGAGCCGCCTACCTCTGCATGCGTCCTGTGTATCCTATCTTTAACATTGGGTACGCAGGCCATGCAGATGTATGCTGATGATTCCGCATGCGTCGTTTTGACTCTGCGCCGACCGCAACAAAATGCAACAGGGATGTCATGCGCTGCTTACAAGCCAAAGGATAGCTGCCGGAATACTCACTGCTCTTCACGCCCGGACTGTGTGCGTGGAGGGCACTTCTTAGTAGCGCGCACAGTGTCAGCCGCTGGCTTCCTGCAGCTGCTGGCGGTGACGTGTGCCCGCTACTTAAGAGGACTGAATATTCACCGCATTCCACGCCCATGGGAGTGGACTGTCACGATTCGTCCGCTCAGTGAATGATTTTTATGCTGTTCTATGGAAACTATCTTGCTGAGCTGTCTTTGTCTTGATTGATAGCTTAGTTGTCCAATACTGTGCCGGCGGCAGTGCCAGGTATTGGGGTGTGAGTTTCTCGCAAGTGTGACCCTGGCCTAAAGCAGCTGCTGGCACAGGAACAAGATGCTGCGCGGGAGCCCAGAAAGGTAAGTGTAATGTGTGTTGTGTTTTTTTTTTTTTTTTTTTTAATGTTTTTGTGATTGGGGCCATGCATACCAGCATAAAGATGGGGCTATGCATACCAGGACGAGGATGGGAGCCAATCATACCAGGATGCTATTAAAGAGAAATGAATATTCATTGCCCTCCATGCCCATGGGCGTGGAATGCAGTGAATATTAATTTCTCTTTAGCAGCGGGCAAAGGCTTTAGCCACAGCAGCCAGCTCTTGCCTCCTGTGACCCGCCGCTGCCGCTCTCCCACCTCCCCACCATAGCCAGAGCAGGTACACCCGGACTATAAGACGAACCCCCCCCCTTTTCCTCCACATTTTTGGAGGGAAAAAGTGTGTCTTATAGCCCCCAAAAAAAGTACATTGCACACAAACAGATCTTTAGAAAAATTTATTTCAAAAGTCCATTTATGATATGTAAATGAGGCCTTTGATTAGTCGATGGGGTGTTAGTGTCCCCAGATGAATTGGCCCACTCCGCATGTTATTATGCCCCTTGGGTGTGATAACGGCGGCGCTTGTAAGCCATGTTATCTCCAGTGCTATACATACCTCTTGCATGCGCGCGGCTTGTTTCCCTCACTGCATTGATCCTCTGAAGCCGGGTGTACATGTGCAGGCCTCAGAGAGGCGCAATGTGCCTGATTAGAAGTGCAGAAGACTTATGTGATTAGTCCGAAGGCAAGCAGAATGAAGCTGAATGGCCGGAGCGATTGTGTGACATCAATGTTGCGCCCCCCAGGAGAGCTAGTGCCAACACTGCTGGAACAGGAGAGTATAAGGGTTCGTTCACACTAACATATAAAAAAATCATCCAATTAACCCTCAAGAGACATTGACATGTTGCAGATTTAAAAATGCACCACATGTCGGTTTATGCCGCGTCGCACACAAACACCCCCCCCCCCCCAAAAAAAAATAAATAAATAAAAAACCGAAAATGGTGAGCATGAGACTTATGTAAAAATCCAATCCACCTTGCTGGGACCGTAAGACTCTGCATTTTGTGTGCTACTAAAATATGGAGCATTAAAACCTCACCGTGGGAACTTAAAAAATTAAAAAAAACAAAAACACTGAAGTGAGGCAGTAGAACACATACTAAGATGCACAGCAGGTCTGTGTGGTTTGTATAGATGTTTCCAGGTTGGACACATGCTTTAATTATTATAAAGATTATTATTATTTTAATCTCCTTTGTGTTGCTTCTGATGAGTAGTAACATATTCCACTGGACACTTTTTAAAAAATCGTGAACAGTTTGCCAAGTTCATGGTTGCCTTTGCATTCTCAAAGGTAACATGGCATCAGCGCTGTCAAACATTTACATTTTATTTGAATGAAGGCTTTTTCCTTCTTTTACTTGTAAATGTGTGTCCTTGCTTAAAAAACAATTTGCCAAGGATGGTTGATATTTTTTTTTTTTTTTGTAAATGAGATCTAAACAGTGAAATTAGAAGGGAGTTCTGGCCAATTAGTGACATTTGCTTTCCAATGGAAAAATGTCAGATTCTTTCTTCTTGTGTTATTTATTTTTTTTCCATCCCAACCTTGGTTTAATGAACATGCTGCGCTTTTTCCGACATAAATGCTAAACGTACCGTAGATGCAAAAAAAACAACCCAACAAATATGGAAATTAAGTCTTTGATTAAATGCATTTTTGTATGGGGCTATATTCTCAATCTGCATGAGCCCTTTTATTGACCAGAGAGCACTGGATATTGCGTAAAATCTGGGAAAAAAAAGCCCTTTTTAGAAATGCATTAATCTGAATATCTTTCAACACAATATTTCTACTTTCATCTTTTTAGAGATGACTGTGGTTATCTTGCTGCTCCCTAAGGCCCTATAACTTGCATGTGCAAAGTGGGCATCAAAGCAATTCTATAGTAATTGGTTCCAACATTCCCCATGATTACATGCAGTGTAAGCGGTGGAACATGAGACTAGAAACTCCAAACCTGGGCTTGCACGTAGGGTTTCAGCCTCGCGACTATTGCAAGCCTGCTATTTATTAAATCGGTTTTGTTAGAGCTGGCTCCATTTTCTCGCTTTGTTAGACATGCATATGCCATAATTGGCTGCAGGTGGAAATACCACTTCTAAGCCAAAAGATCTAATTGTATAAACTTGTGTTAGGAATAGCAAAGAATAAAGTGATATTTTCTCGACTTTAAACCATTCCACAAACTTTCCTGCGCTTGGCCGATATGTGGCATTTATAAACATTCTGTACAAGCTAAATTTCTCCTCGGCTGCTTCTTCAGGCTTTCTTCTTCAGTGTTGATCTTTCACACTTACCGTAAGTAAATACCTGCACATTTTAATGTCAGAACGTTCTCCAGCAGAGGTGTCGCCCTAGAACACATCTGATGTGACACAATGGACCAGAAGTCATCAGTGCGTGACTGTGTTTGTCGTTGCATTTGATGGACATTTGGCATTGCACCAACATCTAATAACAAAAAGTTATTGTTTGTGGTTAAAAAGATTAATTGCAACAAAAATGAGGAACAGGTATGTAGAAAAGGTGGCACACCGCAATATTCCAAACAGTAATATTGTTGTTAAGCCACAATGAAGATTGCACACAGCAATAAAAACTTGAAAACAAATTATAGTATCTTTTTTTTTTCCTGATAGCTAAAGGCTGTACATTATGAAGCAAAAAAAAAAACTGGGATACAGACTGGTGTGAATGTAGCATGTATGTGCACATTCACACTGGCCACTGAACAGAAATGTTTTTTTTTTTTTTTTTTTTTACATTGTGGAGCTAGGTTTGGGTCAATACAAATGTTCCAGCTTTTTTTTTTTTTTTTTTTAAATTTAATATCTAAATTATATAAACTCTTATTAATATAGTCGTTTTGCATTGCTGGAACATAAAATATGTTTATACGATAAAGAAGAAAAAGCCGCATTCCCCAGAAGTGTCTTGGCATCTTTATTGAATAAAAAATATCAGCTCACATGGTATGGGACAACGCTGGTGCATGTAGGCGATGGACTTCAGCGCCTTTGTGTGCTTTGTCAGGCCAGAAAAAGTACTCAAAAGCTCGAAACGTCCATCACCTACATGCACCAGTGTTTTCCCATAACAGTGTGCTGCTATTTCTTATTCAATAAAGAATCGGCAACTTGTCAGCTGATCAGTGGTCTATTTAATAGTCTTTTCCCAGGACGTCCCTCCTGACAGCACCATGGGGACATCCTCCTCCTCCATGCTGGGACAGGAAACACACGAGAGTTTATAAGGCCCACCCCGTCCCCATCCCTCAGTGTTTTTCCTGTTCCTGCATGGAAGGGACGCACGAGTCTTACCGGGCTCAGGGGGATCGTGAGGCTTGCCGAATCCTTCCCCCTGTCAAGCGGCCCAGGGCTGAAACTTCCCAGAGGGGAGTCCCTCCGCCCCAAAGGCCGGGAGCAGGACCAGGCTCCCGGAGGGTGATGTTCCTCCCAGGGGGAGGCTCTCGTCCCGGACCAGACGGTGGCGGCGCTGAGGCTCTGCGGGCAGGTAACACGGCGTCCTCCTTTGCGACGCCTGGAGCGATCCCCGTCAGACGCCGACGTCACTTCCGGTCCCACACTTCCGGTGATGTCACAAAGATGGCGGCGCCCAGTGTTAGAACGCCGGTTCCAGATTCTGAAGCGTGCAGGCTGCCGGCTTCAGGGAAGAAGGAATCCTGCAGCAGACGCTGGTCACCGGAGAGTGTACAGCCTACGTTGTGCCTGATGGAGACAGATGCGGCTGACGGGGGAGGGCAAGTGCGCTTTGCGCAGACCACCCTGACTGGAGGCCCCTAAGTTTCTGACATACTGACGGACACTACTCTTTGTCATTTAGGACAAGGGAGCCCCGACAGCACCCCTAACAGTAAAAAGACCGGCAAGGCATCCGCTAAATCTCCCAGATGCCCGGTTTGCCACGCGAAGCTATCCGATAGCGACAAGACCCTCTGTACTACCTGTACTGCCAAGGTGTTAAGGGATGAGCAACCCTCACTTTTGACGGAAATGCGTCACATGATTCGTGGGAGGTCCAGGCGTCTATATCATACATGTCTCAACAGACTCCTAGCTCTCCCGGTCGTAAGCGACCCAGGTGGGAGACGGAACAGGGGGCCCAGGACTTCAGTCCAGAGGACGGATCCGACGTAGAAGACATCATTTCCGACGAGGAAGGACAAATTCCACCCGAGGTCCAGGACCGGAATAGGAAGTTCCTATTCCAGGCAGAGGACACTAATAACTTAATCCAATCCGTACGATCTACTATGCAGATTGAGGACACTCCCAAACCACAGTCTAGACAGGACCTAATGTTTGGCGGCCTTAAGGGCCCATCTCACACAACGATCTTGCTAGCGAGATCGCTGCTGAGTCACTAGTTTTGTGACGCAGCAGCGATCTCCCCAGCGATATCGCTGTGTGTGACATTCAGCGACGATCAGCCCCCCTGCTGGGTATCGCTGATCGTCGCTGAAATGTCAGGACATTTTTTTGATCGCTGGTCTCCCGCTGACAGGCACGCATCGCTGCGTGTGACAGGCGGGAGACCAGCGATCCGCTGGTAACCAAGGTACACAGCGGGTTTCCAGGCGCAGGGCTGTGCCTAGAAA
Organism: Oophaga sylvatica; assembly: GCA_033576555.1. Taxonomy (NCBI): domain Eukaryota; kingdom Metazoa; phylum Chordata; class Amphibia; order Anura; family Dendrobatidae; genus Oophaga; species Oophaga sylvatica. The sequence continues at coordinate 56,756,882 of JARQOD010000006.1, forward strand.
CCCGCTGTGTACCTTGGATACCAGCGCCCTGATGCAGGGAGCTGGTAACCAAGGTACACAGCGGGTTTCCAGGCACTGCGCAGCGCCTGGAAACCCGCTGTGTACCTTGGTTACCAGCTCCCTGCATCAGGGCGCTGGTATCCAAAGTACACTGCGGGTAACTAAGCGATGTTACCCGCAGTGTCGCTGTCCTAGATCGCTGCCTGTTTGGCAGCTCAGCAGCGATCATGTAGCGATACACCAGCGATCCTGACAAGTGCATATCGTTGTCGGGATCGCTGGTGTATCGCTATGTGAGACCCAGACTTTACGGCCCAAAAAGAGATGTATTCCCTGTTAGCGAACACATTAAAAACATGATCCTGGAAGAGTGGAAGAACGCTGAAAGGCGACTAGTACTTTCACGAGACTTCAAGGGTCGACTACCGTTTGACCCTGAGGAAATTAAACTTTGGGAAGAGACTCCTAAAATAGACAGTTCTATTGCCAGAGTCGCAAAAAAGATGGCCATCCCGTTCGAAGATCATCTAATTTGCGTGACCCAATGGACAGGAAGGCGGACGTCTTACTAAAAAGAGCTTGGGAGGCGTCGGCGGCACTGATTAGAACGAATATCGCGGCCACGTCTGTTGCTAGATCCATGTCTTTCTGGATAGGGCAGCTAGAAGAACAATTAGTTAATAAGACTCCTAGGTCTGACATTCTAGCCTCCCTTCCTGTCATGAAAGCAGCCACAGCATTCCTGGCGGATATGTCGGCTGAGTCGGTTAGATTTTCAGCCAGAAACAGTTCCCTCTCTAACGCCGCTAGGAGAGCTGTCTGGTTGAAATCTTGGTCAGGAGACATTGCTTCTAAAGCAAAGTTATGTTCCATTCCCTTTTCCGGAGCAAGGGTGTTCGGACCTGCCTTATACAATATTCTAGAGTCAGCATCTGACGAAAAGAAGGGACTTCCTGAGGAGAAAGCTAAACGTCTTCAGTCCTTTCGTAGAGGATCCTTTCAGGGAAGACGCTATGACTCTAGAACCCACAGTAGGTCAAATAGAGGATCCTACAGGAGTTCTCAGACCCAGGCAGGGAAAAGTAAAAGTACCTTCTTTAGTTCATACAATAAGAACAAAAGACAATGACGCCATATCTATCGGGGGGAGACTTCGCCTATTCGCAGCAGAGTGGGCTCAGATCACCGAGAATAGAATATGTGGGTACGCAATACCATTGCAGGAGGTTACCGCATAGAGCTTTACTCTCATCCCCCCGAAAGATATGTCTCCCCTACTCGAGTCCTTCCCGACTCAGCTATGTGGCTAAACCTTCAGGAGTTGATCGACTGTTCGGTGATAGTTCCGGTACCAGAGGCAGAAGTAGGCAGGGGTCACTATTCTTCCCTGTTTACCATAACAAAGCCATCAGGGGAGACCCGCACTATCATAAATTTAAAACCGCTAAATCGATGGGTCAGATACAAAAGATTCCGGATGGAATCAGTCCGCTCAGCAGTCCACCTTATAGACAAAGGAGCAGTTATGTGTACTTTAGACCTAAAGAGTGCCTATTACCAGGTCCCTATACATCAGTCGTCTCAGAACCTCCTACGGTTTGCAATAAGACTGCCAACCCAGACCTGCCACTTCCAGTTTCAGTGTCTCCCTTTCGGGTTAGCCTCCGCTCCTCGAATATTCACGAAGTTGATGGCGGAGGTGGTGGCATACCTAAGAAACTTGGGAACCATAATCGCTCCATACCTGGATGACTTTTTAATTGTGGCAGAATCCGAAGAGTCGCTTATCAGACACAGAGACCTGTGCATCAGCATTCTGGAAGCATTAGGCTGGGCCATAAATTGGCGGAAGTCGGACCTAATACCCAGTCAGAGAAAGGTCTTCTTGGGTGTCCTCTTAGATTCAAGGGCAGAATCTCATATTTACCGGAAGAGAAACAGAAGGTGATGAGAGGTCTAGCAAAGGATCTGGCAAAACATCGAGGTTCCATAAGAAACGCTATGAAAGTATTGGGGCAGATGACGGCCTGCATTACCTGCGTCAGATGGGCACAAGCTCACTCAAGACCTTTACAAAGGGAGATTCTGGCAGTATGGGATCGATCTCAGTCTTCCCTGGACAGATCAATATCTCTACCGAGATCAGTAAAAGAATCCCTCGCCTGGTGGACTCAATCTCGCAATCTTCAAATAGGAGTAATATGGTCAGCCTCTCCTTACGTCACGGTCACTACAGATGCCAGTTTGTGGGGTTGGGGAGCCCACCTACAAGGCAGAATCTTACAAGGTCGGTGGCCGGAGGACATCAGAAAAAGATCGTCCAACTTCAAAGAACTATACGCTGTATGGGAGGCATTAAGAAGACACAGACCCAAAGTCAGGGACCAACATGTCAGGGTATTCTCAAACAATGTAACAACAGTCTCATTCCTAAACCACCAAGGAGGACCCAGTCACAGACCTCTTCAGATTCTCTCCGGAAGGATTTTCAGGTGGGCAGAGAACACAGTTCTGTCTCTAACAGCGGTACATCTCGAGGGTTCCCAGAATGTAGTGGCAGACTACTTGAGCAGAAAAGAGATCTGTCCGCCCGAATGGGAACTGGACCAGGACATCTTTCAAGACCTATGTCACCGATGGGGATCTCCTCTAATAGATCTGTTTGCAAACAGGAGAAATGAAAAGACCAGAAGATTCTTTTCCCTGAACCCACTGGATACCCCAGAGGGTCGAGGATCTCTCGTACGCTTTTCCACCCCTTGCTCTCATTACCGCCGTATTGAGGAAGATCAGAGAAGATCAGGCTACAGTCATACTGATAGTCCCATTCTGGCCAAAAAGGAGTTGGTTCTCTCTCTTAACAAAGATGGCGCTGGAGAATCCGGTAGAGCTTCCTTGGTCGGGGGATGTAATCCACCAAGGCCCAATCCGTCACCCGAATCCAGAGAGACTACATCTTTCAGCCTGGATCCTGAAAGGAACATCTTAAGGGCTAATGGCTTATCAGACCAGGTTATATCTACTATTTAGGCCAGTAGAAAGCCCGCCATGGCAGCAATTTACCTTAAGGTCTGGAGGCGTTTCTGTCTGGAGAGTGGCAGGTCCGACTTGACTGCGGGTGCACCCGATATGCCCAAGATTTTAGATTTTCTACAGGCAGGCTTCGATAAAGGGCTCAGACCCAGTACCCTGAAGGTCCAGATATCAGCTCTAAGTTCTTTCTTTGACTACTCTCTGGCATCCCACCCTTGGGTGGTTAGATTCATACGAGCTACTGGAAGACTGCGCCCCACCATTAGGCAGAACCTTCCACCTTGGGATCTGACTTTGGTCCTTAAAGCTCTCTGTAAGGATCCATACACTCAGAGCAGTAATATGCCGATATCCCTTCTAACTAGGAAAGCGGCTTTCCTGGTTGCAATTACTACAGCTAAGAGAGTAGGGGAGATACAGGCCTTATCTACTAGAGACCCGTACTTTCAGATTAGGGATGACAGCATAGTCCTAAGACTAGATCCAACTTTTCTCCCGAAGGTAGCTTCCATCCAAAACCGCAATCAGGAAATTGTCCTACCATCATTCGGCGACAACCCTTCTAATGCAAAGGAGAGAAGTCTCCATTCATTGGATGTTAGAAGAACGGTTATAGATTACATCGAGGCCACCAGAGAATGGCGTATAGATCCAAACTTATTTATTCTCTACGGAGGGCAGAATAAGGGTAGGAAAGCTTCAAAAGTGTCCATCGCAAGATGGATCACTACCGTAATAGCAGATGCCTACCGGGCAGAAGGTACTAACGTTCCAGAGAGTCTTAAGGCCCATTCCACTAGAAGTATCTCAGCTTCCTGGGCAGAAAGAGCGGGAGCTTCCCTAGATCAAATTTGTAAAGCAGCAACTTGGGCCAGACTAGACACATTCTGTAAGCATTATAAACTAGACTTACTCTCAGGTCAACGTACTGCCTACGGCAGAAAAGTCCTGCAAGCAGTAATCCCACCCTAAGGAGTCTTCTTTGGTACTCCCCATGGTGCTGTCAGGAGGGACGTCCTGGGAAAGTAGGTATTACACCTACCGGTAATTATGTTTCCAGGAGTCCATCTTGACAGCACTGGTAGTTCCCTCCCTATAGACTGTCATATGCTGTAATATGATTGTTTAATAAAGTGTTATGAGCATTATCCATGTCTTGGTTCTTGTTACAACACTGAGGGATGGGGGACGGGGTGGGCCTTAAAAACTCTCGTGTGTTTCCTGTCCCAGCATGGAGGAGGAGGACGTCCCCATGGTGCTGTCAGGATGGACTCCTGGAAACATAATTACCGGTAGGTGTAATACCTACTTTTGCCCATGCAGATAGTGCTTACGAAGAATGCTGCGCGGTCTTACTGGATCAGTCAGTGTACATGGGTTGTCATTTTGATCTGGGCAGCACCCATACATGATAATCATGCAGTGTAAATGTACCTTAAGGTCCTTTATTCAAAAAAACAGAACAAATAGTAATCATTTCCAGTGGCAAATTACAAGCGGAGGACTTAACTTGAGTTATTTTCTTAAGAATGTTAGAACCTGATGGTTTGCCTATCCCAAAGAGGAGGGTTACTTGCAGATAGTGTTGGGGAGAAGGACAATTATTAGAAAAAACTTTTTTTTGTTTGGTAGTTGTGTCTGTAGACCTAATGCTCCAGGGTGTGCTGGATGATCAGTAGACAAATCCGTCGGCCGACAGATATCTACTGTATATGGTTAGCTTTGTTGTAGAGATTTGACCCAAGAACTAATTCAAAAGTATATTGGGATTTGTAAAATTGGATAACAGTCTGCTTAACTTTATATTGGTTGTACCATGTGTAGATGTTACCCCTTATTCATGGTATAGGTGATATATGCTATATGATATAATAGCTTGCGGTCTGACCAGGCTGATCCTCCACTGATCCTGAGGATGAAGGCTCTGAAGAACACTATGTGAATGGAGCCATGCACGCCTCCAGTTTGTATTGCACACTTTTGGTCCATTAATTCTTAATGGGAGTGCCGAAGACCACCTGAACATTGCGCCCAGCTATCTCTGGTGGTCCCATAGAGAGTGACGGGAGCAGAGGCGTGCATAATCAACTACCGGGCTATTCACATGGGGTACAGAAATGAGATGACTTCCAAGCTACAACTGCTTTAAGAAACGGCACCACCCTTTTCCTTGGGCTGGGTGTGGAATTGTTGAGACATTTTTGTGTCACCTGACAGGTTCCCTTTAAGTAAATGCATTAGTGACTGCTCATTGACATGGCGCTGTTTGTTGGGTGGGGTTGTGGAGGGATTGACATTTTCTCTCGCCTTATTTCCTACCTCAGAATTAAGAGGTACTCTAATCTACGTTCTTATTAGCGCCGGTATCCTTCATATGTTCATGAAGTTACCTGCGTATAATAAGTAATGATTGTTCCAGTTGAAGTGACAGCACGGCAGCACTCTGAGGGGGATGGATACGGCGAGTGGGTGTATAGTGGGCTGCAGTGTTCTGCCGTGTTTGTCACAGTGCATGACATTTCAGTCTTCTTACAAAATGGAAAATAAATGATACAGCTGCGACTGTCATTCTTCATGAAGTGGGTGCGCGTGGATATCCCTAATTGAACCTCCTTTGATGTCCCTTTTCTCCAGCTGTGCACTACGCCTGTTGATTCTCCTCAGAAATTTGTTGAACAGATGTCAAAATGCTATAGACTCGATGCTTCCCTTCATGGTGATAGAAAATTATTTAATAGCGTGGGCTTGTTTGCTTGGATTTATGTCTGAGGTAAATTACGCAGGAGAGAAACAGCTTATAATTACCAGCACGTGTTATCATATTAGACGTTCGTTCTTCCTGACTTCCTAGCTGTGCTGCGTGTGATTCCTCTATACTTGATGCTTGATCTGAAAGCAATAACTGGTAAAATCTAATTTTTAGCGTTTTTTGCTTGTTTAATATTTTATTAAATCTGGAAGGTGTCTTATCATTTTCTATTTCTCCAAAAGCCACAGCCTCTGTCCACTTACTGTGTGCTCATACTGAGTAAATTGTACTTAGGCCGGGGTCACACTAGCGATGAATACGGATGAGTGCTCTGCGATAAAGCATTGCATAGCACTCGGACCAGTATTCACCTATGGGGCAGCTCCCATAAGCGTTTTTTTTCTCGGCCATTTTCAACGTGTGAGTGAAATCGCAGTATGCTGCGATTGTCACCGACACTTGGACGAGTCTCGGCGCACTCGCACCCATATAAGCCTGTGGGTGCGAGTGAGAATGCATGATATCCGAGTGATGAGCGATATACGCTGACCCCGGCAATGGGCGAGATGGAGAAATTACCTCCGCCTCCTCCACAGCTGTGCTCAGATCCGCTCTGTGCGAGGGGCTCGCAGCACAGTCGCATGACATTCGGCTGCCGCTCGCAGCAGAGCAGGAGCCGAGGGTCATTAGCATATCGCATCCGATGCTCTCACATTGGATGCCATACGCTAGTCTGACCCCGGCCTCAAAGGGAATCTATCAGTAGGATCATCCCTCCTAAACCGTCTACATAAGCATGTAGGTCAAAGGAAGCTGGATAAAAGAATAACTTGATATATGCGATCCGATGTCTTATTTCAGAGAAATCCACAATTTTTATTAATATGTAAATGAGCTGTTAAGATCTATGAGCTAGTCATAGATCTCCTTGAGGATCCGCCTTCAGAGCTTATTTTAAATAAAATAGGAGTTGCCATTGTGAGCTAAGTAATGGCTGACATTTTGCTCTCATAATCACACACAGCTCTCCAGTGAGATCCGAGTTAGGCTACTTTCACACATCAGGTTTTTTCCGACAGGCAGGATCCGGCTATTTTTTAGTAAAAAACCGGATCCGGCGAAATCTGCCGCCGGAACCGTTTTTTCCTCATTGACTTTTATTAGCACCGGATCGCGCTGCATGGCCTCCCGTTTCTTCCATTTTTTGCCGGATCCGACTAAAATTTTAATTCTGGCGTCTGGAAAAAACGTCTCCAGTAACGTATTTTGTCTGTGGCGAAAAACTGGACAGCGCCGGATGCGGCGCTTCCAGCTTTTTGCTACAATGGAAGTCTATGGGCGCCGGAAAAAGACTGATCTTGTCACCGGATCCGGTTTTTAAGTCTGAGCATGCTCAGATCCAATTGGCCAGCCCCCAGGAAACAGATCATCGTTTGGGAGCCTCCCGTGGCCGTTTTTAAAAACCGGATCCGTCGTAAAACGGACGAAACAGATGGAAAACTGATTAAACAGATCCGTTTCATCAGTTTTTCCACAATTTACGCCGGATCCGTCGCTCCGGCGTGACGCCAGATCCTGTCTGGCGGAAAAAACCTGATGTGTGAAAGTACCATTAGTACTGTACAGCAGAGCTGACAAAGTGAAAAGTGAAGTTTCTGATTACAAATATTTGCCGCAGCAATCGTCATCTCATAGTTCTGTCAGCTCTGCTGCAGAGCTGTGCCTGGTTGTAACCAACACAGTACAGAAGAGTTGAATCTTGTCTCATTGCAAACACATTTGCAGCGCTATTGGCTCTGCTGCACTGCCCTTCCCCCGTACACTGGCTACTAGAGTTGAGCGATACTTTCCGATATCCAAAAGTATCGGAATCGGAATGGTATCGCCGATACCATTAAAATATCGGCGATACCCACGATACCGGAAGTCCCATGTAAGTCTATGGGAACAAAATATCGTAACTAAAAAAACCCCATTCTTTCCTTGTAAACACTAAATATACACACATAGAATACATATATATATATATATATATATAACATGTCATTGTGACATATATATACATATATGTATAGTTTATACACTTCTACATAGTAAAATATCCTCTGATTCAATTGCCGGGTAAAGCCGGCTTCTGTGAAAAGACAGAAGCACTCGACATGAAATGACACTTGGTGTACATAGGGTCAACCATGTCTTTTCATGTCCTTTGCTATCTAATTTGCACAAACAAATCAGTCTATGTGTGCAAAATTTCACACCTGTAGGGGTTAATTAAAGGTGTAAATTCGTTGTAAAAAAAACGGACTTTTTTGCTACGAATTTACACCTTTAATTAACCCCTACAGGTGTGAAATTTTGCACACATAGACTGATGTAATTGTTTGTGCAAATCAGATAGCAAAGGACATGGTTAACCCTATGTACACCAAGTGTCATTTCATGTCGGGTTCTGCATTTTCACAAAAGCCAGCAATTGAATTAGCGGCTATTATACTATGTAGAAGTGTATGAACTACAAATATAAATAAATATATATATATGTGTACAAATAATACATTGTGTTCATATATATATTTCACAAATTCAATGACATGTTGTGTTATTTATATATATATATATTATATTATATATATATATATATATATAGTGTTAAAATTGCTGAAAAAAAATGCGTGGGCTCCCGCCCTATTTTCGCAACCAGACAGACAAAGCCAGTGAGTGGGGCAGATAATAATAGCCCAGAGAGGGACCATTATTTTTGCCCCCCCCCGGCTACTAACATCTGCCCCCAACACCCCAGGAAAGACAAATCTATAATTAGATTCGCCCTTTCTGGCACTTTGCCCGTCTATTCCCATTGCCCTGTAGCGGTGGCGAATGGGTTAATATGGGGTTAAAGCCACCTTGCTATTGAAAGGTGACTTCAAGCCAGGTTAATAATTGAGAGCTGTCAATTAGACAACTATCAATTATTAATCCTATTGCATGAAATAAAAATAAAACACACACACTTTAATTAAAAATCATTTTAATGAAATAAAGACACATGTTTTTGACCATCTTTTATTTTACTGCAAAAACCATTTCCTGTAATAAAAATAAAATAAAAAAGCAAAATTATTCTTACCTATCCCATGCACAGTCAGGTCCCACGGTGTAATCCTTCAGAAAGGGTTAATGTTTACTGCAGGGACCGCAGCTATTGCTGCAGCCTCACAGTAAACCCCCAAATGAATGAGTTCCTCTCCTGGCTGACAGGAGAGTAAAGGCTGGGTGTCACATAACGATACACCAGCGATCCCGACAACGATATGCACTTGTCAGGATCGCTGGTGTATCGCTACATGATCGCTGCTGAGCTGCCAAACAGGCAGCTCAGGCAGCGATCTGGGACAGCGACACTGCGGGTAACATCGCTTAAGGGCCCGTCTCACATAGCGATATCGCTACCGAGATCGCTGCTGAGTCACTAGTTTTGTGACGCAGCAGCGAGCTCACCAGCGATATCGCTGTGTGTGACATTCAGCGACGATCAGCCCCCCTGCTGGGTATCGCTGATCGTCGCAGAAATGTCAGGACCTTTTTTTGATCGCTGGTTTCCCGCTGACAGGCACGCATCGCTGCGTGTGACAGGCGGGAGACCAGCGATCCGCTGGTAACCAAGGTACACAGCGGGTTTCCAGGCACCGCGCAGCGCTTGGAAACCCGCTGTGTACCTTGGATACCAGCTCCCTGCATCAGGGCGCTGGTATCCAAGGTACACAGCGGGTTTCTAGGCACAGCCCCGCGCCTGGAAACCCGCTGTGTACCTTGGTTACCAGCGGATCGCTGGTCTCCCGCCTGTCACACGCAGCGATGCGTGCCTGTCAGCGGGAAACCAGCGATCAAAAAAAGGTCCTGACATTTCAGCGACGATCAGCGAACCCGGCAGGGGGGCTGATCGTCGCTGAATGTCACACACAGCGATATCGCTGGTGAGCTCGCTGCTGCGTCACAAAACTAGTGACTCAGCAGCGATCTCGGTAGCGATATCGCTATGTGAGACGGGCCCTTAAGTGGAAAGCTTAATTGATTGCTTTCCACTTTCACTTCAGGTCAGCCAGGGACACAATCTAGTGACGTCAGAGGGAACTGATTAACAAAAATAGGGGTTCCCTTCGAAAAAAAAATGGCGTGGGGTCCCCCCTATTTTTGTTAACCAGCCAGATGAAGCAGACCGCTGAGGCCTGGATTTTCAGGCTGTTAAGGAGCCAAGATCCATGGACCTTGCCAGCCTGATAATACCAGGCCACAGAAGTCTGCATATCTTGGCTGATTAACAAAAATAGGGGATCCCCTCGAAAAAAATTGGCGTGGGGTCCCCCCTATTTTTGTTAACCAGCCAGATGAAGCAGACCGCTGAGGCCTGGATTTTCAGGCTGTTAAGGAGCCAAGATCCATGGACCTTGCCAGCCTGATAATACCAGGCCACAGCAGTCTGCATATCTTGGCTGATTAACAAAATAGGGGATCCCCTCGAAAAAAATTGGCGTGGGGTCCCCCCTATTTTTGTTAACCAGCCAGATGAAGCAGACCGCTGAGGCCTGGTTATTTCAGGCTGGTAAGGATCCAATATCCATGGACCTTGCCAACCTGATAATACCAGGCCACAGCAGTCTGCTTAGCTTGGCTGGTTAACAAAAATAGGGGATCCCCTGAAAAAAAAAACGGCGTGGGGATCCCCCCTATTTTTGTTAACCAGCCAAGTAAAATGCAGACTGCTGCGGCCTGGTATTAAAAGACTGTCAAGGCCCATGGATTTTGTCCCTCAACAGCCTGATAATACCAGGCTACAGCAGCCCCACATTTGGCGCATCAAAAGATGTGCCAATTGTGGCACTTTACCCGGCTCTTCCCACTTGCCCTGTAGCGGTGGCAAGCGGGGTAATAAGGGGTTAATGTCACCGTTGATTGCACGGTGACAATAAGCCCGGTTAATAATGGAGAGGTGTCAATAAGACACCGATCCATTATTAATCCCAAAGTTTTTAAATGTTTAAAAAAAAGACACAGCAAGAAAAAAGTCTTTTAATGAAATAAAAGAGACAACACAGTTTTCATTAATTTTATTATACTCTCATTCCTGCGACGCCATCGATCTCCTGTAAAAAAAGAAAAAAAACAAATCAACAGTATACCACCTGTCCGACGCAGTCCATAGTAACGACAGTCCCACGACGATCCAGCTCTGCTACATCGCAATGACAGGCAGAGCCTGTCATCGCAACGCAGCACAGCTGATTACCTGCTTCCCCGGCGGTGACGTCATCGGACTGACTGCTTTACGGCCGGGATTACCCAGCAGTCACTGCAGTTATCGCGAGAAACTGCATGTGACCGCCGGGGAAAGAAGATTGCGGCCATGAAGCAGTCCAGCCCGTGACCGCCGGAGATCTTCTGCCAGGTAAGTGCCGCTGACTCCTGACAGACCCGACCGACGGACACTGACAGTGACAGTGACAATCCCGATTCCGGTATCCGATATGACGAAAATATCGGAACTCGGAATCGGAATTCCGATACAGCCAATATCGGCCGATACCCGATATTTGCAGTATCGGAATGCTCAACCCTACTGGCTATCTGTGAAATGGAAGTTGAGGGACTGAGAAGAGTTCAGTGCAAATGTGTTAGTACAACAGAACTCTGTCTCATTACAGTGTTAGCTCTGTGTTAGTTGTGAGCTCACTGCAAAGCTGAGTGGCAGCATGAGTGTAAAGTGTCAGTCATTACATGTCTCACACTGGTAACTCTCCCTTTCATTTAAAATAACCTCTGGAGACTGATTCTCCAGGAGATCAGTGTTCCGCCCATAGATCTTATCAGCTCATTTACATATAACAAAAACCTGGATTTCCCAGGAGTAAGACACCAGATCGCAGATTTCAAGCCATCCTCTTATGACCTACATGCCCATGTAGGGTCTTAGGAGGGTTGATCCTACTGATACATTCCCATTTATAGAAGCACTCCTACTAAGATTTTTAATCATTAAATGTGTGTATATGAGCATGCAATGAAGTGAGTGTATTAATATACTCACTACTGCTCTCTCCGGTGTTCTACTCTGCTTTTTGGTAACATCACCACTCTGCAGACTCCCCGGGCCCTGCTGTGCTCTGGGCTGTTACAATGTAAGTCTATGGAGCGTCAGGACGGGCCACGGTAGGCTAGCATTGTAGAAGACTTCTGGCTCAGGCATAGACTGAGTCGACATTTTGCAATTGAGGTGACGTCACTTAGAAGTGGAGCAGAACGGTGCTGGATCCCGGAGTGAGCTGCGGTCGGTGAGTATATTAATACACTCACACTACACTACATGCACATTATACACACACTTAATAAATAAAATCTTGGTGGAAGTACTTCTTTAAAACTAGCATATTCTCCAGCTCTGTACAGAGATGCGTTTTTAGGGCAAGTACAAGTGGCATCTTTTTCACGCAAGTTTTTTTCTGAAACCTGTCTGTTTACATACTAAAAAAAACAAAAAATGATCATAATATGCACAGCAATAGTAAAACAACTAGTCACATCTTTTAGCCACTTCAGGCTTCAAAAGCATAAACCTAGATGTCCGTATAGAGGGAGTCTGCACTTGATTCATTCTGTCCATGACTTGGGCGGCATGAATCATCTGAAAGGTTTCCAGCTGGGTCAGGATGAGTTATACACAATCTCATACAGATATGACCGCATTGTGCGGGAAGTCGCTGGAGATATTTATGAAGCACACAATGGCATATGTTGCACATAAGCTTCCAGATGCATGGAAAAAAAACTGCAAAGTATACATGTTCGTGCTGAATTCTTCAGTGCTGATTAGTGTAGTCAGTAATACAGTCAAAAGAAAAACCCACAAAGTATACAGCCTGAAGAAGAAGAAAAGGGCAATCCTTTTAGCAAAGTGTGCAGCTGTGTGCATGCTCAACTGCGGCTCCATTCATTCCTTACGAGGCTGTTGAGCGCTGCTCTCTGCTTTTTCCAGAAGCCCTATGGAGAATGAATGGAGTGGAGGTCGGGCATCTTACCTCTTGTTCCATTTTGTAAAGAGAATGAAAGTGCGCGGTCAGGGATAAAAATTCCCCATTCTGCCGATCGGTGCACGTCACAGCAGTTGGACGCCCACTAGTCAAGGGGTTAGGGTATGGCTTGGTTTCACTGTACATCACCTTCTAAATATCCAAAGGAAACCCCGCTTCAGTTATTGCCTATTGGACTGCCAAAGGTAGCAGAGCATTTTACCGATCTATTTGTTGTCAGTCCCATAAGCATTTAATGACTTTAGCACACATACAGAGCCACCTGTCCAGTACAATGGGACGTTTCGGAGCAATCGGGTAGTGATCACCAGTCGTGTGGATTCTATGATGGAAATAACCTGTTTTTTAAAATGCGTTTTATAAGGCTGATTTCACACAACTAAATTTCATTGGACTCTGGTCCCCGACTTTAATATTATTATGTGAAATGGCCAGTCTGTACATTATCTCTGTATTTGGACCACAAAACACGGATGTATGAAACGCTTTATTTACAAGAGAACTGGAAACCCCACTTTACTGTAGACACGTGAATGACCACTTATTGATAATGGCTACACAACCTTGCTTATCTGCCCAGTATTCTACTTCCTTGCATGTCCTTGCCCTTAACCCTGCATCAGGCGCAATAGACCTGACAGGCACAGCCCACACATTTTTGTTTCCCGATCCTCTCTGAGACGGAAGGGGGTACCACCACCCAGTACCTTCCTATCCTTAGGTATCTGTTTTACCGCTGTCCTCGTGGAGAGCATGTGTGCCCTCTTGGGCTCATTGCGCCATGAAGTTATCATTTTTGAAGGTTCATACTTTCTTGCTTTTTTCATTACAAATGTTTATTTTTGTTTTATGAATGAAAAATGTAAAGTTTGTGGCTATTTTGTAGAAATAAGTAAGGTTTTCTTACAAATTAGAGGGTTTTGGCGGTACTTGTGAAATTTGGGTACTTTTTTTTTTTTTTTTGCATCTGATTTTGTGCACTCTTTTAATACATCCCTATGAAGGTCACTGATTTCTTTTAGAGCCCAGAAATTGAGATTATTAGATGTCATAGGTGGTTTTCTAACCTGTGCCTGTCAAGGTTAAACGTGCAGATGATTATGATCACTGATCTTTTCTTAAAGAAAATAACCTACCGGTATTACCTGTTTACTATGCAAAAATTGCATTACCGTACCTTTTTGTTTGCTTGATTAAGTTCTGTGTTTTCCGCTATACTATGCCCTGAATCCAGAAACGCTTTGCCAAGGTTTCTGCTGCCAGACGGCAATCTGTAGAGGTTACAAACACTTCTCCATTGTTTCTGTGGAGCCCAGAGGGATGTTTCGTAAATACAGAAGTAGGAAAAATGGTTGTGATAATTATGAAGAATAAAGCCTGCTATGATTTTTTTAAGATTTAGGTAGAAGATTTTTTGCAGTGAGATGTATTTGCCATTGTAGCATTTTACTACACATTTGAAAAAATGCTAAAGAATGCTAGGTGTGTTTGGTTCTAAAAAATCAAATTGACGAAGGGGAAATTTGTGGCTCTTTTCTTCAACATTCTTTCCGGTTATTCACCTTCTGATTATTTTCCAGCAATGCTTCTTTTATATCCCACAGAGAAAATTGTCAAAGCTGGTGCAAAAGAAAAATTTGAGCATGCGCCTATACACTGTGTTCCAAATTATTATGCAAATAATATTTTCTCAGATTTTCCCAAATTACCTATATGAATTTCAGTCATTGTAATTTTCCAGTCAAATAACTATTAGAGTACAATTGAAAGGTTTTTGTACAAACTGCCTATGATAACATGTATTTTTTAAAAAATCAAACACTCAAACTGCACTCAAAATGCATGTTCCAAATTATTATGCACAGCAGAGTTTTCAACCTTTTCATTTTAATAAAGAACAAAAAAATGGTCATTTTTGAAATTATAAGAATTAGCAGGTTCTTACAAACTGAAATCAAACAGTTTTCAACTCAAAACTTTATTCTAGGTGATGTTACATTTGCACATAGGACCCCTTTATCGAAGGAGCTTCTGAACTCTCTCATCCATTGAATCTGTCAGGTTTTGGATGGTTTCTGCTTCAATTGTTTTGCATGAGGACAGAATACCTCCCAGAGCTGTTGCTTAGATGTGAACTGCCTTCCGCCATCATAGACACTCCTTTTGATGATGCTCCAGAGGTTCTCAATGGGGTTGAGGTCAGGGGAGCATGGGGGCCACACCATAAGTTTGTCCCCTGTTATGCCCATAGCAGCCAGAGATGCAGATGTGTTATGTGCAGCATGAGACGATGCATTATCATGCATGAAAATGATCTTGCTGCGGAATGCACGGTTCTTCTTCTTGAACCATGGCAGGAAGTGCTGCTTGAGAAATTCAACATACACTATGGAGTTCATCTTTAGACCTTTAGGGATCCTAAAGGGGCCGACAATCTCTCTCCCCATGATTTCAGCCCAAAATATTACTCCACCTCCTCCTTATTGGCGCCGTAGCCGTGTTTGCATGGGGTGTCCATCAACCAGCCATCCATCTGGACCATCGAGCGTTGCACGGCACTCATTGGTGAACAAAACAGTTTTGAAGTCAGTCTTCATGTATTGTTTGGCCCACTGGAGCCATTTCTGCTTGTGTGCAGTGGATAGAGGAGGTCGACATGATGGCTTACGCACAGCTGCAAACCTCTGAAGGACCCTGCATCTTGTTGTTCGGGGGACGTTGGAGGCACCAGAAGCTTCAAAAACTTGTCTGCTGCTATGACAAGGCTTTTTTGCCGCTGCTCTTTTAACCTGACATAATGGCCTGTAGGAAAGAGTCCTCAATTTTCCCTTATCAGCACGCACACGTGTGTACTGTGAATCAGCTACATACTTCTTGATAGTGCGATGATCACGATGAAGTGTCTTGGCAATGTTGATTGTAGCCATGCCTTGACCTAAACACTCCACAATTTGTTGCTTCTCAGCAGCCGACACATCCTTTTTCTTTCCCATTTTGGCAGAAAATGTAGGCTGCTTAATAATGTGGGACAGCCTTCTTAAGTAGTCTTGCCTTTCATTGGACACACCTGCCAAACTAATTAGCACAGGTGTCTGCAATTGCTTACAGTGATATAAAGAGCCCTGACACACATCACCATCAATGAGTTTAACTGACAAACAAAAAAAAATCTTACCTTATCACTCCTAAACAATTTTTGCATAATAATTTGGAACACAGTGTAGTAATCAATGATATTCTAGTTCTCATTTTAAAGATTTTTCTTTTTTTTTTTTTTTCTTTTTAATGAAATCTGTAACCCACTTTTTTCTCGGCTGCAGAGCCTTACAAGTCAACACCTCCAATGTATCTAATTGATGTTGGAACATGTCTGTGAGGGTACGAAAGCCCTATAATGTGGCCATTGACTGACGCGTGTACTACTTCAGAGCTGAAAGCAAACTTCTACCAGTGTCGGAAATGTTACAGTAAAAAATACATGGCACTGTTTAGATGAGCTGTATCTGCATTTTGAGCAGTGGAGGTCACCTTTTTAAGACTGAAAAAAAATATTAAAAATAGCCTAAGATTTTAATGTAACCTAATAAAAGAAGAAAAAACAGGTCACTCCTTAGTCTAGATATCCTTATGAAATGAATAAGAACGGCAAAACCACCAAAAGTGTAAGGTAGTATGCTCACCTTATGGAAATGTGCTGCGAACAGGCACAGTGCTGCAAGAAAAGGTAAATTTGCAGTTAGACGCAAAATTCCGATATAATATATGTATTATAATAAAATAGGAAAACAAAAAACCCTAATGTCACTGCTGATTTAAACAGATTGCCTTTCACATAATTTGCCCTGGCTTCAGTTTGTTGAAACATCAACTGGTCTGTACTCCCCTTCCCCGGGTCCACGGGCGATGTCGCTGATCCAGGTTGACATGCCACGTGCTGATTCACGTCAACTGTGTAGCACCACGTGATCGAGGTGGCATTCATCTACACTGGAGAGCCAGCGGAGCTCACTAATTGACTGTCGACTAGGTGAGAGTCCGACGCCTGACCCAATTAAGTCTGCAAATCGAATTAAAGACCCGAGCCAGCAGGCATCAACTTTATGTGACCTGTCGACATGAAGTCGGCGCCGCTCACAATTTCAGAGACCTGGAGCAGCGGCAAACACTTTCTGGTGGACCTGGGAAAGGCGAGTAAAACAGGGTGTTGAGAACAGCGGCCAGGACAAATATTATATGAAAGAGGAAGATGGACAGAATAGTTTTATCAGGTTTATTATAGATAAAATGTGCTGCATGTTTTGGCACTGGAACCAGTTCCTTTTTCAGGATAGGTATTCCTTAAAGGGGTTGTCCCTCGAGCAGAGTTCACTTTTTAATCAATAGATCTTTGAATAAAAATAGTTTCCACAATTGGGTGTGTTTTAAAAATAAAAAAAACAACAAAAATGTTCCTGTGCTGGGATAATCTTTATAAAAGTGCCCCTGCTATGTACTGTGTAGTGGCTGTGTCTGACCGTACAGGAAGAAGGCTCTGCTTCTTGACTTATCGTAATCATCCACTTTGTCTTAGGCCTGAGGAAGGCACTGGTCCAGTGCCAAAACATGAAGCCTATTTTATGCTAAATAACCCTGTTTCCATATATCTTCAGCGCCATTGATTACGCTCTCCTCCTTTTTAAATATATCTATACATAGGTTTAGTGAGAGGGGGGAGCACTACTTACTCTCCTCTTCCTTAAAAATTAACTAAGTTTAAATCAACAAATCATTGTTCCAGGAATAATACATAAAAAGCCAGCCACATGGACTTCCTAATTTTACTTCTCCTTTTAACATAATTTGATCAATGCTCAAATACACAGTAATCTTCTTTTATCTATCATCAGGCAACCGGCTAGAAGAAGCTCAATGTGGGAAGATGCTGACCGCAGAAAGAGGGGTCGTGGAGGAATGGTTGTCAGAATTTAAGGTATTTATTCTTTTAGAATCCCCTTTCCTTCACCTGTCTCAGTGTAAATGATAATGATTATTCTTCTTACCTTGTGTCGTAGTTATGCACTTTGACTTTTTTTGTTTTTTTTAATGTATTTGTTCAGACAGTATTTGTCTTCATTCTATCATTTTAAAATGGAAGGATTACTTAAAGATACGTATTAGATGGCAGTCGGACGAGCGATGCTTCTGCCAATCGTTCGGCCAACAGTCTTTTCTCGGCCCGCTCATTCAGCCGTGCGCTCCTGTATTTTCTGAAAAGGCCGCTGGCTGACACATCAGTCAGCTGCTTATCTCTGGGAGAACAATACGATCTGCAGTCGACTAGCAACCCCTAACACGTTTGTCCCGTCACACTTTTCAATGTCACAGCGATCACACCAACGATACGACGTGGATGGGATCGCTGGGACATCGTTAGCTGATTGCTGGTGAGCTGTCACATAGGCAGACTCGCCAGCGATCAGGACCAGCGAGCACTCTGGTATCCAATGTACACATGGGTAACTAAGCACCGCGCCGCACTTAGTTACCCGATATGTACCCTAGATACCGGCTCCCAGCTTCTGCTGTAGACCGCTGAGAGCTGGTATCCAATGTACATATCAGGTAACTAAGCACCACGCGGCACCTAGTTACCTGATACGTACCCTAGATACCGGCTCTCAGCGCTCTACAGCAGAAGCTGGGAGCCGGTAACAAGGGTACATTTCGGGTAACTAGGTACAGCGCGGTGCTTAGTTGCCTGATATGTACATTGGATACCAGCTCGCTGATCGTTGGTCTCCCGCTGTCACACGCAGCGATGCGTGCTGGCCAGCGGGAACCAACAATGAAAAAATGGTCCAGGACATTCAACGACTATCAGCGATACACAGCAGGGGGGCTGGTCGTCGCTGCGTGTCACACTAAGCGAGATCGCTGGCTAGTTCACTGTTGCATCACAAAATTGGTGACGCTTCAGCGATCTCGCTAGCGATCTCGCTTGGTGTGACGGGGGCTTTAGACCGTTGGCCCATCTAACAATATCGGCAGCGTGTATGGGACCCTTAAAAGTCCTGCAGAAATCATGCTGAGAAAACAGACATTAATCTCCTTCTGAACAGAGTTGTGATATTCTGCTCTGTGTACAGGTCACATCCAGCTTTTACTGAGGTGATAACGGCTGACCGGTGGTGTTGCTGGGACAAGTCATGACCTCCCGAGGAGAGGACCTCCATATAACAGTAGTGGACAAATTCTTTAAAGAGGTTGTCAGACTTGGTGGAGCAGTGCCAATCGGTGAAGGTACTCTAATTCTGGAACCTTTTCTTAGCCTTTTGTATCCCTCCATTCCAAAGTTATGCCCTCATTTCGCTCAGTATGCAAATTTTCCCTTCAACAAACTGGGCATATTGGCTTAAATTTTAAATGGAGAGTCATAGAAGAAGAAAACTTGTTCCAGAATCTGTGGCACAGCGCCAATTAGAGGAGATATACGATTTAATTTAAATAATCCAGTGAATAGGATAGGTTCTCTCTTATGAAATTAGTGGGAGGTCCAACAACAGACTCCTGGCACCCCCACCAACCAGCCGAAAGCTGCTCTGGTAGAAGGGGGGATATTCAGTGTATGGGGTCAGCACAGCATCCCCTACATTTTGTGGCCGCTGCCAAGTACTGATGGTTATCTGTTATTCTATTCAGCTTATCCCTCATTGATGACCTGTCTTACGGATAATTGATCAGCTGTTTAAAGGAAGCCGTCATTAGAAAATTACCTATTGTTTAAATCGTTTTCACGTGCTGCATGTTTTTTTTATTCTTAAATTTTTGCCAAACAGTGTTTTGTTTTTTTTTCTCCCCCCTCATATCAGTTTCTATTGAAAATGGGGTACCAAGCTCTTGTCAAGAGACAACTCCTTTAACAGCCATGGTGTGTTTATTTGAATTATGTAATGCAAAAATAAAACTTGTGGCTGTAACTTTCAGTGATGTTTCAATGATTGTATCTAGATTTGCAAAACTTTTTTTTTTTTTTTTTTTTAAATTTTAGTCATTAAATAACAAGGCCCATATCTCTGGATCCATTTGACCGATTAAAAAAAAAAAATACTGGGAAGCAGTGGGAATAAAATTAAAAGCAAAAAACTTGCCACTTCTGACCTGTTGACAGGTCCTCCTTTAAGTGCATGAGCAAGGCAGTTGAAACAGTACATTTAGCATAGTGTTTGGTATAGTAAGAACCAAGGTGAGTTGAGTATTTTACACAGATTCAAAATGGCATAACCGTTTGTGGAAGCCTGGCAGCTGTTAATAGTGTCTGTGGACAGGCTTAGCACAAGCCACTCCATTTATGAGATCCCAGGCATAGCTCTGTCCTTCACCTTTTAATGTCTGTACATGTATCTGGATTTACACAGGGACCCCTGGGCTGGGACCACAGAGTCAGCTGCCGCCTGGTGTAGCAAGCTGATGGCAAGAAGGATGGTCATGCGGAGTTGACACCAGAAGGTCACATCAGAGACCAAATCAGAACACAAGGGGGTGTGGAAAATAGTATCTGAAGTCCGAGAATGGGTTAAATCAGGATGATGCAAAATGGCAAAGAATAGGGCTTATAGACCAGGTGAGCAGAACTTATTAACTTGCAGTAGACGTCAGAGACCAAGGTGTTTAAATAGGAGACAGTGCTGTCAGGAAGGAGTAATCAAAACCGGACAAAAATTAACCCCATAGCGCCTTGATTAAACTGGACCAAAATTCCCAGTAATAAAACAGGACTGTCGCTTGCACGGGTCGCCAGCAACAAAGGCGCCCCATCTCCCAGTGGCCAAATCAGAAGTAGAAGGAACAGGTACAGATGTTACACATAACTTTGCAAAGACTGAACAACAATTAAATAAAAAAAAAATTTTTTATTACTCTATAAATGATTGTACTGCGTCTTTCCGATGTTATAGATGCATGCAAACTCACATTCAAATTGACTTGCAATTTGCTTAAGAATAAAAAGCTATTTCCTATGTCGCCTGTGGGGTTCTCGAGCATCTAAAAGCCTGTTTTGCTCTCTTAGCTAGCAGGATTATCATTCTGACTTGCACAATATGTTTTGTCTTTAGATTCTGCCTGAGGCGTCTATTACAAGTTATGCTGTCAGTCTGAAGCAGAAGACCACTTTGGTTTCTGAGCTTTATGAAGTTATTCAGGAGCCTCAGAGTGAGGTAAGTAGAAAATGGGAATTGGGTGGGAGTACCCCAATGGGGAAAAAATGTGTACTCTAAAATGCTAATCTTCTATAGAAGAACACAAATATGGCAGAATTCAATGTGGTTTGATTTATTGTGTATGAAAATCTGTTTCCCCAGTGCTGATCCGTGAGATGGAAGCTAATAAACCTGTAATATTACCTTATTCTAGCAGCGTGCATTTTGTGTGTGTGTGTGTATATATATTTATATATTATATATAAAAAAAAAGTAATTTCACATTAAAGAAGTGCTTCTTTGGACTTCACCACTGGAACTCACACTGATCATAAAGATGGGGGTTCTTAGTCCCCCAGTTCCCTAGGTTGAATAGAATAGCTGTCTTGCGTACGTCTCTTTACTCCAATCAGTGTGTTTGGGATTAATTGAGATATGTGATCTCTGTACACAGTCCCATGGAATTCGTATAGTGACCGTGTGCATGCATGACTACTATTGCATTCAATCTCATCAGAAAAGTGTGCTGCAGTATCTCCATTGTAGTGATTGGTAGAGCTCCGAGCAATTATACTTTTATCAGTTATCCTGTGGATTGGTCACAAATGGTTTTTCTTGGGATATTCTCTAAAATCGCATCGGTTAGTTGCCTTTATTGCTTCTTTTTTAAATGATAAAAATTCCAGCTGCCTGTGACGCCCTTGACATGGTGCTTACTAATCTTTACATTACAACTGGAGTCCACACTCCATAGACTGATGTCAAAATCAGTAGGAGCGACTGACAAGAAGCACTAGACACTCTGGCCCGACTCGTCAAAGCTTTCACACCAGAATTCTGGCAAACAAGCTTTAATATGTTGCTAAATTTAAGGGCCCGTCTCACATAGCGAGATCGCTACCGAGATCGCTGCTAAACAGCGATCTCAGCAGCGATCTCGCTATTTCTGACACGTACCAGCGATCAGGCCCCTGCTGTGAATCGCTGGTCGTGTCAGAAATGTCAGGACCTTTTTTTTGATCGCTGGTTTCCCGCTGACAGGCACGCATCGCTGCGTGTGACAGGTGGGAGACCAGCGATCCGCTGGTAACCAAGGTACACAGCGGGTTTCCAGGCGCTGCGCGGTGCCTGGAAACCCGCTGTGTACCTTGGATACCAGCGCCCTGATGCAGGGAGCTGGTAACCAAGGTACACAGCGGGTTTCCAGGCACCGCGCAGCGCCTGGAAACCCGACGTGTACCTTGGTTACCAGCTCCCTGCATCAGGGCGCTGGTATCCAAGGTACACTGCGGGTAACTAAGCGACGTTACCCGCAGTGTCGCTTGTACTGATCGCTGCCTGAGCTGCCTGTTTGGCAGCTCAGCAGCAATAATGTAGCGATACACCAGCGATCCTGATCGTTGTCGGGATCGCTGGTGTATCGCTATGTGAGACCCAGCCTTTAGGCATAACTGCTAATTACCTATCATTTGTACCTGTTGTCTTTTCCATTTGCAAAACAGCAGGATACATTGATTCACAATCAGTGTTGCTTCATAACTGGATGGGCTGATTTCACAGAAGTGTGATTGACTTTGTAGGTACATTGTGGTGTTAGTGTTCCCTTTATTTTTTTGAGCAGTGTATATATGTACGGGTGTCAGGAGATCATGTGACTTGTTTTCAGGAGGAAAAAATAAACTGATGGCAATGTATGACAATACATTTGCATACGCCCTTATTGACTGAATTGGTGTAAACGCAGATCTGTATTTCATCAAGGGCAGTTGAAATGGATATCTCAAATACAACACACAAATATGGTGTAAATCAGCCTGTCTGTGCAGCCGGCTGTGCTACACCGTTTCATCACCCGCGCAGCCGTTTCAGTAATGGTGTCCACGTCTGGTTGCCACAAACAGACTGGTATTCCCATCTCTGCCATGGAGATGAATGAGATGAGAATATCCTTTTTAATTGATAACATCTAAACATTTAATTATCTGACTTCAGAGTCACATAAACTGATGAGCCATTGCTAAAGATCAAATGAGCCAATGCGTTTCTTGACTTCTCCAGAGATGAGTCTGTTTACATGATCTGATCGATCTAGTGATCATTAAAACATTAATTCGCTCTCACATAATGAATTGTCACCTTACACATCCTCGTGTAGTGATTGGAGATAACCTTTTATCACTTCATGACTGCAATAACAGAGTGATGTCTGTTATTTTGCTTTATTGTAGTATCGATGATAAGGTCCTGAGTACAATGAAGTTAAAGGGGTCTTTGGCTGCTTTCTGTGAATTACATGGATAGCTCCATGGTATTAAAAAATAAAAATGTAATGTTATTTCTCACCTCTGATTGGCGCTGTGGTAGACCTGAACTCTTGCGGCCTGGTCAAAGGTCCAAGCAGCAGAACACTGTTATTAGCTTATTGCCAGGGGCTTCTAACCAAAAATAGTTTTCAAAAGCGGAAATGATTGAATTTGAATAGTTTTAATGGTTTTGTCAACTTCTAGTAACATTTGTTTTAGGAAACTGTAGGCAATAAATAATATGGCCGCCATTAAGGCTCAAACAGGGAATGTTACCAAGGATTTCAAGAGCCTTGGAACAACAAATCTGCCTCTAATTTTTCTACACACATAGGCAGTTTTGTGCTCAGGGTTTTTATGGAAAGATCAGGAGCAGATGTATCATTAGTGCAACATGGGCAGGAGGAAAGGGGAGTGCACTGTCACCTTCAACTTAGCAAGTAGGTCCTGTAAAACAGTGGTCCCCAACCTTTTTTGCACCAGGGACCGGCTTCAAGCAAGACCATTCTTCCATGGCCCGGCAGGGCGGGGATGGAGGTGTGGCAGGGGTGGGGCTTTGGTCATAAGGGGGCGGGGCTATGGACGGGGATGTAGTTTAGTATAGTGCATTCTTATCATTCTTATCTTATATACAAGGCTCTGCTCCCACCCTCTTATACATGGCTCTGCTCCCACCCTATATACATGGCTCCTCTCCCACCCTATATACAAGCTCTGCTCCCACCCTCTTATACATGGCTCTGCACCCTCCCTGTATACAAGGCTCGCTCCCACCCTCTTATACATGGCTCCACTCCCACTATGGCTCCTGCTCCCACCCTCTATACATGGCTCCGCTCCCACCCTCTGTATACATGGCTCCGGACCCCCCTGTATACAAGGCTCCCTCTCACCCTTATACAGGCTCCTCTCCCACCTATATACATGGCTCCTCTCCCACCCTATATACATGGCTCCTCTCCCACCCTATATACATGGCTCTCTCCCACCCTATATACATGGCTCCTCTCCCACCCTATATACATGGCTCCGCTCCCACCCCATATACATGGCTCCGCTCCCACCCATATACATGGCTCGCTCCCACCCCTTATACATGCGCTCCGCTCCCCACCCCTATACATGGCTCCGCTCCCACTATGGCTCTGCTCCCACCCTCTTATACATGGCTCCGCACCCTCCTGTATACAAGGCTCTGCTCCCACCCTCGTATACATGGCTCCGCTCCCACCCTCGTATACATGGCTCCGCTCCCACCCTGTATACATGGCTCGGCTCCCACCCTATATAGATGGCTCCTCTCCCACCCTATATACATGGCTCCTCTCCCACCCTATATACATGGCTCCTCTCCCACCCTATATACATGGCTCCTCTCCCACCCTATATACATGGCTCCTCTCCCACCCTATATACATGGCTCCTCTCCCACCCTATATACAAGGCTCCGCTCCCACTATGGCTCCGCACCCTCCCTTGTATACAAGGCTCCTCTCCCACCCTCTCCTGGGCTCCCCGTCATCCCATGTCATACTTACCCTCCTCGCTCCGTCGCTGGACTTCCCAGCATCCCTGTCGGCGCCGGCAGCTTCCTCCTTTGCGGTGAGGTCACGTAGTACCGCTCATTAAGGGCATGAATATGGATGCCACGCCTATGGGAGTGGCGTCGCGTCCATATTCATGCCCTTAATGAGCGGTACTACGTCACCGCTCAGCGCTGGATGAAGCTGACACGGCCGGGACAGGGATCGCAGCGGCGGAAGGTGAGTATCGATGATGGAGCCGGCGACTGTAGCTGTCACTACAGCGCTACAGCCGCCGGCTCCATGTGGGTCCAGCGTTCTGTGCCGTGGCTCCGCGGCCCGGCATCAGAACTGCTACGGCCCGGTGGTGGGCCGCGGACCGGCGGTTGGGGACCCCTGCTGTAAAAGACACAAAGATGGGCCCATATACTGAAGGAAGTAATTGTATAGGATCTTTACTCCAAATAACGAGTCTGTGAAAATTCATTCGCTGTGAATGTATTATTAAAATTCCATTGTTCTATGAATGCTCTCCTAACTTTTTTTTTTTTTTTTTTAAATGTTTCATAGGTGTGGGCCTATACGTGTTTCCAGTATGGAAATTGTTATAATCTTTACCAAGGGGGCGTTACTTACAGGGATAATCACACAGAGCAGCCCAAATACATGTCCCCTGAGAATACTGTGGTAAAAACCATAAAAATGATCATGTTGAGCGCACTAAAAATAAAGGCCTGGGGTCAGATGGTGGATTATGACAATAAAAAAAAATTCTAAATACTTCTTAGAGAAGTACAAAAAGAATAAAATAAGAGCAAAAATTTCCGTCTTTTGACCTGCTATAAATTTCTGCCCATAATGAATCCAAATGTAGGATCTGAGAAGTCACTTGTCTAATGCACTTTTACAGGGACCAAAAAGTCTTAACGAAATGGAGGTGGAAATATTGTTGTCACCAATTATAGGGATTCTTCTACTGCAAAAATTTTTTTGACATATCTGATACTCGTATCCTAAAGATAGAGATCTGGCACCTCCACCAATTGGCTGTTACCAGCTCTGTCAATGGTCAGATGTAAACCGTGTACGAAGCTGAATACTGCTGTTTCTTCAAGCTCTCTATCTCTGTCCTCTCGCCTCTCGGCCCTCGCTTCGTCCCTCTCTTCTCACTCTTTCCCTGGAACTCCAAAGATTATAACTGACCTCTGGGCAAAGTTGTAATTTAGCACCAGAAACGAACTGTCCGCTATGAACCCCAAACTTTTAAGTTGGGGTTCGCTCATGACTACTCCCATGTACTGCAGATCAGGTGTTATCCGAGCATGCTCTTGTGCTAACCGATGGTCTTCGGCCTGCTCGAAAAAAAATACATTCGAGTCCCCGCTCCTGCATGTGTTTCGGCTGTTAAACATCTGCGAGATATGCAGCCATGGGGACTAGAACATATTTTTTCAAACATGCCAAAGACATTGTTAGTACACGTGCATGCTCCGATAACTCCTGTTCCGGGCACATTCGCTCATCACTAATCAGCTCCTCTTTCGGGATAGTTCACAATTATGTATGTAGTGGAAATCCCCTTTGAGGCTCAATTTGGCAAACGTTTAAAAAAAAAAAAAATGACTTCCTTATAGTAAATATAGTAAATTCGCTGAAATATATGTAAATGATTTTCTTACTTCTACTTATAAAAAGTTTGTTTGTTGTGTTTTTTTTTTTTGGACAATGGTAATGTGTAAGGGAGAAACCAAAACTCCTATTTAAACCATATAAATCGTCATCCGAATATTACTCCTCTATGAATCATCGGGGTTTTTTTGGGCTCCACATTTTCAAAAGGATATTTGGAAGTTAAGAGTCAATTCCAAGGCTTCAACTAGATTATTACAAAGGATAGAAGTCCTCTCCGAGGATGAGAATTAGAAAAGTTGGGCTTAGTTTAACCTATAAATTAGATGGCCTCTGAGGCTCTTTTACTGTGTATAAATACATGTGTGGTCCTGTATTTATACATATGATTTATTCCTTTCAAAGACCTTATGAAGGACTAGGGGACATTCATTCTGAGTTGGAAAGGTGAGTGTGGAATGTAAATAGTAAAGGGTTCTTTACAGTTGGAGCAGACTGTGGAATTCCCAACCGCAAGATGTAGAAATGGTAGCCACTATAACAGAATTCAAGGGCTGGATGTGTTTCTCTCAACAAATGGTATTGTGGGTTATAATTAATTCTTGCGATAAAGAATACAGGTCCTTCTCAAAAAATTAGCATATAGTGCTAAATTTCATTATTTTCCATAATGTAATGATTACAATTAAACTTTCA
The DNA here is from genome assembly GCA_033576555.1 of Oophaga sylvatica. Classification (NCBI taxonomy): domain Eukaryota; kingdom Metazoa; phylum Chordata; class Amphibia; order Anura; family Dendrobatidae; genus Oophaga; species Oophaga sylvatica. Next base: position 56,784,077 of record JARQOD010000006.1, read on the forward strand.
TATATTTTAGATTCATTACACACCAACTGAAATTTGTCAGGTCTTTTATTGTTTTAATACTGATGATTTTGGCATACAACTCCTGATAACCCAAAAAACTGTCTCAAAAAATATAACATATTTCAACATCCCATAAAAATAAGTGTAATTTTTCAAAACAAACAAAAAAAACCAATCAAAAATAATGTTCAGTTATGCACTCAATACTTGGTCGGGAATCCTTTGGCAGAAAATGACTGCTTCAATGCGGCGTGGCATGGAGGGCAATCAGCCTGTGACACTGCTGAGGTGTTTGGAGGCCCAGGATGCTTTGATAGCGGCCTTAAGCTCATCCAGAGTGTTGGGTCTTGCGTCTCTCAACTTTCTCTTCACAATATCCCACAGATTCTCATGGGGTTCAGGTCAGGAGAGTTTGGCAGGCCAATTGGAGCACAGTAATAACAATGGTCAGTAAACCATTTACCAGTGGTTTTGGCACTGTGAGCAGGTTGCCAGGTCGTGCTGAAAAATGAATCTTGTAACTGGGTGAGCACGGTTGGACCCGTGTATTTTATTTGCACGCTAGCTATGTATTATATATATTTTGGCTGGTTAATTAACTTTTTGTGTAAGGCTATGGTGCATGTAAGTGTGGAATATGTCAGATCCTTACTCCATTTCTATAGGACTACCTAAAAACGGCTTTTTATAATGGGGGGCAGAACCATTAGGTTCATTTTGCCAGTAGATGGTTTGTGTGGTCAGAAAACAATTTGAAGGAGGATTTCCGTACTATGGAGCGGTGACATTGTAACGCTGTGATTGAGGTACAGACAGCTATCATTATTCATAAAATGTTTATTTTCTTGAACGAAGTGTATGTAGGTGGACGAGGTACTTTAAATCTCTGCGGCAGCTTAGCAACCCACCAAGAATTGTCGATGTTGAAAATTCTGCTTTTCTAGTGATACATTAGATTTAACACATTGTCACGCAGAATGGCCACAGTACTGTTACATAACAGTAACTTGTAATGCCTCCGTTCCCTGTCTTCTCTATGGTACTTATTGCTGTGAAAATCACAAATTTGCAAATATGGTTAAAATTGTCTATGCAGGACAGCAGAGGTTTTATTTTTAATAATTGTAGTTTTTAGTTTCGAAAGTTTTGTATTTATCATTTTCAGCAGTTTACCATAAAAAGGGAAAGGGGGTAAGGGAAAGGAAGGATAAAGAGGTAAAATCTGAGCTCAGAGTAGGGAACAAATAAACTGTACAGTATCATCAGTGACATTTACAGCATTTAGTATAATAAGGTTCCAGCTAGTCATTCTAATAAGTAGAGCAAGAGAACATATACAGAAGATGAATAACTCTTGCAATATTGATGTGATTCCGTACCAAACCTAATTAGGTCACCCTTACGGTCTTATTTTCCTTTCCACTGTTCTCCTCTTCTTCCTGTCGGGGCGAGAGGTATGGGGCTACATAGAGAGAGGGGTCCGATTGTTGGTCTAGCCAAGGGGACCAGATATTGAAGAAAAGCTCAAAACTATCAGTTTGTGTAGCTTCGATACGTTCGTGTAACATTAACGCATTTATTTTACTTTAAACATCCGGTAAAGATAGTACTGAGATCTTTCATTTAGAAGCAATATGTATTATCACAGTCGGGGCTACAGGAGTACTAGTGGGATAGACTGTTGCTTATAATGGAATTCTATAGTAAATTGGCTGATATGGCTATGAATTAAGACTGACAGCGTAATGACCCTATTCGATCAATAAAACATTAATTTTTTTTTTTTATAAACCACCATTTCCATTTATCAAAATCCGAAACATAAGATTAGTCTCGATTGATGCTCCATAACTCCAAATTAATCCCAAACAGAGATGATGGCATAAAAGGGTCGAACAATCAAAATAGGAACAAAGGCAGTAAAACAGCAGTAAATACACATAACCAGGTACCCAAGGGAACCCCTAATCTTCCCACGCATTGGAGAGCGACTATTTCATTAAATAAGGACCTTCTGATAATTCGATTGCTGCAGTTCCGGTCACGATCTTCAAATATTAGGTCTCAACGCCTTTCCCCATTTAATGTCTGGGGTTTAGGAGACAAACATAGACCCAGTCACTATAAAGTAAGGCCCCAATTTCACGTTGGTTTCTCACAGATTTGCCGAATTAGGCATGACGAGGACGTGGCGTGGATGTGACAACACAACTTGTCTAATTCATGACATGGCGTTTCCTACTCCAGAAATCTCACTTCAGTACCTGACTGCAGTTAGGTTTTTGGCGTAGCACAAAGGCGGACACCACTCGTCAGACGCTCCAGATTTATGAAGCGGCATGCTCCTCTCCATGAATCTGACTCGGTATGCCCCCTCAACAAGTCCAGGTGAACAACGCCTTTCTTGATGAATTGGGCCCTTAGTGTTTCCTCATTCAGAAGAGAAGGGTCAGAGCTAGAAATACCAATGTACTATATAACTGATGATGGCCAATTTTAGAGTGGACCTTTTCAGTGGATTTTTCTTTAAACTGCGTATTTTTTTTCACTAGTGCTGTATCGATTGTTCTGGAACATTTTTTCTATTTCTTTTCTAAACCCACATTAAAAAATTTAAAGTTATGCCCAGGGTCCTGTGGTTTATGCCCAGTTGATTGTGGGAACTTTACGTCCTTTATTACTGGGGACATAACTTTAAAATAGTGGGGCACAGAAGTAAAGGAAAAACTGAACTGTTGGAGGGACACGGTAAACTATGTGCAAGTGGCGCAAAAGCTCCTCATGAAATTAACCGAATGCACAGCAATGTCAGCACAACGACATTATTGTGCACATGTCGCGTCTTCTGTCATGTCTTTTACCCGCTTCAGGGTTTGTAAAACCTGAAGTAGTTAAAAGAAGTGACATGCTCATTCTTTGGGCGGCTTCTGCTGGGACGCTGTATGCTTTCTGTACTTAACAGTATAGAGTGCCTCAAGAATGAGGGCAAATCCGATGGCGGACCCACCTCGGTAAAATAACCGCCATTGTGTTCCTAAAACTGCTTCGCTTAGGGAAACTTGGCAGCTTCGTTGGCATCTACATGACATCATGTGCTCTTACCCTTAAAGGTTTTTTTAAGAATCTTTATTACGGCCTGATGGCAACATCCATATAATGGCTGCAGCACTTACATCACTAAATGATAATGAGTTGTTCCAAGTTCAGTAAAATTGCAAAGTTGTCGTGTTCCTGACAAAATGCTGGCCTAATGATGAGCCACTTTTGTTTTTGTGCATTAGATATGCACGTATACGAGCAAACCACACTAAAAAGAATACAAGTAAAACCCATGCACACACTCGTTAGATAGCAGTATTACATTGCTTTCATCTCCTTGAACATATACACGCTCTCATACACCTGGACATGCCTGTAATATCCTTCTTGTCAGGAGTTTGTGTTTCGTGTTGTATTTTGCCTATCCACAAATGTGACTCCTCCTGAGATGACTTTCTTTTTCTGTTTGCAGCTGCTAGAACCTGTCTGCCACCAGCTCTTTGAGTTCTATCGAAGCAAAGAGAAGAACCTGAGGACATTTACGCTTCAGTTCCTTCCAGAACTAATATGGTGTTACTTGTCAGTGTCTACCAGCAGGGACCTCCAGAGCAGTGGATGCATCGAGGCGCTTCTCCTGAGCATCTACAATTTGGTTAGTGTCTGCCAATTTACAGATTTCTATTTCTTAAAATAAATAAACTGTCATAAATAAAATCCTAAATAGCTTCAAACTGGTAATAACCAAGCACTGTAAATGTGCTTGGTCCTTCCTGAGCTTCACCCTGCACTGTTATCAATTACCTAAATGCAAAGTGAATGAACAAAAGAGAAATCTAAAGAGGTCAATTTTTGTTGTGACCGCCTTTGCCTTCAAAACAGCATACGAGCCTAATTTTTCTTGGTACATTCACATGCAGTTTTTGAATGAACTTGGCAGGAAGGTTGTTCCAAATGTCTTTGAGAACCAACCGCAGATCTTCTGTGGTTGTAGGCTGGCACAAATCCTTCTGTCTCTTCATGAAAACCCTCACAGATTCGATGATGATGAGCTCAGGCTCTGTGGAGGGCCATATCATCACTTCCAGACCCTTGTTTTCATTAGGAGATTTCTTAATAGGACAACAAGCCCAAACATACAGCCAATCAGGCACCCCATAATACTTATGCATGAGGATAGCAATGCCTGAATTTCTAAGTATTGAGGACACAATTAATACTGACAATCCCATACTCATTTGCTGAATGCAGCCCAACACATGCAAGGATCCTCCACCATGCTTTACTGTTGCTTACATGACCCTTTAGTATTGTACCGCTCTTCAGCCTCTCGGCGAACAAACTGCCTTCTCTTAGTATCAGATAGTTCACATTGTGTCTTATCAGTCCAGAGCAACTGCTGCAATTTTTCTGCACCCCAGGTGCAATGTTGTCATGTATAATTGATTTGCTAGGCCTTGTTTGGTATGGCTGTTTGGGCATAATTCTTCTTTGAAGACCACATCTGGTCAGACTTCACTGAGCAGTCGATGGGTGTAGCTAGTCTCACTAATTGCTGTCATTCCTGAGCTGATGGCACTGATGGACATCTGATTTCAAAGGGAACTAAGCATGATGTGTTGTTCATCTGCTGCACAAAGTTTCCTTGGCTGAACACTGTATATTTCGGTCCTCAACATTACCCAATTGTTCACAGCGGAAACGCACTAGAAATGCACGTGTTTTTTTAGATGCAGATTTTCCCCATCTGATGCAATTCTTTGTGGAATATCCACACATAAATCTTGGCGCACCCGCAAGAGAAAGTGACATGTTGCAAATTTCAAAAACACACTGCAGATCCGTTTACACAGCATAAAAAATAAAAAAACACAGTGGGCTTGAGATGTCTATAAATCCCATCCACTTTTATGGAACTTTTAAGACGCTGCGTTATTTACACAGTGAAAATCCGCAGCATCAGAGACTCATCGTGGCAATTTGACCTTAGGCTATGTGCATATGCAGTTTTTCGGGGTGTTTTTTGGAGAAAAACAGATTAGAAACTTTGCAAAACTCCTCAAAAACTAAGTTTCTGCTCCTAAAACTTGGAAAAAGTGCTTATGTGCACATACCCCATCTCAAGATGCAATAATTTGGAAATCCGTTTCATAAGCCCTCTATGGAGTAACTAAACTTATATTTTTACCATTATATATATTTTTTTACTGATCTTTGGAGGTCCAGGTCCTGAAACCTTCATGATTGCTGAGAAGCGCTCAGGTCGGGAGTCAGACCTGAGAGTAGTAATGATTCAGTAGAAAGTCTCTAAAGTCTTTCCTGTGTTCTGAAGAGAATTTAAGGGCCTAAAAAATGTATATTTATAAAAAATGTCTAATGTTTAGTTACTTTTACAATAGCAAGAAACGGAAAACTGCTAATGCAGATGCTGGTTTTGTAATCGAGCCAGACACTTTGGCTAAGTGTGTTTTTCTTCTTTTGTAATTGAGAGTAACTCTTAAGATTTAAATGATGGATGCTGTCAGTGAAAAATGGGAAAAGGATGATACCTTGTTTAGAATTGTAAAGAAAGCTGTCAGATCCATACAAAAAAGTTTCACCTGGGTTAGTATGATTGTGGACATATAAACTCTAGTATGGGGTAAATGGTGACTGCTGTGCTCATTGTCCTCAGTCCAGACCTCGGCAGAGAAGATTGGCAGCAGAAGAGGGCATAAAATTGAAAAAAATGTTCTCTTCTTTTGTGGTACTACTACAAGACCACAATCTCAAAGAATTTCCTTTATTGGTGAAGACTCACAATGATAACTTATTTTGAGCAATATTAATGAATAACAGAGGTTATTTGGGCGTACGTCTGTGAAACGACTCCTCATCTAGAATTGTCAGCACCACAAATAACATCAAAATAATTGTATTCTTTCCTGTTGACATTTTTTATGAGAAGTAGATTGCCTCAACCATTGAGATTTATAAAAATGATTCATATTAGTAATCACGGTGGCTCAGTGGCTAGCACTGCAGCCTTGCAGCTCTGGAGTCCTGGGTTCAAATCCCACCAAGGACAACATCTGCAAGGAGTTTGTATGTTCTCCCCGTTTTGCGTGGGTTTCCTCCCAGACTCCTAAGACATACTGATAGGGATCTAGATCACGAGACCCAATGGGGACAGTGGTGATAATGTCTGTAAAGTGCTGCGGAATATAATGGATGCTGCTATTTACCATATATACTCATGTATAAGGCACCGAATTTTGCCACGAAAAACTGGGTAAACTTATTGACTCGAGTATTAGCCGGGTATGCATTGTCCCCTCATCCCTATCCTGGTATGCATGGCTCCCCCATCCCTGTATGAATGGCTCCTTATCCCCTATCCTTGTATGCATGGTTCCTATATTAAAAAAAAAACAACCTACTTACCTTGCCTGCGCACCCTCGCTGCATCTGGTTCCAGCGCCAGCAGCTCTTCCACCCAGCGATCACGTGGCCCTGCTCATTAAGGTAAGGAATATTCACTCCACGCCTATGGGAGTAGAGAGGCTTGAATATTCATTACTTTAATTAGTGGGGCCACGTGATCGCTGGGCCAGAAGAGCTGCTGGTCCTGAACCAACAACATGCAGCGAGGGCGCGCAGAAAGGTAAGTAGGATGCGTGCTGGAAGCGGCACAGGCTTTAGCCACAGCTGCCGGCTCCTGCCTTCTGTGACCTTCTGTGCCGCTGCTCCCCATCCCCTGCCGCCTCCTGCTGTGACCTGCTGTACCGCTGCTCCCCCGCCGGCTCCTGCCTCTGTGACCCGCCACTCCCCCTCCCCCGCAATGATAATGGGACAATGACTCGTCTATAAGCTGAGGAGGGCATTTTCAGCACAAAAAAATGTGCTGAAAAACTCGGCTTATAGACGAGTATATACAGTAAGTGAGCAAAAGAAATATTCAGTTATGGTAACAACAGGCAAACTCCTCGGCAGAAGTTCTTTTCTCTGAATGGTAGATGTCCTCTTTCTACTGTGAAGAGTTAAAAAAAAATGTTTCCGGAAAATAAGCGCAAAGGAGAAGAGCCGGCAGCGAACTGCTTTACTTGATATGTCTTTTATTTAAATAAATGTGACAATACTCATGTCCTTCCTTAGAGGACATTTATTCCACTTCTGCCGCCTAAGGGTGATGTTCCTACGTTTCACTGGAGATGTGATGTCTACCACAAAGAGCAGTTTAGAGACGCAAAGCATGCTGCCCATAGTACTAGGGCTCATTCAGAGATGGTGGCTACAGACTTAATTTACTGTCTGTTCAGGGATTCTCGCCCCGATATGCCACGTGTAACGTTCCCTTCTCTTATCAGGAGTCGCTTAACTGTATACTGTTTGTCTCGCTGCTCCTGCTCTCCTGTGTATATCTCACCCCTGCTTACTGTAATCTATCTTCGTATCTCTGCCACTTGAGACAGATGACACTTAAACGGCTTGGCCGCTACTTTACAAGCCCGTTTCATTTGAACCGATATAATTAGAACTTCACTAAATACCTTGCTGTTGTTAAATTTTTCTGTAAACGGAGATGATTCCCTGAAAATAATCTGATTTGCTGTGATGTCTTCCTGGGTTCCTGGCTTTGTAAACTGATGATTGGGCTTGGCTTGTTGGGGACGGGGGCATGTTGGGTGCCTGGTGGACGGGGCATGTTGGTGCTGTGACGGCATGTTGGGTGCCTGGTGGACGGGGCATGTTGGGTGCCTGGTGGACGGGGCATGTTGGGTGCCTGGTGGAAGGGGCTTGTTGGGTGCCTGGTGGAAGGGGCTTGTTGGGTGCCTGGTGGACGGGGCTTGTTGGGTGCCTGGTGGATGGGGCTTGTTGGGTGGGGTTTGGTGGTGGCAGCTCGTCATTCAGTAGACTTTCACTGCTCCTGTGCACACTGCTGCAGACACCGCTCTCACTCCAGTGCCTGCCTTGTACCTGTATGTCTGCAGCAGGGTGTATACACCCTTCTGTGTAGTGTATATACACCCTGTTAGTTTGAAGACCTGGCCTTAGACTAGACTAGTGTACAACATCTGGGTGTCAGCCTCCAGTAGGTGTACACTCCTTAAATTGATGCACGACAGCACGCACGTTCACTCTGTCAGCTCCATTACTGCATATGTGCAAATCCCGTTTTGCGGGCGGTTTGGACGCAAGCTCTGACAGGGACAACGAACAGGTGCATGAACGCAATGTGAAAGCCACATTTGCTAACCTGTTTGTGCTTGTGATACTGAATTACAGAATAACTCTTCTATAAAGTGTTCTTCTATCGCATCCTCTACAGAAGATGCTAATGAGAACATGGGGGATAATGCGTAACTGGTGCCTTGCCCCTACCATATTCACTCAGTAAAGCAGTAAGAAAAATGACTTTCTGCCCTTCTTGGTTTGTGACATTAGTTCGGTGTCAGGAAGCTACAGCTTATATCTTCATGCTTCTGGAATCTGTCGGCACAGCTGACTATGGTGTCCCCTGGGGGTGCCCCGCTTACATTAGAAATGCTAACAATCGTGCTTACAAGCTGGGAAGCCTGATTTGTGGCTTAATATACAGGACATTCTCTGTTCGCATTTGTAGACTTCTAGACTCCCAGATGAGCTTGAGAGTCAAGATTAATCTTCCTCCACTGTACATTTAGTTCACTGGTATACTGCCGGCAGGTGCAGCACTATCCTGCTAAAATCCCACGGTTGTTCTATGTGATGGGTGTAATGCTGGCAGTGCATCCATCGTCTGGCAGCTGTGAACTGACGGAATAGATTAGGAAGCCACTACAGTTTTCCTTAACGAAAGGAAGAATGGAGTGGATGCCCAAATTCTAGTGAAAGTTGGGGGTTTCAGCTTTCAAAAGTATATCAACTTTGCAGTGGTAAAACCCATTTTGATGGGCTTCCTCTCATTTTCTGGTTTATTGGAAGACAAGAATAGAGCAGTGCATTGTGTCATGGAAAAGTTTTAAGTGCTGGCCCCTAGGGCTCATAGACCCCGGCATCTGCTTTTCAATCCAAAATAAACCTTAGTGTACAACACTCCAACCTTCGACATACCCATATTAGACATCTTGTAGGACATCAAGTCTTGAATATTAAGTATTCAAGTGTAAAGCGTTCTTATAGGTAATATAGAATGTGTATAATCCTAATTATACTGTTGTGGTCTACATTATTGACACCCTGGAATACTAACTAGCTAAAATATCCAAGAACAGAGGTGGGCAGTTAATTTTCCCAAGGAGCCACATGAGAGACCATGACTTTTGTGGATGACCGATTTGAACATGCTGAACTTAATTCTATTCAATAATATGTGATAAAAATTAAAATATAAATATGCAAAATTAAGTATGTTGGCCCCAAAAGGCAGCCTATGGACAGTATAATGGCCCCCGCTGCCAACCTATGCACAGTATGTTGGCCTCTACAGCCAGCCTATGCACAGTTGATGGCCTCACAGCACGTTGCACAGTATGATGGCCCCCACAGCCACCGTATGCACAGTATGATAGCCCCACAGCCACCGTATGCACAGTATGATAGCCCCCACAGCCACCCTATGCACAGTATGCTGGCCTCCACAGCCAACCTATGCACAGTATGCTGGCCCCCACAGCCACCCTATTCACAGTATGCTGGCCCCACAGCCACCCTATGCACAGTATGCTGGCCTCCACATCCACCGTATGCACAGTATGATGGCCCCCACAGCCACCCTATGCACAGTATGCTGGCCCCCACAGGCACAGTATGCTGGCTCCCACAGGCACCCTATGCACAGTATGCTGGCCCCCACAGCCAACCTATGCACAGTATGCTGGCCCCACAGCCAACCTATGCACAGTATGCTGGCCTCCACAGCCACCGTATGCACAGTATGCTGGCCTCCACAGCCACCGTATGCACAGTATGCTGGCCCCCACAGCCACCGTATGTGGCCCCCACAGCCACCGTATGCACATATGATAGCCCCACAGCCACCCTATGCACAGTATGCTGGCCCCACAGCCAACTATGCACAGTATGCTGGCCTCCACAGCCACCGTATGCACAGTATGCTGGCCTCCCCCCACAGCCACCGTATGCTGGCCCGACAGCACCGTATGCACAGTATGCTGGCCCCCACAGCCACCCTAGGCACAGTATGCTGGCCCCCACAGCCACCCTAGGCACAGTATGCTGGCCCCCACAGCCACCCTAGGCACAGTATGCTGGCCCCCACAGCCACCCTAGGCACAGTATGCTATCCTGGTCCACGTGCTTGTCAAGAACTTCTAAAGGTCTAGATGTGGCCCGTGGGATGCAGTTTTCCCAGGTCTGTCCTACCATAAAATGTTTAGTGAAACTGCTTGGACATATAGAAACTCATCGTTTGATATAGAAAACCGTAAGACTCAAAAAATAAATAAGACCTGGCTGGATTAAAAAAGGATACAAATGTAAAAATAATGTCAGGACACTATTAATGTAATCTTTACTTCCGTTTGAAGCAAAAAAAATTGATTAAAAATTGCGTATTCCATTGTCAGTTTTTACATGACTTTAATTACCCAATGAGTTGAGCTTTGTTCCTTTTTCAGGACTGTTTTCTTATTTACAAAGGCAAAAGCTGTCTGAGACCAGATGTTGTTTTGTTACCAAGCACAAGCAGTCTAAAGCATAGAAGACCATCTCCAAACACCTTGGCATGAAAGATCAAAATGTTATCAATAGCATGCTGCTCAAGGAGTAGTCAAGAACCTTTCAGGATGTGGTAGAAAAAGCAAAATTGAGAAAATCCCACAAAAGTTAGTTAAAAATGTGGCAAATAAACTAAATAAAACGTCAAGAAATGTCAGATGTTCTGAAAAATATTTCCTACAAAATGACTATTCTGATTTTGAAGGGAACCTGTGGAGCTTTACCCTTTATCAGGCACTTGAATAACGTTTTTAATCATGCTTTTATTATAAAAGACTGTTATTGCAATCTCTGGAAAAGCAATGTTTAATCCCAGCACTTGTGTTCCCGGACTAGCTTAGGATCGCTGTCATTCATCCCTGCATTTTGCTGGTATCGCACCCATAGCAGCGCGATTGACACATTTCAAAGGAAAGATTGAAACGTTATGTTGGAAATCAAGTGTAAAGGGTGAATAAAGGAGGTGTCGTCACCCACTAGGTGTCTGAATAAAGAATAAAAAAAAATCACCTTTTCATTTTAAAAGCCGCTACTATGTAATCTAAATTAAGAGCGTACGTTGCTTTTGCTCGTCTTTTATTTCTGTTAATAGAAAAGAAAAAAACTTGATTTAATTGATCGGCTAAATGTAGATGCAATTTGAAGCTGTAATGAAGGTAATTATGATGCCATTGTTGGATCATGCACTAGGAGTTACTTGTGGGGGAGGTGTAGAATTGTAGGGTTAATAAATATATGTTGCAGTAAATGATAGGGGTTCCCTGCAGGGCTGCATTTGTCTTCAGTTCTTACTTTTTTGTATTCTTGTTGTACGGTTTCCTGTGATGACACCAAAATATAGTCTTAATTGAAGGGAAAAGATCTGGTAAGGGTCTGTTCACATTGAGTCATACCTTCCTCTATAATAAGAGGAAGCCACATCAGATGTATTTTCAGACTTAGGCTGTGTGCACACGTTGCGGATCCGCAGCGGATTTTCCGCAGATCTGCAAGTGTTTGATTATACAATGTTATTCAATGGAAAAAGAAAATGCTGTGCATATGCTGCGGAAAATTCCGCACTAATCCGCAGCGGTTTATTTCCGCAGCATGTAAATTCTTTGTGCGGATTCCGCAGCGTTTCTACACCCATTTCATTAGAGAAATCTGCAGGCCAAAAAACGCAAGAAAATCCGCACAAAATTTGCATAAAAACGCGTTGATTTTGACCTGCGGATTTTAACAAGAGATGCAGAATGTGCTCAGGAAATTCCTGAGCCCAATCCACAACGTGTGCACATACCCCCTGGGTAGGATTCCACGGGGTGTAAGCTCTGCGCTTTGAACGCAGCGGAAACCCTGTTCCGCCCAAAGCGCCGCCCCCTTTGTTTTACTGCATCCTATCCATAGACAGGGTTATTAATCTTGCGGAGACGGAGCTTCTCCACAAGATAAGTAGACATGCTGCGGTCTGGAAAGACGTGCGCATGTCCGGTTACGCAGGGCCGCTCGATGCGTAAAATCCCCTCCACTATGCTGCAACATCTGGATGCTGTGGATTGAACGCTGTGGCTGTACGCAGCTGTGCACATCCTGATGTATTAGGCCACGTGGAAACATACCCTTATAGTGGCAAATTCCTGATAGACTCCGAGACTTCAATGGATTCTGTTTTTTTTTTTTTTTTTTGCACTGTGAGAATAACGAAAAATACCAGGATAGCCCAAATTACTCTAAAGCATGACACTAACGTTAGTTCAAATATCCAGAGGGGAAAATATCTGAAATATGAAGCAACATTTACAATACTTGCAGATTTTACGATCTGATATGCACCAAAAATGTGCAACAAAAAATGTTCACGGCTTCAGTGTTAGTCCAAGAAGTAAAAATTGCTCCAAGGCCAAACTCTAAATCAATAATCAGTTTATTTATTTGTATGTATATACATAGCTTTTAAATGGAAGATATGATCGTTCAGATTCCTATATATCTGATGCTTTCTAAATGTGTTGTTTTGCATCATGTTCCTCCACCTGCGGTTAACCATCGCAACATAACAAGTCAACACGTGATAATCAGGTCAAAATGACGCCATAACTGACACGACCTAATACTTTTGTATTCTCATAGAAGTTATGTTTGTCTGAAGCTGATCACAGAGGGCAATACCACTCTGAATAACTCGATATGTTACACCATATGAGAGAATGGCCGATTCTGCTTTTTCATCCGGTTTGCATCTGCTTCTACATCATGCCCACATGAAAAGACTGAAGAAATAAAAGGTGTTGAGAGGTTCTTCCCATGTTTTAGGATTTTGTTACAGTCTATCTTAAGGATTGGCCATTGTATAAAAGTATTGCAGCAACTCTTTAAAGGGAATCTGTCACCACATTTGACCTATCTAAACTATTAATATGGATTTACAGGTTATAGACTGCTGAAAAAAGTCCTCCTTTTGTGTCTCATATCAGATGCCTTGTTGTTGAGAAATCATGTCTTATGACAGACATTCTGGCATACACATATGAGCGCACTCACACAACCTTATTTTAAGCTCCCGTAACTGGAAAGATGCGAACATGTGTGGCCACCTCTCCTTTAACTGCAGTTCATGCCCTGGACAAAACGGGGTATTGGGGGGACCTCCATTCTGGATATAATTGTGGGTCCAGAGGTGGAACTCTCCTCTATTAGACATTTATTGCGGTTCCTATGGATAGACATGTATGGGAAGAGAGGGGATCATGCTCTGCTTCAGTATGTTACAGTACATGTTGGCATTCATGGTTCGCTCAAAGAGCTGTAGCTCCCCACAGCCAGCAGCATTCACGCAGCCCCAAACTACGACACTCCCACCATGCTTCACTGTAGGTAAGACACACTTTTCTTTGTACTCCTCACCTCACCTGGTTGCAGCCACACGGGCTTTTCACCATCTGAACAAATAAGTTTATCTTGGTCTCCTCAGTTCAAAGGACATTGTTCCAGTAATCAATGTCTTTAGTCTTCTTGTCTTTAGCAAAGTGCTTGCAGACTTTCTTGTGCATCATCTTAAGAAGAGGCTTCCTTCTGGGACGACAGCTATGCTGACCAATTTGATGCAGTGAGCGTCGTCGTATGGTCTGAGCACCGTCGCTCCTCTTTAACCTCTGCAGTAATTCTGGTAGCACTCGTACGTCTATTTTGAAAAGACAACCTCTGGATATGATGCGGAGCACGTGCACTCACCTTCTTTGGTCAACCATGGCGAGGTCAGTTCTGAGTGGAACCAGTCTTTAGACCACTGTATGGTCTTGGCCAGCGTGCTGCAGCTCAGTGTCAAGTTGTCAATCTTCTTCTAGCCTAAGCCAGGAGTGGGGAACCTCAGGGCCGTTTACAGCCTTCAGTGATCTTTTATCTGGCCTGCGGAGAGATTCCCAGGGACCGCAGTCCTTGGGCAGGCAGCTGTATTTTGACAGCCGCTGGCCCATTAATTTTTTTTGTTCTATGACAGCACACTGAGGTGCGTGCAGTGAGAGATTATGTTCTAACACCAGTGCCGGCTGTCAGGATGTACTTTATGGGCGGAATTAGCGTGTGATTTGTACGGCCCCAGAAAGGATGGTTAAATATCCAAATGGCGCTTGGAGGAAAAGAGGTCCCCACCCCTGGTCTAGGCCATCTTTATGTACAGCACCAGTTCTTTTTTTCAGATCCTCAGAGAGTTCTTTGTCGTGAGGAGCCATGTTGAACTTCCAGTGACCAGTATGAGAGAGTGTGAGAATGATCACACCAAATTTACTGCACCTGCTCTCCATTCACACCTGAGACCTTGTAACACTAATGAGTCACATGTCACAGGGGAGGAAAAATGGCTAACTGGCGCAATTTGTCCATTTTCACTTACGGGTGTACTCACTTTTGTTGCCAGCAATTTAGACATTAATGGCTGTGGTTGCGTTATTCAGAGAGCACCAAATTTACACTGTTACACAAGCTGCACATGGACTGCTTTACATTGTATCAGTGTCAGATCTTCAGTATTGTCCCATGGAATAATAAAATATTTACAAAAATGTGAGGGGTGTACTCACTTTTCTGAGATCCTGTATATAATATAGTGTGTGTGTGTGTGGGGGTATTTCACAGCCATCTGTAGAACATTAGGATGATAAAGATCCGTAAAATAACTCTTGATGCCACGTGCAGGCGGAGATGTAATTGATTTGTGATGAGAACTGTTACCACTAATATTTTAATATTTTAAATTTGAAAAATTATTTATTTTTTCTCCAGGAAATCATGGATGAACAAGGGCACAGCAGGGTGTTATCTTTCACAATCCCATCCTTGTCAAGCCCTCCGTATTCCATGAGGTAGGATATCTGTCACAGAGGTTCTCGTCTGTCACAGAGGCTGCAGCGTAATTTTGTGCCTATGATTAATGTTCATTTATTCCTTGGGAGGGGACCGTCAGGGAAAGATCTTTCCTTCCATACTGTTGAGTTCTTGATGTCAAGCTGTCATAGACATAATATGGTGTCTTAACGACAATTAAATGATCAATCTTCCCATATTTCTGCTGAATTGCCATTACTTGATCTCTGAGAGCAATTCTTTATATTTGTCAAGTTTTTATATTCAGACCTCTCACGTGAAGACATCGTCATCTGCATCAGATTCCACACCTACAGAAACGTTTGCCATTGTTAGAAGACGGTTAGGAAGCGTACAATGATGGGGACATGAATTCACACAGGGGAGGAGAAAAATATACAAGTCCTCCTCATCAGCCGAACAGATTCCTGATTATATTTTTGTAAATGCTTTTGGAAATGAAGGCGGCCATAGGATTTGTGGGTGTGAACAACTTACTTTTCCTTTACAACAGTTCCAATCAAAAATTTTCAAAAAATCTCTTTTGGGGTTATGTGCACATGACTGCGATTTTTTTTTTTTCCAGGCGGATTTTGCCACCGAAACGCTCCAAAGAATGAACTTATCACAGAAAGTCATTTTCTATATACCGTAGATATGCGTATCTCAGGTATTTTGAATGTTTTTCAACCACTTCAGGTTTCTAAAAACACAGAAAGCTAAAAAGTGACCTGCTCTTTGTTCTGGCGCACCATACTTTACAACGCAAGTCAACGGAAAAGCTTAAAAAAATGTCTGGAGATTTTTTTTTTAAGTGTTTTGCCATTGCTTTTGCTTAAAAAAAGAAACAAAAAAATGGAGCTTTCTTCATCATTTCATGGAGTGAATTAACAACGTAAAAAATGTTACAAGAACCTTAGGAAAACCCTCAAAAAAAACAAAAAACTTTCCAAAGCTGTCTGTGAAAAAGCTTAGGAAACAACACAAAAGACACTAACGGGAAAAAAAAACCAGAGTTTCCTGAAGCGTCTTCAAGTTGGTTTATCTGAGTTTAAAAGACATTTTTTTTTCCGTACCCTTATGACACTAAGAAGCCGAGAAATTGGACCCGAAAATCTCAAATCTTCTCAGTAGACACAACTTCATGGCCAGAACATTAAGGAATACCTTGAGTTCAGGGCGACTTATTTATTCATTTACATGGAAAAAGTGGTGACCGACCGATTTTATTTATTTATTTTTTTTCTGTCGTGAATTGCCCAGAAGCTAAATAACATCACCCCCATAAAGACATTTTCCATATTTTAGCACATACTTTGGCCATCTACTTATTTATTCTTTTATGGGAATGGTTCATACGAGAGCATTAATTCAGAGGGAATCATGGAAACTGCTCCTTCGCAATAATCTTAACATTGACCCCAATCGTATTTCATAGGTTTCTATAGACCAGACGTGTGCTAAAATCACTGTCTTGGGATTCTACCAATGGGCCTGACGCTGGCACTTGTTTGCTATAGAGTTATATATACGGTACATAATGTTCTTGGAAATGGAATTAAACAAACAAACAAAAAAAAAATGTGTAGCAGCAAGGATGCCCAAGGAGCTGTTCACATTGTTTCTACGACATATCCCAGTAAAAAAAAATTGATTTTAATTTACTGCTTATAATATCACCATTTATTAGAAATGGAAATCTGATGGAAAGGAGCAAACAGAAGTGTGAACAGAGCCATACATTCTTACAAATAGACGCACACATTTGCTTCCGGATTAGTAAGTACCACACTGGTGCCAGCACAATGTGCACAAACAAAGGAGAGGTTTCTTGCCTTCGTATCTGGTATTTCATGGGAATGATGTCATGTTGGGATCTGTGATGTTATGTTGGTAGCAATCTTTTTTTTTTTTTTTTTTTTAATCTGGGATTCATTCTGCGTGAAATTTTCCATTTTGTCATTTTTCTTTCTTTTCACAATGCAGAAGCTGTAATGGTAAGCAGCTTATCTGGTGATGAGCGGCAAACAGTGTAGCACCATAGTCCTGATCACTGGGATATCAGGGAGTTTAGATCTCTAGACTTTATTTTCTATCATTACCTTATTGTATGTAGCCTGAACCAAGTACAGAGGCCGCAGTAACACTTGGGTAAGGCGGCGTTCACACATTCCAGTTCTGTTCCATTTTTAGGCAAAGATAAATGGGATTTGTATCCAAAGCATAACTAATGAAAACAGAAGCAAAGCTTCCCCATTGATTATTATGGGGCCTAATTGGGTTCTACGTGCTGCTGTTTTTTTGTCTTTTTTTAAAAATTCACAGTCGAACCCAAACAGACTCAGCTTTTCTTTTTCTTTTTTTTTTTTTGGTTTAGTTGTGCAACAAATTCGTTGTGGACGTTAATTGTTTAACCGTTCCTTAATATGGAGCAGACAAACAGAATGTCTGAAAGCATGGGTGATCGTAGCCCTACACCTGCGAGAATTTTGAAATAAACTTTAATTTACAAATAATTTTGTATAAGTTCTGCTTAATGATGCAGATCAGACTGGTGCAAGGATTTTGGTATGTGGAGTCGTCAGTTACGATGGTCTTCACCCCATTCAATACCATTGTGTAATTTGGTTCCAAATTTGTAATTTTTTAATATATTTTCATAGCACAACTTTTCTGATACAGAGTTGACAAAACCCTTTTATAGACCAAAATAAAACCTGCAAACCGAAACCTCCGGCTGCTTGTTCTATATTGCCCCAGTATACAGTAAGCTCGCTGGCTCCCTCTGGTGGCGGCTTCATACAGCCAAGATATAATAATTTACCGCAGAGACAAAAGAACCAATGCTGTCCCTGCTGTAAAGATCTTTTGAGATAGGAGTACGACATTTTTCATCTTGTATTTACCTCCTGTAAATACACATTCACTTTACGCTCTGTATTTCTTATGTACCAAATACCTTAAATCTGTTTTGTTTTTTCTCCCTCTAGCCATCCAGTATAGGATCTATGGTGCTTACTGAAGGGGCTTTATCCCAGCATGGGCTTTCCAGAGTTGTGTACAGCGGGCCTCATCCACAAAGGGAAATGTTAACTGCGCAAAACAGGTAAAGTACAGGTTTGAATGCATACTGTCCCGATGGCGGTTTACCACGTATAGCGTATATTGCGTCTGAGATCTTTCATGTGATGTTCTGGGAAATTAGGATCTATTTATGTACCTGCATAATGTTTGAACCATACAACTATATTATATTATAATATATACCAAATATTAGTCACGTCACCTGTCCGTAATATTGTGCTAACACGATGACTTCCACCAAATTGCACAGCTCACAAACTAAAGGCATGTATATACCAATGTTCCAGCTTTTAGTGTGCATAGGATTACTAGCCATTTCCCTTCTGGGGGTTTTCCATGCTCCGCGGTCCTCTTACTGGAGCTTATGCCCTAGCGGTCTCTCTGGGGCAGGAGAAGCGCTCTGGAGCACACCGGACTCCTAAACTATGCGCAGCATTTTCTCTGATCGCCTATAAAAGCCAAAGTAAAATATTTCTGCTTCCGTTTTGGCTATTAGGATAGTGAACCAGTCTCCGTATTATACTGTCCCTACATTGAGGCACCTAGTCTGATTACAGACGAGCGTTAAAATGCTCTGTCACAGGGCTGTAGTGCTCTAAACTATGTTCTAAATTATTATGCAAATTGGTTTTAAGTGTCATAGCGTTTTTTTTTTTTTGTTTTTTTTTGTAAATGAAACCCATTGATGGTATTGTGTCTCAGGGTTCTTTGGATCACTGAAATCAATCTCCGATACCTGTGATAATTAGTTTGCATCTGAGCCCAATAAAAGGAAAACTGGATGTTCCACATATTAAGCAGGTCAGAGTTTTCAAGTAACATGGGAAAGAAAAGGATCTCTCTGCTGCTGAAAAGCATCAAATAGTGCAATGCCTTGGTCAAGGGATGAAAACATTAGATATTTCGCAAAACTTAAGCGTGATCATCGTACTGTTAAGAGATTTGTGGCTGATTCTGAGCACAGATGTGTTCGTGCTGATAAAGGCAGAATGAGGAAGGTTTCTGCCAGGCAAGTTCATCGGATTAAGAGAGCAGCTGCTAAAAAGCCATTACAAACCAGCAAACAGATATTTGAAGCTGCTGGTGCCTCTGGAGTCCCTCGAACCTCAAGGTGTAGGATCCTTCTAAGGCTTGCTGTGGTGCATAAACCTACGATTCGGCCACCCCTAAACAGTGCTCACAAGCAGAAACGGTTGCAGTGGGCCCAGACATACATGAAGACTAATTTTCAAACAGTCTTGTTTACTGATGAGTTTTGAGCAACCCTGGATGGTCCAGATGGATGGAGTAGTGGATGGTTGGTGGATGGCCACCATGTCCCAACAAGGCAGCGACGTAATCAAGGAGGTGGAGGAGTCATGTTTTGGGCCGGAATCATGGGGAAACAGCTGGTAGGGCCTTTAAAGTTCCTGAAGGTGTGAAAATAACCTCTGCAAAGTATGTAGAGTTTCTGACTGACAACTTTCTTCCATGGTATAAAAAGCAGAAACGTGCCTTCAGGAGCAAAATCATCTTCATGCATGACAATGCACCATCTCATGCTGCAAAGAATACCTCTGAGTCATTGGCTGCTATGTGCATAAAAGGAGATAAACTCATGGTGTGGCCACAATCTTCCCCTGACCTCAACCCTATAGAGAACCTTTAGAGTATCATCAAGCAAAATATCTATGAGGGTGGGAGGCAGTTCACATCAAAACAGCAGCTCTGGGAGGCTATTCTGACTTCATGCAAAGAAATACAAGAGAAACTCTCCAAAAACTCACAAGTTCAATGGATGAAGAATTGTGAAGGTTATATCAAAGAAGGGTTCCTATGTTAACATGTAACTTGGACTGTTAGGATGTTTTGGAGTTAAATAGCTTTTTTGTTCAGTGAATGTGACCTCCTAATGCTGCAAATTCCACAAATGAGCATTTTCAGTTCTTTAAAACATATTGAATGTTTAGAAATTCTACTGTGCCTAATAATTTGGAACAGTGCATTTTGAGTTTTTTTTCCATTTTGGAGATTATACTGTTATCATTGGGAGGTTTCTTCAATAAAATTCTATGTATACTCTAACGGTGATGACTTTTATTAGAATACTGTCATTTGCACCGACCACTTAGAAAAATCAGAGAAAAATATAATTTGCATAATAATTTGGAACATGGTGTATATAGATCAAGGCATCAGATTCTGGAAGTCAGTGATGGTCCTCATTACAGATCGGGCCATTAAATCCGCTCCCCGGGAGCTGTGACCCATTATGTCCTGGACCAGTGACCTCATCAGTGCCACTAGTGATGAGCGAGCACACTCTTGCGTTACGAGTATCTTCTGCGTGCTCAAAACTATGCTCGAGTTGCCGTGGCTGCAATCTCGCGGCTGTTCGACAGACACAACACATACAGTAATTTTATTTTTCATTTGTAAATACAAAGTGAAAGTGAAGCAGTCATCAGGATATTAGAACCCAAACTAACGGTGTGTGAGTACAGACCCTTGCATCCTTATTAAGCCAGGGCATCATTTGCGAGAAACTCGCACGAGTCTCGCACCTCAATACCCTGCACTAACGACGGGACTCGGGCCCGGAGTGTGCGGCTGCATGTATTTCTATGCAGCTGAATGCTCCAGTCCGAGTGCCGGCAGCAGTGCCGGGTATTGAGGTGCGAGACTCGTGCGAGTTTCTCGCAAGTGTGACCCCGGCCTTAAACCCATACCTTGCTTGAAGAATTTTGTTTTTACATCTTAGAAATTCAGCGTTGATGTTTTAATTGGAAGTGCAGGTGCGCCAGCAATGCACTTTCAACTTTCCTGCATCTCCCTTTTTCACGGCTGCTGTCTGCACTGCATGAGATTTTCTTCACAGAGAGGATGGCACAAGTGCCGATCAATAGGTTTTGGGTATTGCAACGTCTTGAGGAACTTACTGCACATGCGCCGACTACACTGAGGAGATGACCTTGGGGAAATGACAGCACCTTTGCAAAATCTCGAGCGGGGGCGGAAGACAGGCGTAACCTGTCCGTCAGAGGCCAGCTGGGAAAAGGATGAGAAGCAGGAGAGCTGAGAGTGCAGCACCCGCATCCCTGCACTTGCAACTAAAACATGTCAAAATAAAATTCTACAAGCAATGTATGGGTTTAATAAGGATTACAGGTTCTTCACTCACATGCCATTAGTTAGCGTTGTAACGTCCAGATGACCGTTTCGCTTTAACCATCTAACTAAATGGCCTTTATTGCGATTTTCTCCCAGTTTGCGGCTGCATTGTGTCTGCATGTTCTTAGCTGCCTGCTTTTGCAACACTGATACAAATCTGTCAGCACCTAGTTGATTGCTCCCTTTCTCACTTCTCTGTGTTAGATGGTTATAGCAGCATGGGTTGCACTTGGATATCCTCAGATGTCGAGAGGGAAGAAAGCATGCAAAGTCTCCAGGAGGGCAGAGAAAACAGGTTGTAGGAAAGCACATGAAGAGTAAATAAGTGCAGGATAGAAGCTATGCTGCTATGTTAGCTGCTGAAAACCTCAGTAGCCTGGACAGACACATCGCAAGTAGCCTGTATTACTAAGAGAGAAACTCACAAGCAGCCTATATTACTGAGAGAGACAATCCCAGAAAAGAAAAATCTCAAACCTGAGGTGTCTGAAAATGAAGGAAGATTGCAGACTGAGACTCAACAATTTTATTAACTGAAGGTTACCATTAACATATGTAAAAATAATTTGTCCGTAGTCTTTAAACACCAAAGTGACTCTTCATTGTTGTTCTTGTGGCATCTAAACAGTTAATATTTCAAATACTGGTTTTATATTTATTCTGCGCAATGATCGATTGCGATTATGATTTTGTGGTCTAGAAAAGCAAATCGTACATTTAGCTGGGGCTAGAGGTGGCTTTCTCCTCAGCGGAGCATCACTTCACGTCTGTCAGCACATTGCAGGAGACCGGTTATCAAAGGCAATTTTGATCTGCATTTATATGCGGTCATTATGGAAACGGAGCACTTCAGACAAAAGCAATTCATCTCCTGTCTGGCATTGTGTGCCGAAACCCTTTTGTTTGTGTACTGTGTATAGGAATAAGGATGTCAAGTGTTACTACTCTTGTTCTATGGGAAGCCGTAATCAGACGCTTTGTTATTATGGTTTTTATAAACCTGAACAAAAGCTGCAAATGGAAAATTAGATGATTTTAAGAAATACTTATGTTTTTATAGATGGGTGAATATTCATATTTCATTATTTTGTTGTCAGATCGCATTCAGATGAGCATTTCTACCATAAGAGAAGTGACACCTGGACCCCTGGCAGTGCCCTCAGGACTTACAGCACAGCACTCCCACAGTCTGCTGGTAGTTCTGTCCATCAGAACCAGTGGGTCCAGGTGTGACACCTGCAATGTGCAGCGGCCAATCCAGGCACAATAGCCCTCTGGTTAGGCCTAAACTATATGCGCATGTAGCACTTTCAAAACCAAATCCAGCAATACCTTTACATGGCCAGTCCTCCTCCGTTACTTAGAAATCTGTATTTGAATTGATATATGAAGCTTTAAGATCGGAAGCATCTGTCACTCCAGCTCTATTCCCCACCCAGCGCCGCCTCTTCCTGCTTAACTGACGGCCTCTATGCTGGGTCACTTCAGGCAAAGGAGCAGTCAGTCAAGCATGAGAAGGCTGTGCTGGGCTGGGAATAGAGCTGGAGTGACAGAGGCTTCACAGTAGTTCTTCGGCCTCCTTTGCATATCAATTCAAATGCTGATTTCTCGGTAAAAAAAGAACGGACTGGCCAAGTTAAGATATTGCTGGACTTGTTTCTGAAAGAGCGACTTGGGCGTGCTTAAAATATGTTTGAGTCCCTGTGGCTGTTTGACAGCTGCAACACATGCAAGGATTATCTGTTTGTTAGGCTGTCCCCGCATGGGTTGCGGCTGTCGAACAGCTGCTAGATGTGCAGTCACAAGGACTTGAGCTTGTCATTCAAGCACACCGAAGACACTCGGTTACCACCCGAGCATGCTCAGATAACACCTTATCTGAACGCGTTCACTCATCACTAGTCTGGAACTTTCTGTTCCGGCATACATGCTAAACATCCATAAAAACATAAACTTGACGTGAAGAGATGCCGCTATGGGATATTGTTTTGTTACTTTATGTTGCTCCGGTAGTGACAGTGTTGTTTCTGTTTTCCTCCAGGTTTGAAGTGTTGTCATTCCTCCTATTGTGCTATAATTCTGCCTTAAACTTCATGCCAGCTCCGTCCCTCCGATCCCTGTGCCAGATGTCCTCAAGGTAAGAATGCATTATTTCAGCTGCAGATGGAAGGAAGAGAGCCACAGTATTCATTACTGATGGGTAGGCGGAGCCCCAGATCAGGATGTCACCTCAGATCAAAAGAGTGCTGACTGGCTGGCCCCTCCAGCTCGGGCTCCTCCTACTCAGCTCCAGTCTAAGATTTGAGGTCCAGAGGATGGTCGCTGCTAATGCAGCTCCTCAGAAGATTTTATTATTTTACATTCGGACAAGAGACTTGGATCACTAGTTGGTCTAGAGGTCTCAGGGGTACCAGCGCTGCTGTACCCCAACCTCTCCTTGGCGGATCTGTATTTACTCAAAGTCCCTGCAGAATCCTTGCCGGCCCTGGGGGATGAGGAGAGCTTCCCTGGCGGGGACGCAAACCACACGTGCGGTCACTGCGTCCCTCGCCCTGGGGGGAAGCATGGGCACAGCGCCAGAAACCCCTGAGGGTCCCTGTGGCGCCTTGGCTGGTGAGTACTCCACACAAAATTTTATTAATGTGTGAGTGTTTTAGCGTCTGATGGCAGCGCTATTACATGTATATCAGTATGCTTCAGCACTGCGGTGACAGCGCTATTACATGTTTATCAATGTATTTCACCAGCCTCTCCCTTGGCGGATCTGTAACTACATTATGGTCCCTGCAGAATCTTGCCGGCCCTGGGGGATGAGGAGAGTTTCCCTGGCGGGGGCGCAAACCACACACTGGGGTCACTACGCTTCCCGCCCTGGGGGGAAGCATGGGCATAGCGCCAGAAACCCCTGGGGGTCCCTGTGGCGTTTCGGCTGGTGAGTACTCCACATTTTGGTAAAATGTGTGTGAGTGCTTTAGCGACTGCTGCGGCAGCCGCTGTACAAATATATGCCGATGACTAGTTTTTTCTATGTCCGCAGGAGGATGCCTGCAGGACGAGGGAAAGGAGGGGAGTACGCGCTCTTTTTATTTTTTGAATTTCGCGCCGCTTCTGAGCGCGCGCTTTACTGCAGCCTCCATTTCCGGCTCCTCTACATGGAGCACACGGAGGCAGAGCGCGGCGGCCATTGCTGACAAGCGAGCCGGCCGGGCAGAAGCTTAACC
Organism: Oophaga sylvatica; assembly: GCA_033576555.1. Lineage (NCBI taxonomy): Eukaryota > Metazoa > Chordata > Amphibia > Anura > Dendrobatidae > Oophaga > Oophaga sylvatica. The sequence continues at coordinate 56,808,607 of JARQOD010000006.1, forward strand.
CCTTCACCTCCACAGCGTGGCTATTGCTGATAAAGCGCTGTAGGTTGAAAGCTCCCCGGATCGTTCTCCTCCCCTCCGGCTAGAATACGTGTCCAGCTTGGTGAGTCGCTTCTAGCCCGCCGGGCAGAAGCTTAACCCCTTCACCTCCACAGCGCGGGCGCCGTCTGGGGCACTTCTGAGTGACAGATTGCGCTGTCCTGCGGCTGTTCTCGCATAAGGGGCTCGCACACTCTTTTAATATTAATAAAGAGGCTGTGGGGAGTCTGCGACATTAATGCTGCCACTATACGTTTCCGCTGACGATCCTGATGGCGTCGCATAATATTGCGATCGTTTGTGTGTCATTTTTAATGTCGCTATTAGCTGCCAATCTGGGCGATCTCATTAGCATCGCATAGGCGATTAGCGATCTCCTTGACAACTTTGGCGGTCATTGCGTTATAAAAAACAGCGCAATTTTTTAGCGATCTTGTGGAACGTTTTCTGTTTAGTGTGGCATGGCTGTCCTGCAGCTGCGACCTTATAAGAGGCGCCTGAGATTCGCACACCCTTTTTTCATTATCAAGGTTGTGGGGAGTCAGCTACTTTAACCCCTTCTTAGGAGGTTAACTCTTAATGGGAGACAGCTGGGGTAGCTCTTTCTTTTGAGCTTTAACCCTTCAGCGTTTGTTTTTTATTTAAGTACTGCTCTGGTTACTGACAGGTTTATCCTGCCATATACTATGCAAGGGTATGTCAGAGACCCTCTCCCAGATCCGTTACGGATCAGCCTCGCGTATCTGACACGCAGACCTCGACTCATACACGGTCAGAGGTTCCAATGGTGTCAAAATGAAGGCCTTCACTGGTTTCTATTGATGACTTTTAGGTTATGGAGTGTCAACTAGATCCTCTCAAGGGAGCGACACAAATCGGTGTTTTTCCTTCTCGCTTAGCGAAGAAGTCCGATTCGGTTAAGGAGGATCGGCAGGACACCCTCCCTTTCTCTCTCAGGGGCCGTACTAAAATTTCTGTGGAAGCCATGTGGACGTTACAGTTACCAGAGGAGGTAACTAGTCGTCCTGGTAAGTCGGCCCGGATGTTGCAAGGGTCGCATGGGTCGCGATGACCTTACAAACTGTATCCGTTTTTCTACGGAGTTATTTGTTAATTGGACCCCTTCTCCTGAAGTGAATGTTCCTTCATTCCAGCTTAGCAAATCTTCCTGGTAAAAGGGAAGACGAGTCTGCAGGACACGCTGGACAGAAAAACGGAGATGGCAACAATTTCCATCTGCGAGGCCGTGGATCATAGATTCGGTATTAAGGATCTAGGTGTACTTGTTAAGTTCCCCTGAGCCGGTTGGACCGTCTAAGGACGGCGTGGCAAGTTTCCCTCTATCAAGGTAGATGGGCTTTTCTAGTTGAAGGATAATGCGTCACTGCTATCCAGGGCGCAATCCTCGGCAGTTACAGTCAGAAGAGCACTGTGACTTGGATGGAAAGCAGTTTTCCAACAGGGTTTGCTATCTTTAGCTTAGAAAGTGGTCAGCTATTTGACTGACCTCACGGAGCTGATGCCAAGGCAAAGGCAAAAGAATGCAGCTTTACCGCAGCGCAGAGCTGTGACTTCTGCGTCTGGCAGGACTAGTGCCGATAGTTATCGGCAGTCCTTTTCGGTTCAAGGGATGATCTGACCAACCCTCTGGGGGTTTGTGTCGTCTCTCTCTTTTTAAAAAAAAAAAAAAAAAAGGGGGAATTCTCAGAAATTCCGCATACCCTGGAAACAGAACTTCTGTTAAGGCAGAAGCTGGCAAAAAAAAAAAAAATTCGCTAAGGCGGACTGACTTCTGACATTCCGTCAGAGCCGAGCATGAAGTCGCTTCGCTCAGTTATGGCAGCCCTGTCGCAGAACGATCAATCGACATTCGCGACGCTTTTTGGCATGTTCCCATCGGAAGACCTCACCCAGGTTGTGGCTCGACCATTCGGTTTGGCTTTAAGGCCCAGAATTTTTACAACGATTCTGACGCCAGAATCTCATGGCAATCCTTCAAAGACGGGGATTTACGATTCGTCCCTCTTTGGACGGCCTTTTCGGTTGTGGCTTCAAAGGAGAAGTCGTCTCTGGAATCGTCGCAGGCAATCCTGTTTTGAGGATGCATTTCGACATGGTACGGGCGGTGTTGTCCCTACCTCCAGACAAGCAGGCATGTCTGCTCCAGCATGTACAGACTATGAAGTCTGCGACAGCAGTGTCCCTTCGGAAGGTATGCGCCTTCTGGGTCTGACGGTGGCGTCCATGAGGTTTTTTTTCCGTTTGTCCAATTTCATTCCAGAGCTCTCCATAGGCTCATTCTGAGTCGTTGGGATCAATCGCAAGGTTCGCTGGATTGCAGCGTCATCATCTCTCACAGGGTGCGAGAATCCCTAGGATGGTGTTTATGTCCAGGAGCGTTATCCCTGGGAAAGCTTTTCCTCCCTCCGAAGTGGTCGGTCATAACCACCGATGCCAGCCTGACGGGCTGGGGGGGGTGTTTGGAACAATCTCTGGATTCAGGGAGTATGGTTATCGGAAGAGTCTGTTCTTCCGATCAACATCCTGGAATTGAGGGCGATTTTCCTTTGCCTCCAACATTGGACGGTCCCTTTGAGCGGTCTGCCAGTCCGAGTGCAGACAGACAATGCGACGGCTGTCGCGTATATCAATCACCAAGGTGGGACAAGGATTTCCAGACTCATGGTAGAGGTGTCCCGAATTCTGATTTGGGCAGAGGCCAGTGTGCCAGCCATTTCGGCGATTCACATTCCAGGGGTTCAGAATATTACAGCGGACTTTCTCAGTCGCAGAAGGATGGATCCCGGGAATGGAGCCTCCACCCGGAAGTTTTTGCACTACTGTGCTCTCGCTGGGAACCCCCAAGTGGATTTGATGGCATCCAGGTCCAATGCCAAGTTACCGACGTTCATGTCCAGGTACAAGGACCCGAAGGCTGTGGCGGTGGATGCTCTAGTGGCTCAGTGGGATCAGCTCGAGCTGATCTATGTATTCCCGCCGATATCCCTACTTCCTCTAGTACTGCGTCGGATCAGACTAGAGAGAATTCCAGCTATTTTGATAGCTCCAGACTGGCAAAGAAGGGTGTGGTTCTCGACAATAATGTCGCTGTTGGCGGCAACTCCTTTTCCACTCCCTCTTCAACCGACTTGTTGACTCAGGGGCCCGTTTGTCATCCGGACTTGATGTCCCTGCGTTTGACGGCGTGGCTCTTGAGACCGAAATCTTGACCCGTAGAGGTTTCTCAGCCGAGGTCATTGCTACCCTTCGTGCTGCAAGAAGTCCGGCTACTACTAGGATTTACCACAAAATTTGGGAAACCTTCTTTTAGTGGTGTTTGGGTCCTCTCGGAACCCGAGAAAATTTTCCATTCCCAACCTGTTGGCTTTTCTGCAGCATGGGCTAGACAAGGGTTTGGCAGTCAGCACCCTGAAAGGTCAGATTTCTGCTCTGTCCTTATTGTTCCGGAGAACCATTGCTTCAAATAGAGACGTGCTCTCCTTTTTCCGAGGTATATCTCGTAAGTTTCCGCCGCGGAAGGCGCCCGTGTCTCCTTGGCGGCTCAACCTTGTTTTGGAGGCTCTTCAGCATAAACCTTTTGAGCCTATGGTTTCTGCTAGCCTTTCTTTACTTTCTTGGAAGGTGGCTTTCCTTGTTGCAGTCACTTCCTTGAGGAGAGTTTCTGAGTTGGCAGCTCTTTCTTGTTCGCCTCCTTTTCTGGAGTTTTTTCCGGATCGTGTAGTGCTTCGCACTCGGGGTGATTTTTTGCCTAAAGTGGTATCACAATTTCATGTTAACTAGGATATTGTGTTGCCTTCACTCTGTCTGGATCCGAAGAATGCGAAAGAGCGAGATTTACACACATTGGATTTAGTGCGGGCCTTGAAGTTTTATCTATCTATTACTCAAGGTTTTCGTAAGACGGACTTCCTGTTTGTGGTTTCAGCAGGTCGTCGGCGTGGTCAACGAGCTTTCAAGGATTCTATAGCTCGTTGGATCCGGTCAGCTATTTTGGAAGCTTACCGCCTTCGGGGTGAACCTTGCCCGATTAAGATTCGAGCCCATTCCACGTGAGCTGTGGCTTCATCGTGGGCTTTTCATCAAGGTGCCTCAGCAGTGCAGCTCTGCCGGGCGGCAACTTGGCGCTCTGTCCACACGTTTACAAAGTTTTATAAAGTGGACGTCAGTGCTTCCGCTGATGCAGCCCTCGGACGTAGGGTCCTGCAGGCAGCTGTAGTTTAAAGTTCTGGATGAACTTGTGTTTAGCGCTGGTTGCGCTTTGTTGTTAAGGTTGTTGGGTTTCTGCCTTTTGTTGGTTTTTCCCACCCTTATTTTTGAACTGCTTTGGGACGTCCCATCAGTAATGAATACTGTGGCTCTCTTCCTTCCATCTGCAGCTGAAACACGGATTTTGGTAAAAACTTACCTGTAAAATCCTTTTCAGCGAAGGAAGGAAGAGAGACACAGCACCCTCCCAAGGCAGAAGTGTGTTGATGTTTTCAGATGCAGCGCGACCCTTATCTGATAGCGATTATCTGGGCTGAGGTCAGCGCGCTAAGGCTCTGTTCCAGCATCGCCAGCTCATCGCAGTAGTCAGGTTCCGTGAGTAGTACCTGGAACTCTGTGGTTTTTTGGCTTTCTTTGCATGCATAACCTGTATCCTTGTGTTTTTTCTCTGAAGTTCCTTCAGAAGGGGTTATGTTGCTCCGCTGGTGATCTTGGCTCTTTTTCCTAAAAGCTTTGGTACGACTGGAGCTGAGTAGGAGGAGCCCGAGCTGGAGGGGCCAGCCAGTCAGCACTCTTTTGATCTGAGGTGACATCCTGATCTGGGGCTCCGCCTACCCATCAGTAATGAATACTGTGTCTCTCTTCCTTCCTTCGCTGAAAAGGATTTTACAGGTAAGTTTTTACCAAAATCCGTGTTTTTGCCATCCTACATGGATTTCTCTCTTTAAAAATCATTACTTTGTGGAACTTCATAT
>JARQOD010000006.1:56816124-56933463 GCA_033576555.1 Oophaga sylvatica
AGGTTCTTCAAAGTAGCCACCTTTTGCTTCGATTACCGCTTTGCACGCAGAAAAGGTGAACGGATGGACTCTACATGCCTGGTTCCCACCGTGAAGCATGGAGGAGGAGGTGTGATGGTGTGGGGGTGCTTTGCTGGTGACACTGTTGGGGATTTATTCAAAATTGAAGGCATACTTAACCAGCATGGCTACCACAGCATCTTGCAGCAGCATGCTATTCCATTTGGTTTGCGTTTAGTTGGACCATCATTTATTTTTCAACAGGACAATGACCCCAAACACACCTCCAGGCTGTGTAAGGGCTGTTTGACCAAGAAGGAGAGTGATGGGTGCTTCGCCAGGTGACCTGGCCTCCACAGTCACCAGACCTGAACCCAATCGAGATGGTTTGGGGTGAGCTGGACCGCTCACCGCTTCAATTTTGAATAAATCCCCAACAGTGTCACCAGCAAAGCACCCCCAAACCATCACACCACCTCCTCCATGCTTCACGGTGGGAACCAGGCATGTAGAGTCCATCCGTTCACCTTTTCTGCGTGCAAAGCAGTAATCAAAGCAAAAGGTGGCTACTTTGAAGAACCTAGAATATAAGACATATTTTCAGTTGTTTCACACTTTTTTGTAAAGTGTAATGTTAGCCCCCCCCCTACATACAAAGAGTATAATAAAGGGGGGGACTCATGGCTGCATAATCCCTGAATATTGCATGAAATAATTGGTATTTGTAATGTCAATGTGGTACTTCAGGTAAGCTGTGGGGTGTCCACGAGCAGGCTGAAACCGTTTTTTTCTGGCTTTTGGCGCCTAAATTTATATGTTTTTGATTGGTTTAAGAAGGTTTTGGCGGCTGTTTTATGGATATAAATAGCCCTGCTGTCGCCCGTTGGCTCCTGTCATCGTCTGTGAAGAAAAGAAGATAAGAGATAACAGTTTACCGGAAGATGGAGAATCTCCTTCAGCAGCTGATAGCGAGAGCCGGGGAAGTGGATGGAGAGAATTGGCTGAGGAGCTGCTTAGCTTCAAAAACCTGTCACTGCAGCTCCTGAAGCCGTTCCTCCTCCACATGAACCTTGCCCTCAGCAGCAGCCTCCGTGTCAAGCTGGGACTTCTCTTCAGAGCCAGAGTGGCTCTTCAAGATCCAGGAAGCCCCGGACATCCTTCTCTCCCTCAGCGTCGCCAGCAAGATCATCAAGCCGTGCACAGAAGCACGTAATAAATCATCCCGCCCTCCTCCTACGAAGTCTCGGAGTCCGGCGCGGGAGTTCGGCCGGCATCTTCAGAATTGCCGACATCAGCTGAAGCCTCCGACGGTGCGGGTACCCGTCGTGGCCGTAAAAGCGCTGCGGCGGTGACACCATCCCGTACCGCTGCGGCTTCGCTTACGCTGGCTCACGGCAGCAGGAACGCTTCTCCAAGACGCTTCCAGACAGTTAAGCCAGGAGATGAAAATGATGTCCCTGCTTCCACCAGCACACAGCTGCTCTCCCCTGATTCACAGGGTGTGAGGGCTGGCTGTTCTTCGGATCAAGACACGGACCAGTGCCTGTCAGGAAGGGGTGAGAACTTCAATGTGCCCCTGTCTGTCCCCCAGAACAATTTTAAATCTATTTTATATCATTGTTGGTTGAAGCTCTGGTTGAAGCTTTTCAGGCTCCCTCTCCTCTATCTGTTACTGAGTCTAGTAAATCAGCGGAGCCTGTCAATTTAACCCCTCATAACCCTTTTAAGGAGGCTCTCACTTGCGAGCTATCTCCTTTAGGGTTTCACCTGAGCTCAGCCACTAAAGAGTTAATTTGGGAAGGAAAGTATGTTGATTTATTTTCTCTTCTCCCTCGCGGGGAGCAGTTGGGTAAAGTTGAAAAAGATAAATCTGAAGGTACTGCCACACTAAACGTTCCCGCTAACGATCACGATAACGACGCTATCGTTGGTGTGATCGTTTTAAGGTCGCTAGTAGCGGCCAAACTGGACGATCTCATTAACGACGCATCAGCGGTTAGCGATTTCTTTAATGACTTTGGCGGTCGTTGGTACCTGCCACACTGCATGTACTGTGAAAGATCACGACCTCGATAGGCGTGACTGAGCGCAACCTTTTGCACGCCCCTCATCACAGATTGGTGGTCACTATTTATCTCATAGATATTTATCACAGCTCTCCCGCTTTGTGATTGGATGACCGCGTCATAAAAGACGACGTATCAGCACTCCTCTCCATTGCTCTCGAGCAGAAGCGGTTCTTTCAAATCTCCAGCATCGTTCCAGTGTGTCCTGCTAGCCTTTGTAGCTACTGCGATCCTTTTTGCGCCACTATTGAGGTTGCTGCGTTCCTGTCTACGGCGTTGGGTTTTTTTTGCGATCCAGTCTGTGGCGTTATATCCTCGGCGATCCAGTTTGTGACCCATTTTGTTTCCCTATTTTCTTTTTTTTTTTCAAAATCACAAACAAGTTTTGTAAGGTAGGTATTTTTTTTTGTCACATTTAATTTTATTTTTTCTTTAATTTTACAGATCCATTTTTAGCTCTGCTGTTGTTAACCATTGTCGTCCATCAATTTTTTTTTGCCATTGTTTTGTTCTGGCATTTTGTGATCCCTGCTGTGTTTTGCGTAATTGTTCATCTATGATTTTTTATTTTTTTTTTTGCCATTGTTTTGTTCTGGCACGCCCACCACACCACCACCATTTTATGATCCCAGCTCTGTCAATGTTTACTCCAGCTGCGCCCACAACCACCATTTTATGTTCCCTGCTGTATTCTATGTTGTAGGCTATGTAAGCATTTTATTTAACCATTCTGGCGTTCTCACATAATCATTTTTTTATTACAGATGGCTGATAAGCAGGAATTTTTGCGGGAGTTTATCGAGCTGTACCGCTCAATGCCGTGCCTGTGGAAAATAAAGTCGGCTGATTACTGTAACAGGTTGAAAAAGAAGGACGCATACCAAAAACTGGTGGAGCTCTGCAAGAACAGTTACCCATGTGAATCGGCGGATGAGTCATCGGTGAAAAAACGCATTCAGGCCCTCCGCACAGTGTACAAAAAAGAGCTCAATAAAGTTATAAATTCTACCAAATCTGGAGCGGGGGCCGAAGATGTTTATGTCCCCCAACTGTGGTACTTTGATCTGTTCGCTTTTACAAGGGACCAAGAAGTACCCAGACAAGGGACATCCATGTCGGATCTAGACCCAGTGATCCAGCCGGACACCCCTGTCATACATGTAAGTACCTTTGTATTACAACACATTTTAATGTACATGCCAAAGTGGACTTAAATTTAAAAAATATTATTGTGAAATGTAGATAAAATGGCAGAATATATCCCTTCATGCACTGATAATTGATGTAGCTCAACGGTTGAGGCCTATCCATTTACAAGTGTCGTTTTCACATTTTTTCCGGATATGGGTGTTATAGTGTGAAGATAAATTTTTGTCTTTACAATTGTCGTTTTCACATTTTTGCTGTATACGGGTGTTATAGTGTGAAGATTAATTTCTTTGTCTTTGTGATTTACCATTTGTTTTTTGTTCATGCAGGACACAGAAGAGGCCGTCTCCACACCTCCAACTGAACAAGACAGCATGGCGTTGATCCAAGATGAAGAAGAGCCACCATCCTCATCTGTGCGGCGCCAGCTTTCACTTTCAGGAAGGAAAAGGAAGGCTCCCACCTCGGCTACTCCTGAATTGGTGGAAATTGCGAAAAAAGTGCTAACGGCAGAAAAAGACCAAACTAAAATAACAGGGTTTGCATACTTCGCTAATGAGAAGCTCCCTACACTGGATCCTGTTCAGCGGCTTCATGCAGAGACTCATGTTTGAGGTACTGACTCAAGCGTCTTTTGGAAACCTGGATAACAGATATGTCGTCATGCCAAGACCGCAGTACCCGGACTACTCATGGCCCAACAATCCTGTGCCGAACCCAATTGGGCTAAATCCTGCAAACCCAAATGTTGGTGCTCCCCCTTATTTTTATACACCTCAGAGGCAGCGTGGTAATGGCAGTTACGATCCATCTTACCAGCAGTTGTAGTTTTTAAAATTTTTTACAAAAGTGTTTTTGTTGTCTATATTTTTTAACATTGTTACCTTTTTTAATAAAAATCTTATTTATCTAATGAATTGTGGTCTTTTCTTATGTGATGTCAACTATTAAAATGTTGTATTTTTATTACATCTACTTGTCACACATGGGGTCAGGGGAATACCAGCTATCATAGGTGTTCCATCATAGGGAAAAAATGAAATGAAAAAAATTTCAAAAATTAACATTTCTTTTAAAGGCTAAAACCTTATACTAAAAAATAATACACCACACCTGCGTAGATAAACGTTCAATATATCATATATATTTACTTCATATATAAGTATATATATATATTTTTTTAAATTAAATATAAACAAAAAACAGAAAGATAAAATATTAACAAATATTAACAAAATAATAATAAAAAAAAAATTTACTCAGGGCGGCCCCGTAGTACAGCCACTGCCCTCTCCAGTATCACCCCGTGCTCCAGCAGTGCATCCATGGCGCTGTTCACAGCTGCCACTGCTGTGTGCATTCTCACCATCAGCCGGCGGTGGGACACCAACAGGTCCTGGGCAGTTAAGATTTCTGTCGAGGTAAAGGTAACAGTTAATAGTGAATTCTGTTGCAACATCAACATGTACATGTTATGTTTGTTAACACTTACGGTTTTCCTCAGAGGACCCACTTACTGCCCACCCAGAACCTGTTGGTCCGCCGGCTAGGGAAACACAGAAAAAAAAAAAATTATATCACAACAGCCATTACACATAAAGGGCCCGTCTCACATAGCGATATCGCCAGCGAGATCGGTGCTGAGTCACTAGTTTTGTGACGCAGCACCGAGCTCACCAGCGATATCGCTGTGTGTGACATTCAGCGACGATCAGCCCCCCTGCCGGGTATCGCTGATCGTCGCTGAAATGTCTGGACATTTTTTTGATCGCTGGTCTCCCGCTGACAGGCGCGCATCGCTGCGTGTGACAGGCGGGAGACCAGCGATCCGCTGGTAACCAAGGTAAACAGCGGGTTTCCAGGCGCGGGGCTGTGCCTAGAAACCCGCTGTGTACCTTGGATACCAGCACCCTGCTGCAGGGAGCTGGTAACCAAGGTACACAGCGGGTTTCCAGGCACCGCGCAGCGCCTGGAAACCCGATGTGTACCTTGGTTACCAGCTCCCTGCATCAGGGCGCTGGTATCCAAGGTACACTGCGGGTAACTAGCGATGTTTACCCGCAGTGTCCTTGTGCTGATCGCTGCCTGAGCTGCCTGTTTGGCAGCTCAGCAGCGATAATATAGCGATACACCAGCGATCCTGATCGTTGTCGGGATCGCTGGTGTATCGCTATGTGAGACCCAGCCTTAAGACCTTACAAAGTTCTCAAACTTGTCTGAAGCTTATATAATGTGCGTTAATTACCTGATGGGGAGCCTGCATCCGTGTCACGGGGTGACACTGGAGAGAAGCAATAGGAAGGTGACGTGCTGGATGATGACCCCAACTGTGGAGGGGGGGTTGCTGGTGGTGGTGAAGGGGTTGAAAGGTAAGGTGATGATGGAGGTGGAGGGGTAGGTGATGGAGGTGGAGGGGTAGCCGGGAAGGAGATGATGGAGGTGGAGGGGTAGCTGGGGACGGTGGAGCAGCTGGTGCTGCTGATGGTGAAGGTGGTGCTGTAAATGAAATATACAATTCAGACTCCCCATTATCATCATCATTGCCTCCCCATTAATATAATCATCATTGCCTTCCCATCATCATTGTCTCCCCATTAATATCATCATTAGCATTGCCTTCCCATTATCATTGCCTGCCCCATCACTACTCGTCCTCCCGTTACTCCCAGTACTTCCATCTATGCCTGTAAACCCCCTCACGACTGGTACTCCCATCACTGCCTTGCCCCATCACTGCCGGTACTCCCATCACTGCGGGTGCATTGATATAGGTAGATAAGGCTACTTTCAGACTTGCGTTTTTTTTGCGCAGCGCAACTTGCGCTATCGGACGCATGCGCAATGTTCCCCTATCTTTAACATGGCGGGCTCAGGGTCTAGCGCTTGCACGCGTTCATGTGCGTTTGTCGTGCGCTGCGCATTTTCCCGGTATGCGCCCATACGCGCTAGACGCTACATGTTGCTTTTTTTTTTCCGGTCAAAAAAGACAGAGATGATTGAGACAGAGATGATTGAGACAGAGATGATTGAGACAGAGATGATTGAGACAGAGATGTTGGAGACAGAGATGTTGGAGACAGAGATGTTGGAGACAGAGATGTTGGAGACAGATGTTGGAGACAGATGTTGGAGACAGAGATGATGGAGACAGAGATGATGGAGACAGAGATGATGGAGACAGAGATGATGGAGACAGAGATGATGGAGACAGAGATGTTGGAGACAGAGATGATGGAGACAGAGATGATGGAGACAGAGATGTTGGAGACAGAGATGTTGGAGACAGAGATGTTGGAGACAGAGATGTTGGAGACAGAGATGTTGGAGACAGAGATGTTGGAGACAGAGATGATGGAGACAGAGATGATGGAGACAGAGATGATGGAGACAGAGATGATGGAGACAGAGATGATGGAGACAGAGATGATAGAAATGTGACACATAGACAACGCATGCGCCAAAAAAAACGCAAACGCATGCAAAAACGCATGAAATCGCAGACAAACGCTGCGTTTTTTTCGAAATGCACATGCTGATGCGACTAAATATCGCAGCGTTTACAAGCGTTTGCATGCGTTTTTTTAATGCGCTTCATGTGCGCTCGAAACGCAGCGCAAAAAAACACAAGTGTGAAAGTAGCCTACCCACAAAACATAACCTCTCCAGATACCCTCATCAATACTCACTCAGAGGCCTGCGGAGCTGGGCCCGGATGCTGGCGACCCTATCGCGTGAGCGGTATCGCAGGTCCGCCAGCTTCTTGCGGATCTGTGCTCTTGTGCGCCGCACATTGAATCGCGTCTGCAGGCCCCGCCGGATTCTCTGCAGGCATACCCTTTTGTGGCGCATTGGATGCGCCACAGGTAGCCTGCAGTGGTAATCCCAGAGGTCCGTTTTCTTAATTAGATAACGGACCTCCTCCTCTGCCATTTAGGCCCGCGCTGTCTCGCCGCCGCTATTGCCGCCATTACAAACAACAGCGCATTGGGCAACGCCAGCGCCATGACGTCACAGCGTGCGCACGTTACGTGCGGCCGCATTCGCGATGCAAAACGGTATTGCGATTGCAAAGTGACCGCAGCAGCCATACGCCCAGCCAAGCACAGATATGAGATGCTGTTGCGATCGCAAAACAACGGTTCCAAGCTAGGCGATCACAATGGCGTCTCATATCTTTATGGCTGGGGCTCGAAAATCTTCACCTTTGCAATCACAATGGCTTTTTGCATATCTGTATGCATATCTGTATAGCTGGAGCTCGTGACAATACTCACATTGCGATCACAATGGCGCCGCATATCTGTTTGATTGGGGCTCGAGAATCTTCACCTATGTAATCACAATGGCTTTGCATATCTGTATGCATATCTGTATAGCTGGAGCTCGTGACAATACTCACATTGCGATCACAATGGCGTCGCATATCTGTGAATAGCTGTGTTTCCCTGGTGAATGTTGACCTTTACCTCCCAAGAATTTTCAAATATATTTATAACAATTTTTTAATCTTTCATACACTGTGTTCCAAATTATTATGCAAATAATATTTTCTCAGATTTTCCCAAATTACCTATATGAATTTCAGTCATTGTAATTTTCCAGTCAAATAACTATTAGACTACAATTGAAAGGTTTTTGTACAAACTGCCTATGATAACAGTATATTTTGTAAAAAATCAAACACTCAAACTGCACTCAAAATGCATGTTCCAAATTATTATGCACAGCAGAGTTTTCAACCTTTTCATTTTAATAAAGAACAAAAAAATGGTCATTTTTGAAATTATAAGCATTAGCAGGTTATTACAAACTGAAATCAAACAGTTTTCAACTCAAAACTTTATTCTAGGTGATGTTACATTTGCACATAGGACCCCTTGTTCGAAAGGAGCTTCTGAACTCTCTCATCCATTGAATTTGTCAGGTTTTGGATGGTTTCTGCTTCAATTGTTTTGCATGAGGACAGAATACCCTCCCAGAGCTGTTGCTTAGATGTGAACTGCCTCCCGCCATCATAGACACTCCTTTTGATGATGCTCCAGAGGTTCTCAATGGGGTTGAGGTCAGGGGAGCATGGGGGCTACACCATAAGTTTGTCCCCTTTTATGCCCATAGCAGCCAGAGATGCAGATGTGTTATGTGCAGCATGAGACGGTGCATTATCATGCATGAAAATGATCTTGCTGCGGAATGCACGGTTCTTCTTCTTGAACCATGGCAGGAAGTGCTGCTTGAGAAATTCAACATACACTATGGAGTTCATCTTTAGCCCTTTAGGGATCCTAAAGGGGCCGACAATCTCTCTCCCCATGATTTCAGCCCAAAACATTACTCCACCTCCTCCTTGTTGGCGCCGTAGCCGTGTTTGCATGGGGTGTCCATCAACCAGCCATCCTCCACTCCATCCATCTGGACCATCGAACGTTGCACGGCACTCATCGGTGAAAAAAACAGTTTTGAAGTCAGTCTTCATGTATTGTTTGGCCCACTGGAGCCATTTCTGCTTGTGTGCAGTGGATAGAGGAGGTCGACATGATGGCTTACGCACAGCTGCAAACCTCTGAAGGACCCTGCATCTTGTTGTTCGGGGGACATTGGAGGCACCAGCAGCTTCAAAAACTTATCTGCTGCTATGACATGGCTTTTTTGCCGCTGCTCTTTTAACCTGATGTAATTGCCTGTAGGAAAGAGTCCTCAATTTTTCCTTATCAGCACGCACACGTGTGTACTGTGAATCAGCTACATACTTCTTGATTGTGCGATGATCACGATGAAGTGTCTTGGCAATGTTGATTGTAGTCATGCCTTGACCTAAACACTCCACAATTTGTTGCTTCTCAGCAGCCGACACATCCTTTTTCTTTCCCATTTTGGCAGAAAATGTAGGCTGCTTAATAATGTGGGACAGCCTTCTTAAGTAGTCTTGCCTTTCATTGGACACACCTGCCAAACTAATTAGCACAGGTGTCTGCAATTGCTTACAGTGATATAAAGAGCCCTGACACACATCACCATCAATGAGTTTAACTGACAAACAAAAAATTCTTACCTTATCACTCCTAAACAATTTTTGCATAATAATTTGGAACACAGTGTATATGACACAAAATATATATATTATATATTTAAACTTTATATATGCAGCTGTGGTGTATTATCTGTCATATTTAAATTATAATGTTTGAACGCTAGTGAGACCATGGGCCCTTAAAATAATTGTAAATATTTGAAATTTTTTTCTTTATTTTTTTAACAATTAACTCCTATGACTGATGGTACTCCCATGACCCCGTGTGTGACAAGTAGATACAATGTAAAACAAAAAATAGACAACTAAAAAGCCTTTGAAAAGATTTTAAAAACTGCAGCTGCTGGTAACATGTCTCTTTGCCATCCCCATTACTCCCTCCCCACATCTCACCCATCATTAGCCCTTCTCCCATATAGGTAAAATAATTGAAAAAAAAACACAAATGCATTTTTAAAATAAAATGTTTTTATTATAAAAACATTGTTAAAAAAAGGCAAAAGTCAAACATTATCAAAATCAAACTAGACCTGATGCTGCCAACTCACTGCACCAGGCCCATTAAAGTATTGGCAGTACTTGTCTCGGCCGGCCTTCGCATCGTCCTTGCTCCTGCCTTGATTGACAGTTGAAGGCCTGCAATAGCGGGATCATTGTCACGCCATTCTCTGAGCACCACGTCACCATTGCTGTCCGAGTCCATGAAGCCTGGCGGACTGTAAGTACCAGCATCGCGTTTGCGTAGAAAATTGTGCAGCACACAACAGGCCAACACCACAGAGTCTATGGATTCCAGCTTCATGTTGATTGGAGTGTGGAAAACCCTGAAGCGGTTGTCCATTATGCCGAAGGCATTCTCCACTACGCGCCGTGCCCTAGACAGTCTGTAATTAAAAATCCGCCTTTCCCCTGTCAAAGTCTTTTGTGGATATGGTTTAACAAGATGCTCATGAAGGGGGAAGGCTTCATCGCCCACAAAAACAAAGTTTAGGTTGGCGGTGGTGTCAATGTTGGTTGGCAAGTTAAGTTTATTATTAAACAACCGTTCACCAAAAGTTGTGTGCTCTAAAACGCCACCGTCAGAAACCCTTCCATTAATGCCAACATTAACGTCAATAAATTCATAATTGGCATTAACAAGGGCCATGAGGATCACGCTGAAGTAGCCCTTGTAGTTATGAAAAAAGGATCCGCTTTTGGCTGGTTGCGTGATCCGCACATGTTTGCGATCCAAGGCACCACCACAGTTTGGGAACTGCCAAATCCTTTCAAAATCAGAGGCAATAATTTGCCATTCCGCCACTGATTTGGGAAAAGGCATGTAGCTCCGTAAACTTCGGACGATGGCGTTGCATGTCTCCGGAATTAGTTCTCCAAGCAGCGACCGAGAAATTGCAGCAGAAAATTGCAAATCCTTCATTGAACGTCCGGTTGCCAGAAATCGCAGCGTTACTGCCAAACGTTCCTCTCCTGAAACAGCTGCACGCATCCGGGTATCCTGCCGTTCAATGAGTGGCCTCACAGCTTCCAGTAGGAGCTTGAATGAATCCTCCGACATCCGTAGATAATTCCGGAAATCCTGCGGATTCTTCTCCTGCAACTCCCTCACTAGATGCATGTGGGAGAATTTGGACCTCTGCTCCAGCCATTCTCTGGTCCACATGCGACGCTTTCGCTTGGAGCGCCTCTCTTCCACCCGCGCCTCTTCTTGACGATCTGCCTCCATTGACCGTGCAACTGCCACAATCATACGCTCCGCGGTGGACAGGTTCATTATGTGCAACCTGTACGGTAAAGAAGAGAAAAGTTAATTACTAATTAATTACTATTAATAAAGTGTTTAAACAAAATAAAATAAAGAATAGAATAAAAAATATATATAAAAAAAAAATTAAACTTTTCAGTTAACATTTAAAATACAGTTTACAAATGTCTAAAATGGTGGGGGTGTAAAATATATAATGCAGACAAAAAAAAAAAATAATAAGGTCAGGGGTGTAAAATAAATAAAGCAGACCAAAAAAAAAAAAATAAGGTTAAAAAACATTATCAAACAACATCACAAACAATATGTACCTTGAATCCAAATATCCCGAAGATCCAAATCCAAATGGGGATGGATGGTGCTCTAGCGACTCAGACAGGATCGCAAAAACCCACCACTGCGCCACAAACAGGATCGCAAAACTCCGACACACTATACTATCCTCGCAACAACGCAAAAAGAGACCCATAAAGTGCTCTGGAAACAATGGATGGGGGCGCAGTTATTAAAGCAGAGGTGATGTTGTGTGGGCACCAATCGGAGCTGAAGGGCGTTAACGAAAGAAAACAAAGTCCCGCCTGCGCCGCTGACTAATGCGTCGTCAACGAGGTCGCACATCGTTCACAAAAGGTGCCAAACACAGCGATTCAGGCTCACCAGCGGGACGCCAACAATCAAAATACGGTCCAGAACTCTAGTGAACGATCAACGAGATCACAGCAGGGGCCACGTCGTTGTTACATGCCACACACAACGACGTCGCTAACGAGATCTTAGCGATCTCGTTAACGATCTTGTTTAGTGTGGCATACCCTTGAGTCTGATGAAGTCAGGCGTAACTCCTTGAAATCCTTCAATAATTGGATTCAAGCTTTTTTCTATTTACTCAGCTGTCCTTGGCGAAAAATCCCCAAACCTTTGTAGCCAATTATTCCAGCATGTAGACATCATTTTAGAAGCTTTTAGGAATTTTGGTGGCTTTGCCTGGTTAAACTATGACGAAGCTTTTAGGCAAAAACTAGCTGTACACCCTGAATTAAAATGGGCGTTAAGGATGTAGGATTATGGATTAACCTTTTGCTCCCGCAGCGTCAGTACATAAATAAGCAAAATCCCAAACCTGTTAAACGAGGTTTCTGTTTTGCATTTAACGACTCTACGTGTAAGTGGAACAACAGTTGTCGTTTTCGACACGAGTGTTCCTTTTGCAGTAATTCACACCCAGTTTCCAAGTGTTTTAAAAAAAAACAGGCCGCTCAACAATCAGCTTTCAGCGACACTTTTGCAAAAGGCCCGGACTCCTGTGAAATTGGAAAAAATGTTAATCTGGTTAAACAATTACCCAGATCAGGAGATTAGTGGCCTCTTATTTAACGGTTTTGCTTTTGGTTTTCGCATTCCTCATTTCAAAGGTCTCGGTTGTCAATTATCAAAGAATCTTTCTTCTTTATCTTTATATCCTGATGTAGCTAGGGAAAAATTTTTTAACGAAATCGCTTTGGGTAAAGTTGCGGGTCCATTTTCATCTCCTCCTTTTTCCAATTTTCGTATTTCCCCTTTAGGCATTGTTCCTAAAAAGGAATTAGGTTTCTTTCGTTTAATTCATCATTTATCTTACCCGAAAGGGTCCTCGGTGAATGATGAGGTAGACAAATCTGTATGCTCAGTTTGCTATTCCTCTTTTGATTCAGCCATGGATCTGCTTAGAAAATTCCGGAAGAATTGTTTAATGTCAAAGTCGGACATCAAGTCAGCTTTCAGAATTCTTCCGGTTCATCCGGATGGTTTTAATTCCCTTGGTTTTTATTTTGAAGATGAATATTTTTTCGATAAATGTCTTCCCATGGGATTCTCCCTGTCGTGTTTTTATTTTGAGAGTTTCTCAACATTTTTACATTGGACTCTTCAGTCCAGTTGTATTAACTCCGGTATTTTGCATTACCTCGACGATTTTTTGTTCGTCGGCCCTTCTGAATCTCAAGATTGCTTCAGCACTCTCGAAAAATTCATACAAATGTGTCGGAGCTTTGGTGTACCAATAGCTCACGAAAAGACAGTCTTTCCCTCAACCTGTATTGAATTTTTGGGTATCACCTTGGACTCCGAGAGGATGGAATGTAGACTCCCATTGGAAAAAATCTCTAAGTTGCACAATGCTCTGTCCATGTCTCTTTCTAAGACGAAAATTACTCTAAAGGAGCTACAATCTTTGTTAGGTCTATTGACTTTCGCCCTGCGAATTATGCCTATGGGCCGGGTTTTTTCCAGACGTCTATTTGATGCAACAAAAGGCCTCTCTTCTCCTTTCTCTCATGTGAGAGTTTCTTCAGAAATAAAAGAGGACTTACGGGTTTGGCTTTCCTTCCTTTCTGAGTTCAATGGTAGGTCTTGTGTTCAAGAGAATTTTGTCCCGTCTGACTCGTTTCCTTTTCTATTTTCAAGTGACAATTTTTCTGGTTGTAGCGGGATATTTTTATCCCATTGGACATTCCAGCGTTGGCCTAAGAAATGGGTGTTGAGTAAAATAACGGAGAATTCTACTGTTTTGGAGCTTTTTTCCATATTTTTATGTGTCTTCCTTTGGGGTGCCTTGATGCAGAATCTTAGGATTATTATTCTTTCAGAAAATCAGTGAGTAATTTTTGCCATTAATACACTATCTTCCAAAAATTTGCGGTTGTCTAAGATTTTAAGAAACCTCGTTTTACTTTGTCCGAAGCACAATATTTGGCTAAAAGCTAGATTTGGAAGGAGTGAAAAGGCTATGTTTGCTAAGTCTCTGTACCTGTGTGAGCGGTCAAATTTTCATCTGCAGGTTCCCAACGCAGACGCAGAAGCAACGCCTTGCCCTTCTTCAATTTAAGACATAATTTAAATATAATTCCTCATTTTATCGAGCAGTCCTTATCAAAAAGAACATGGGCCGATTACTCGGCCGCATGGTATATGTGGGTAAATTTTTGCGAAGAGTTTAATTATGAAATTTCTCTGTCTAGTCCTGTTTCAGGCTTAAAATTTGCGGAATTCTTAGTAAAAAGGGGTCTTTCTTTTGCAGCTATTTCAAAGCATTTGGCTGGCGTTTCGTTCTTTTTCAAATTGTCAGGTAGTCCCCCGTTAACAGGGTTTTTTCCAATAAAACAATTTTTGAAGGGTTTTAAAAGAGGTAATTTTAAGCCTGACTCTCGACGTCCCATATCCCTTTCTTTGTTGAGGGACCTTTGTTTGGCATTAGCAAGCGTTTGTTTGAATTCATTCAAAGCCATTTTGTTTGCCTCTGCGTTTTCTATTGCTTTTTTTGGAGCCCTTCGGGTTAGTGAATTAATTTCTGTTAAAAAAATCGGAGCCTGCTGGCCTTTTGATTTCGGACATCAGTTTGATTGATTCGGTTCTTTTTCTCTTTATTAGGAAATCCAAAACGGATCAATGTGGTGGGGGGCTAGAATTAAATTGGGATCTGTTCCAGATGATGTTATTTGTCCGGTGTTCAACATCAAAAAATGGCTAGGTTGTAGGCCCAATGCTATGGACCCATTATTCCTTCATCAAGATAGATCCCCGGTTACCATTTTTCAATTTAACTCCGTTTTAAAAAAAATGCTTATGTTTCCTAGGTAAAGATAATCTTAAAATCACTTCCATTTTTTTAGGATTGGCGCAGCTACTGAAGCTGCCAGATCGGGTTGGTGTTCTTCTGATATTAGGAAGCTAGGTAGATGGGAATCTGAGCGTTATAAATTATATGTTCGCCATGATTTGTATGAGTATTAATTTTAATTTGTTTGCAGGTCCTTTGATAGTTTGGATTATCGGTCACTCTTTTATTTATTGGGCTCAGAAGCGAGCTGGTCAAAGATCTTATACGGAGAACCTTTCTTTTAGTCCTGACCAGGTTCAGATTTTTTGGCACAGTGTTTGAGGTTTACGGTGGGCGAATTTTGTTATTGAATTCAAGAAATGCTGTAGTTACCTTCCTTACCCTAATCTAGTGATATTTCATGTTGCTGGGAATGATCTCGGAAAAATTAGGACACTAGATTTACTAGCTTTTCTAAGATCCGATGTTACTGGCTTGAAGCAATCTTTCCCGAATACTGTGTTTGTTTTTTCCGAGATCATTCCTAGACTGTCTTGGTCTAAGGGTAATTCTTCATTTTTAGACAAAATTCGTAAAAGCGTTAATAGAGGTATGTGCAAATTTTTGCCACTTTTGGGTGGTTTCTCTTTTCGGCATGAAGACTTGGAAGGCTTTGTTCCCGGGTTGTACAGAAATGATTTAGTCCATCTTTCTGACATTGGTCTAGATATTTTTAATTTGAATTTACAAAGATGGTGTAGAAATGGCTGTGCTGTTGTGGGGGGCCTTGACTCTCCGAGTCCGGCTTTTGGGAAAATCGCCCAAGTGATGGGTGGATTGGTTATGGTTGGAAGTTTAATAATTTATATGGATTTATTTATTGATTAATTTATGTAACCCTAAATAAACATCACGGCCATTTCTGCCATACAATAAAACCATGCCCCGGAAGAAGTGACTACACGAAACGGTGCCCGTCGGGCGCGGGGAATAGATGCTACTGGACTTCCACACCTGCACTATCCCACTGTCAGCGTCATTGCCGTCCAGTGCCTCGGTATGTAGATGGGTTGTACACCCAGGACTTATTTTAGGTTGATTGCCTTATGAAAGTCATTGTTTGGATGTATGTTACTCCTCACCTGAGCACTATCATAATTTTTTCGGCTGGCTGACTTCATATGGGAAAGGTTCACAAGTTCTATGAGACATTTTACATCGCATTTACCACACCAAAGGGCATTCTTATAATGATCATGGAGGCTTAAATGCTCCTGTTTTGAGATATCTAGTGCCTGGTTATTTATCTATGCATTTATTTTATAGTTACTTGTGAATTGTGCATATTTTGGTGGTTTATCACATTGGCATATTGTACTCTTTCCCCCCTGTTTTCTTACTTTTGGAGTCTCCCTTCATCTATGTTGTATATGTTGCAATTGTGTATGTTTTTAAGAAGTTGTATCTCAATAAAAATTTGTTTTATTAAATAACCTCTCTGCACTTCTTATCTATGGGTGGCACCTTCCACTGTAGATTTGGTAGAATGTTAAGTATATGAAGTGTCCCCCGCCTGCTTAATATAGGACTATGGGAATAATAAAATATTTGTGTAATGTTTTCTTTGTATGAATGGGTTTTGTGCGGCCATGTTAGCCCCCCCCTACATACAAAGAGTATAATAAAAGGGGGGACTCATGGCTGCATAATCCTGAATATTGCATGAAATAATTGGTATTTGTAATGTCAATGTGGTACTTCAGGTAAGCTGTGGGGTGTCCACGAGCAGGCTGAAACCGTTTTTTTTCTGGCTTTTGGCGCCTAAATTTATATGTTTTTGATTGGTTTAAGAAGGTTTTGGCGGGCTGTTTTATGGATATAAATAGCCCTGCTGTCGCCCGTTGGCTCCTGTCATCGTCTGTGAAGAAAAGAAGATCCCTCCCGCCCTCGCCCTTTTTATTATATTTGTCGTGATGTTCATTTGTGGGAAAATCGCCCAAGTGATGGGTGGATTGGTTATGGTTGGAAGTTTAATAATTTATATGGATTTATTTATTGAAGTATTTATTGATTAATTTATGTAACCCTAAATAAACATCACGGCCATTTCTGCCATACAATAAAATATTTGTGTCATGTTTTCTTTGTATGAATGGGTTTTGTGCGGCCATGTATAATTCCACATGTTCATAGTTTTGATGCCTTCAGTGTGATTCTACAATTTTCATAGTCATAAAAATACAGAAGAATCTTTGAATGAGAAGGTGTGTCTAAACTTTTGGTCTGTACTGTGTATATATATATATATATAACATTTATTAGTAATTCTTCTTTTCCAACCCATTACTGTGTTTACTTCATGCATGGGTGAATTCTATCCTGAAATAAGCCAACTTGTCATTCATAGGAATTATTTTTTTTACATTTAGGGTAATTTCACGTTGACTTCTTGCATGGTTTGTAGATATGGCTGTAGTGATGAATTAATTCATTCATAAGCCAGTGAAATATAACTCATAAATGAATGGCAGCCTTTTATACATGTGAATTTTCTGACAGATGGATCTGAATTGGTATTCCCCAGCCTTCAGTCCTCAGTGTTCTTCTCTCCGCTTTCATGATTATAGATTCCGCTAGGCTGATTTCCATGGCCTTTAGCTAAATTGGAGAAAATAGGAACCATCTTGCCTGAGATTCTAAGAATTTTGTTATGTATGCATCAAACCATGATATATGTTAACACCAAGATATATAAACAGTGGGGAAAATAAGTATTTGATACACTGCCGATTTTCTCAAGGTTTTCCACCTACAAAGAATGGAGAGGTTTGTAATTTTTTATCGTAGGTACACCACCTGTGAGAGACAGAATATTAAAAAATCCATACAGATTTTCTCCAGATCTTTTAGGTTTCGGGGCTGTTGCTGGGCAACATTGAGTTTCGGGTTCCTCCAAATATTTTTTTTATTGAGTTCAGGTCTGGAGACGGACTAGACCACTCCAGGACTTTGAAATGCTTCTTACGGAGCCACTCCTTTTTTGTGGTGGCTGTATGTTTTGGGTCGTTTTCATGCTAGAAGATCCAGCCACGACCCATCATACATGCTCTTACTGAGGGAAGGATGTTAGCCAAACTCTTGCGATAAAGGATCCCATCTATCCTGAATACTTCAATTTGGTGCAGTCATCCTGTCCCCTTTGCAGAAAAGCACCCCCAAAGTATGATATTTCCCCCACCATGCTTCACGGTTGGGATGGTGTTCTTGGGGTTGTACTCATCCTTATTCTTCTTCCAAACACGGTGAGTGAGTTGATACCAAAATGTCCTATGTTGGTCTCATCTGACCACATGACCTTCTCCCATACCACCTCTTGATCATCCAGTTGGTTATTGGCAAACTTCCAAAGGACCTAAACATGTTCTGGTGTGAGCAGGGGGACCTTGCGTGCCCTGCAGGATTTTAATCCATGTCGGCGTAGTGTGTTACTAATGGTAATGTTTGACACCCTGTTCTCCTAGCTCTCTTCAGGTCCATTGACCTACCGTGTAGTTCTGGGCTGATGAGATTTAGATCCGGACTCATTGCTGGCCACTTCAAAACTCTCCAGTGCTTTGTTTCCATCCATTTTTTTTGGTGCTTTTTGAAGTATGTTTGGGGTCATTATCCTACTGGAAGGCCCATGACCTAGGAAGTAAACCCAGCTTTCTGACACTACATTGTGACCCAAAATCCTTTGGTAATCTTCAAAAGTTATGATGCCTAACACACAGTCAAGGCACCCAGTGCCAGAGACGGCAAAACAACCGCAAATTATCTTTAAATCTCCACCAAATTTGACTGTAGGTACTGTGTAGGCCTCATTCTATTTTCGGTAAACAGTAGAATGATGTGCTGTACTAAAAAGCTCTATCTTTGTCTCATCTGTTCACAAGACGCTTTCCCATTAGGATTTTGGCTTACTCACATACATACAATTTGCTAACTGTAATTTAGCTTTTTTATGTTTCTGCGTCAGCAGGGGGTCCTCCTGGGTCTCCTGCAAGTAGTGTTTCATTTCAGTCAAATGTCTTCTGCTAGTTCGCACTGACACTAATGCAGCCAGAGCTTGCAAAACAGCTTGAATTTCTTTGGAATTTGATTGGGGCTGATTATTCACCATCTTGACTATCCTGCGTTGCAGCCTTTCATAAACTTTTCTCTGCCGTCCAGGGAGATTAGCTACTGTTCCATGGGTTGTAAACTTCTTGAGTATGTTGTGCATCGTGGACAAAGAAACCTCAAGATCTCTGGAGATTGTTGATATTTCTCAACAATTTTGATTCTCAAGTCCTCAGACAGTTCTCTTTTACTCTTTCTGTTCTCCATGCTTAGTGTGATACACACGTTGCAAAGATTGAGTCCACTTCTCCCCTTTTTATCTGGTTTCAGGTATGATTTCATATTGCCCACACCTGTTACTTGCTACAGGTGAGTTTGAAAGCTCATCACATGCTTGAAACAAAGTTGTTTAGCCACAATTTTTGAAAGGTGCAAACAACCTTGTTCTGCCCATTTTTTGGGTGTGAAATTAGGTCCACTTTGCCTTTTTTTTTTTTCTTTCATTTTACACACAAAGGAAATAAATAGGTGTATAATAAAATGTGTAATTGCAATAATTTTCTGGGAGACATACCTCACTTTCTACACACACATGTATCATGGTGTTTACAGATATCTGGTTTAATTATTATTACAAAATTATTATTGTGTGTATGGTAGGTTTTAGAAATGGTGATAAAAAAAATGGATAAGGCCAGTATGTGTACTTTATTGTAGATAATATCGTGACTATACAAGCAAGTAATTTTCAGAACACAATGTAGATGGTCAGAAGTGTTTTGTAGGACAAAAAGAAGCATAATATGTGTATGTTAGATATTCCCGAAAAACAACAACCAGGTTTTCAGATAAAGTTGAGTAAAAAGATTCACAGGACCATGGCTCTGGTGCCACTTCAGTAATCCTCTGTGGCAGCTGGACAAGGGCACTTGAATGCCTGCATCCTGGGCACCTCTTCTGACATTTATGCCTCATATTGCCATGAGGTCTATTGACTAGGCATCACACAATGTCGTGCCATCCCAGTATTCAGAAGAGTTGCTCAGGATGCCATCATTCGAGTACCAACCACGGACGTTTTTATTGGCATGGTCAGCCTAACTCTGAGTACTGATTTGGCTAGTATTCTTCTGCTCAACAAAATTCCTAGATATATTGGTGAAAGGGTTCTAAATTTTCAATAACTTACCACATATTCATATAATTAAATATCGCAATAAAAGTTAAATTCTTTATTTCTGGGCAATAGAAATTCTGATATTGGCAAGAGCTGCAGTCATTTAAAGGGAATAGGTCACCCTCGGGACGTATGGTATATGACCTATTAATATGGGCATACAGGTAATAGAAATATTGAGCTAGTCTTAACTGTTTGCCTTATACTAATGGTTACTGACACTGATGGGAGGGGGTAAGTATTACAATGAAGAAAGGGGGCAGGGATTTCTTCCAGCACCACACGCCCCGAGCCTGGAAGAAATCATTAGCATAAAGAGAGAATATAACCTTTGTCAACAATAGGACCAATAATATGAAGCATACAGGTAGGGCTAGTGTAACATTTCTATTACCTGTATGCCCATATTAATAGGTCATATACGTCCCGGCGGGTGACAGATTCGCCTTTAAAAGTGGAATTTCATATTTTTTCCCCAATTCCAAATGGTATTTTCTAATAGTTTTGGATATCTTCTACTCCAGCAAAAGCCTACAATTCAATGGATGTGACCTTGGGTTTCTAAGTATTTTTGTCTTTCCCTGCATTGTGCAATTAGAACTTTTAAGATGAGTTTTGACCCTGGTGGGAACCATGTAGGGCAGGTAATGTTTTCTGTGTACTGAGCCAGTGTTTTTATATAAAACAATATTCATTGCTTTGGCTAGATTGGTCCTTTATCAAGATGTTCCATTCCTGGATCTCCCAGCAAACTTTTGCAGTTTAGGGCAGTAAGTGCTGAATCTCTGAGCAGTATTATTACTACAAGGGTAAAGCCGGTTTCATATGGTCTGTGCTCATGGACCTTGGGTTTCCTGACCCAAGTATCCCTATATATGTTTGAGGCATTAGCTTAGAACAGAAGACCTTATTTTTGGGTTGGGCATTCTGTTCTGAGCATAGACTGTTTCATGACTATGTAAAACATGCTTGGTCTGCCAGAGTGAGAGATTTGTTTCTAGCCATGATTTCTGGATTTGGGATGGGCCTTCATCCATTAGCACATGACCCAATAAAATACGCAACAT
Organism: Oophaga sylvatica; assembly: GCA_033576555.1. Lineage (NCBI taxonomy): Eukaryota > Metazoa > Chordata > Amphibia > Anura > Dendrobatidae > Oophaga > Oophaga sylvatica. The sequence goes on from JARQOD010000006.1 coordinate 56,837,052, forward strand.
GTTATTTTGGTATCAAAAAGCCACAGATTTATTTAAAATCACATGAGTTTAGTGAGAGTCAGGTCAACTTATAGGCAAGTATGTTTTGAGATTCACGGATGCCATGACATCCCCCAACTGCCTGCCATAGAGCAATCGGCAGGCAGCAATCCAGGGGTGGCACTCTGACTTGCCACAGTAGCAAAGCCAAATGTTTCTTCTGGTAAGAGGAAGAGACAATGAGAACCGGAAGTTAAAGTTTTCCATAAATTCCCCTCCCAACAGCAAAAAAACAAAAAAAAAAACAAGAACATAGATGTACTCTTGTTTCTAAAAGGTAAAACGCCCATCCAAGTAGTCAGTATAAACATAGATAATAAAAACTCAGGCAGTTTGAACGTCCCCCGCTTCCTACAGTCATGTGTACCCTTCGCTTAGTACTCCGGGGAGTTCATTCTTTTATTATGGCTAAAACGTGAGAGTCTTGAAAGGGGGGTCACTTCTCTGAAATTTCATTACACGTTATGGCCGAACGCCTCGAGTAAATGGCCAAGATCAATATTCCATAAAAATACTCCTTAACAATTAATTCCTACAATGAATATGGAGTTACGGTCTACAATATAGGTACCATACAAAAAGTTTATTAGTTGCAAGAAACAGGCTGACATACTTTTAATATCAAAATGAAAACAGGTCACAGCGAGAAACACAGGAGTTTGTGACTGCAGGTCCATAACAAGTAACAGGCTATAGCAAGCACAAATAGAGTTGAGCGATACTTTCCGATATCCTAAAGTATCGGAATCGGAATGGTATCGCCGATATCACTAAAATATCGGCGATAATACCGATACCGGAAGTCCCATGTAAGTCTATGGGAACAAAATATCGCAACTAAAAAAACCCCATTCTTTCCTTGTAAACACTAAATATACACACATAGAATACATATATATATATATATATACATGTCATTGTGACATATATATATACATATATGTATAGTTTATACACTTCTACATAGTAAAATATCCTCTGATTCAATTGCCGGGTAAAGTCGGCTTCAGTGAAAAGACAGAAGCACCCGACATGAAATGACACTTGGTGTACATAGGGTTAACCATGTCTTTTCATGTCGTTTGCTATCTGATTTGCACAAACAATTAAATCAGACTATGTGTGCAAAATTTCACACCTGTAGGGGTTAATTAAAGGTGTAAATTCTTGTAAAAAAAAACGGACTTTTTTGCTACGAATTTACACCTTTAATTAACCCCTACAGGTGTGAAATTTTGCACACATAGTCTGATTTAATTGTTTGTGCAAATTAGATAGCAAAGGACATGAAAAGACATGGTTAACCCTATGTACACCAAGTGTCATTTCATGTCGGGTTCTGCATTTTCACAAAAGCCGGCAATTGAATTAGCGGCTATTATACTATGTAGAAGTGTATGAACTACAAATATAATATATATATATATATATTGTGTCACAAATTCAATGACATGTGTATTTATATATATATATATATATATATTATATAGAGGTGTAAAATTGCTGAAAAAAAATGCGTGGGCTCCCGCCCTATTTTCGCAACCAGACAGACAAAGCCAGTGAGTGGGGGCAGATAATAATAGCCCAGAGAGGGACCATTATTTTTGCCCCCCCCCCCCCCGGCTACTAACATCTGCCCCCAGACACCCCAGGAAAGACAAATCTATAATTAGATTCGCCCTTTCTGGCACTTTGCCCGTCTATTCCCATTGCCCTGTAGCGGTGGCGAATGGGTTAATATGGGGTTAAAGCCACCTTGCTATTGAAAGGTGACCTTAAGCCAGGTTAATAATTGAGAGCTGTCAATTAGACAACTATCAATTATTAATCCTATTGCATGAAATAAAAATAAAACACACACACTTTAATTAAAAATCATTTTAATGAAATAAAGACACATGTTTTTGACCATCTTTTATTTTACTGCAAAAACCATTTCCTGTAATAAAAATAAAATAAAAAAGCAAAATTATTCTTACCTATCCCATGCACAGTCAGGTCCCACGGTGTAATCCTTCAGAAAGGGTTAATGTTTACTGCAGGGACCGCAGCTAATGCTGCAGCCTCACAGTAAACCCCAAATGAATGAGTTCCTCTCCTGCCTGACAGGAGAGTAAAGGCTGGGTGTCACATAACGATACACCAGCGATCCCGACAACGATATGCACTTGTCAGGATCGCTGGTGTATCACTACATGATCGCTGCTGAGCTGCCAAACAGGCAGCTCAGGCAGCGATCTGGGACAGCGACACTGCGGGTAACATCGCTTAAGGGCCCGTCTCACATAGCGATATCGCTACCGGAGATCGCTGCTGAGTCACTAGTTTTGTGACGCAGCAGCGAGCTCACCAGCGATATCGCTGTGTGTGACATTCAGCGACGATCAGCCCCCCTGCCGGGTATCGCTGATCGTCGCAGAAATGTCAGGACCTTTTTTTGATCGCTGGTTTCCCTCTGACAGGCACGCATCGCTGCGTGTGACAGGCGGGAGACCAGCGATCCGCTGGTAACCCAAGGTACACAGCGGGTTTCCAGGCACCGCGCAGCGCTTGGAAACCCGCTGTGTACCTTGGATACCAGCTCCCTGCATCAGGGCGCTGGTATCCAAGGTACACAGCGGGTTTCTAGGCACAGCCCCGCGCCTGGAAACCTGCTGTGTACCTTGGTTACCAGCGGATCGCTGGTCTCCCGCCTGTCACACGCAGCGATGTGTGCCTGTCAGCGGGAAACCAGCGATCAAAAAAAGGTCCTGACATTTCAGCGACGATCAGCGATACCCGGCAGGGGGGCTGATCGTCGCTGAATGTCACACACAGCGATATCGCTGGTGAGCTCGGTGCTGCGTCACAAAACTAGTGACTCAGCAGCGATCTCGGTAGCGATATCGCTATGTGAGACGGGCCCTTAAGTGGAAAGCTTAATTGATTGCTTTCCACTTTCACTTCAGGTCAGCCAGGGACACAATCAGTGACGTCAGAGGGAACTGATTAACAAAAATAGGGGTTCCCTTCGAAAAAAAAATGGCGTGGGGTCCCCCCTATTTTTGTTAACCAGCCAGATGAAGCAGACCGCTGAGGCCTGGATTTTCAGGCTGTTAAGGAGCCATGATCCATGGACCTTGCCAGCCTGATAATACTAGGCCACAGCAGTCTGCATATCTTGGCTGATTAACAAAAATAGGGGATCCCCCTCGAAAAAAATTGGCGTGGGGTCCCCCCTATTTTTGTTAACCAGCCAGATGAAGCAGACCGCTGAGGCCTGGATTTTCAGGCTTTAAGGAGCCAAGATCCATGGACCTTGCCAGCCTGATAATACCAGGCCACAGCAGTCTGCATATCTTGGCTGATTAACAAAAATAGGGGATCCCCTCGAAAAAAATTGGCGTGGGGTCCCCCCTATTTTTGTTAACCAGCCAGATGAAGCAGACCGCTGAGGCCTGGTTTTTCAGGCTGGTAAGGATCCAATATCCATGGACCTTGCCAGCCTGATAATACCAGGCCACAGCAGTCTGCTTAGCTTGGCTGGTTAACAAAAATAGGGGATCCCCTCGAAAAAAAAACGGCGTGGGGATCCCCCTATTTTTGTTAACCAGCCAAGTAAAATGCAGACTGCTGCGGCCTGGTATTAAAAGACTGTCAAGGCCCATGGATTTTGGCCCTCAACAGCCTGATAATACCAGGCTACAGCAGCCCCACATTTGGCGCATCAAAAGATGTGCCAATTGTGGCACTTTACCCGGCTCTTCCCACTTGCCCTGTAGCGGTGGCAAGCGGGGTAATAAGGGGTTAATGTCACCGTTGATTGCACGGTGACAATAAGCCCGGTTAATAATGGAGAGGCGTCAATAAGACACCGATCCATTATTAATCCCAAAGTTATTAAATGTATAAAAAAAAAGACACAGCAAAAAAAGTCTTTTAATGAAATAAAAGAGACAACACAGTTTTCATTAATTTTATTACTCTCTCATTCCTGCGACGCCATCGATCTCCTGTAAAAAAAGAAAAAAAACAAACCAACAGTATACCACCTGTCCGACGCAGTCCATAACGACAGTCCCACGACGATCCAACTCTGCTACAATCGCAATGACAGGCAGAGCCTGTCATCGCGACGCAGCACAGCTGATTACCTGCTTCCCCGGCGGTGACGTCATCGGACTGACTGCTTTACGGCCGGGATTACCCAGCAGTCACTGCAGTTATCGCGAGAAACTGCATGTGACCGCCGGGGAAAGAAGATTGCGGCCATGAAGCAGTCCAGGACGTGACTGCCGGAGATCTTCTGCCAGGGTAAGTGCCGCTGACTCCTGACAGACCCGACCGACGGACACTGACAGTGACAGTGACAATCCCGATTCCGGTATCCGATAAGACGAAAATATCGGAACTCGGAATCGGAATTCCGATACAGCCAATATCGGCCGATACCCGATATTTGCAGTATCGGAATGCTCAACCCTAAGCACAAATCCTCAAAAAATCAACAAAGAGGTCCTATATAATATCCCTGTCATCCACTCAAATAGTTACTAATACTTAGAGCATTAATGAATCGGGGAGTCTATAAAATGCCAGTGCATGTTTTTTATATTATAAGAGAATTACAGATACAGCAATCAGTAGATGAATACACACTATACTGGATCAGGCAACATGCCCAATCAGTGTGTTATATAGATAAGGGTGCACAATTTGAGTGAAAAGAACTATTAAAGATCAAAATCGAACATTTTTCAAAAGTCATCTTACCCATATGTAATCTGTGGAGTACAGCTCCCCGAGGAAGCCCATGCAAAACGTGCGTTGCGGCTGCTGGCACAGCTGGTCCACACAGGTTAAATAAACTAATAAACTTTGTATGATACCTATATTGTGGACCCTAACTCCATGTTATTTGAAAATGAGTTTCCAAAGCTTTCCTTTTGTTTCATTTAAATGGGTTGGCTAGCTCTGAAATTTTAAGAAAAGAAAAACCTCCAAAATGATATTTCCTTACCGTCTCAGTAATTCTTGTTCATTCTGGAAAAGCATTTGACCACTGCAGCCAATCACTTTATTTAACAGTGACCAAGGTGTCACTGCTGCAGCAAATGATTGGTTACAGATTTCACATGCCTTTTCAGAAGGAACAAGAATAAGAAGCGTGGCGACAGCGGGATTGTAATATTAATATTTTTTCTTTTATTTTTTAGTACTTTTGATCTTTGGGTTTTTTTTTTTTTTTTTTTTCTTTAGTCTGTTTTTTTTATTTTAATGTCAAGAGTGGACAGCACCTTTTTAATACAGGAAACTCCACACAAAGCTGTAGTTTTATATATGACTGGAAGCACTAGTTTACAGTGTAAATGCCATATAAGTGGAAATCGTCCCTGCGGTGGAGCAGATGCTGCTGACTGTAGTGTATTGATCACCTAACTAATTAAGTGCGGAGTCGGTCAATAATCCCAGTAGTACTAGACTCTTCATCTCAATACATTTCAATCATCTCTGCACGCCAAGTATTAATATAGTGGCTAATGGACAGAACGGTGCTTGAAAAATAAAAAAGGAACCAGCACAGTTTAATTTTCTGTGTGACTGAGCAAAGTAAAGGCCTTTTTCAGTATCTGGTGTTGCGTGCTTGCAGATACAGGCAGCAGACTCCATTACTGCTTTTTCCACCATAACAAAGGTTTGATTTTAACATTTTGGATGACGGTTGTGCCCATAGCATTAGTAGGCTGCAAGCTTGCGACCAAGGCTGTCTTTTATGGACGTGCATAGATAAACGAAGGAAAAAGTAGTTTTAAATGACTGTTAAGTCTACATGAAAAATCGTATAAACCATTACTAATACCAAAATATTCTCAGTGAAGGCAGATTTACTAATCCCATTTACTTATAGAGTGTAAAATTAGCTAAATGTTAGTGTCTCACAGTAGATAATACATTTGGCACACCTTGGTTAGCTACTTTTAGACCCATATTTTTCTAAAAAAAAATGTTGGGGCATTTTGGAGAATCTTATGCCACTCTCCTCTTCACATATAAGGAGAGAGCGGTCAGTCTAGCTGAGCGGAAGGGAGAAGCATCGAGGACATGCCTCCTGGACTAGTGACCTCATCCATGGCCAATAGTGATGAGCGAGCATGCTCGGATAAGGTGTTATCTCAGCATGCACAAGTGGTAATAGAGAGTATTCGAGCAGGCCGAAGATAATGTTCGAGTCGCCTTAGTTGCATGTCTCGCGGCTGTTCAAGAGCCGCAACACATGCAGGGAATTCCTAACAAACGGGCAATACCTGCGGCTGTTGAACAGCCACAAGACATGCAGCCACGGCGACTCAAGCATAATATTTGAGCACACCAAAGACGCTCTATTACCACTGAAGCATGCTCGGATAACGCCTTATCGGAGCACGCTCGCTCATTACTAATGGCCACTCTTTAAACTATGGTTTTTTTTTTAAAGCCTTGCAGTGTCTCCGAGCAAAACATAGGTTTGTAATGCGGTAGCTGGTCTCTACATTATGCTGCCCTTTGTTCAGGCAGCATGAATCATGTGACTGGTTCCCTTGAAAGGTGTTGTCCACAACTGGACAGCCCCCTGCTTAATCAATTTAAATAAAAGCAATGGATGCTCGCTCCTTGGACCGGCGATGCAGCCGCTCTTGTGAAAGAAGACGTCTGTCCTGATGGAATATTAATAAATTGTTGCAAAACATCGACCGCTCATTGGCTGCAGTGGAGTACATAATGCAACAGTGACACGTCAAAAGGTGAGATGATCCATTGTTTTTCTTGTTATTGGGGGTCTGAATTGATTAAGCAGGGACTGTCAAGTAGTAGACAACCCGTTTGATTTATAAAATGGCTTGAATAGCTGAAGACACGCACTGTACGAGGTGCTGCAATTTTTTCTGAAAAGCTGTAAAAAAAGAAAGATTGTCAATAACACTTCCATACTTCCTGGCTATGTCCGCAGAATACAGCCAACAGACTGGCCACCACAGAGAATGCGTGCATTTATTGACGGCATTTTCTAGTAATGAAGGGGACCATGCCACAGGCTGGGGACATATTTAGAATGTTCACTCTAATTTATATCTGTACTTTCTATGTAACTCCTCCTCATGTACAGCACCATGGAATCAATGGTGCTCTAAAAATAAATAATATTTGTAAGAGATTCGGAGGTACAATTTGTACCAGTACCCTGAATACCTAAGAGGTCCACAGCCCCTTCTGCACATTAGATGCCAGAATAAAAAATAGAACATTCTCGGTGGACGGGCCCATAACCTTGTTTACATTGGGACCCTCAAGTTATACCTAATGGCTTGGAGACCAATTTAAAAAACAAAAAAAACTTTTAAGATTGTACCCATGTTGATATATGCACTATAGATGTGTTAGAATGCTGGTGTTAGACAATGCTTGCATACAAGAGCCTGAACCGAATAGATGGTGTTCCAACATTTACATTGGTGCCACAAGGGAAGGACACTTTTTTTTTATTTCATTATTTCTTTTATTGTCTTAATTGTTTTGTGTTTTTTGTGCCTAAAATGAAATGTGTCGCTAATACTGTTTTTCAGGCTCTGTGTATGTGGATATCCTCGACAACATGCAAGAAAACTTACCGGGGTCAGGAACAGAATACCAGTGTCCTCCGAGTTTATGGTGCAGCTTCTGACTGGCATTTACTACTCCTTGTAAGATTACAACTGTGTGGTATTGTCTGCTTTTATGGATTCTATGTTCACGTTCTTGGTCTCCCACCCATGATTAGCTAAGGATTCATGTATATGCCTGTGTGGGCCATTTTGCGTTAATAAACATCTGAATACTACATGATTAGAATAGATTTGTTTGTGGCCCATAGGGTTCAGTTATGTGAAATAGCTGTGGAGATTGTGTCCTTCCTTTTTTTTTTCTGTTAGTCAAATTTTAAATATATCGTAGTAATTGGCTGATTAAAGTTGCGAAAAGTAGTCTACAACGCTTAGTCATGTCCAATGGGAGCCTATAGGTGATGGTTGTGACATCTACCACCGACGGTCACTGTAAAACATTATGTTGCATGCACAGAAATCCATTTAAAGAGGATCTGTCACCTGTAAGAAAACTATGAAATAAAAGGAGGACAAAATACAAAACTTCTTATATATGATAATTATGAAAACAAAAAATATTATCTCTAATTTTGGTAATAACTTTGGCCCTTTAAGAAAGGGAGGCTGAAGTCGGGCTATCCGCTGTCTCACCGTTTTGGCAGCTGTGTGTGACTCCCTGTTTCTGAACTGGGAGATGCCTCTTTGGATGGAGACCGGGAGTGTGCAAAAGGGATCACGGGAGATCTCTAATGATGGATTCCTGTGTATTGTAAAAGTGGCAGGAGGAGGCTAGAAAAAGAAACTGGGCTCATTCCTGTCACAGCAACTCTCCTCTGTCTGTTATGACTGTATAGTATGTAGTGAGATAATCATATTAACCCTTTACAGGCAGTAGATTTCTTTTTTTTTCTAGATTGGCATTTTACAAGCAGCTTCTCTAGCAAATTAACCCTTTACAAGCAGCTGTATCATACTCTTATATCTGGTCTGCCTAAAGCACAGTGAAATCATATCACATAGCATATAAATAATAACATATAGAAAGAAGTAAAGTTCAGGCTCCAGGCAGGTAAATTCTACACTAATTTGCATTTTGCTGATTTGCTGTCCGTTTGGATGCATTAGTGAACTACAGGAATATAGAGCAGCCCTCAATGACCTATTATCCGGCCCCCAGGCAGATTCCCGGGATCGCAGTTTTGGGGCCAGCAGCTGTTTTTTGTCGGCCGCTGGCTCTTTACTTTCTTTTTGTCCTGTGAGCACGTGCACGCAACGTTCACTGAGCAATGAGGCGCGTGCAATGAAAGATTACGTCCTGACACCAGGGCCAGTGTCAGGATGTACTTTGTGGGCGGAATTAGCATGTGATTTGTATGGTCCCCAAAGGATGTTACAAATATCCAAATGGCGCTTGGAAGGAAAAAGCTTTCCCCTCCCCTGTTATAGAGTATTTGTGATTCTTTTGTGGTACATTTATGAGAAAAATAAGTAAATTGATTCTCGTATTCCATTCTTCGTCAGTATAAGTCAAATCCAGCCCAAAGCACTATGTAGCATTCATATGCTGCGTAGAATCCACTTCTCTCACCTCCCACTTGCGTCCCTGTAATACAGAATGAAGCCATCTCATTTGCGAATTACATATATAGGAAAACAGTGTCAGACTGAAGAACATTGGGCCCACCAGAGAATTTGATTCTGAGGGCCCACCTTTTCTCCCCTACTCAAAAGCCCCATAGCAGCTGCAAGGTTTGCACTGTGAAGTCTCCTGAAGGAGAAGGCAGGGCCCACCGGAGGATTATCCAGTTCTCTTGTGGGCCAGTCCAACCCTGTAGGAGAAAATTCTCTTGGTTTCATTTACCATCACTCTTTATGTTTGATTTAATCACGTCTGTGTTTAAGACATTTGTTTTGACCAGTCCATCAAAATTACCCTTATAGACCCTAATGACGGAGATGGGGGTCCGTAGGGTTTCTGGCATGGTGTCTTCCATTTTTGTCGGTTCTGTAATGGAGGATCTTTTATAAAGCTTGTAGCACAAATATGAACATGGTGTCATATATTTCAAAATGGAGTCTCTTTTTAATAGTGCTGACTAAAGCCTGAATACAATGGCAATCTGTTCTGGAATAATTGTTAATATATCAGATTTTTTTTTTTTATTCTATTGCTGTAAAGACATGAAAAGTAAAGAAAGTATTGAAACCATGGCAACCAGTACGCAGGTCCCCACAGCCATAGATGGTCGAGTTTAAGCCATTCGGAAAGGAACAATTTTCCGTTCTACACCCACCTCTCCTTATTTTTCATGGTTGTAATGTAACCAAGGCCATATGCGGGGGGGCGAAGGATGTGCCGTGTTCGGTCTAAATTGTGCGTCTCAGACGTGGTATGAGCAAGTAAACCTGAATTAACTGTTTGGTGCCACTATTTTTCCTTAGGAATATGACATGCGTCCTGATATTCTATTAATTCAGCAATAACAGCAGATTTCTGGGGCTGTGAATGAAACCATTTTGCGGGATTGACCTCATTCTGTTCTACGAATCTGTTACACTAATGAAAATCCCAAATCTGATCTAACCTGAAGGAGAAGATGGAAGTCTTGAGATAAATTATACTATACTTGTCTTCCTATTTGCTTGGTGAAAGTGATGATATTATAACAGTAAATTGGAGATATCTTCCATCATTTCTTGGCGTTAACACATTCCTGTCCCTTCATAGCTACAATGGAGAATGGGACGCAGCACGTAGAGCGCTGGACGATGTTCTCTACAGAGCACAGCTGGAATTATTCCCAGAGCCGCTACTGGTATGTGTACGGATTAAGGGATTATTCTTCTTGTCGGGACACGTGTTGTTAATCTCTACTTTCTTCAGGTCCTCCTGGCACCATCATCTTCATCAGCATCGCTACATGCTGCGTATTCAGGAGGATAATTTGCTGATATTATCATGCACATACCTATCATCTGCTAATGTTGAGCTTTTTGGGTCCTTCAGGTTGCCAATGCAATAAAGGCTTCATTACCACAAGGAGCCATTAAGGGAACTAAGGAAGGCACTAAATGTATTCAAGTGGAAATTGCCCCAACGTCATCCAGGATATCTAGAAATGCTGTGACTAGTATGTCTATTCGGGGTCATCGGTGGAAGAGGAATGGTGAGACTTTATTTTTTCTCTTTGAAGAAATTTGGTTTCTTATACATTGCACAGGCATTTTTTTAAAGACTATCCGTCAAGATGTTTTCAACAGAATTCTGGCGTAAAATAACTTGAAATCTCGCAAAAAAATTTCTGCAACTTGAAGGTGCAGAAAAATGTTGTGACTTTTGACATTTTTACGCGAGCCTGCGTCCTTTCCACCAATATTTACAAAAGTGGATGCAGCTGGGCTGGGGCATGGCCGAGCACGCCCAACTAATGAGTGACAATTTGCACCACTGTGGAGTAAATTTAACCAGAAATGTACTCCAGTCCCTGAGTGGAGTAATGTGTCTAGTGATGGCACACAGCAGCTTAAAAATGTGCCAAATTAATTAAGATGCCTGTGCAATTAGACGCATCTTACGACGACAGTGCACGGTATCAAGACTGGCATGGAAAACTTTTGGCCCACATTACATTTTACACTTAAACCCTGTTCTGTATAATATATCCATGTCACTTTCAAACCACTTTCCACCATCAGCTGGTCTGTCCGTTGCATAGTTAATAATGAAAAGCTTCCTCGGCTCTGAAACCTATTTGAGAAAAGCCATGGATCAATAAAATGCAGTATCTTCAGGATGAAATGTCTCCTAGATTCAGCATGTTTCTTATTAACTGTGAATAAGACGACCATATTAAATTGTGAAACCAGGTGAAGACGTCGCTTCTCTAATAACCTTCGTTGCCAAATATTTTCATGGTGAAAGCAAGGCTCCAAGTGTAGAGTGTTATTTTTACAAACATTTTACCTTTTAGAATAGATATAGCCATTGCTAAATATGGTAATTTATCATGTAAATTAAATAAATCCATACTCTATTTTTCCATTCAGCTGCAGTCTATGCTTTTCATTTATTTCAATATTGAGGAGAGTAGGAGGAGACCAAAATTGTTGCAGTCCTTTACTTCCTCCCTGCCGAGAGAGAGTGAGACAGATAGATAGATTGGTAAGTGGGTAGATAGATAGGTAGGTCGGTTGGAAGTTATTTAATGAATATAGAGCTGTTAGTAAGAACTTGCTGGTTGACAAAATCCTGTGATCACTGCAGGATTAGCGCTGATGCAAGCTAGAAGCGTGAGGGGAACCAGTAGCAAGTGTAAGTTAATTTGGCCTGATCCACAGATAACTTCTGAGCTTTTAAAAGGGAATCTGTCATCCAATTCATTCTGCCTGAACCACGTGCAGCATTAAACAGATTCTGGCTAATTGTTTGCACCTGCAAATGTTTTACTCTGAAATGCTGCAGCTTTTAAGATTAAAACTACTTTGAGAAGCCATCCGGGAACTTTGTCTCGGGTGATTAGTCTGACGTCGCTTCCCAGACAGGTTCTTCTCCTTCCTCCCAATCTTTTCGACTGATGGGTCTGTCCCTATTTACGCACATAAGGAGAGACCCGTCAATCAACTAGAGTGGGGCATGGAGAAGCATTTTGAGTAAAGCATACCGGCCCACATACCTGGTTCGGGCAGCATGAATCTGATGACCGGTTCGGTTTTATGGATAAATCTGCACGTGTACTGCACATATGGAAGTTATTTTTCACTGAAGATGCTCGAACTCCCAACCATCATCCAATCTCGCACGCAAAGCCTCAATTTCCATACACCTTTTAGTACTGAGAGCTATTATATCAAAATGGTCCTTTTGATAAAAATACAGTAAATAAGCCTCAATTTACCTAGAATCGGTGCACTTTAGAGCGTGCAGATGTTTTGAGACAGAAAAGAGCATCACTTAACCTTCATATAAGAGCATAATGAGCGTTGTTAAAATTGATCTGTTTCCATCCCCTTCCCGAGGCATTGTAGCAGATCCGCGTGATAATTCAGCAATGTGTTACTTCATTTGGGCAAAATTATTATTGATGCCTGCGTTCTGGAAAGTAAACCTCTGCACAACATGGCTCACCATCTATGCTATGTGCTGAAGGAAGTGGAAGTTATATTATCCTGTGTGATCAATGACACAGGCCACAGAATTCTCCTTAATCTACAGATGTAGGAACCACATCTTGACAAAGGGGCCACTAATGGACTGTAGAGGGGACCACTCATACTCTGCTCATGTCTTACACTTCTTTAGTAGGTCTAAAAATTGCTGAACAAGTAAACATTTATATACTGTATAACCCTTACTGACAAGTTAACTCAATCTCTGCCCACCGAGCCTGATTGACTGCTCTTCAGTGTCTCCTCTGCTGCTGAGGTCTCAAGTTGCTAAGACAAGCTGCAACTGTCAGTCAAGGTGGCCAAGACTGAATGCGCTTTAGTCTCTCACTCCGTAATTGAACTGCTAAAATACTCATCCTAATATCAGGATTTTAGAGCCAATCTGAAATGGATTTTCAATGTAAATACAGCAGTCCCATCAGGTCTAAGTGATCTATTTAATAATACATACAGTTTATATTGCGAAATCTGTGGACAAATCCACTTTGTAAATAGCAGAAATGAATCCAAAAAAGGTCATCTAAATAAAGACTATATGGCCAGGATGATCCAAGCCATGTTGGGTTATCATGTTGAGCAGCATGACAAAATCAGCAATATGATTTACGGTGATTTTGGCTCATCATGCTGGAGACATAAGACGTTTGCTAATGTGGTCTTTTGCTAAATGAGTCTGTGTAAAACCCTGTCGCTGAATAAATCCCTAGATGAGTTCACGGTGGAGCGTCGCACGGTTTGTGCTTGGAGCGGAGAGGAGCTTAATAACAGATAAGTCTTTCAAAGCAGAGACTTGGGTCATGTTGAGAAGATTATCGAGTGATTGCAAACCAGATAAACATAACAAGTTCTAGGCTGTAATGTGTAAGTACTAAACAGGAGCGTCTCTTGGCATTAATAAATCAGGCAGCGTCTTTGTCTTTCACTTAATCCTAAAGTTCCCGACGGTGTGTTCTTCTCAAAACGGCGCCTTACTTGTCCACAGTTTGGGGTGGTATCTCAGCTCAATGGAGCGGTTCTCTATTACATATACAGCCCATGGATAAGTGTTCCGTTGTTTTTGGAATAAGACAGCCATGTTTGTTTGTTTGTTGTTTTTTTTTTTTAATCCTATACTGCTTTAACCCGATTTTAGGAGGTTCATAACAAATTATTTGGGTTATTTAAAACCTTTTTAGTGAAGCCAAAATTACATTTTTTTTATTCTGAGTGTACAAAATTTCAGCCATATTTTTCCATACATAACATCACCATACAGTAATCTTATAGATTGAGTCCAGTTCCTTACCAGCATGGCGGTCATAGTTACATCTATAGGTTGTCACAACTATTTTGTGATTATTCAGTACAATTGTGTCTGTGCCTCTACAGAATTATATCCATGTAAAGTGATGACTGTATTAAGGATGGGATCTTGACCCTTGATCCCCTCTGAGAGTGGTTGTCACAATTAACATTGATTGCTGTATAATTACAGTACACTGCCCTGTGCTATGTCTGAGCATCATGGAGAAGGCCTGGTCAAATCATGGATGTAAAATTGAAATTTAAAAAAAAAACGGTCCATGTCGCTTTCAGTAGACATTTTAAGTTTTCTGGTTCTAGTATTTATTAAGGCGGTGATTGATTGGCTCCTATGTTTGACCGTATACAGTGGAGAAGATAAGTATTTGATACACTGCTGAATTTGCACGTTTTCCCACCTACAAAGAATGGAGAGGTCTGTAATTTTTATCGCAGGCACGCTTCAACTGTGACAGATAGAATCTAAAATTAAAAAAACAGAAAATAACATTGTATGATTTTTACATAATTAAATTAAATTGTATTGCATGAAATAAGTATTTGATCACCTACCAACCAGTAAGCATTCAGGCTCTCATAAACCTGTTAGTTTTTGTTTAAGAGGCCCTCCTTCTGTGCGCTCATTAGCTGAATTAATTGCACTGCTGATTTGAACTTGTTACCTGTATAAAAGGCACCTGTCTACACACTCAATCACACTTCAACCTCTCCACCATGGCCAAGACCAAAGAGCTGTCTAAGGACATCAGGGACAAAATTGTAGACCTGTACAAGGTTGGGATGGTTGTCACGAATGGACACAGGTATGTCCAGCAGGTGACATAACATATACGCATAATGAACGGTAGGAAGAGGGGGATGGGACACTTCCTGACCCCAACCTGTGCCTATCCCTAAACTCCCCTAACTCCCTATGAGGGTTCCCTCCCCTGCCATGTGCCTAGTCCCTGGCTGTCAGGGTTACTAACCCTGGCTAGTGCTCTGGCCGGTAAGGATGCTAGCTTTGCCACTTCAGGTAATTTTACACATGGAAAGAGACAAACAAAGGACTGACAGAATACAACTTGGCTCAGAACCTGTTGCTATGCTCCATAGCAGCAGAGTACACGGCACCAGGTAAATAGGACTTCAGCAGCAGCAATACCACCCATGCCCCACATTGGTGAGAAGGCAACAATTGTTGTTACAATTATTAGAAAATGGAAAAAACACAAGGTGACTGTCAATTTTCCTAGGTCTGGGGTTCCATGAAAGATCTAGCGTCGTGAGATAAGGATGATTCTGAGAAAGGTCAGGAATCAGCCCAGAACTACACAGGAGGACCTTGTCAATGGCCTGAAGAGAGCTGGAACCAGAGTCTCCAACATTACCATTTGTAACACATTACGCCATCATGGATTCAAAACCTGAAGGGTACGCAAGGTTTCCCTGCTCACGCCAGCACATGTCCAGGCCCTTTTGTAGTTCACCAATGACCATCTGGATGATCCAGAGAAGGCATGGGAGAAGGTCAGATGAGACCAAAATAGAACTTTTTCGTATCAACTCCACTCCTCGTGTTTGGAGGAATAAGAAGGATCATTACAACCCCAAGAACACCGTCTCAACCGTGAAGCCCTCAGTACGAGCATTGAAGATGGGTCGTGGCTGGGTCTTCCAGCAGGAGACTGACCTGAAACACTAGGGCAACTAAGGAGTGACTCCGTAAGAAGCATTTCAAGGTCCTGGAGTGGCCTATCTAGTCTCCAGACCTGAACTCAATATAAAATCTTTGGAGGGAGCCGAAACTCAATGTTGCCCAGCGACTGCCCAAAACCGGAAAGATCTGGAGAAGATCTGTATGGAGGAGTGGGCCAAAATCCCTGCTGCGGTGTATGCAAACTTGGTCAAGAGCTACAGGAAACGTCTGACCTCTGTAATGGCAAACAAAGGTTTCTGTAACAAATATTAAGTTCTGTTTTTCTATTGTATCAAATACTTATTTTATGCAATAAAATGCAATTTACCGTATATACTCTAGTATAAGCCGAGATTTTTAGGGCTGAAAGTGCCCCTCTCGGCTTATACTCGAGTCATATACCAGGGGGTCGGCGGGGGAGGGGGAGCGCAGCTGTCCTATATACTCACCTCCTCCTGGCTCAGTCTCTGCAGCCCTTGCTCTTCTCCCGCGGTCTCCGGCAGCTATTCCTTCAGCGGTCACGTGGTACCGCTCATTAAAGTCATGAATATGCACATATTCATGACTTTAATGAGTGGTACCACGTGACCGCTGAAGGAATAGCTGCCGGAGACCGCGGGAGGAGAGCAGAGACTGCGCCAGGAGGGGGTGAGTATATGCGATATTCACCTGTCCCTGTTCCACCGCTGCGCACCGCTCTGTCCTTGCGTCCTCTGTGAATGTTTAGGTCAGAGGGCGTGATGACAAAGTTAGTGCGCGCCGCGCCTTCTGCCTGAGCATTTACTGATAGAGGACCCGGAAGACAGCGGCGTGCAGCGGTGGACCGGGGACAGGTGAATATCGCAGGGGCCTGAGCCAGCGGTGACACCGGCACCTGTCCCCAATAGCGTGCCGGTGTCCCCGCCTGTTCAGGACACCAGCACCTGGCCCCCAGCAACGAGAGGTGAGTATGTCTTTTTTTTATTATCATTATTATTATTATTCGCAGCAGCATATGGGGGCATAATCTATGGAGCATCTTTTGAGGCATAATACATGGGGCAGCATATGAGGCACAATCTATGGAGCATCTTGTGGGGCATAATACATGGGGCAGCATATGGGGCATAATATATGGAGCATCTTGTGGGGCATAATACATGGGGCAGCATATGGGGCATAATATATGGAGCATCATATGGGGCATAATATGCGGAGCATCTTATGGAGCAGCATATGGGGCATAATATATGGAGCATCTTGTGGGGCATAATATATGGAGCAGCATATGGGGATTAATATGCGGAGCATCTTATGGAGCAGCATATGGGGCATAATATATGGAGCATCTTGTGGGGCATAATATATGGAGCAGCATATGGGGATTAATGTGCGGAGCATCTTATGGAGCAGCATATGGGGCATATTCTAAGGAGCATCTCATGGGGCCATTAGTAACCTTTGTGCAGCATTATATTGGGCATATTTTGCATGGAGCATCTTAAAGGCCCATCATGAACTGTATGGAGCATTATATTGGGCTCCTGATCAATATGGCTATTCAAAAACATTTAACCTACTTTAATCTTACTTTTATTGGTATCTATTTTTATTTTTGAAATTTACCAGTAGCTGCCTCATTTTCCACCCTAGGCTTATACTCGAGTCGATAAGTTTTCCCAGTTTTTTTGTGGCAAAATTAGGGGGGTCGGCTTATACTCGAGTATATACGGTAATTATGTAAAAATCATACAATGGGGTTTTCTGGATTTTATTTTTAGATTCTGTCTCTCACAGTTAAAGTGTACCTATGATAAAAATTACAGACCTCTCCATTCTTTGTAAGCGGAAAAACAATGTATCAAATACTTATTTTCCCCACAGTACATAGCCGTTTGTCAATCTCGGCAGGGAGAGCCCTTGTGAATAAACCAGGCTTTTTAAAGAGTAACTAATTTTTTTTTTTTTTTTTTAAATATTTATTAGTCTTTGCAAGTTATAAATCTTTGTAACTGTACTCCATTTCCTTATTTGTTTTCTTTTCTCACAAGTTGCATGCTGAAGGTGCTGTTTCATCTGCCTTGTTCCTGTAGCTGATTTAAGCTGCATCTGTAACTAAAATCTGTACTTCAGTGTGATCTTCTCCGTTTCCCTTTCCCATGCTTAGACACTATTTACAAACCCTCTACCTGTCTGAGCAAGGGTGAAAGTAGAAGAGAAGCTCACATGTTTTAGTATGGATTTCTGGTACATCCGCAGTTCACATCCAATGATGTCAGTGCTGTTTCAGCTGCCTTGTCGATGCTCTTTCAGCATGTAGGTTGGGAGAAAATTCAGCAAAGTAAAGCAATGGAGTATATTCTAAAGATTCATGATTTTGCAAAGGCCGATCAATATTTTGTAAACTAAGGAAAAGGGTTTAGTTATTCTTTAGATGATGAGTCCGGTTTACATTCAGTACATCTGGTAGCCAAGTTTTGTTCCATTTTGGCTGCAAGGAGTAAAACCTTTAAGTTTTCCTTTTCTGATCAATCTGCTTTAAAATGATCACCTTCTCCCCTTTAAATCTGGACAGAAGATACATTTCATGTATTTGGTCAGCATCTTTAGCAATAGCAGGCTTTAGTGGGATGGAGATATATTTTCCGATCTTGCCATGTCCATGCTGGCTGTACAGCTGCCCAATCACGCATGTACCACCATTGCTTGAGCCAGCATCACACTTGGACTGACATAACCAGACACAAGTGAGATGGGCTGATTTTAAGTATGACAATTGATTTGTAATAATAAATTCTTCTGTTTTCCATTTGCTCATTTTACATGTATTTTTGTTCTTTTAGTGCTTTCTTGAAAACTATATGTGTAATTCAACGTCTTATGTAATATTTCTTCTAGGTTTACAAGATCAGTAAGGGCAGTATATACTATGGTTTCATTTACGAGAGTTCTGATGATTTTTAGAACACATTTTGTTTTGTATGTAGTCATTCATTTACTCATTCATGTATCTTTAAACATCTAACCACGACTAACGTTAATGAGCGTTAAGGCTGTGTTCACATTAGACCCATTGTAAAACCATAATCGTTATTCAAATGTTCATCTGTCGCCATCTTCCTAAAATTATGATTATTTCAAGTTGTATTGAAGTCAATGAGATGATGTGATAAAGTACTATTTTAGCTGTCATTGGCTGTAATTATTTGTTCATTTATTTAAAGGGAATCTGTCAAGAGCTTTAGGGTGGCTAGATCAATTCTATTGGGTAGTGTACTATGAGACAAGATCACACATACCTTCCTGGCCGCTAATAGATTTTCCACCCGTGAATAAATCGCCTTTGAATCTTTATGTAAATGAGGCTGCAAGTGCACTGAGGGCGGGACGATTTCCAGCTGGTGCTCGGATTCTCCATATTATTTCTTGCCCGGCACCACCTCTGATGGTTTTGATTAGCGAAGCTACATAGATGTTATTCAGCTCTGAGGGTGGTGGACTGGTGCACTTGCCAAAAATCAATCTGTCCTTGGTGCTCTTGTAGCCTCAGATGTTTTTTTTGACACATGGTAGACAAAATCTCATTGAAATCCGTGGGATCGGTCTGTCTGGTTTTTTTTTTTTGTTTTTTTTTTATCTGTCACAAAAACCATACAGAAATGGATAAAAAAAAAAACTGAGGTATGCATAGTGCCTAAAACAATGTTTTCTCATTGCTCATGTAACTTTTGTGTTATGCGTTACATTTCCATATATTTGTTTCCCCATCGTCATCATTTCAGCCATCATTTTTTTTTTCATTTTTTTTTTTTTTCTCATTTAGAACAAAATGACACAAATAATGACTCCTCCGATCCGGGAAACATTGTCATTCCTGAGATTAGTGTCACAAATGTGTCCGGAGACAGGATCCCGAATGGGGAGAGAGTGAAATCACTAACAGAGAATGATGCTCAGCACATACAGGCAATGCAGGATATCTGCTCTGAAGCTAGAGCTGAGGGCAAGCCAGAGATCAGAAGGCAAAAATCTGTAAGGAGATTGCTGGAGGACGGCGTGACATCACCCGGCAGAGTGCAGTGTTAAATCTCTTGGTAGATGGGCGTCAAGGTACCTGCAAGTGTAAGGGTCACAATGCATGGATGCACAGAGTGGTGTTTAGGATGAGCTCCGCCAAGCATGCTTGTCTTGTATATTACTGTACACAGCGCTCAGTTCTGCTTCAATTCCCTCCAGCCACAGCTTCAGGTGGTGATATGGAAGAGTAACCTCCAATGCACAAGGGCATAGATCTCTGCAGCGTACGATTATGTAAAGCTGTATATGCTACAGAGTTTCTGCTATAGTCGTGGAGTAGTAGTATTTGATGGATTGAATTGGCGAGTCACATCATGCATCCTACGACCTTTCCATTTGTTACCTTTTAAATCCCGGCAGAATTAGAGTTTGCAGTCGGCATTGATTTGGGTGATCTCTCAATCTACTTACTTGCATGTTTAATATCTGAAATTCTTTACAATCAACTCACGCATGTTTCTTTAAAATTGTTATGCTTTTATTTGTAAATTTGCACAATAAATTTCTTAATTTCTGCTTTGATCGCTGGGTAAGTATTTAAAGGGAACCTGTCACTAGTGTTTAGGTGATTAAACCCCTGGTACGCTGCTGTGACACTTGTTAATGCCTCTCTGTCCATGCACTAGTTAAAAACCTCCCAAGTTATAACAGAAAAAATCTGCTACAAAGACTTAGAGTAATGGCGTCTACTTTGTTAGCGTGCTCGTTTTTCCTTAAACGACATCCCACTTGGCAATGTTATAGCTAAGGACAGTTTTTCTCTTGTTGTGTCACATTTGTTTTTTTTGTTTTTTTATCTCATCCAGTTTTAAAAACTGAAGCAGGGAGACGGATTGTCGTAACTTGTATTTCATTCATTGACTTTAAGCAATGGCTTAGGTAAAAGATAAGTGGATTACTGAAGTAAAAAGTGTGTCTCCCATTTTTCATCCATTTTTAATGGATTTCATACACTTTAATGGACGAGTCTGATCCATAAAACATGGAGTCGCATAGATCGGGAGCACTGTGAGTTCACTCTCTACGTTGTTCTTCCCTTAGGTTTGTGCCTTTTTGCGATGTCCCTAATAGAGTGGGTAGGTGTGAGGCCTTTGGGTTCCTGACCCTTTGCAAATCTTTTTCCTTCTGCAGGAGAAATAGATCTAGGGACTATTAAGGGCTTGCTCGGCTTTGGACTACAAGTCTGCAGTTACTCTGCAAAATTGTCAGTCCTCACATCGTGCGCACTGTGTGGATTCTCCAGTGCCGGGTGTGTGACTGTAAGTATGGGATTTACATACATGCGGTCACATGCCCACTAGCTGGGTGCAGCCTCACTCAATCCAATGACATGGTCTAGTCGGAATGTGATCGGACTGCACACTCTAGGCGCCAGGCACCGGAGAATCCTCAGTGCGTGCGATGTGAGGATTCACAAGTCTGTAGTCAGATGCAGTGACTGCAGATTTGTAGCCTAAGGGCAGACAATCCATTTAAAGCCTTCATACATATCAGATGAGTCATTCCGGTGAAAATACATGAATACTCTGCCCAGAATTCTTGCGTATGGGGGAGTCGGGAGAGAGCTGTCAAACTTGCATGTATGTCCGGCTTTAGGCTCTCCCGTTAACAGTCCAGATGACTTTTGATGAGCTGAGAGATCATGTTATAACTTCATTTTCCCTCACATAGTAAAACATAGGATCTGATTGGGATATTTAGAAAGGTATTTGACAAGAACTATAGCAGCATCCCGGTGTTGTAGTCAGTAAGCGTTAGTGACCTGTTCCCTTTAATGACGCCGCTCCCAATGATTTGGCTTTGGATGGCACTTTAGTAGTAGAGTCTGCTCTTGTTCATACAACTGTGATATTAACTTCAACTTTTCTTCCTTCAGACTCTGCAGATTTAACACTACCAGATGAGCTGAGCGAAATAGCAGAGGTGGACGAAGGTTTTTGTTCAAGGGCCGCCTCTAACTCCAGCCAGTCTGCCCTGTCTCACAGCAGTAGTGGCAGCTTCAGCAGGCCACCATTGGTGAAGGCCCAGAGGAGATCTCTTGGAGCCCGGGCTGGTTTTAAAGAAAAAGATTCTGGGGGAGATTCTAGTCGTGAGCATCTCGGCAGGAAGCAGAACCAGAGGGCTATGAGTGAGAACCTGGAGCTGGTGTCTCTGAAGCGGCTGACCTTAACGACCAGTCAGTCCCTCCCCAAGCCTGGCAGCCACAGCCTTGCACGAACTGCAACATCTGTATTTAGTAAATCCTTTGAGCAAATGAGCGGGACGGCAGCTTTACATAATGCCATGGGCGTAAACAACGTCGGCACGGGCTCGTGTGTGGAGACAAATCGGTTTAGTGCGTGTAGCCTACAGGAGGAGAACCTGGTGTACATTTCTGAGAGGACTGAGCTTACGGTGCCTGCTAAACCCCAGCCAAATCTCCATCAGAGGTCCCCAAGTATCTGCATCACCCTGTCTACCGACTAGACCTGGCGCCAATGCCGAGTGGAATATGAATGGAGATTTGATTCTGTTCTCCCGATGTTTTCTAGAAATAATGGGGAAACTTTGATATCTCATTGACTTATATAGAGGAGTAACCTGCCAAAGTTTTTAAATGCTACCTAACCGAGCATTAAACCGTTTCTATACATTAGATAGGTATCTAGCCATAGATTTTTTTTTTTTTTATTATTAATATTGTACTATTGACTTGAAAGTGAACCTTTCAACAGCCTGCTGCTTAAGCAGCCATGCGATGTCGAAAATGCAGCTTATTTGCTTGCTAGGGGGCTATAGAAACAGTTGGTAATGGAAGTGAAGAAATGGCGTCCTCTACAGTATACAGTTGATATAGCACTTTACTGTGGATTTTATTGTCCTCAAGTGGCCTATACTGAAGAAATGCGTACCACAGAAACTACCTGAGCCTCCCAACAGATGGCCGTGTAATGTACCACATGCTTGTCTTTTCAGATCTGTTGCTGGTTTGATAGAAAAAGTCATAAAGTTTTGTAACGTTTAACTTTTTGTGAGTATAATTGTTAAGTTGTTTTTTTTTTTACAGTTCTTTTAGGTCTTTTTTTAAGCAATATTTTAATATTCTAGAAATTTCTGAATATTTTATGATCAATTCTTTTTTTTATTGCCAATTTTAAAAAAAAAAAACTAAAAAAAAACATAGGACTCATCTAAGCCATGATAAGTTTTTGATGTAAAGGGTATGCCACACTAAGCGAGATAGCTAACGAGATCGCTACTGCGTCACCATTTATGACACAGTAGTGATCTCGTTAGCGACGCAGCTGTGTGTGACATGTAGCAGTGATGTGGCCCCTGCTGAGATGTCGCTGATCGCTTATGAACGTTCTGAGCCGTTTTTTGGTCGTTGGTGTCCCGCTGGTGAGCCTGAATCGCTGAGTGTGACACCCTTTATGAACGACTTCACCAGCGTCGCAGGCGGGACTAGGTTTTCCCAATGACCGCAGAGGTCGTTATACAGATCGCTGATGAGTTGTGTTTGGAATCTAACTAGCGATCGCACCAGCGATCTCGCCAGGTCGAGTCGTTGTCGTGATCACAAGTGCGATCGCTAAGTGTGGCAGTTAACCTACACCTGCACCTTGATGTTTGGTTACAAACCTGAAAATGTGTAAAAGATTACGTCATAGCCTGTAATCCCCAGTGCTCCAGCAACAGAAGATTTATTTTCGGCAGATCACAAAGCACATCCTGACTAGCAAATAGCACAAAGTATTCAGCCACTCACTGCCAAACTGCAAGAAAAGCTTGTTCCATACACATACCTTCCCCTACTGGTGTGGGGACACAGAGGGGTAACGATCGTTTTCATGTAAGTGGGAGTTGGAGTGAATACTGCAATATTATAGATGGTATAAAGCAAGTGACAGACAGTGGATATGTGACAATTACAGCATAATCATTGCATCACTTACATGGCTTTTCTATCATTGCAACTGTTCTAAATGTTGTGTTTGTTGTAGATGTTGACAGTAGCTGACACATAAAATTGTGAATACCTATGCAAGTGTGAATCCATTGGATATATACAATTTTTGAAATCCTGGTAAAACTGATTTAAAAAAAAAAAACAACAAAAAAAATGAAAATGGGAAAAAAAGCACTAATACTGAAGAGTGTGAATATTCCCTTGTAGTTCTACTAAAAAAAATGCTAAAGACCATGAAAACAAATACTTTCACACCATGTCCATCACCATAGTCACTACACAAATCGATAAGAAAAAAGTGACCTTAAGTAACCTTAGATTTAGGCCCCATTCATAAGTCAGTAATTTCCACATGCGAGAAAAACAGACTAATTTTTTTATGTTTGATCCGAGTGTCATCAGTTTTTCTCTACGTGATACAACCCCCCCCAAAAAAGTTTCTCCACCTTCTCCTTCCTGAGAGTCTGTGAAAATTGGACTGCACTTGAATGTTATCCAAGTGCAGTCAGATTTCTTTTTCACAGACCCATGGAATTGCATTGCCCATTTTTATTTGATACTCGTATCAAAATTGGACAGGTCGCCACAATTTTGTGTGAACCACTCAATCCACGAAAAATCACGGACATGTGAAATGCCCCATAGACAATCATAGCTACAAGTGTGATCCATGAAAACCACAGATAGCACTCGTATGAAAGCGGATGTCTGAATGAGCCCTTGAAGGAGTATTCCCAATTCCAAGATCCTATCCCAATATGTAGTAGGTGTAATAATATGAGAACATGCCTTCAATTAGAAAAGTAGTACATGAGCTATGTTGCTTACACCATGTGTAGGGCATTGGAGTAACTTGGGTATCCATGGTTATGACTACTATAGTGACAGTTGTTACTGGTAGTAACTTTGGATACCTAAGCTACTGCAATGCCCTGCACAATGGGTAAGTGCCATGGTGAATCAGAAGAACTATACTATATTTCTAATTGATGGCATTTTCAAACCTCATTATTACACCTACGACATATTGGGACAGGATGTTGGAGATGGGAATACCCCTTAAAGGACACCATGTCTATTAGATAAGTTGGCCAAACCTGCTGATTTCGGAAGGATCAGTCGGCCATCTAATGTGTATGGTTGCCTCCTGCTTCTTTTTCAAAAGATGATCTCGGGGAAGAGAAGGATTTGACCAGTCCAACAGCCGATCAGAGTTTGTTTTCTGAGGAGGTAAGCTGCTCCTGAAGGTGTGTGGCAACGGTTCTCTTATAACAGTGTTCCCCAAATTCAGTCTTCAATAGCCACCAACAGATCACGCTCTCAGGATTTCCTTAGTATTGTACAGGTGACAATTCCATCACCTAAGAAAAGCCTGAAAATGAGATCTGATGATGGCTCTTGAGGACTGAAGTTGTGGAACAGTTTTATGGAGTGCGTAGGTACGGCTGAGCGTTCCTATGTATGGGGGGCTGGGGAGAGATGTCATTTGGCTGACTGTCGGCTTTTATTCACTGGATATTTCATGAATATCTTTGTGTCAATTCCACTGTTATGTCCCATAGATTTTTTTTTACAGGGAGATAAAGCATTTCTCTGCCAGGAACAGGACTGCTCACCCTCAATTCTGGTTCAGCAGAAGTCTGTATCGTCTGACATCTATTGATTTCAACACATATAAAGTTGGGTTTCAGTGATGAGTGGTTGTAGTGGGTTAGTCTTTACAAATGGATGTGAGTGGCTATATCGACGTTATTCCAGTTGCATCAGGAAAATTACACTATTTGGTAGGACGGCTTTATGTAGGTAATCTTTGTTTGAAGAGCATACAAGAAAATATAATCCAGGATTGGGTTAATAAGCGGGCCGATGTGGTGTTTTGGCACTTTTCAACTATGAATTTTAATCTTAGAAGCAAACTTAAAGGGAATCTGTTCAGTTTTTAGCCACCTAATCTGTCAAACATTATGTAGAGACATAGACCTTGATTCCAGCGATGTGTCACTTACTGGGCTGCTGATTGCTCTAGTTTTAATAATCACTATTTTATCAGCAGGAGATTAATAAACCTGCTTCCTGGTAGTCCTCCATATTTATGAGCCCTCTATAACTCTGCCCACACTACTGATTGGCAGCTTTCTGTGTACACTATACATGGGAAGAAGCTGCCAATCGCTGGTCCGGGTGGGATTAACGCATCAGAGAACTGGTAGATCTGCAATCCATAAAATGGAAATTGACAGCAATGACAGCAAGCAGCTCAATAAGTGACACATCACTGGAATCAGGGTATCTAACCCTATATTGTGCTGTTCTCAGAAGGTTCGCAAAATCCAGGTGACTGCTTCCCTTTAAGCTTTTGTTACATTTACAGATAAACTATACCATTTCGCTTTGCTGCTCAACACATAGGATATATGCTAGACGTTTCACACTGATAATTCATTTACATGCAGATTGCTTAATGCTGTGAAATAAAGTTGCAGGTTGATCTTCAAAAAATGTTGCCATATTATTATACTTCATGGGATATTATAGCACGACCTTATTCATAGGGAAGCGGATAAAACCAGACCTGATGATCAATGACTTTTTATAAATTCAATGTATGTTTTGTTGTGTTCTCGTTTTAATGTTTTTTTTTTTATTTTTTTTGGTATTTGTGTAGTTTTGTACTGAACTATGGATGTGCCATACAGTGTAACTGCTCATATAATTGTAATGCTCATCTTTTTAATTGAGACCTATAGTTATGTTGTTTTTCTTGTCTTTTCATGTAGAAAGTGAGCATTGTCTTTTTGAATGTTTTGTTTTTTTGGTTTATTGTACTGTATTATGATAGGATTAGCGGTGTTTATTCTGTTCCCTTTCTTGCACCCTAGTAATGTGTTTAGTATTGCACATTTGTTCTCATGTTAAAATAAAGCTTTGTAAACTTTGTTTCTGGTATATTTTACTTTTGGATTAAAAAAAAAAATAGCCAAGCGATGATGACGCATCGTCAATAAACAGTGGGTAACCACAATATATAGACCACATCATTACCAGTACGTGATCGTCGCCGTTCTACTCTGTCTGGTTTTTATACTTTTTTGTTTAAATCCACCGTACAGCCCCACAGAGATGGCCCTCTTTTTATTTAGTGCTAATTTCATGGTTTTTACTAAGGGGCAATGCTCCCAGGATTCTCTAATGGCTTCTTTTTTTAAGCAGTTCTGCATTAGCAACAGCCCCTTGGGAAAAAAAAACCCAAAAAGACACCACAACTGTTATTCCTGCTCCCCTGAGAATTCTGAAGTACAAAATCCGGTACTGAAATATTGCAACTCTGGTATTTTTGACCTGGTAACCAGCTCCTCTTTAACCCCTTCACAACATACGCTGTACTTGTTTGGCGCTGTAGGAAATGCGTTCCCGCAAACCACTGTAAAAGTGCGTCACGATGATCACGCCAGCTCACTAAGCCTCAGGTACAGTCAGCAGGTGTCCGCTATATATCCTAGCTGACACCCCCTACAGTAACGCCCACAATCGGTGCTAGCACCGATTGTGGGCATTTAACCCCTCTGATGCCGCTGTGGGGCTCCTTCTTTCCTCTGATTGGCACAACCCGATTGCGATCACGTTGTTTCGATGGGCTCCATGGTGAACCCAGGCCGAAAGATGATCTGTAAGATGATCATCCAGGTACGGTGGCCTGTAAGGACCTCACACGCCTCCTGCTTGTGTCTGATTGCCACCTCTAATGTACTGCAATGCATAGGCTTTGCAGAGTATTAGATCAAGCACGGGAAAGTTGATGTCCCGTCCTTGGACTAAGCATACAGAAATAAATTACAAAAAGTGAAATTAAAGTTTTGTAAAAATATGAATAAATAAAAGTCAAAGTATGAAAAAAAAAAGGTAAAGTTTTTCACAAAAAAGGAAAAAAATTGCACATATTTGGTATTGCCGCTTCCAGAACAAGAGTCTATAAAGTAGTCATATTCGTTAATCAATTTGGTGAACACCATAAAAAAAAAAGCGACAAAATGTATATATTTTTTTTTCTGTCATGCTGATTGCTGACCCAAAAAATATAGAATTACGGTAAGTGATCAAAAAATCACATATAAAAAAAATGGTTTCAATGAAAACTTATTCTTGTCCTGCAAAAAAAACAAGCCTTAGCTCCATCGAGAAAAAAAAAAAAAGTTACAACGATCAGAGTATGATGGAAAAATAAAGTATTGTTTGTAACAAATTTATTTTAGTGTGCAAAATAAGCAAAATGTAAAGAAAAATATATAAATCTGGTAAAAAAAAAATATATAGCTGTCAGAATATGGTGATGCAATAACAAATACGGTACTCTTTAAAAAATGTTTTTCAGTGTTTTAGCATGCAAAATAGCAAACTATTAAAACACTAAATAACCCTGGCGCCGCTGTAGTTGTACTGACCCAAAGAATAAAGTCGTCTAATCGTGTTTACCGCACAGAGAACCGCGTAAAATGGCATTAAAAAAAATCAATACAATTCCTGAATTGCTTTTTATTTGTTCATTCTGTTTCTCAAAAGTTGGAATGAAAAGCAAAGAAAAAAACTTTCTCTTCCCGCAAAAAACAAGCCTCTACTCACATCTGTTGAAAAATAGAGCTTGTCCGTGTTCCTAGTATAGAAGAGCTGGAAAAGCGACATGACTCCCAAAAAGCAATCCAGTAAGGCCGTACTGTGGGGCCTCAGGCCTTTAAAGGGAGGCCAGCATGACAAAGTTGAGGGGACCATAGGTGGGTGGATATATGGTAGGGCTGGTAAGGATAGGGTTAATTTGCCTCAGGGATGTGAAAGGGTTGGGAGGGGATGGAGTAGGAGGGGAAAAGGAGGGGTAGTATATAAAGGGCAGTCACATGGTTGGAGCAACCATTTTAGGTGCCCCACAGTAAGAAGAGCAATCTCCTACCTGCTAGCATGATGGAGGTCGACCTCATGCTGCAACAATTGAGAGACGCTGCCAGCTCCAGGGGCTCGGGGTGGCTGCAGGCATCAATTCAGGGCCTACTTCAGGGGGGAGCCGGACATCCTCAGGCTCAGGACGTCGGGCGACGGCCTCGGAGAACTAGGCCTCCGGAGCGCCTTAGCCCTGAGGTAACCCCCAGGGTTCGGCGCCGTGTTAGGAGCCCCTCCGGGGACCCTCCAGCTCAAAATTCGCGCGGCAGGCCGGGAGCGCGTGAGCCTGGAGCTGGGAGGAATCCGCATGACAGGCGGTACCCACAGCGGGGGGAGGTGTCGGCCTCCCCTTCTACAGATGCGACAGGCAGAGAGGGGAGCCGGGATCAGGAGCGGCTGCGGCGCTGGGCTCAGCATCAGGCCCAGCTCGGCGTGGGAGAGAGCGAATGCGGGGGCCTGCTAGTCGGGTGCCCTCTGCTCCGGTGAGCTCAGATGGAATCGCCTGCCCGACGCCGAGGCCCAGTTCAGCAAGCGCTGCACCAGCAACATCGCGTGCAGGCCCCTCTACAGCTCGGCGGGGAACAGCAGCTCGTCGGCGAGGAGCAGCAGGACAGGCCAGGGAGAGCAAAGCAACTGGTGTGTGCAGGAGAGTTAGCCCCTCCCACTCACTGACTGCTGCAGAAGATAGAGGAGATGACGGCCAGCATCATGCTGGGCTCAGCACAGGGAGGGATGCTAGGGGGGAGGCAGGCACCCGGGCTTATGACACTGCTCCAGGAGGGTGGGGGGAGGGGGGAGCCCATAATAACATGCAACAGCCATCTCGTCCTGGGACTTCAGCAGGACAGTATGCGGCACCTAGCTGCATGGATCAGCAGCGGCCACCTGGGCCGGCTGTATGGGCCCACAGGATCGTCGGCTCCAACGAATGAAGACGGACAGGACGCCGAACGCATACGCCCGGATTCAGGATTGGCGGCTGCTGGGAACACAGCACCCAGGCAGCCAGGTGAGGCACATTCAGTGTTACATTCTTTAACGTCACTAGCTTCTAGTGTAATTGGACAAGGGGAAGCGGTAGGGAGGGGAGCTAGTGCCGGTATGGGGGCAGTATTACAGGGTTTAAAGGAGTTAATTAGATTATGGGAATATGGAAGCGGGCAGGGGGAATCATCGCCTGTATCAGCTTGGGTGGGTAACAGGGGGGATGAGTTGACATCCGGGGTTGTTAGATCAGCAGGTTCTTCCGTTGTGGGGCAGGGAAGCAGGACAGAGAGCCCAAGGATTTCTAGCAATACGGGGTCAGAAAATGCGTTAAGGGGTCAGGTAATGGGGGATACAGCTGAGCAGGATAAGGATGAAACTGTGCGGCTGGATGATTCAGCCAGAGGGGAAGTTTATGTCTGTTTTGAAGGGCCTTTAGGGGCACACTTAAAGCAAGAAGTTAGAGAAAGAATTTGGAAAGGGGAATACGTGGAAATTTTTTCGTTGCTTCCGCTGGAGCGCTTTAATTTAGATAGGTTACGAAAGGATGAGACAAAAAAGGATGAGGAAGAGAAGAGGAGGTTTAGATTAATTCCCCGCACATTCGCCAACTGGCTGCAGGCGTTTGCTATATTAGCCAGTGTTATCGGGGAAAAAGCACCAGAGAACTGTTCGCCACTTTTCTGTTACATGGATACAATTGGTGAGGCTTATAGAGTTTATGGTGGGCAGGGTTGGTTAAGATATGATGAACAATTTCGTCAACGGAAGGCAGTTAGGCCTAGTATTCGTTGGGACCATAAAGATATTTCTTTATGGATGAGAGTAACGGCTCCAGCTAGATCAGGGCAGGGGTATCAGCCTTTTCCAGGGGGCACCGGGGGTTCAGGACAGTCAGGACACTCGGTGTCGGTACAAAAGGGACTGTGCTTCTCTTTCAATGAAGGAGCGTGTAAATTCGGAGCAAAGTGTAAATTCAAACACGAATGTTCGTCATGCGGAGGTAATCATGGGTCATCAAGATGTTTTAAATCAGGAAGACAGAAAGGATCAGAGGGTATTGAAAAAAGGGGAGACCCCAATTCGACTGCCAGAGATGGAGCATTTTCTAAATAGTTACCCGGATAAGGAGGCGGCAACGCTAATACGCGAAGGTTTTAAAGAAGGTTTTAAAATTCCCTTTGTAGATGTTGAGGTGAAGTTGTCAACCAAAAATTTGAAATCTGCCATTCAGTTTCCACATGTGGTCACAGAAAAATTATTCAAGGAGGTTGCATTGGGCAGAATGGCGGGACCTTTTGACACCGCTCCTATTGACAATTTAAGGGTTTCTCCTTTAGGGGTGGTGCCAAAAAAGGAGCCAAATAAATTCAGGTTGATACATCACCTTTCATTTCCAAAGGGATTATCGGTTAACGACGGGATTGACCCACAACTGTGTTCTGTCATATACACATCCTTCGATGCGGCGGTAAAGTTAGTCAGGGATTGCGGCAAAGGGGCTCGTTTGGCTAAGACCGATATAGAAGCGGCTTTTCGATTGTTACCAGTTAATCCTGACAGCATGCACTTGTTAGGTTGTTTTTGGGATGGGGGTTTTTTCGTTGATCGTTGTTTGCCGATGGGATGCTCGCTGTCATGTGCTTATTTCGAAACTTTCAGCACATTTTTAAAAGAGGTGTCGGGGCTCAGGTCATGTATTCATTACCTAGACGACTTCCTGTTTGTTGGTACGGCGCAGTCTTCTGATTGTTCGATGTTATTGCACACAATGGAGAGTGTGGCTAAATTCGGTGTACCTTTGGCGGCAGAAAGACCGTAGGCCCAGTGACATCGCTGAGTTTTCTAGGTATAGAAATTGACACAGAGTCAATGGAGTGTAGAATCCCAAATGACAAACTGCTAGACATGAGAGCAGAGGTGAAACGAGTTGGGGCTTTAAAGAAAGCTACGTTACGGGAGGTCCAATCATTGTTGGGAAAATTAAACTTCGCTTGTCGGATCATGCCAATGGGTCGGGCGTTTTGTCGCAGATTGTCTCTGGCAACGGTGGGGATCAGGTCCCCATCGCATTTCATCAGGCTTAGGAGAGAGCTGAAAGATGACTTAAAGGTTTGGGCACTATTCCTTGATTCTTATAATGGAAAATCCATCTGGATTGCGCCAATGGTGCTAGCTGAGACTCTGGGCATTGTATTAAATTCGTCGGATGAGCAAGGTTTTAGTTTGTCTTTCCATGATGAGTGGATAGCAGAACAGTGGCCTCGGTGGTGGGTTGAGAAAGGCCTGTCGGTCAATCAAGTATTGCGTGAGTTGTTCCCTATAGTCGTAGCATTAACGTTATGGGGTGAGAGAGTACGGAATAAAAAGATTTGCTTCGGATGTAGGTCGGTGGGGGCATTGAGGGCGATCAATTCGTTATCTTCACCGGATCACGCAGTGGTAAGAGTGTTACAGCACTTGGTTTGGATTGGGCTGACTTTTAACCTGTGGGTTATTGCTGAAGAGAGACAGGAGACTGACTACTCTAGTTTTGAAGTTCTTTTTTGTTCACAGTGGGAACGAATTGGAGAGAC
Organism: Oophaga sylvatica; assembly: GCA_033576555.1. Taxonomy (NCBI): domain Eukaryota; kingdom Metazoa; phylum Chordata; class Amphibia; order Anura; family Dendrobatidae; genus Oophaga; species Oophaga sylvatica. Next base: position 56,869,326 of record JARQOD010000006.1, read on the forward strand.
GGGTCGTCAATCGGATCTCAAGAGGCTGGAATGTCCAGAAGGTTTATGGAATCTTCCCTTGGGGCAGTAAAATTTTTATTATCTAGGTCCTTGGCGTCAGGAACATGGTCTCATTATAGGAGGGCATGGGACAGTTGGGCGGTTTGGAAAGAGAGTTTGGAGGTGGAATTAGAGGACGAGGTTAAATTGTTATTGTTGTTGGGTCACAACTGGGAAGCTGGTTGGTCGGTCCCAAAGATTAATAATTTCTTAGCGGGTTTGGCGTTTGGATTTAAGTGCAGGGTCAACGGGATTTAACTAAGGAGTTTTTGGTTCGGCAATTGGTCAGAGGGTGGCGGAAAGGTTGGAAGGTGTTGGATGGCAGACGCCCGGTTTCTTATGAGATATTATTAATTTTGGGCGAACAACTGAGTGAGGTTTGTTCTTCTCGAAAGGAGGTGACGTTATTCAAATTGGCCTTTTCCTTAGCATTTTTTGGGGCTTTTCGTCTTGGAGAGCTGATTAGTCCATCTAAAACTCGGAAAGGTGGGCTACTTAGGGGCGATGTGGAGGTGCTTGGAGACAGGGTAAGGTTATTCCTGCGCTCTTCAAAAACGGATATATGTGGAAAAGGTTGTAAGGTGGTACTTTTCGAGGTGCAAGGTTCACCTTTATGCCCAGTGATGTGTATGAAGAATTTCTTAAAAAGGGGAGGTAAAGGCGATGAGCCATTGTTGGTACATGAGGATGGTTCTTTTCTTTCTCGCTTTCAATTTTTGTCAATATTTAAACGTTGCTTAGAAAAAGGTGGGATAGCGGCAGAGCAGTATAGCGGACATTCATTCCGCATCGGAGCAGCTACAGAGGCAGCAAGGAGAGGTCTTGGGGACGAGACAGTGATGAGGATCGGGCGATGGGAGTCAGCAAGATTTCGGTCATATGTGCGTTTATCGTTGGTGTAAATGGTTTATATTTGTATTGGTGTTATTCTGTGTTTCTATTGTTTCTGTTTTAGGTACGGGCCAACTGCTTACTTGGATCATGGGCCATTCCTTCGTTTTTTGGGCGGCTTTGAGAGCAGACGTTCGTCCGAACGGGAGGCAGCTGGGAGTGATGAGGTCAATAGCGTTGTTGAGGTGGATCGGAAAAAGGGGCATGGTATGGAAGCAGTTGGTCCCGGAGTTCCATAAATTTGTTCGGCTTGACAGAGCTCCTGATGTTCTGGTAGTACACTTAGGGGGTAATGATCTGGCTAAGCGCACTTGCAGGGAATTAATTAGGGACATAAAATTCGACATGCTGAGGCTGTGGTCCATGTTTCCTAAGCTGTTGGTGATTTGGTCAGATATCATTCCCAGGAAGGTCTGGTACGGGGCTAGGTCCGTTCAAGGTGTAAATAGAGCCAGAATCAAATTGAATAGGGCAGTATCCCGATTCATGGTGAGAAACGGAGCGATTGTGGTTCGACATACAGAGTTGGAGTCGGGTGAAGGGGAATTCTGGAGGAAGGATGGCATTCATCTGAATGCAATAGGCCTTGATTTATGGTGCTTAGCAATTCAGGAAGGTATAGAAAAGGGCTTGCAAGTTTGGAGGGACATAAATGTTTAAGGGGTCAGAACATTTATGTTGGTGGCGCGGGGGGGGAGGTCCTCGAGGTTGGTGGTGATAGAAAATGGCGGCTTGGAGGGGGGGGGATCGCAAAGGTCCTGGACTCCCCCTTGGGTGGATCATGTGATGGAACGGTACGGTTATACCGGCAAGTGGATATGGGAGCCGTGGGCAGTTACGGCAGAGATTGGCCAGGCGAGTTTATTAAGGTCTCCGAGCTGGTGCTTAACGGCTGGAGACAGGATTCGTCCTGGGGCGACAAGTTTTTGGAGATAAATACGAGGAGTTTACAGTTTGGGGCCTCGAGGATCGCCCTTCCCCCAATTGTTGGTAATTATTGTTAAATTGTTTCACAAAATATTAATAAAAGGCTGCTGTGGCCAATTTATCCAATAAATGTCTGGTGATTAATTTGTGGGAGAGAGTTGTGGGTTATGGGCTAAGGACATGTGAGATGGTAGAAGGGAAGGGTTTGTAAACACCGGGATCCCGAATACCCACTTGTCAAGTAAGGCCGTACTGTGGGGCCTCAGGCCTTTAAAGGGAGGCCAGCATGACAAAGTTGAGGGGACCATAGGTGGGCGGATATATGGTAGGGCTGGTAAGGATAGGGTTAATTTGCCTCAGGGATGTGAAAGGGTTGGGAGGGGATGGAGTAGGAGGGGAAAAGGAGGGGGTAGTATATAAAGGGCAGTCACATGGTTGGAGCAACCATTTTAGGTGCCCCACAGTAAGAAGAGCAATCTCCCACCCACCCACCCTTTGTTAATAATTTCATTACTGAAGTAAGGGTACAAAGTTCGAGTGCAGATGAAGGAAATAAATAGGTAATTAAGATAGTAGTTATGGATAAACTGTTTTATTATGTTTGTCATGGCAGCGTGGCGCGGGGGGGAGGTCCTCGAGGTTGGTGGTGATAGAAAATGGCGGCTTGGAGGGGGGGGATCGCAAAGGTCCTGGACTCCCCCTTGGGTGGATCACGTGATGGAACGGTACGGTTATACCGGCAAGTGGATATGGGAGCCGTGGGCAGTTACGCAGAGATTGGCCAGGCGAGTTTATTAAGGTCTCCGAGCTGGTGCTTAACGGCTGGAGACAGGATTCATCCTGGGGCGACAAGTTTTTGGAGATAAATACGAGGAGTTTACGGTTTGGGGCCTCGAGGATCGCCCTTCCCCCAATTGTTGGTAATTATTGTTAAATTGTTTCACAAAATATTAATAAAAGGCTGCTGTGGCCAATTTATCCAATAAAGTGTCTGGTGATTAATTTGTGGGAGAGAGTTGTGGGTTATGGGCTAAGGACATGTGAGATGGTAGAAGGGAAGGGTTTGTAAACACCGGGATCCCGAATACCCACTTGTCAAGTAAAATCCACGCTGGGAAAGCCAGTTGGCCCCTCTTTTTTGAGCCCCCCAGCATGTCCAAACCAGATTTAATGTCAACATGTATTGCACAGCTGCAGAAGGAATTTAAAGTGGTTCTATGGGTCTATGCACTGCGCCATGCATCTAGCCTACAGTATACGTTTGGAAACTGTCATGTCACCATCGCCGTCCATTCAATAGATGCAGTCTGGCCAGCATGCCCTTATGCAGCTGTATAGGAAAGCGCAGCAGACTGCACTTTCCTATACAGGGGGGACAAAGTAAAGAGCTGTACAGTATGTGTCTTTTTACAGGGGGTCACTATGGTGGACAGATACTTCAGGATCCATCCTGACCGTGCATACTGATGAGCGCATACCTCCCGAACATATACATGCAGCAGTGTCCACAACTTCCACAAGCAGAGTTTGGACCGCTGCTGAAGCAGTTTCAGCTGATATTGAGAGTGTTGGACCCCCACCAATCTTGCATGGATATGAGTTGTCAATCGTTAGATTGTTAGAAGGGTTGTCCAGGACCTATGTAGCGCGTGTCTCCAGAAGTATAAGCCAGGCACTATGTTCTGGGTACTAAAATGGCATATTTGCAATTTTCACTTTGTAACATCCATTGCTATATTATTACTCTTTAGGCAGTACAAGGGCTCTACAAATGCACCATGATGCGCGAAAAATGTATAAGCATAGTCTGCTTTCCAAAACAACGCTTCTTTCATTTGGCGCTCTACTGTCTGCCCAGCTGATGGTTTTACCCCACATATGTGACATCAGTGTCCTCAGGAGAAACTGCACAACAAATTGGCTGGTCCATTTTCTGCTGTTACCTTTGTGAACATGAAAAATTTGGAACTCAAGCAACATTAATGGGTTAAAAAAATGTAATTTTTCATTTTCACGGTTCAATGTATTAAAATTCTGTGCAGTACCTGTGGGTTCAAAATGCTCACTAGACCCTTGGTTAAATTGCTTCAGTGGTGTTGTTTCCAACATGGAGCCACTTGTAGGGTTTTGTGTTTTTTGTTTTTTTGCTGTTTTGGCTCCTCAACCGTGACATGGCATCTGCAGTCTATTCTGGCCAAATATGTGCTCCTTCCCTTCCGAGCCCTGCCATAAGCCAAAACGGTGGTTTTCCCCACACGGGGCATAAGCATACTGAGAGAAATTGAACAACAAATTAGGTGGTCCGTTTTCTCCTGCTTCCCTTGTGAAAATGTAAAATGTAGGGCTAAAGCAACATTTTTGTGGAAAAACATAATTTTTCATAATTTTTTTCCTCTTTGCTATTATTCTTGTGAAGCACCTAAAGGGTTAACAGTGGTATACTGTGATGGATGCTGTTCTTACAATGTGGTCTTGTTTGGAGATTTTCTGATGCATAGGACCCTCAAAGTTGCTTCAAAAGTGGTCCCTAAAAATAAATAGGATTTGTAAAATGTGTTGGAAAAATTAAAAAGTTTGTTTAAACTTTTGTGCACATATTGCATTTTTAGATGTGTTTCCGCAGCGTTTTTGAACGCGCAGAAATGCATCCAACCCGCACAGCCAATGTAATTCTGGGGGAAACGCAGCTTTGCTGTGCACATGCTGTGGAAAAAAACACGTTGATTTTTAACATTTTATTTTCTGCAGCATGTCAATTCTTTGTCCGGAACTGCAACTTTTCTGCACCCATTGACTTGCATTGAGTCAGGCACAACCGCAGCAAATCCACAGGTCTAAAAAAGATCTGCGGTTTTGCTGCGGGTGAAACGCCGTTCGGAGGAGGGAAGTGTGTGGGTGGTGACTGTGCGTGTATGTGTGTGTGCATGATGTGTGTATGTGCGGGGGGGTCTGCGGGCCTGTGTGTGTGTGTATGCAGGCATCGTCCGATGCGACTACTAGTCCCATCCGGCTGTGCCTGCTACACTGACAGTGACTGACACATTAGCCAATGATGGGACAGTAGTTGTTTTTTTAACCCTTTCAAACTATAAGATTAATAATGGATAGGTGTCTTATTGACGCCTCTCCATTATTAACTGGGCTTAATGTCACCTTACAATAGCAAGATGACATTAACCCCTTATTACCCCATATGCCACCGCTACACTGCAGTGGGAAGAGAAGGGCTAAGTGCCGGAATTTACAAACAAATGTACACGTTACTCCCCTCATACAGGGATGAATTGGTGCCTAGATTAAAGGGTACCATGCCCATAATATATACAAATACATGAACAAATCTGGCACTCAAGAAATGATGCTTAACCATATATTAATATTTATTTACATCCGAGGTAACGTTTCGGTCGAAAAACCTCGACCTTCATCAGACTGTAAATACATAAAAAAATAAAGTGTCACAAATTGTACAGAACCATAATAATCCAATATTACAGAAGTCAAAAATTGGTTAACATAGATATATATATTGTTAAACATAATCTCACAAATATGAGAACAACAGATGTATATCACATTAATATATAAACAGAGACCAATATATTAGTCACAATAAGAATTAAACGTCTGATATAGTCCTACTCAGGTTACCTGAGAATTGGGCAGATAAAGAAAAAGACTATAAACATAATTACCCGGAGAGGAGTTTTCAAAGTGAGTGTTATTAGGCTTACCCGATCGTAAACTCAGAATTGGTGAATTTTGTCTGAAATGACATGAAATAAAGTGCACCGCTAGTTGTGAGCGTTCAATAAGTCCATAGTGAAAACTATTCAGTGAGTCCAAAGTTAGTGTAGAAAAGCTCTTACCACGACAGAATGTATGTATATTAATATCTAGAGCAGGAATCCTTAGGTGTAGCGCTCCATTAACGGCTTTTCAGCTTATAGAAATGGCGCTGTTCCTGTGTATAGTAAAAGACTCCTCAGAACAAGATTTTTTATATCCTGAAATCCCATGAAATCAGAACGACTCTTACCCGCATAGAGCTTCACATATGTCAATAGTGGAGCTGTTAATGGTTAAAGAGCCTAATACAGGAATCCTACGGTAAAGCGCTTCTATCCTAAGGCTTTTCAGCATATATTTAGCGGGGTTCCTGTATATGACAAAGAGATGTAACTATAATAGAGCTACAGAGGCTCACAAAATATTAAACAATGCTCCTACTATACCGGACTTCCCATGTGGCGAAAGCAGAGGTGGTAGCGCTGAAACGGAACGGCAGGTTTGCCAGTGAGGTGCGCTCGAAGTCCTGTGTCACATGTGCGGCTTAAAATGGCGGTGGACGCCGGAAATCAGGGGTTGTTTACTGCGCGCCAAGCCGGCGCGGTGTAATGACGTCAGCGGCCGAAAAGTGAAAGGACGTTATACTGAAATTCGGCTTTGTGACACGCTCAGTGGAACGCAAGATCATGTGACGGTGCAGCGATTCTCATACAGGTGAAGACTGACCACGCTGGAACTGGTGCTAAAGGTGAGTATTCGATATGATAAAGAATTAAGTGGTAACCTATGAAGAGAATAAAATAATGAGTATATCAACACATATGCATAAAATACATAAGAAAATGAAAAGAATTTCTGCAAAACATAGCAGTATTACCACATTCAATACAAGTTGGTCACATTATACTCCCTATTTAACCCTTGGGTTCCATGCTATTTAGATAATGTATCCAAAAGGCTTCACGGAATTGAAGTCTCTTATTTAAATTGCCTCCTCTCCTATTTAAATCTACCTGTTCCAACACTGAAAATCTCAATTGGGCTATGGAGTGATTCATCTCATTGAAATGAAATGGAATAGGTAAATGAAATTTCTTGCATCTGATGTCCGACTTATGATGTGAGATGCGATCTTTTATGGCTTGGGAAGTTTCTCCCACGTAAACCTTACCACAAGGGCATTTTATTGCGTATATCACGGATTTGGAATTGCATGTATAAAAACCTTTTATGGGAATGTCTTCTCCAGTCAAGGGATGTGAAATTTAGGGCCTTTCAATACGTTTGGTGCATTGCGCACATTGGAGACATGGATATGTGCCCTTTTTTTGGGTACTGAGAAATTGTTGCGTTGGCATTCCTATAATTGGAGCCTATATCTGCTCGCACAATTTTATTTTTGATATTATTTGCCCTTCTAAAACAAGGTAAGAAGGGGGCCTGGAATTCAATAACATTAGGGAGACTGTCTCTTAGTATGTGCCAATGTTTACGTATCTTGTTGTGTAAAAGATACATAAAAGGGTGGAACGTATGGACGAAAGGGATTCTGGGTGTGGTGGTGCGTCTAATCTGGTTGGTAGTATGATTCCGGGATCGACTTACTAGTCTCCGTGGGTACCCTCTTTCTAGAAATTTTTTCCCCATTTCGTCCAACCGACATGATAGGGTCTCAGAGTCACTCACTATTCTCTTCACCCGTTCAAATTGTGAGATTGGCACTGATCGCTTCACTGCGTTAGAATGGCAACTTTGATAAAGTAAAAGATTATTGCGATCAGTTTCCTTTGTGAATAAATCTAATGAAAGGTTACCCATTTCATCCAATAGTACCGTGGTATCTAGGAAACTAATTCGCTTTAAGTCGTGATTCAAGGTGAACTTTAACTCGGGCCATACCTGATTCAATTCATCAAAAAAGAGATGCAAGCTATCAAGAGTTCCCCTCCAGATGCAAAAAATGTCGTCTATATATCGACGCCACAGTAGACAATTACTTTAAATAATTCATTGGGGTATACATAATCTCTTTCAAAGAAGGCCATGTAACAATTGGCATATGGGGCGCCACGTTGGACCCATTGCAGTTCCCTGTTTCTGGAGATAGAAGGTGTCTTCAACATAAAAAAGTTATTTGTCAGAACTAATTCTAACATTTCAAGGATAAACGACATCACATTCAAGTCAAATGAAGATTCTTCCAACAGTCTTCTAATAGCCCCTAAAACCCTTTGAATGTTCGATTGACGTGTAGAGGCTATTTACATCTAAAGTCACTAATATGGTGTCTTTGGGTAATTGTCCCATCTCTCGGATTAAATGTAAAAAAGCTCCCGTATCTAATAGGAAAGAGGGAGTTTCTTTAATGAGCGGAGTAAGTATCTTCTCCAAAACCACAGAGAGGGGGATAAGATTGAATTAGTCGAGGCCACAATCGGACGACCAGGTGGTCTATCCAATCTCTTGTGGATTTTTGGCAGTGTGTAGAATACCGGATCATGGGCTCATCTTTAATTAATTAGGGGTTAAATAGGAGTATAATGTGACCAACTTGTATTGAATGTGGTAATACTGCTATGTTTTGCAAAATCTTTTCATTTTCTTATGTATTTTATGCATATGTGTTGATATACTCATTATTTTATTCTCTTCATAGGTTACCACTTAATTCTTTATCATATCGAATACTCACCTTAGCACCATTCCAGCGTGGTCATTTTCACCTGTATGAGAATCGCTGCACCGTCACATGATCTTGCGTTCCACTGAGCGTGTCACAAAGCCGAATTTCAGTATAACGTCCTTTCACTTTTCGGCCGCTGACGTCATTACACCGCGCCGGCTTGGCGCGCAGTAAACAACCCCTGATTTCCGGCGTCCACCGCCATTTTAAGCCGCACATGTGACACAGGACTTCGAGCGCACCTCACTGGCAAACCTGCTGTTCCGTTTCAGCGCTACCCCCTCTTCTTTCGCCACATGGGAAGTCCGTATAGTAGGACATTGTTTAATAATTTTGTGAGCCTCTGTACTCTATTATAGTTACATCTCTTTGTCATATACAGGAACAGCGCTAAATATATGCTGAAAAGCCTTAGATAGAAGCGCTTTACCGTAGGATTCCTGTATTAGGCTCTTTAACCATTAACAGCTCCACTATTGACATATGTGAAGCTCTATGCGGGTAAGAGTCGTTCTGATTTCATGGGGTTTCAGGATATAAAAAATCTTGTTCTGAGGATCTTTTACTATACACAGGAACAGCGCCATTTCTATAAGCTGAAAAGCCGTTTAATGGAGCGCTACACCCAAGGATTCCTGCTCTAGATATTAATATACATACATTCTGTCGTGGTAAGAGCTTTTCTACACTAACTTTGGACTCACTGAAAGTTTTCACTATGGACTTATTGAACGCTCACAACTAGCGGTGCACTTTATTTCATGTCATTTCAGACAAAATTCACCAATTCTGAGTTTACGATCGGGTAAGCCTAATAACACTCACTTTGAAAACTCCTCTCCGGGTAATATGTTTATAGTCTTTTTCTTTATCTGCCCAATTCTCAGTAACCTGAGTAGGACTATATCAGACGTTTAATTCTTATTGTGACTAATATATTGGTCTCTGTTTATATATTATTATGTGATAAACATCTGTTGTTCTCATATTTGTGAGATTATGTTTAACAATATATATATCTATGTTAACCATTTTTGACTTCTGTAATATTGGTTATTATGATTCTGTACAATTTGTGACACTTTATTTTTTTTTGTATTTACAGTCTGATGAAGGTCGAGGTTTTTCGACCGAAACGTTACCTTGGATGTAAATAAATATTAATATATGGTTAAGCATCATTCTTGAGTGCCAGATTTGTTCATGTATTTGTATATATTATGGGCATGTACCCCTTTAATCTAGGCACCAATTCATCCCTGTATGAGGGGAGTGACGTGTACATTTGTTTGTAAATTACTTGACCCTACTACACGGGCACCCCCCGCCAACAGCATCATAATATTACCTCATTGTAATATTTGTTTCTTATTTTTAGTACATTTTCTTACCATAGAATTGAAATGTCAATTAATAGCTTCTCATATAGTGAGACACAAGTGGCTGAGATTATCTCACAAGTTAAAACTACAGGAGATTTTTTACAAATCTCAGGCAGTGAATTTAAATCCCGGATTTGGAGCGGGAATCTCGCCATTTAGTCAGTTTGGAGTTACATAGTACACAATAGCAGAGTACATCAAAACCCAGAGGATCCCCCGTGGCCTTCGCGTCTCTCTGAGACCCACTTTATTCAAGAATAATAGTGATTTTTTTTCAAAAATTTGAACAAATCTTGAACAAGTGCTCTCTAGATTTGATGACATTAACCTTAGAAAATCTAAACCCAGGAAATAAAAGAATTGCCAGGAGAAGGTCTCCACAGTCGAAACCCAATTGAAAGACTCGTTACCCAAAGAAGACTTCGAAGCCATCAAGACCCGCACCAAGGAGAGTTCTAGACCCGTTCAGGAAAGAAACAGAGAAATGAAAGAGACAGAAATTTATTAGAGATACACAGGACTACTTACAAAAAAGAGTGTACAGATGGCAGGGTTCTTCTTCTTTCCGTCCAGGCTATCGTCGTTACAGAAATACAGATGGTACTTCACTTCAAGTTCGGACAGCGAACGGATGGATTACAATCGATCTTTTTTAGGTTCCAGCAGAGGGAGACAACTAAGAAAAGGACGAGGCGGGGGGGCCAATGCTATAGAAATGCAATGGCAAGGGATGCACACGAGATCCCAGGTAACAATAATTTAGTAATTACATTTCTCTAAGAGCTTTGATGTACAAATAATGAACTTGTTACAGAAGGGACTCTCTTTTTGTCCCACGTATAAATTCAATTTTGGGTTTCAACTTGACATAGACCTACAGAGGTTCTTTAGGAATTTGCGCCTAAAGGCTTATTTTGACACTATAGAACCACCTAGTTTACTAGTTTAACAACCAACGCCGATCAATTTAACTAAATTGGGTCTTCGGCTCCAGAGCAATTTTTATGCCACCCAAAAACAACCACCGTTGAAACGTATATTGCCCGTATTAATAGTGAGGTGTCTGCTTTCTCTAAGAAAATTTTAAAGGGTGAATTTCATCTCCAAATCTAATCTGAGTAAGGACGACCGATAGCTTTGAAGTCAATAATGAGTGACAAAGATATAATTATTAAGCCAGCAGATAAGGGGGGAGCCACGTGATTATGGATCGATCCATGTATATAGAAGATTTTACGTTCTCAATTAGGGCTCATGATATCTATGAAATTCTACCCTACAATCGTCTGCACGGATAAAGGAACGAATAATTGCATTGTAGATAGAGCCCTAAGGCTACAGATATAGATACCAAAATGAAAGAATATTTAATTAAAGATGACCCATGATCCCGGTATTCTAACACACTGCCAAAAATCCACAAGAGATTGGATAGACCACCTGTCGTCCGATTGTGGCCTCGACTAATTCAATCTTATCCCCCCTCTCTGTGGTTTTGGAGAAGATACTTACACCGCTCATTAAAGAAACTCCCTCTTTCCTATTAGATACGGGAGCTTTTTACATTTAATCCGAGAGATGGGACAATTACCCAAAGACACCATATTAGTGACTTTAGATGTAAATAGCCTCTACAACGTCAATCGAACATTCAAAGGGTATAGGGGCTATTAGAAGACTGTTGGAAGAATCTTCATTTGACTTGAATGTGATGTCGTTTATCCTTGAAATGTTAGAATTAGTTCTGACAAATAACTTTTTTATGTTTGAAGACACCTTCTATCTCCAGAAACAGGAACTGCAATGGGTCCAACGTGGCGCCCCCAATGCCAATTGTTACATGGCCTTCTTTGAAAGAGATTATGTATACCCCAATGAATTATTTAAAGTACATTGTCTACTGTGGCGTCGAGTTAAAGTTCACTTGAATCACGACTTAAAGCGAATTAGTTTCCTAGATACCACGGTACTATTGGATGAAATGGGTAACCTTTCATTAGATTTATTCACAAAGGAAACTGATCGCAATAATCTTTTACTTTATCAAAGTTGCCATTCTAACGCAGTGAAGCGATCAGTGCCAATCTCACAATTTGAACGGGTGAAGAGAATAGTGAGTGACTCTGAGACCCTATCATGTCGGTTGGACGAAATGGGGAAAAATTTCTAGAAAGAGGGTACCCACGGAGACTAGTAAGTCGATCCCGGAATCATACTACCAACCAGATTAGACGCACCACCACACCCAGAATCCCTTTCGTCCATACGTTCCACCCTTATGTATCTTTTACACAACAAGATACGTAAACATTGGCACATACTAAGAGACAGTCTCCCTAATGTTATTGAATTCCAGGCCCCCTTCTTACCTTGTTTTAGAAGGCAAATAATATCAAAAATAAAATTGTGCGAGCAGATATAGGCTCCAATTATAGAATGCCAACGCAACAATTTCTCAGTACCCAAAAAAAGGGCACATATCATGTCTCCAATGTGCGCAATGCACCAACGTATTGAAAGGCCCTAAAATTTCACATCCCTTGACTGGAGAAGACATTCCCATAAAAGGTTTTTATACATGCAATTCCAAATCCGTGATATACGCAATAAAATGCCCTTGTGGTAAGGTTTACGTGGGAGAAACTTCCCAAGCCATAAAAGATCGCATCTCACATCATAAGTCGGACATCAGATGCAAGAAATTTTCATTTACCTATTCCATTTCATTTCAATGAGATGAATCACTCCATAGCCCAATGAGATTTTTAGTGTTGGAACAGGTAGATTTAAATAGGAGAGGAGGCAATTTAAATAAGAGACTTCAATTCCGTGAAGCCTTTTGGATAATTATTCTAAATAGCCTGGAACCAAGGGGTTAAATAGGGAGTATAATGTGACCAACTTGTATTGAATGTGGTAATACTGCTATGTTTTGCAGAAATTCTTTTTCATTTTCTTATGTATTTTATGCATATGTTGTTGATATACTCATTATTTTATTCTCTTCATAGGTTACCACTTAATTCTTTATCATATCGAATACTCACCTTTAGCACCAGTTCCAGCGTGGTCAGTCTTCACCTGTATGAGAATCGCTGCACCGTCACATGATCTTGCGTTCCACTGAGCGTGTCACAAAGCCGAATTTCAGTATAACGTCCTTTCACTTTTCGCCGCTGACGTCATTACACCGCGCCGGCTTGGCGCGCAGTAAACAACCCCTGATTTCCGGCGTCCACCGCCATTTTAAGCCGCACATGTGACACAGGACTTCGAGCGCACCTCACTGGCAAACCTGCCGTTCCGTTTCAGCGCTACCACCTCTGCTTTCGCCACATGGGAAGTCCGGTATAGTAGGAGCATTGTTTAATATTTTGTGAGCCTCTGTAGCTCTATTATAGTTACATCTCTTTGTCATATACAGGAACCCCGCTAAATATATGCTGAAAAGCCTTAGGATAGAAGCGCTTTACCGTAGGATTCCTGTATTAGGCTCTTTAACCATTAACAGCTCCACTATTGACATATGTGAAGCTCTATGCGGGTAAGAGTCGTTCTGATTTCATGGGATTTCAGGATATAAAAAATCTTGTTCTGAGGAGTCTTTTACTATACACAGGAACAGCGCCATTTCTATAAGCTGAAAAGCCGTTAATGGAGCGCTACACCTAAGGATTCCTGCTCTAGATATTAATATACATACATTCTGTCGTGGTAAGAGCTTTTCTACACTAACTTTGGACTCACTGAATAGTTTTCACTATGGACTTATTGAACGCTCACAACTAGCGGTGCACTTTATTTCATGTCATTTCAGACAAAATTCACCAATTCTGAGTTTACGATCGGGTAAGCCTAATAACACTCACTTTGAAAACTCCTCTCCGGGTAATTATGTTTATAGTCTTTTTCTTTATCTGCCCAATTCTCAGGTAACCTGAGTAGGACTATATCAGACGTTTAATTCTTATTGTGACTAATATATTGGTCTCTGTTTATATATTATACTAGCTGAAGAGCCCGGCGCTGCCCGGGCATAGTACCTAACTACGGTAGTTATAACAAATTGTAATGATTATATCTATATACAAGTATTCAGCTTTCTCCCCATTATGTAGATAGGGCCAAAATTGTTTGGCGATTTGGAACGTGCGGGGGTTAAAATTTCCATTCAACACTTAGCCTATGATGCTCCTGGGGTTGAGATGTGCGGGCATGCAAAATTTCATGCCCGTAAGTACAACGGTGCAGATTCCTATCCCGGGCCAAAATTATTTGCCGATTTGGAATGCGTGGGGTTAAAATTTCGACTCAAAACCTAGCCTATGACGCTCCCGGGGTCGAGACGTGCGGGTGTGCAAAATTTCATGCCCGTAAATGCAGATTCCTATGCCGGACATACACACAAGCATTCAGCTTTCTCCCCATTATGTAGATAGGGCCAAAATTGTTTGGCGATTTGGAACGTGCGGGGGTTAAAATTTCCATTCAACACATAGCCTATGATGCTCCTGGGGTTGAGATGTGCGGGCATGCAAAATTTCATGCCCGTAAGTACAACGGTGCAGATTCCTATCCCGGGCCAAAATTATTTGCCGATTTGGAATGCGCGGGGTTAAAATTTCGACTCAAAACCTAGCCTATGACGCTCCCGGGGTCGAGACGTGCGGGTGTGCAAAATTTCATGCCCGTAAATGCAGATTCCTATGCCGGACATACACACAAGCATTCAGCTTTCTCCCCATTATGTAGATAGGGCCAAAATTGTTTGGCGATTTGGAACGTGCGGGGGTTAAAATTTCCATTCAACACATAGCCTATAATGCTCCTGGGGTTGAGATGTGCGGGCATGCAAAATTTCATGCCCGTAAGTACAACGGTGCAGATTCCTATCCCGAGCCAAAATTATTTGCCGATTTGGAATGCGCGGGGTTAAAATTTCTACTCAAAACCTAGCCTATGACGCTTCCGGGGTCGAGACGTGCGGGTGTGCAAAATTTCATGCCCGTAAATGCAGATTCCTATGCCGGACATACACACAAGCATTCAGCTTTCTCCCCATTATGTAGATAGGGCCAAAATTGTTTGGCGATTTGGAACGCGCGGGGTTAAAATTTCGATTCAAAACATAGCCTAGGACTCTTTCGGGGTCGAGACGTGCGGGCGTGCAAAATTTCATGCCCGTAAGTGCGACGGTGCGGATTCCAATCCCGGACAAACATACCCACATACATACACACATACATACATTCAGCTTTATATATTAGATGTGATATACATCTGTTGTTCTCATATTTGTGAGATTATGTTTAACAATATATATATCTATGTTAACCAATTTTTGACTTCTGTAATATTGGATTATTATGGTTCTGTACAATTTGTGACACTTTATTTTTTTGATGTATTTACAGTCTGATGAAGGTCGAGGTTTTTCGTCCGAAACGTTACCTTGGATGTAAATAAATATTAATATATGGTTAAGCATCATTTCTTGAGTGCCAGATTTGTTCATGTAAGTGCCGGAATTGGCGCATCGTACAGATGCACCAATTCTGGGGCGGCTGGGTGCTGGTATTTTTAGCCAGGGGGGTGCGCCAATATCCATGGCCCCTTCCTAGGCTATGAATATCAGCCCGCAGCTGTCTGCGTAGCCTTTCTAGCTATAAATTATTGGGGGACCCCACGTCATCTTTTTGGTGGGGTCCCCCTATTTTAATAGCCAGTAAAGGCTAGCTGCGGGCTTGATATTCATAGCCTGGGAAGCTCCATGGGTATTAACCCCTTCCCAGGCTAGAAATATTGGCCCCAGCCGTCGGCTTTCCCCGTCTGGCGCAGAAAATTGCGCAGGAGCCCACGCCATTTTTTTTCCATTTTTTTTTTTTAAATTAAAGATATTGCGTGAAGATTTTGTCTGTGTGTCTATTCTATCCATCATTCTATTATCTATCTATTTATTATCTATCTGTCCATTATTATCTATCTATCTGTGTGTTATTATTATTATTATTATATGGAAAGTGGGTTAGACAAATGTAAAAGAGGAGTTTGGACAATAAATGACATTACATCTTTTTTTATTTTTGTTAAATAACATATCTTTATTTAGCTTTCAAAAACGCAGCAAAAAAGCACCTGCATTTTCTGCCAAGAGGTCCTATTTTTGTGCAGAAAATTCATCAGTCAAATCTGCAACGCGTGCACATACCCTTAACCTTTTTAACTTCCTAAGAAAAAATGTTTAAAAAATGACGCTGACCTAAAATAGACATGTAGCAAATGTTATTTATTAATCATTTTGTGTGGTATAACTATTTGGTTTAAGGACATAAAAATTCAAAGTTTGAAAATTGCAAAATTTTCTATTTTTTGTCACATTTTTTGATTTTTTCATAAATAAATGCAAATCATGTCGATCTAAATGTATGACGAACATGAAGTACAATGTGTCACGAAAAAACAAACTCCGAATTGCCTGGGAAAGTTTAAGCATTTCAGAGTTACCACATAAAGTGACACTGCTCAGAGTTGAAAAAATTGGCCTTGTCAGAAAGGTGAAAACAGGCTTCAGCGGAAAATGGTTAATATAGTGTGCATCAGGCAGCTGTCCTAACAAAGTATTTTGTGACCTCAAGCTATACAAAGCCAAGTAGATTGAAACAAAATGTATTTCATACATTCTAATGACCTAATTATGAAGCATTTGGTGACTTGTTGATCAGGTTTCTTGGCTCCACTGTGGTATCAAGCAATTTTGTGTACTAGTCATACCTGTTGGAATGAAGCAGATTTGACCAGTCTGCCTTTTGTTATGTCTGTGAACAGCATAGAGTAGAGTAAGAGATGTTGACCTTGAGAATATATAGTTCTCTATCGTTTTATTAAGCATTTTCATAGAAAATAAACTTTAGATAGTGACTGCCTCTTTGGGGCAAGCACAAAAATGCAGTCAATATTGCCTGCCTCAACAAGGCAGACACTGATGAAAATTTGGTCAGACCGTGCACAAAGTGATGAAGCATATGGAGTCATAGTCAATGGTGACTCCTGAATCCTGTTTTCAGGACAACAAATGGAAGTCTTGAAGAAGCCACGGATTTGTGGTAAAAAAAAATAATGTGGAGAAAATAGTGGGAGGGTGATGGGAGACAAGCACACAGGGTGATGTCGAAAGGTACAGATGAGTAGAGCGTTATGGAGTTGATTACCTGAAAGGGCAAGTAATTGCCCATGAATATTACAGCTGCTGCGGTCACGTCAACATATGAAGATAAACCCTCTATTCTTCATGATGATGTAATAAGATGCCACAAGGGGTTGTCTGGTCCAAACCAATAAGTCTGCAGTCAGTCTGTGTGACTGCAGACTTATGGATCCCCCCAGCTCATGCAATGTGCACTGCGAGGATTCACTGGTTACTGAGCCTGGACCGGAGGGCATGTATGAGTTATAGCATGAGACTGCGCCTACTGGACGGGCTCTGGTCAGAAGTATGTATATCCCATAGGATCAGCACGGTGGCTCAATGGTTAGCACTGCAGCCTTGCAGCGCTGGAGTCCTGGGTTCAAATCCCACCAACGAAAACATCTGCAAGGCGTTTGTACGTTCTCCCGTGTTTGTGTGGGTTTCCTCTGTGTTCTCCGGTTTCCTCCCACATTCCAAAGACATACTAATAGGGAATCTAGATAGTGAGCCCCAATGGGGACAGTGATGATAATGTCTGTAAAGCGCTGTGGAATATGTTAGCGCTATATAAATAAAAAGATTATTATTATTTTTATCCTCTGGTCCCGGCTCAGAAACCAGCAAATCTCCACAGCGCACAGAGCGTGCGCTGATAGGGGGGAGTCGTTCATAAGTCTGCAGTCACACAGAGTGACTGCAGACATCAATTTGGTCCAAACAACCCCTTTAATGACAAACGCAAGCATTTAGAAATCACAACTGAGCCACAATGTAAAGTTTCAAAGCAGGGTCATCAAGAACTGAAGTGCATAGAAGTCATTGATGCTCTCCTGCCTCAGTAACTGCAGAGATACAAACCTCCTCTGCCATTAATAATAGCTCAAAAACCTGCACGGGGAACTTAATGACATGGGTTTCCATAGCTAAGAAGCTGCATACAAGCCTTACAATGTCGAGCTATGGTTGGAGTAGTGTCACCACACCTCCGCTGGACTTTGGAGCATTGTAAATGTTACCTGTGGAGTGACGAATTGTTCTTCTTGATCTGGCAGTCTGATGAACTAGTCTGGGTTTGGTGATTGCCAGAAGAACTTTAGCTTCCTGACTTCATTGTGTCAGCTGTAAAGTTTAAGGGGGATTTCCACTAACCGAATTATGGCATTAAACAATCACAGATTGGTTCTTATTTACTAATTGGCGTCTGTTTCAGAGCCCACACTGGCAGATTACACTCAACAAAGCACACTGTAATAGCTTGTTCAGTGCTCACACGTTGTCATTAGTAGTGGTGAACGAGTATGCGCATTAGATCGGGTGATCTCTGAGTATTATGGCGTGCTCTGAGATTTACTTTCTGTCCTACAGCTGCATGATTTGCGACTACTAGACAGTCTAAATACATGTGGGGATCCCCTAACAAACAGGCATTCCTCACATGTATTCAGGCTGTCTATCAGTCGCAAATCATGCAGCTACAGTGACACAAACTAAATCTCCGAGCACGCCCAAATACTCGCCGATCACCCGAACATGCTCGCTCATCACTAGTTGTCATCATTCTCAGAGCGAGTCCTGTTTACACGAGACGATGCACTGCTGAAAACAATGATTTGTGCAGCACAAAACATAATTTCGCACAATGAACAGGCATTTTCCTTGTTCATAGGGAGATCGGCTGCCTGTTTAGACGGCAAGTTTATCATGAAACAAGCGTTCGTTATAATCTTGCAGTGTAAATGACCCTTCAGTTCCAATGAAGGGAAATCTTAAAAGGACTCTGTCAGCACAGAATGACTGTTCAAACCAAGTACAGGCGCTCACTGCTCCATGGCGAGGCCGATCATTTAAATACATCTCGCCTGTTTGGCTTTCATCCATCTCCGACCTTCCTTAGCCCAATAAAGCCAGAGCTGTCAATCCCAGAAGAGGGGGTGGAGATAGAGGGGAAAACAGGTTGGTGTGGAAGAACAGAGAGCTGATCTCCAGAGCATCACAGACCTTTGGGGTGAACTAGAATGGCGATTGCAGGTCAGGTCCTCTAATCCAGTGGTCCCCAACCTTTTTGCACCAGGGACCGGCTTCAAGCAAGACCATTCTTCCATGGCCCGGCAGGGCGGGGATGGAGGTGTGGCAGGGGTGGGGCTTTGGTCATAAAGGTGCGGGGCTATGGACGGGGTTGTAGTTTAGTAGTAGTGCATTCTTATCATTCTTATCTTATATACAAGGCTCTGTTCCCACCCTCTTATACATGGCTCCGCTCCCACCCTATATACATGGCTCCTCTCCCACCCTATATACAAGGCTCTGCTCCCACCCTCTTATACATGGCTCTGCACCCTCCCTGTATACAAGGCTCTGCTCCCACTATGGCTCTGCTCCCACCCTCGTATACATGGCTCCGCTCCCACCCTCTTATACATGGCTCTGCACCCTCCCTGTATACAAGGCTCCTCTCCCACCCTATATACATGGCTCTGCTCCCACCCTATATACAAGGCTCCTCTCCCACCCTATATACATGGCTCCGCTCCCACCCTATATACATGGCTCCTCTCCCACCCTATATACATGGCTCCTCTCCCACCCTATATACATGGCTCCTCTCCCACCCTATATACATGGCTCCGCTCCCACCCTATATACATGGCTCCGCTCCCACGCTATATACATGGCTCCTCTCCCACCCTATATACATGGCTCCGCTCCCAATATGGCTCTGCTCCCACCCTATATACATGGCTCCTCTCCCACCCTATATACATGGCTCCTCTGCCATCCTATATACATGGCTCCTCTCCCACCCTGTATACAAGGCTCCGCTCCCACTATGGCTCCGCTCCCACCCTCGTATACATGGCTCCTCTCCCACCCTCTCCTGGGCTCCCCCGTCATCCCTGTCATACTTACCCTCCTCGCTCCATCGCTGAACTTCCCAGCATCCCTGTCGGCGCCGGCAGCTTCCTACTTTGCGGTGCAGTCACGTAGTACCGCTCATTAAGGGCATGAATATGGATGCCACGCCTATGGGAGTGGCGTCGCATCCATATTCATGCCCTTAATGAGCGGTACTACGTCACCGCTCAGCGCTGGATGAAGCTGCCGCGGCCGGGACAGGGATCGCAGCGGCGGAAGGTGAGTATCGATGATGGAGCCGTGAATGTAGCTGTCACTACAGCGCTACAGCCGCCGGCTCCATGTGGGTCCAGCGTTCTGTACAAGGCTCCGCGGCCCGGCATCAGAACTGCTACGGCCCGGTGGTGGGCCGCGGACCGGCGGTTGGGGACCCCGAGTCTAATCCATCATCAGTGTCTGACCTCATGAATACTCTTAGATGAATAGGCAAAATTCCCACAGACACCTCCAAAATCTTGTAGAAAGCTGTTGGAAATGCAGAGGGGCACAAACTATGTATTAATACCTATGCACTTATAGGAGTATTAATGACATCTCATTCTAAGTGTAATGTGCTGGTGCCCCAAATTCTTTTCCCCAAGTAATGTGCTAAATCCTTCCACTGTCCATCATACTTAGGTAAAAAGTCAAACTCAATCATAACAGTCAAACTGTTAACATGGCCGGGGCATTTTTGTAGCATGCCTCCTAGAATTATACAGAATGAATAAATACACATCTAGGTGTTACCATGCCTCACACCAAAGGGGTTTACACTGTCTGATACTTTCAACACTGATTGGTCAGTGGACCCCCGTGTGGCAACACCCAATTGTTAATTTCTAGGAGGATTAACAGAAGAAGAGCTAAACAGAATCATAAGAAAAAATACTCCAGCATTGTTATTTTGTGATGAAAACAAATGTTAATGTGTATAACCTTACAATATATGTAAATTAAAATGTGCACAATCTTACAAAATGATGGCATGTCGTGACGTGAGGCTACAGCATTACTTTATGATTGGTTGGGGTCTGAGTTCTGAAACCCCCCGAACCGTCCTCAGAATGAAGAAGTTGCAGCACTAATTTAGTCCAGTTTTCCTCTGCTCAGTAGTGCCCCCTGGCCCGCCAGCATTGCAGGGAA
Source organism: Oophaga sylvatica (assembly GCA_033576555.1). Taxonomy (NCBI): domain Eukaryota; kingdom Metazoa; phylum Chordata; class Amphibia; order Anura; family Dendrobatidae; genus Oophaga; species Oophaga sylvatica. The sequence goes on from JARQOD010000006.1 coordinate 56,890,261, forward strand.
CTACAGCACAGCCCTTTCCCAAGTGAATTGAGTTGTCTTTTGGACGAAGAGCTGCATCAGCACTGAAGACCTGCCATTTCCAGGATCGATGGTGGTCTCAGAGCTCATATTCCAATCTATGTTTGCTAACACTTTATGAAATGTAATAAATATTTTAAAGGAAATGCGTAGTCAGATTTTTTTTTTGCATCTCACAATTTTAAAAAACAATTCAGAAATCTTAATGTTTCACCCTGGTCACCAGGCCTATTAGTCTCATACTTACAGTTATGTACAGAAGACTTTTCAGCAATAAAAATTGTCATGGATCTGAGCAAGAGATCTTGAAACGCGTTGTCCTAACCATAACAAGGACCTTAAACCTCATCCCTAATCCCAGCAGCGCATTTTCTACTTCAGTTCATCAATGTTCATAAATTAACTGCAGCCAGAACAATTCTATTCCACCTGCTTTTACTAGAATTGTGTCTAATTGCCCAACCTCAGTAGGTGAGCGCATATTTAATACTAGTTGTTTCCAGCCAGCTAACGCTCGGCACGCTCATTGCTATCTAATTAACGCTGCTGGTGATTAACCTAATGTAATTAGTGACAACATTCAATAGCGCTTACGCAGTGTGGTAATGTGTGGGGACGGAGCCTCGTGTGGTAATGTGTGGGGACGGAGCCTCGTGTGGTAATGTGGGACGAGCCTGTGTGGTAATGTTGGGACGGAGCCTCGTGTGGTAATGTGGGGGGACGGAGCCTCGTGTGGTAATGTGGGGGGACGGAGCCTCGTGTGGTAATGTGTGGGGATGGAGCCTCGTGTGGTAATGTGTGGGGACGGAGCCTCGTGTGGTAATGTGGGGGGCGGATTATGTGTGGTAATGTGGTGGGGGGCTGGATTATGTGTGGTAATGTGATGGGGGGGCGGGATTATGAGCAGTAATGTGGTGGGGGGCGGGATTATGAGCGGTAATGTGGTGGGGGTGGGATTATGAGCGGTAATTTGGTGGGGGGCGGGATTATGTGTGGTAATGTTGTGGGGGTGGGATTATGTGTGTTAATGTGGTAGGGGGCGGGATTATGTGCAGTAATGTGGTGGGGGCCGGGATTGTGTGCGGTGATGTGTTGGGGGCAGGATTGTGTGTGGTGATGTGGTGGGGGGGCAGGATTGTGTGTGGTGATGTGGTGGGGGGGCGGGATTGTGCGGCAATGTGGTGGGGGGTGGGATTGTGTGTGGTAATGTGTTTGGGGGCAGGATTGTGTGTGGCAATGTGGCAGGGGGCGAGATTGTGTGTGATAATGTTGTGCGGGTGGGATTATGTGCAGTAATGTGGTGGGGGGCGGGATTATGAGCGGTAATGTGGTGGGGGTGGGATTATGTGTTAATGTGGTAGGGGGGCGGGATTATGTGCAGTAATGTGTGGGGGGGCCGGGATTGTGTGCGGTGATATGTTGGGCTGGATTGTGTGTGGTGATGTGGTGGGGGGGCGGGATTGTGTGTGGTGATGTGGTGGGGGGGGCGGAATTGTGTGGGTGATGTGGTGGGGGGCGGGATTGTGTGTGGTAATGTGTTGGGGGGCAGGATTGTGTGTGGCAATGTGGCGGGGGCGGGATTGTGTGTGATAATGTGGTGTGGGCGGGATTATGTGTGGTAATGTGGTGGGGGTGCGGGATTATGTGTGGTAATGTGGTGGGGTGCGGGATTGTGTGTGGTAATGTGGTGGGGGGCGGATTGTGTGTGGTAATGTGGTGGGGGCGGGATTGTGTGTGGTAATGTGGTGGGGGTGGGATTATGTGTGTTAATGTGGTAGGGGGCGGGATTATGTGCAGTAATGTGGTGGGGGCCGGGATTGTGTGCGGTGATGTGTTGGGGGCAGGATTGTGTGTGGTGATGTGGTGGGGGGGTGGGATTGTGTGTGGTGATGTGGTGGGGGGTGGGATTGTGTGGCAATGTGGTGGGGGGCGGGATTGTGTGTGGTAATGTGTTTGGGGGCAGGATTGTGTGTGGCAATGTGGCAGGGGGCGAGATTGTGTGTGATAATGTGGTGCGGGCGGGATTATGTGCAGTAATGTGGTGGTGGGCGGGTTTATGAGCGGTAATGTGGTGGGTGGGATTATGTGTCAATGTGGTAGGGGGGCAGGATTAGTGCAGTAATGTGGTGGGGGGCCGGGATTGTGTGCGGTGATATGTTGGGGGGCTGGATTGTGTGTGGTGATGTGGTGGGGGGGTGGGATTGTGTGTGGTGATGTGGGGGGGGCGGAATTGTGTGTGGTGGGGGGGCGGGATTGTGTGTGGCAATGTGTGGGGGGCGGGATTGTGTGTGGTAATGTGTTGGGGCAGGATTGTGTGTGGCAATGTGGCGGGGGCGGGATTGTGTGTGATAATGTGGTGTGGGCGGGATTATGTGTGGTAATGTGGTGGGGTGCAGCATTATGTGTGGTAATGTGGTGGGGGTGCGGGATTGTGTGTGGTAATGTGGTGGAGGGCGGGATTGTGGGTGGTAATGTGGTGGGGGCGGGATTGTGTGTGGTAATGTGGTGGGGGGGGGGATTGTGTGTGGTAATTGGGGGGGGGTGGATTGTGTGTGGTAATGTGATGGGGGCGGGATTGTGTGTGGTGATGTGGTGGGGGGGCGGGATTGTGTGTGGCTATGTGGCGGGGGGCGGGATTGTGTGTGGTAATGTGTTGGGGGGGCGGGATTGTGTGTGGTGATGTGGTGGGGGTGCAGGATTGTGTGTGGTAATGTGGTGGGGGCGGGATTGTGTGTGGTAATGTGATGGGGGCGGGATTGTGTGTGGTAATGTGGTGGGGGGCGGGATTATATGTGGTAATGTGGTGGGGGCGGAGCTACTGTGCAGGGGGCGGGTTTAGCGAGTAATCACGATGCCTCTTATATATATAGATATAAGTCTCCTTTCACATTTCCCCCTGTGGTTTGATCTGCGGAACATTTTCCAATTTAATTGTCATCACAGGATTTCAATAATTGATAACACATCTATACATGGTAAATAACAATGGATCCAGAATTCATAATAGGTGGTGGTCACAGCCCACCTCCTCCCCCTTTCTGCACAGTGTCCTTTGCCCAGATCAGAACACGTCTAGAAAATTCTCTAAGGTTAGGTTCTCATTTGCTTTTGATTCCGCAGCGTATCATCCGCATTCTCAAACGCATGCAAAAGCATGTAAATGCAGCGTTTTTTAGCTGCATCATCTTACGCATGATAGCAAAAAAACGCAGCGTTTACATGCGTGTCTATGCGTTTTTGCATGCGTTTGCGTTTTTATGCGCATGCGTTAGAAATTTCCAATTTTTTACAGTAGCTTTTCCTTGACATCAGACACCCAGTAGACGTGTTTCATGGATTTCTATATACAGTACAGACCAAAAGTTTGGACACACCTTCTCATTTAAAGATTTTTCTGTATTTTCATGACTATGAAAATTGTACATTCACACTGAAGGCATCAAAACTATGAATTAACACATGTGGAATTATATACATAGCAAAAAAGTTTGAAACAACTGTAAATATGTCTTATATTCTAGGTTCTACAAAGTAGCCACCTTTTGCTTTGATGACTGCTTTGCACACTCTTGGCATTCTCTTGATGAGCTTCAAGAGGTAGTCACCAGAAATGGTCTTCCAACAGTCTTGAAGGAGTTCCCAGAGATGCTTAGCACTTGTTGGCCCTTTTGCCTTCACTCTGCGGTCCAGCTCACCCCAAACCATCTCGATTGGGTTCAGGTCTGGTGACTGTGGAGGCCAGGTCATCTGGCGTAGCACCCCATCACTCTCCTTCTTGGTCAAATAGCCCTTACACAGCCTGGAGGTGTGTTTGGGGTCATTGTCCTGTTGAAAAATAAATGATGGTCCAACTAAACGCAAACCGGATGGAATAGCATGCCGCTGCAAGATGCTGTGGTAGCCATGCTGGTTCAGTATGCCTTCAATTTTGAATATATCCCCAACAGTGTCACCAGCAAAGCACCCACACACCATCACACCTCCGCCTCCATGCTTCACAGTGGGAACCAGGCATGTAGAGTCCATCCGTTCACCTTTTCTGCGTCGCACAAAGACACGGTGGTTGGAACCAAAGATCTCAAATTTGGACTCATCAGACCAAAGCACAGATTTCCACTGATCTAATGTCCATTCCTTGTGTTCTTTAGCCCAAACAAGTCTCTTCTGCTTGTTGCCTGTCCTTAGCAGTGATTTCCTAGCAGCTATTTTACCATGAAGCCTGCTGCACAAAGTCTCCTCTTAACAGTTGTTGCAGAGATGTGTCTGCTGCTAGAACTCTGTGTGGCATTGACCTGGTCTCTAATCTGAGCTGCTGTTAACCTGCGATTTCTGAGGCTAGTGACTCGGATAAACTTATATTCAGAAGCAGAGGTGACTCTTGGTCTTCCTTTCCTGGGGCGGTCCTCATGTGAACCAGTTTCTTTGTAGCGCTTGATTGTTTTTGCAACTGCACTTGGGACACTTTCAAAGTTATTCCAATTTTTCGGACTGACTGACCTTCATTTCTTAAAGTAATGATGGCCACTCTTTTTTCTTTACTTAGCTGCTTTTTTCTTGCCATAATACAAATTCTAACAGTCTATTCAGTATGACTATCAGCTGTGTATCCACCAGACTTCTGCACAACACAACTGATGGTTCCAACCCCATTTATAAGGCCAGAAATCCCACTTATTAAACCTGACAGGGCACACCGTGAAGTGAAAACCATTTCCGGTGACTACCTCTTGAAGCTCATCAAGAGAATGCCAAGAGTGTGCAAAGCAGTAATCAAAGCAAAAGGTGGCTACTTTGAAGAACCTAGAATATAAGACATATTTTCAGTTGTTTCACACTTTTTTGTTAAGTATATAATTCCACATGTGCTAATTCATAGTTTTGATGCCTTCAGTGTGAATGTACAATTTTCATAGTCATGAAAATACAGAAGACTGTTTAAATAAGAAGGTGTGTCCAAACTTTTGGTCTGTACTGTATATAGACACACTGCACTGAGGAAATCCTCTTCTTTGGCTGCTGTATCTTGCTTCAAGATGGATCTTGACCTGGACAGCTTCCTAGAAGATCTGGATTTACAATTGAAGTTGGCTGCTGCCTTTGCTTTTGCTTGTCAAGAACACAGAAGAGAAAGACTGAAAGATGTCATCGCTATTGGCAATACCCCTGTCAGGAATCGAACCCAGTGTCTCTTGTCCACCGGCCAGCAGCTCTACCATCTGAGCTATTCTGCTGGCTACAAAGTTCCTTGCTGAACCCGGATACCATTGACTGTTCTTCCTGATCGGCTTCACCCAGTGCTCTCTCGTTTGGCCTCTGATTGCCAATTACCACGCCCTATAAAACCTGGCCCTGTGGGTGTGTCATTGCGAGATTATTGTGCTTCCAGCCTTTAGTCAAGCTCTTTCTCCTGCTGTTCCTGCTGCTACAAACACTGCTCTCCTGTGAACTGACCTCGGCCTGCCACCTGACTACGTTATCTGCCTGCTCCTCTGCTACCGAACTGCCTTTCCTGTGTACCGACCTCCGCTGCCACCTGACTACGTTATCTGCCTGCTCCTCTGCTACAAACACTGCTCTCCTGTGAACTGACCTCGGCCTGCCACCTGACTACGTTATCTGCCTGCTCCTCTGCTACCGAACTGCCTTTCCTGTGTACCGACCTCCGGCTGCCACCTGACTACGTTATCTGCCTGCTCCTCTGCTACAAACACTGCTCTCCTGTGAACTGACCTCGGCCTGCCACCTGACTACGTTATCTGCCTGCTCCTCTGCTACCGAACTGCCTTTCCTGTGTACCGACCTCCGGCTGCCACCTGACTACGTTATCTGCCTGCTCCTCTGCTACAAACACTGCTCTCCTGTGAACTGACCTCGGCCTGCCACCTGACTACGCTACCTGCCTCTGCTTCCCCTAGTGTTTGCAGTAACATCGCTCCAACCCAGACGGGATCCTGACAACCCCATCCTTGAACTCCGAGAGAGCCGTGGATCCTACCACTCTTTGTACACCGAGCTGCAGCAAAACCCAGAAAGTTTTTTGACTACACGAGGATGTTGTAACAGAGCTTCCATGACTTGCTGCTACGTGTCCAAGGATCTATTGGCAGGCAGGACACACAGCTCAGTCGAACAATTCCTGCTGAGGAATGTCTCTTGGTCACCCTAAGGTATGTACAGTCATGGCCAAAAGTTTTGAGAATGACACAAATATTAATTTTTACAAAGTCTACTGCTTCACTTTTTCTAATGGCAATTTGCATATACTCCAGAATGTTATAAAGAGTGATCAGCTTAACAGCAATTACTTGCAAAGTCAATATTTGGCTAGAAAATGAACTTTATCCCCCAAGACACATTTCAACATCATTGCAGCCCTGCCTTAAAAGGACCAGCTAACCTCTTTTCAGTGATTGCTCCATTAACACAGGTGTGGGTGTTGATGAGGACATGGCTGGAGATCAATCTGTCATAATTAAGTAAGAATGAGACCACTGGACACTTTAAAAGGAGGCTGGTGCTTGGCATCATTGTTTCTCTTCTGTTAACCATGGTTATCTCTAAAGAAACACGTGCAGTCATCATTGCAATGCACAAAAATGGCCTAATAGGGAAGAGTATCGCAGCTAGAAAGATTGCACCTCAGTCAACAATCTATCGCATCATCAAGAACTTCAAGGAGAGAGGTTCCATTGTTGCCAAAAAGGCTCCAGGGCGCCCAAGAAAGACCATCAAGCGCCAGGACCGTCTCTTAAAAGTGTTTCAGCTGCAGGATCGGGCTACTAGCAGTGCAGAGCTTGCTCAGGAATGGCAGTAGGCAGGTGTGAGTGCATCTGCACGCACTGTGAGGCGGAGACTCTTGGAGCAAGGCCTGGTCTCAAGGGGGCAGCAAAAAAGCCACTTCTCTCCAGAAAAAACATCATGGACAGACTGATATTCTGCAAAAGGTACAGGCAGTGACTGCTGAGGACTGGGGTAAAGTTATTTTCTCTGATGAATCCCCTTTTCGATTGTTTGGGACATCAGGAAAACGCCTCATTCTGAGAAGACAAGGTGAGCGCTACCACCAGTCTTGTCTCATGCCAACTGTTAAGCATCCTGAAACCATTCATGTGTGGGGTTGCTTCTCAGCCAAGGGAATAGGCTCTCTCACAGTCTTGCCTAAAAACACAGCCATGAATAAAGAATGGTACCAAATGTCCTCCAAGAGCAACTTCTCCCAACCCTCCAAGAGCAGTTTGGCGATCAACAATGCCTTTTCCAGCATGATGGAGCACCTTGCCATAAAGCAAAGGTGATAACTAAATGGCTCAGGGAACAAAACATAGAGATTTTGGGTCCATGGCCTGGAAACTCCCCAGATCTTAATCCCATTGAGAACTTGTGGTCAATCATCAAGAGACGGGTGGACAAACAAAAACCTAAAAATTCTGACAAAATGAAAGCATTGATTGTGCAAGAATGGACTGCTATCAGTCAGGATTTGGTCCAGAAGTTGATTGAGAGCATGCCAGGGAGAATTGCAGAGGTCCTGAAGAAGAAGGGTCAACACTGCAAATATTGACTTGCTGCATTAACTCATTCTAACTGTCAATATAAGCTTTTGTTACTCATATGTTTGCAATTATATTTCTGTCTGTGATAAAAACATCTGTCAAACACACACATAAAAACCAGAGGGCAGCAGATCATGTGAAAATATAATATTTGTGTCATTCTCAAAACTTTTGGCCATGACTGTAGTGTTGAAAAAAAAACTCCTGTCACAAGTAACCCTAACCCTATCCCTAACCCTAAGCAGTGAACTGATTTTTTGTTTTTCATTTTCTTTTCCGCAGATTCCTGGCTACTGGAGAGACATTGTCCTCGTTACATTTCCAATTTCAGGATTGGAGTATCCACTCTTTCTGGGATTACTGTGCGGCAAGAATTCCTCCCCCAACCCACATGTGAACTCTGGATTGAAAATGCTTCCAAATTCCAGGAAATTTGCCATTTTCCTAACTGAGTGGGGGCTGTGGATGGCAAACACATTAGGATTATAAAACTATCTGAAAGTGGAACAGAGTACTTCAATTATAAAAAAAAATATTTTTCCATTGTTTTAATGGCTATTGTGGATGCCGATTGTAGATTTGTTGCCGTGGACATTGGCTCATTTGGACGATACAATGACTCGCAGACGTTCAAAAACTCAGACATGGGCCAACGTCTGTATGGGAATGATTTTAATTTTCCGACGCCACGACCTCTGCCCAACACTGATGGACCACCAATGCCTTTTGTTGTTGTTGGTGATGAGGCGTTCCAAATGTGCGCCAACCTCATTAAACCATACTCAAGTCGGAACTTAAACCACACAAAAAAAATTTTCAACTACAGACTGACAAGGGCACGAAGAACTGTGGAGTGTGCATTTGGATTGCTGGTATCGAAATGGTGCATTTTGGCACACCCATTAATCTAAAAATTGACACTTGTTACATTGCATGATTACCAATTTTACCCTGTGAGAAGCTCAGTGGAAGTTGCCCAGATGAGGGATAAGTTTGCCGCTTACTTTGTTTCAGATAATTGACGTGTGGCATGGCAAGACAAAATTATTTAAGCCGCTAATGTACCTGTTATGTTTTGTACCTGTTATGTTTAAAACATACCTGTAATGTCAAATATTACATACCTGTTATGTTTAAATGTACCTGTGATGTTTCCATGTACATGTAATGTAATTTACCCCTAATGTTTGCTGAGTTAAATATAAAGTACCTTCCCTCTAAAATAAAGTGTGTTTGTGTCGTACCTTACCTCAAAAATAAATTGTGTTTGTGTCGGCGGCGGCGCATAAAGTTAAAAAAAACACTATAGTGCTAACAAAATACAACTTTTATTTTAAACACTTTTACAAAAAAAAAGGGTTAAGGTTGGGGTGATTTGTTTTTTTCTTCGGGGTTTAAGTTAGGGTGAATGGGGAGGACCTTGGGGGTGCGGAGATGTGAGGATTGGGTGATAGTTGATGAGGAAGGGGTTACAGGGGAAGGGTCTACAGGGGAAGGAGCAACAAATTGAAGGATTGGATCAGGGATGGCAGCAGTGGAGACATTGGGGATAGATGACAAAGTGGAATCATGGGAATCGATAGACAAACTGGAAGAAACAGACAGAGACACAAGGGAAGGTAATGACAAATTGGTAGGTGAAGGTGGAGATGGTGGGTTCAAAGTTGGCAGATTTTCTTGGCTCCTGGTTTTGGTCCTGAGGCCAAGTTTTTTTTTTTGGACTTCGCTTTTCTTGGCCGAGTGGGAGTGCTGGGCTCTGTAGTAGTCATCTGGCATGGTGCTGGACTGGGCCGCATTGTGGATACTGCTGGCTGCAAGGTGCTGTAGTGGGCAGGGTTGCTGGAATGGGCAGTGGTGCTGGACTGGGTAGGGGTGGTGGACTTGGCAGCATTGTGGATACTGCTGGCTGGATGGGTGCTGGACTCTAGAGCATGGTGGATGCTGCCGGCTGCAGGGTTGATACACTTGGCAGCGTGGTCGCTCGGTGAACTGTAGGCGATGGTGGTGACGGATAGTTCAGTGCTGTGGGAGTTGGATAGTAGATGGGCTGCTGGTAGTATCCTCCTGCCTGTTGATTGTAGGATTGGGACTTCTGCTGCTGCTGTTGCTGTAATGCATGGCTGTAAGCAACCTGGCAGGCCTGCATGACATTCAGCTAGAGTTGAGGTGTAAGGTTTTCTGACACGCTCCGCTCAATTGCAGAAAAAAATGTTGCGCCGGTCTATTAAGGTTGGCTTCCAGGCGGTCAAGGCGATTGTTGACTTCCTTGAACCCACTCTTCACTCTGTCAGCAATCAAGACCGATCTTAATTTCAGAAACTCGTGCATGCCTGACCTCTCCCAGGCCCTCTGCCGCTGACGAGAAGACACAGCAGAGGCAGAGGGATGGGAGAGGGGAAAACCTGATGCCCCTTCCCCAGCCAGTGAAGCCTGCAAGGTTGCTCCATCGCTGATGGATGACTGGGACTACATCTGTTCAGTGGCTGGTAGATGAGGGGCCGTGTCAACCAAGGATGATCCGGGTTGTGTGGTGCTGCACCAGGTTCTGTGTGGAAAAGAGGAAAACATTATGGCAAAAATCAAGGTTGTGTTGTGCTGCACCTGGTTCTGCGTGTGGAAAAAAATTTAAACATTAGTAAAAAGAAAAAAAAATTCTATACTTTTGTTCGCTGAGCTAGCGCAGGCCTCAGAAAGGCAAGGTCCCAGTGGTATTTGTATTTGCGGAACCTTGCAGCAGAACCACTTTGAACCCGAACCTCCTCTCTCACGTCCTTGTTGAAGCGGTCCTTCATCGAGCGCCAACGGACTTTGATTTGCTTCACTGTGAAGGGGTAAAAAAAAAAAATAATTAGAAAACAATGCACATCTATTCACAGGTTCACTGCTGTTTCAGACCACATTGCAATACTTACCAAATTCAGTTCTGGCTCGCGGCGTGGCACGGTCCCAACCAGGCAGCAGCGATGTTGCCACTTCTTCCTAGAGCCGTCGAATCACCACATTGTCGGAGTACTGACGGTCACGGGTGTCCCACAACGGTACTCACTCTTGCACAAGGTGGATTAGTTGTTTGTTGTCTATATCCACTGTGGATTCTTCCCGTTGTGAAACCTATAGATAAAATAGACAAAAAGAATTTTAAGTAAAACTAAAAAAAAATTGTATTACAGCTCTGATGAAAGGAATACTTACACATGAGCCCGACGACCCTGGGAAGAATCCTCTCCACTGGACTGCTCCTGCTCTTCATCACTGCTAGGTACCTGTAAAGAAATTAAATGATTTAACACATGTGGAGTATTGCCAGTCAATACATACCAATAAGTATAGCAAATGTGATTACATAATCTTTGTCCATTCCACCCCGGGAAGAAGTCTGTTCTTCACTTGAGGACATTTTGAAGAGCAGGCAGCAGTCAAGTGAAACAATACAGAAAAGAACAGAAGAAAAATTAAACTTGTAAGGATCCAAAAACAATGTAGACCAAAAAAAAAGGACAACAATACTTACATTACAGGCAGTAGTCCAACACCGCAGCAGTCAGCATAGGCCAGGGACAGACGGCAGCAACAGGAGCCAACCACAGCACCAGGAGACGACCACGAGAAAACTGCTGCACCAGAAGACACCCACTGCGCCAGAGAGAATCGGCCAGTCTACAAGGAACAGAAAAAGCATTCAGAGAGACAGACATTTCCAAAGCTTCTATACTTACATAGACAGAGTTGTCCTCACCACGACAGAAAGCAGCATCAGGAGACGAAATGGAGAAAAACGCTGCACCAGGAGCCAACAAGGAGCCAACCACTGTATCAGGCCAGTCAACACATCTAAAAGTAAACAGAAAAAAAAATAAAAAGCAGTGAGAGAGACAGACATTTTCTAAGGTTCTATACTTACATAGCCAGTGTTGTGGCATCGTCCAGAGTCCAGAGAGTAATGGCCTTGCAGTGTCCACACTTCCTGCGGATGAAACGTTGCGCAAACAGACGCAAATGTGAAAGCAGCCTAATATAAATCAATGAGTCTGAGACAGTCCGCTGCTGCTTATGTCCATGTGGCTACTGTTCAGAACAGAAAGTTTTAAGCTTAGTGGAAATTGCAACATTTCTGATTTTTTTTTAATATAGCTATCTGAATTTTTTTTTAAATTATATTTAAAAAAAATAAAAAATGTTTAAACATATAAATGTGATTTAAACAATGGGTAGCTTTCTTTGAACTAAAAAAGACTTGTCAAGAGAGTTACCAAATCCCCGCTAGATGTATTTTTTCATCGATCCATAAAACTGGGTTCACGTCAGGATTTTCCAAGATTTTCTGTTATTTATTTGTTTACCAGCAGACTGAAGCCATGAGACGCCTGTGGTAATCCTGCTCTCCTTTCTCTCCTTGTTCTCCATCATAAAAGCTGTATCTGACGATAAAATAAAGTAGTCCTTGTCCTGTGAGGCTTCGCTCTTTTTATACCCAAAACGTGTGAAAGGATTTCATCAGAGGAAAGCCGAAATGAAAGATTTTCTTTCCTTTAATTGCACGTGCTCTCATTTTTGTGAAGAAATATATAATTACTAGTCTTTAAGAGAAAAACCCCACATATACAGACACAATAATGAAGACAGTGGTTATGTCTATTGAGCGAACGTGTTTGGATAAGGTGTTATCTGTTATCTCATGTGCTAAGTGTGTCTTCGGCGGCATGACTTCTGTTTGTTAGGTAATCCCTGCATGTGTTGCGGCTGTTGAACAGCTGTGAGACATGCAGGCGAGAGCACTCGAACATATTTCTCGAGCACGCTGAAGTCACTTGGTTAGCACCCGAGCATGCTCAGATAACATCTTATCATTTGCTCATCATCACTAATTAACCTTATTCCAAATCCATAAAATACTGTGACGTGTTTGAATCCTTGCTGTGTTAAAGAAATTTCCATACCAAAAGGGGTTTGTCTTAGCTAATAAAGTGAGCCAGTTAGCCACCTCCTTCATTACATATACTATACAGTGATAAAAGGGAGGAAGCACCCTGTGTCAGAATGCCATCAGAAGCCATCAGGCCTGACTCCTGTTCTTCCTGACCCCGGTTACGTATCAGCACTGAAGGGCCCCTCTGCGACTGAAGTCCAGCAGGGTCTCCAGTTTCTCCCACTAGCCGTGAAGGTTCTAGCAAGCTCGGACCCGGTGTCCGGTTGTGCAGAGTGGAGGTAAGCGATCCTTGCTATTTATCCTCAGTCACTCTCTCTCTCTTTGTCCACTCGCCTGTCGCCCTACTCACACCTTTAACATAAGCACAGGCAACAGTAGGTGTCAGCTTCCTTCTCTTCACCACTCTCTAACAGTACCTCAGTTTGCTCGGTGTTACAAGTACTGCAGTTCCCCTTCCTTCACTTCTTTCTTAGGCTCTGTCCGAAGCAGCTATCAGGACCTTCCGTCAGACTGATCTGTGCACACTCCGAGAGTCACTTTCCACTTCCATAGGGGACTAAAGGGTATGCCACACTAAACAATATCGCTAACGGGATCGCTAAAAAACGTCACTATTTAGTGATCCTGTTAGCGATGTTGTTCAGTGCGGCAGCTTCCAGCGACGAGCTTCCTGCTGTGATCTCGCTCGTCGCTGGAATCGCTCCGGACCCTATTTTCTCGTCGGCGCTCCCGCTGGGTAAGTATCTAATCGCTGTGTGGCACCTTTTCTTAGCGATTTAGCGGTACTTTTGTACCGCTAAAGTCGTTAAGAAGATCGCTAACGGCGATAGCGTCGTTAACTATATCGCTAAATGTGGCCGCATTTAGCGATATAGAAACAATCCCGCTAGCGATCGCATTAGTATGCGTCGTTATTGTGATCGCTAGCGGGATTGTTTAGTGTGGCAGTACCTTAACAGTCAGCACGATCTGAGGTAACAGTTTATCTCTCTGCTTCTGTCTCATCTGACAGGAATCTCCGTCTGCTCTGAGCTCTGCTCTGACAGGAAATCAACACTGGCTCAGACTTGCTAGAATGTCTCAAATGTCTGCTGCTGCATCTCTCCACACCCTTATATACTCTACAGGGCTCCCTCTGGTGGCACTATAGGGAAATGTGAAGTGTGAATGAATATCGGGTGATTGTGAATTACCTTTCTGTGCATCCTCCTGAGTACATGTGGCACCAAGCGCAGCTGGGCTACACACCCACATATCATGCTTCAAACATAAAGATACCAAATGTAAATTTTTGGTGAAGAATCAACAACAAATGGGACACAATTGTGAAGTTGAATGAAATTTATTGGTTATTTTAAATTTATGTGGAAATACAAAAACTGAAAAGTGGGGCGTGCAATATTATTCGGCCCCTTTAACTTAATACTTTGTTGCGCCACCTTTTGCTGCAATAACAGCTGCAAGTCTCTTGGGGTATGTCTCTATCAGTTTTGTACATCGAGAGACTGAAATTCTTGCCCATTCTTCCTTGGCAAACAGCTCGAGCTCAGTGAGGTTGGATGGAGATTGTTTGTTAACAGCAGTTTTCAGCTCTTTCCACAGATTCTCGATTGGATTCAGGTCTGGACTTTGACTTGGCCATTCTAACACCTGGATATGTTTATTTGTGAACCATTCCATCCTTGGGATGTTTAAAGTTTTGGAAATCATTTTGTATCCAAATCCGGCTTTAAACTTCTCCACAACAGTATCACGGACCTGCCTGTTGTGTTCCTTGATCTTCATGATGCTCTCTGTGCTTCAAACAGAACCTTGAGACTATCACAGAGCAGGTGCATTTATACAGATACTAAAGGGGCCGAATAATATTGCATGCCCCACTTTTCAGTTTTTGTTTTTCCACAAAAATTTAAAATAACCAATAAATTTCATTCAACTTCACAATTGTGTCCCATTTGTTGTTGATTCTTCACCAAAAATTTACATTTGGTATCTTTATGTTTGAAGCATGATATGTGGGAAAAGGTTGAAAAGTTCCAGGGAGCCGAATACTTTCGCAAGGCACTGTATATACCAGGATGGAGGACATATATATATATATATATATGTACCAAGATGAGGGACATATATAATAGGATGGGGACATTACTACATAATGGGGGAGTGGTGCAATTTGTATGTCCCTATAAGATGAAGAAAGCTACAATGGCCCATACATCTGACCAACATGCTGGGGAAACAAGGTTCAAATCATCAAATCATGCCCCAGGGCCCATTGTACTCTAGTTATGCTACTGGTCATAGGTGAAGTTTTGAAATTAAAAAAATATAGTTTGTTTGCATGGTGGTTCAGTGGTTAGCACTGCAGACTTGCAGCACTGGGGTTCTGGGTTCAAATCCCACCAAGGACAACATCAGCAAGGGGTTTGCATGTTCTCCATGTGTTTGCTTGAGTGTTCTCCAGTTTCCTTCCACACTCCAAAGACATACCGATAGGGAATTTAGATTGTGAGCCCCAATGGGGACAGAGATAACAATGTCTGTAAAGCGCTGTGGAATATGATTGCATTGCATTGAGCAGGGGGTTAAACACGATGACCCTGGAGATCCCCTCAACTCTAACATCCTATGATGTCGCTATATGAGTAAACCATAATAAATAATAATTAATTTGCATTTGAAGATTTCTGCGGACCTTTTTATTTCTTTCGCCTACCTTTTTATCAAAGGACAATCTTTTTATCCATGGTCCTCGAGAGCCCTATATAATCCAATATGACAATAACAAATGTTAAGTTAAATGGCAAAATATCATATAATTATTGCAATTTTATGTAAGTATTTATTTATACACATACAGAGGCACTAATATAAGATCTGTCACATAAACCCTTAAAGGGGTTTCCCTCAAATAAAGTTAATTTTAATCACTAGATCTTGGAATAATAATAAGTTCCATAATTTAATGTGTTTAAAAAAATGTCCCTGTGCTGAGATAATCTTATAAATGTGCCATTGCTGTGTACTGTGTAATGGCTGTGTGACCGTGCAAGAACATGGTCTGATCATACCACTGCTAATGGGCAGGGGAGGAAGGAAAAAAATATACAGACAGGACAGCACAGGATAGCTAATGATTCTTTCTGTGAGGTAAAACGTTTAAAACGAATGAGAGGAAATTGTGATGTTCCACTAGAATTTTCTGTGTAAATATTCAGATTTGTTATGTGGTATAACAGCACCATCTAGTGGTCGTTTTATAGAATGTCTTTGGTTGTTGATATTGAGGTTTTTTGACATATCTACCACACCGTAGTTCATGAGTCATAGCTTTGATGACTCATCAGCCAGCCCCAGCAGCCATGTTTTTTGCTCAGTATACAACTAAGACAGTTCATTCCTGAGTACCTCCTGACATCAGAATCCAATAGTGATCTCTTACATCCAGATCTGTAGCCGCACAATCGGTAGGTCCTAAACACATTCACCATGAACTTGACAGCCGTATAAATATTGGGATGTTTACATCATGCTGTTATGAAAATGTGAGAGTTGTAGTCCATGCTTTTCCGACTGGTCAGTAAGCATGGGATATACCGCATGTTATATGTAACTACATGTTATGCATATAGTGTGTTTCCCTCACCACTGTATATTGTGTATATATTGTATGCTTGCCACATGTTTGTGAGCACATAGTAAAATACTGTTATTTGTTCCACAGTTTTTTACCATATTCGATTCCTGCAATAAACTTGGTAACAGACATCACGTGTCTATCAAATCACTGTTGGGATCAAGGTTTATGCTGTCTGCAAGGATTATGTACACATACACATAAGACGGGCAGAACAGTAAAAAACGATTAACCCTCGCAGGCTGGATAGAAGAACTCCGGATTCTCACATACTGATCGCAGTAAAACTGCCCGCTACAAGCTGGATAGAAGATACCGCAGCTCGCACATAGTGATCGTCGTGAAACCAACCTTCTGTCAAGCCTGAAAGAAAGGGCGCGAATCCTGTCAGAGCGTCACCATGTCAGCCGCAGAAGGTAGATCATTCACCACAAGATCTGCAATCTCAGCCAGCTGCAAAAGCTCAAAGAAGTCAGTGAACAGCTCTACCATCGCCATTGCCCGCGCAAAAGCAGAAGCTGCCAAAGTGCGAGCATCGTTTGCTGAACAAGAAAGCCAATTAGAAGCAGAGGAAGCACAAATGAAGGCACACATGGAAGCAGAGGAAGCACGCATGAAAGCAGCTCTGGCCGAACAACAGGCACACATGGAAGCAGAGGAAGCATGCATGAAAGCAGCTCTGGCCGAACAACAGGCACACATGGAAGCAGAGGAAGCACGCATGAAAGCAGCTCTGGCCGAACAACAAGCACACATGAAAAAACTAGCATTGGAGAGGGAAGCTGCAGTTGCACTAGCAGAGGCTGAAGTTTTGGAGGAGGCAGCAAGTATCGCAAGTAATAGACGCAGCAGTATTCTTGGATCAGAGCTCAGTCAACAGGACAAAGCATGACACACTTCAAAATACGTACTGCAGTATGCTAAGTCAGATGACGGTCTGTATTACGGTCCAGGAGTTGAGTCAACCCCTGCTTACAAACTCCAGCCTAATCCTGTCACACAACAAGCAGCCTCAGCCTTCCAAATGCCATACATCAAGCAAGACAGTAACTTTATATATCATCGGTCCCCAATGCAACCTGCATTCCAACCGACAGACAACTGCAGAGCAGCTCCAGCCTTCAAGAAGGAACAAGTAGATGGTAGTTATTACAACAAAGACAAGTTTAAAGACTACTCTAACCCACATGGACCTCTGCACCTCAGCTCGTTTCCAGATTCATCAAACAGAAATCAAGGTATGTCAGATGTTCTCAAATTCCTTGCTCGACGTGAGTTGATAACCCAAGGACTCTCCAAGTTTAACGACAAACCTGAAGGCTATAGAGCATGGCGATCCTCATTCAGAAATACAATCAAAGATCTGGATCTGTCTGCAAACGAGGAGGTCGACCTTTTAGTCAAGTGGCTAGGAAATGAATCCACAGAGCATGCAAAACGGATTAGGGACATCAATTTAGACTATCCCGACAGAGGACTAAACCTGATATGGGAGAGACTGGAGGAGTGTTACGGCTCACCAGAAGTGATAGAAAACGCACTCTTCAAAAGAATTGAGGATTTCCCCAAGATGCAAGGCAAAGGTTTCCAAAAACTGAGAGAATTGAGCGATCTGTTGACAGAACTTCAAGTTGCCAAAGCTCAAGGAGACTTACAAGGCCTAGCATTCTTGGACACAGCACGCGGTGTAAATCCCATAGTACGCAAACTTCCGCAAGGCCTGATAGATAAGTGGATCGGTCAAGGCTCCAAATACAAAGAACGATACCACGTCCCATTTCCTCCATTCTCATTCTTTGTGGACTTTGTACACCAACAAGCAAAGATTAGAAATGACCCCAGCTTTGACTTCTCAATGTTTGACACCACGTACCCCAAATCAGGAGAACATGTCTCAATGCGTAACCTGAGAGATACACCAGTGGCAGTACACAAAACCAGTGTATCTCTTCAAGACACTTCACGCAAAACTTATCGTACTGCAGAGACTGATAAGACCTCATCTAAAGACCCGTGCAAAGAATGCCCTCTGCATAAGAAACCACAATCGTTGTTGAAATGCAGAGGATTCAGAGAAAAACAGCTCAAAGATCGCAAAACTTTCCTCAAAGAAAACCACATTTGCTACAGGTGCTGCGCAGCAACTTCACATCTTGCAAAAGACTGTACAACAAACATTAAATGCTCAGAATGTGACAGTGAAGAGCATAACACAGCTTTACACCCAGGACCAGCTCCATGGACTCTCACACCCTCAGACCAAGTGGCAGAGCACGGCGAGGAGCAGAGAGACCCTACACCTCCTGAAGTGACACCTCAGTGCACCCAAGTCTGTGGAGAAGGACTTAGCAACAAATCTTGCTCCAAGATCTGTCTTGCCACAGTTTACCCCATTGGTCACAAAGAGAAAGCTGTAAAGTTGTATGCCATCCTTGATGATCAGAGCAACAGGTCTCTCGCTAATTCAACTTTCTTTGATATCTTCGGCATTAAAGGAAACAGCTCGGCATATTCACTTAAGACTTGCACAGGTGTGAGTGAAGAAAAAGGGAGAAGAGCTACTGGTTACCAAATTGAATCCTTAAATGGTGAAACATCCCTGCCTCTGCCTACGCTGGTAGAATGCAATCAGATCCCAAACAACAGAGAAGAGATTCCTACACCTGCAGCAGCATCACATCAAGGACATCTAAAAAATATAGCGCACCTAATTCCTGAAGTCGACCCAGACGCTCCAATAGTACTTCTGCTTGGAAGAGACATCATAAGAGTCCACAAGGTGAGGAAACAGATAAACGGTCCTCACAGTTCTGCTTATGCTCAGAAGCTCGACCTAGGGTGGGTCATTATAGGCGATGTCTGCCTAGGAAGCGTTCACAAGCCAACCACTGTGAATTCTCTCTTCACAAATACATTGGAAAATGGACGTCCATCCCTCTTTCAGCATTGTCCTAACAGATACCTTGTAAGAGAGAAGCCTACAAGTGTGTTATACCCGGACTGTGCAGAAGATGAAGATCATCTGGGGTGTACAGTGTTCCAGAGGACAAAGGAAGACAACAAGACCGCTTGCTCTATTGAAGATGAGACCTTCTTAAGTATAATGGAACAAGGATTCTCTAAAGATGAAACAAATACCTGGGTAGCACCACTGCCTTTCAAAACACAGAGAACCCGCCTTCCTAACAACAGAGTTCAAGCCGCAAAACGCTTCAGTTCTCTCAGGCGCAGCTTTGAGAAAAGACCAGAAATGAAGGTACATGTTTTTGGCAATAGTCCATCTCCTGCTGTCGCCATTTATGGACTGCGACTCTCTGCCCAAGAAGGTGAAGAAAACTATGGGCAAGACGTTAAGAAGTTTGTTGAAAGAGACTTCTATGTGGATGATGGCCTAAAGTCACTTCCCTCACCAGAGGCTGCCATCAGCCTACTCAAGAGGACTCAACGTATGCTTTCCTGTCCAAACCTCAGACTGCATAAAATAGCTTCAAACAGCGAAGATGTTATGGCAGCCTTCCCAGTTCAAGATCATGCCAGCGATCTGAAAGACCTAGAATTTGCAACGGACCCCATACCCATGCAACGCAGCTTAGGGCTCAGCTGGGATCTCAAGTCTGACACCTTTACCTTCCAGGTTGACCAAGAGCAAAAGCCCTTCACACGACGTGGTGTCTTATCCACCATCAACAGCCTATATGATCCACTTGGATTTGCAGCACCAGTCACCATCCAAAGTAAGACTCTCCTCAGAGATTTAACTGCAGACACATGTGATTGGGACTCTCCACTTCCCCCAGAGAAAGAAGCTCTATGGGTAACCTGGAGAGACTCTCTAAAGACATTGTCTAATCTACACATTCACAGACCATATGCTCACATCTCTGCTGCAGAGGTTCAAACTAAGCAGTTGTGTATATTTTGTGACGCTTCAGTAAAGGCGATAGCTGCAGTCGCTTACCTTAAAACAACAGATATCAAAGGTCAAGTCCAGATTGGCTTCGTGATGGGAAAGGCAAAATTGGCACCATATCCTGAGCTTACCATACCAAGACTGGAACTTTGTGCTGCTGTTCTAGCAACAGAGCTAGCTGAGCTCATTGTGACAGAGATAGATTTAAAGCTTGAAGATACGGTGTTCCATACAGACAGTAAAGTAGTGCTGGGTTACATTCACAATGAGACTAGAAGATTCTATGTCTACGTACATAACAGAGTTCAAAGAATCAGGAGGTCAACACGACCTACCCAGTGGCGTTATGTATCAACTGATCACAACCCAGCAGACCACGCAACAAGAGCTGTTCCTGCAGCCCATCTTAAAGACACTACATGGCTCATAGGACCAGCATTCCTCTACAAATCAGTACAAGACACTTTTGAGAAAGACACATTTGAAATGTTAGAACCAGATTCTGATGCAGAGATTCGTCCTTATGTTTCTACCTTACAGACCCGGAATAAATGGCAAGCCAGTAAACCCAACATGGAGGTTGGTAATGTTGTTCTTGTCAAAGACACTCAGTCAAAAAGAAATGACTGGCCTTTGGGACTGATAACCAAAGTGTTTCCAAGTGAAGATGGAAAAGTTAGGAAAGTGGAGGTCAAGATCTGCAGGCAACACGAACCTAAACTTTTCCTCAGACCAGTCGCTGAACTGATTTTGTTGCTCTCTCCAGAGGTACCTTAAAGTGGTATCTTTAAGATACCAGGCGAGGAGTGTGATGGTCCACTAGAATTTTCTGTGTAAATATTCAGATTTGTTATGTGGTATAACAGCACCATCTAGTGGTCGTTTTATAGAATGTCTTTGGTTGTTGATATTGAGGTTTTTTGACATATCTACCACACCGTAGTTCATGAGTCATAGCTTTGATGACTCATCAGCCAGCCCCAGCAGCCATGTTTTTTGCTCAGTATACAACTAAGACAGTTCATTCCTGAATACCTCCTGACATCAGAATCCAATAGTGATCTCTTACATCCAGATCTGTAGCCGCACAATCGGTAGGTCCTAAACACATTCACCATGAACTTGACAACCGTATAAATATTGGGATGTTTACATCATGCTGTTATGAAAATGTGAGAGTTGTAGTCCATGCTTTTCCGACTGGTCAGTAAGCATGGGATATACCGCATGTTATATGTAACTACATGTTATGCATATAGTGTGTTTCCCTCACCACTGTATATTGTGTATATATTGTATGCTTGCCACATGTTTGTGAGCACATAGTAAAATACTGTTATTTGTTCCACAGTTTTTTACCATATTCGATTCCTGCAATAAACTTGGTAACAGACATTACGTGTCTATCAAATCACTGTTGGGATCAAGGTTTATGCTGTCTGCAAGGATTATGTACACATACACATAAGACGGGCAGAACAGAAATGTTTTAGCCACAAAAAGAATAATCTGTGATCCATGCTGTCCTGTCTGTATACTCTTATACTCTTCAGCGTCCTCCCCTGCCCAGGAGCTGTGGTATGATCAAATCACTTCCAGCACAGTCAGACACAGCCATTGCCAGCTGAACTTTGCCATGATTTTCGACAGGCTGTCTCTGCTGGCTGTGTCGAAAGCATTGGTCAAGTTGACAAAGGGAATGAGAAGGTTGATACGTTGCTTCTGGCACTATTCTTGGAGTTGATGCGCTGTGAAGACCATACCTGCCGTCCCACTTTCAGCATGGAAGCTGCACTGGCTTTTGGGTAGTAGACCTTGCTCAAGGTGGTGGAGTAGGTGGTTGAGCAAGAGCTGAGACAATCTTTCCAGCAGTGCAAAGAAGAGAGATGCATAGATGGTTGTCACAAGGCGATTGCCTTTTCTCTTGTAGTTGTGGATTATGCTGGCATCATTCAGCTTTTGCGGAACCTGTTTTTCGACATGGACTGGAATAGTTTAGTCATCATTGGCATCAGGACAATGCCGCCTGCTTTCTATACCTCAGCAGGTATAGCATAATTTCCTGTCTCTTTGCCACAGGAAGGTTGTTTTACTGCTTTCCTAACTTAATTTTCACTGGGAAGAACATCAAGGTCCTTGTTGATTTCTACCTGGGGCAGGCGGGCAATGGCCTTGTTGATAATGGCAGAGTGATTAAGTACATTGTTGCTCAGCCCACCGTTCCAGAATCTGTTTCTTTTCTATCAGCAGCTTGGTTTCGTCCGCATTGAGGAGAGATGAGGAGTTGAATGATTGGGGTCCATATAGAGCCTTTAGCACATCATAGAAGCTCTTGAGGTCATGGCTGTCTGCAAAGCCCTGGATTTCGTCAGCCTTCTTGCTAAACCTGCATCTTGCGTAGCTTTATCTGTACCCTTCTTTTTGTGATGATAAAGGCATCCTTCTTGGCTAGCAACGTGGAGTCGTTTTGATGCTCTGTGTACTGCTGTGTACTGCTGATGTTCTCTTCTAGGAGTGCGTTTATTTCTCCATCGTTTTCATAGAACTAATTTTTGTTACTTCAGGCTGCTGGACCAGGATGCTCCAGGGCAGTATTATAAATAGCATCTTTAAGAATCATCCACTGTTCTTCAACTCTGATCTCGTCAAGGTCATTGGCAAATTCTCCTGCGACTCTTCTGCTTTGCAGTTTGGAGACATTCAGCCTCTTTGTAGTCTTCTGCCCTTGGGGTATCCTTGACGGTGAAGCCTGCACTTAGACACAATGAGGTGGTGGTCTGTTCAGCAGTTGGGCTACATATGGCTTTCGTTACGCTAAAGTCCATCCTATCCCTCTGCCTGGCAATGACATAGTCAATGAGATGCCAGTGCTTGAACCTTGGGTGCATCCACGATGTCTCTTGCAATTGGGTAGACAGAACAGAGCGTTGGTGATGACAAGGTCATGTGTGGCACATGTTTTGAAGAGCAGAAGGTCATTACTGTTACACTTGCCAATGCTGTGTCTCCCAATGACTCAGTATAATGAACTTGTCTGACTTTGAGATTTTCTTTGTGTGTAGACTGCTATGAGTGATATCCGCCAGCTGCAGTAGGCTTGCCAGGTCAAGGTGAAGCAGACTATGTTTGAGGTACTTTTTCTAGCCCCTTCCTCAACTGAGTTGAGCAGAGTGATCCTAAAGAGGGCTGCTCAGACACCCAGAGGGCTGCCGAACTCCACTGATGCTTCGGTCCAGTGGGCAGCAGCCCTATACCCTGGGCCGCCTGTGTGCAGGTTCCTGATTACACCTTCCAGTGATTCCAAACCTGCTCCCCCATCGCCACAGGACTTTGAAGCATGGTGATTGACATTATGACATGCATTTGATTTGGATTAAAGTGAGAAAGAGTTGTGCAGGTCGTCAGCCTCACTCTCTTGTCCATGCCTATCAAGTCCCAGTGGCAAGAGCTAGTCGAGACAACTGGATGCAATGGATGGCTAGCAGTGTCCTATATATGTCTCACTGCGCCCTCTCAGCACTCCATAATGCTTTTCTGTCATTTAATCTTAGATGGTTTCTTCCAGACAGTCCGCCGAAACCAGCCTTCACATGCATAAGTAGGCAAACTCTTAAAAGTCACCGTGGGTGTCAAAATTGACGGCTACTCTCACTTGGTTTAGCTTGGACGTACAGGTGAGGGTTGAGTACCAGATGAGGACCAAAGATGGACAAGCTGTCCTAAAAGGATATCGAAAGCCTTCCACCAGAGGTACTGCCCCTATCTAGACCCCCCAGATACGGCTCATGAATATGCAGCTGGTTTACTAGTCATTTTTTTCTGCTGCAAAACTAGCACTGCTCAGAATGCTGAGCTCTGTATAACCCTGCCCACACTACTGATCGGCAGCTTTCTGTGTACACTGTGCATAGGCAGAAAGTTTCCAATCAGTGTTAAAGACTTGGTTATGCAGAGCTCAGAAATATGCAGCAGGTTTATTAGCCCTTTTTTTCTGCTGCAGTTCTAGCACTGCTCAGAATGCTGAGCTCTATATTAACCTTCCAATACCACTGATCAGCAGCTTTCTGTATACACTGTTGACAGGTAGAAAACCGATAATCAGGGGTGGGTATGGGATTACACAAAGCAGGAGGAAGACATGGCATGAGTGTCACGTCGTCGTTGGATTCAGTGGCTGGTGTTCCTGCCTCGGCCACTGGGAGGCGCCGGACTCCTTCGGCTGGTGGTGCCGGTGATAGGAGAACGGTATCCTCATATGGTTCCGCTCCTTTGACGCCGGTCTCTGTCGCTGCGCATCGCCATGTTTCGCCTGTGGGTAATGTTGGTGACAGAGAGGGGGTCCCTGCGCAGGCGTCTGGTGGGCGTAGGCTTCGCTCTTCTGTCAGAGGTGAAGTGGTTGGTGTCAGTAATGCATCACCATCTGGCCTGGTTCTGGGGGCGGTCCAGATGAGGTCATCAGACTGTGAGCCTGTGAGAGGTAGCCATGCCCTTCAAATGCCTTGGAGCCTGGCTTGCAGGCCGCCAGATATAGTCTTGGTTTCCCCAGTGTGCTAGTTTGTTTTGCTATTGTATCTCTGACCTTTGCCTGGATTTCACTCTTCTACTGCCTGCCGATTTTGTACCTTTGCTGCCCTCCTGGTTTTGACCCTTGGACTTCTGACTACTCATTTGGTCTCGCTTTTATTCCCTTCCTAGCGTCCTTCCTGCTCCGGTCCACTGCTCTCATAGGCAGCTACCCCCTGGGCTTCGCTGTAATTTCAGATCCCTGTATAGGGGTAAAGGGTCTCGGGGTTTCTCGGGGTGCTGTCTTGCGTGCAGTTCAGACCTGCAGTGGGCGGACGTCACAATGAGACATCAAATCCTCTAATGATAATCTCCTGCTGATGAAACAGTAATTTTATGAGCATCCTAGTAAGTGACTCGTTGCTGGAATAGGGGTCCCTGTCTCTACATCATGCTGCTCTCAGAATAGGTGGCAAAAACCTGTTGATGGATTCCCTTTAAGAGCTACAATCCCATATGTGACTCATGTCACGTAACCCTTTAGGCCACAGTTTGGGTGAAACCTCCGCTCCCCCTATTCACATTAATATTGTATTTTTTCTTTTTTTATGATTAGAGGATTTCTACACCAGCTGCATAAGACCCTATAGCAGGGTTACATTTCACGTTGCGAGCTGTTGTTTTGTGAAGTTAGTATCTTTCACAGAGAATCTTTACAACTTGCTTTTTAGTATTTTCTATGCTATAGTGCTATGAACAGTGCGGGGAGAGTGAAAAGGCTTGTATCCATATAATCCGCTTATTGCGTGCATCGGACCAGCTTTTTTTTCCCCATTGTGTTGTAAAAATGAAATCCCAGGCTGCCTAATGCATAGGCTGTCTCCATCCACTGCATTCCCATAGCTCAGAATGACCCCAGATACAGCACATTGTACTCGCCCGTCACGTGTGACAGAAAGTGCTGGCTGTCCTTTTCACAACAAACATGAAACATTTGCACCTCCAGCATTTTTACACAATGGGGTACATATAAGCAAGTGTACATGTAAGTTTCATAAAGTGATCTCATCCCTTTTCTTTTCCTTTTTCCTTTTTTTTTTTCTTTTTTTTTTTCTCCTTTGGGGAAATTTCATCTTTCCATGCCTGGGAGGGCCTCTCTCCGGTTATCGAACTGTTTACAGTGACGGTTTGAAAAACCCCACTAGGACACATGAGAGTTTTGATCCTGCGTGTGTATGGTAATGGTAAGTACCACTGAGATGTTCCTAAATCTTGCAATATTCCATTTATTATAAGTAATGGACTTTATGCTAATATCCCAGAGTCTAAATGATAAATGTCTTAAAAAACTTTTAAAGCTCGAAACGTGACCATAATATATAAAATAATATAAAATTATCAGAGCAATATATGGTCATATAAACATGTTCATACAATGATACTGTTATATTCATCGTCTATGTACACTTCACTTTATATTGTTAGTATTACTCTTTATGATTCTTTTATCTCTGCCTGCCTAAGATGAGATACAGATTGCACATTACACGTGACGTGGCAGAATTTTGAGGCTTTTTTTTAGGACTATAATATTTTACACTTTGCCATAATGAGTATTGTAGGCAGCGCATCAGTCACTGGCGGAAATCGAGATGTGAACAATCGTGTTTGTAGTTTTTACGTTTCGCGATTTAAGGTTTGCATGGTTGCCAGTGCATGTAAATTGAAATGGCTGCTTCCTTTGTGTATAGTAATCTGCAATGCTGGAAGAATTAGAAGAATTTGAGGGTCCTGGAAATGAAAGGGCAGAAGCCCAGCCACCTAGTACACAAGATAACAGCAAGAAGAAGAAATTACTTGGTAAATATTTCACACAAATCTGATTCTCCATTTTCTGAACAGGCCAAGAAAAGCGTAGCTGTGCTGTTGTGCCGTTGACATTTATGAAGAAGTAACAGTGCCTTCTATATCAAGTGTGCTTTGTGACCTATATATTGTAAAATGTCTACTATAGACCACCTCTTTTTAAAAGGAGCCCCTGCTTAGGGCTCATTCAGACATCAGTGATTTTTCTCGTACCTAAACAAAACGGTCTGAGTCTCATCAGTGAATTTAATCAGTGTCATCAGAGTTTGGTCAGCGTCAGATTTTACCATCCGAGATTGGTCACTTTCTTACGTTTTTCTAAGATGGAAATAAAAACAAACTGCTTGGAGACGCTTGAGAAACCTCCACCATGAATCAGTTTGTGAGAAACAGACAGGACACAGATGGCACCTGAGTGCTGTCCAATTTTTTATGGATTCATAGACTTGACTACTTTGACACAACACTCAATATCAGACATATCAGGATCAGTATTAGACAAGGCTCCATGCCTTTGTGCAGACTATTTTGAATATGTGAAATACCCTATAGACTGTCATAGGTACGAAAGCTATCAGGGAAAAGCATAGGTAGCACTCGTATAAGAAAAGCTGACATCTGAATGAGCTGTTATCCACACCAGATTTCCTGTGAAAATTCTCTGTTCTACCATATGTCATGTGAATACCATCCCTTAGAAAAACACTGCTTAATGCAAATTTGGTTGAAAATGAAATATTGGTTGACAGAAATATATGGCAAAAAATAGTAAACGTGATCTGAGTATGCATAGCGCACAAAAAATAAAAAGTAAAACTTCATATATACAGCGGGTAAAAGGGTGTAATAAGTGTTGAACACGTCACCAATTTTCTAAGTGAATATAATGCTAAATATGATATTGACATGAAATTCTCACCCGATGTCGGTAACAACCCGTCCAATCCACACAAGCAACAAAATCAACCCTATAGAGGTCCATAAATTATGATATGTGCAATAATGAGAAATGCCACAGGGAAAAACTATTGAAAACACTTACGGAAATGTATATAATACTTCGTACAAAGCCCTTGTTGGCAATGACAACTTCAAGATGCCGCTTGCATGGGGAAACTAGTCGCATGCATTGCTCAGGTGTGATTTTGGTGCATTCTTCCACACAAACATTTCTCAAATCCTGAAGGTCACTTGGGCTCCTTTTATGAACTCTGAACTTTAGTTCCTTACATAAATGTTCTATGGGACTCAGGCCAGGTGATTGGCTTGTCTATTCAGGGAACTATATTTTCTTTCTCCGAAAACCATTGAGAGTTTCTTTAGAGGTGTGTTTGGGATCATTGTCTTGCTGAAATGTCCAACCTCTTTTTATCTTCATCATCCTGGTAGATGGCAGCAGATTTTTACATGTGTCCATTCATCCTTCCTTCGAAGAATCATATGACGTTTGCCAGTGCCAATTGCTGAAAAACAGCCCCACACCATGATGTTCCCACCTACAAACTTCATTGTCGGTATGGTGTTTTCGGGGTGATATGCAATGCTTTTTGGCCTCCAAACATGGTGTATTGTGGCATCCAAGAGTTTAATTTTGGTCTCACCTGACCAGACTATATTCTCTCTGTATTTCACAGGCTTGTCCAAATGTTGTTAAGCAAACATTAAGTACGCTTGAACATGCTTTATGTTTAGCAATAAAGTATTGCATGGTGAGCGTGCATACAGACCAGTGAGGTTGATTGCATTACTTATAGTTTTCTTTGAAACAATAGTACCTGCTGATTCCAGGTCTTTCTGTAGCTCTCCACACGTGGTCATTGGCTCTTGGATAACTCTTCTGGTAATTATTTTCACTCCTCTATCTGAAATCTTGCGGGGAGCACCTTATCGTGTCCTATTTATGGTGAAATTATGTACTTTCCACTTCAAGATTATGGCCCCCACAGTGCTCACTGTAACCTTCAGTAGTTTACAAATTCTTCTGTAACCAATGCCATCAGTATATTTTGCAACAATAAGGATGCAAAGGTCTTGAAACCACTCACTGGCTTTACCCCTCATGAGGTGTTTCTTGGAACCTTGGTAATGGACACCTTTTTATAAGTCATCAGTTGAACCAGGTGATATTATTTTTCACTAAGTGGCAGGGCTGCTTTCTAATTACTGAAAGATTTCAGCTGGTATCATGACTTTCCATGCCTTTTTGCACCTCTATTTCTTCATGTGTTCAATAATTTTTACCTATGTCATTTTTCATTATTACTCAAAATGTAATTTATGGACATTTATGGTTTGCTTTCTTTGCCTGTAGGGATTGGATGGGTTGTTACCCACATCAAGTGAGAATTTCATGTTAATAGCATCTTTAGAAATATATTTACTTAGAAAATTGTTGGGGTGTTCAATACTTATTTCACCCACTGAAATTGCACCTAAAATATGATGTTTCCAAAAGTGGACCAACAAAAATGTAGTACACTATGAGATGTATATCTGGAAGTATGTCATTTAATAGCATAGACTTGTCTCCTGAAGCCTGATTCTGTCCTATATGATATCTGTCATTAATAATAACTATATACAGGTGCTTCTCACAAAATTAGAATATCATCAAAAAGTTAATTTATTTCAGTTCTTCAATACAAAAAGTGAAACTGATTGTCACGATCCACATTTTGATCTGTGGCAGATCTCTCTCTGCATGTTAAAACCTTTTTCCTGTCTGGCCAGAGGAGTTTAATCTCAGTCTTTGCCCCAGTGGCCGCTGATGGAATTGCATGCCAGATTACTTGTCTGAAGGAGGTGGCGACCACTCCCACTCCCCTTAAAAGGTCTCCTGAGTTGTCAGCTGGTGTTGGTAATATTGCTTCCTCTGGAAACCAACCAAGCTGGAGTCAGGAGCTGCTGAGAGCAGTTGTACTTCAGTTGCTTCCCTCATCTGGTGCCTTATTACTCTGCTGTGCAGAGCATTACAGCAGAGAGAGCTAAGTGTTTATTGGTTAAGTTGATTTAACCCTTAGGTGTCTGTATTTCCTTTGGTTGTTTTGTATTATTCACATTATTCCCTGTCTCACCTCCTGGGGTGGGGGTTGGTGGGTTTAGCTCAGGGCTAAACAGGAGACAGGGACAGGTCGGTGGCTTGGGCCTCGCTACCTTTAAGCGTACCCCCTAGGTAAGGAAAGACAGGTCCCCCTTAGCTTTAGGGGCAGTTCAGGGGCCCAGGTTCCTCGTCCCCTGTATTCCTTCAACTGCCCCGTGACACTGATATAGTATATAGAGTCATTACACAGAGTGATCTATTTCAAGTGTTTATTTCTGTTGATGTTGATTATGGCTTACAGCCAATGAAAACCCAAAAGTCATTATCTCAGTAAATTAGAATAATTAAAAAACACCTGTAAAGGCTTCCTATGCGTTTAAAAAGGTCCCTTAGTCTGTTTCAGTAGGCTCCACAATCATGGGGAAGACTGCTGACTTGACAGATGTCCAGAAGGTAGTCATTGACACACTCCACAAGGAGGGTAAGCCACAAAAGGTCTTTGCTAAAAAAGCTGGCTGTTCACAAAGTGCTGTATCCAAGCATATTAATGGAAAGTTGAGCGGAAGAAAAAAGTGTGGTAGTAAAAGGTGCACAAGCAACCAGAATAACCTTAGCCTTGAAAGGATTGTTAAGTAAAGGCCATTCAAAAATTTGAGGGAGATTCACAAGGAGTGGACTGCTGCTGGAGTCATTGCTTCAAGAGCCA
The DNA here is from genome assembly GCA_033576555.1 of Oophaga sylvatica. Taxonomy (NCBI): domain Eukaryota; kingdom Metazoa; phylum Chordata; class Amphibia; order Anura; family Dendrobatidae; genus Oophaga; species Oophaga sylvatica. The sequence continues at coordinate 56,920,421 of JARQOD010000006.1, forward strand.
CCATACACAGACGTATCCAGGACATGGGCTACAAGTGTCGCATTCCTTGTGTCAAGTCATTCATGACCAATAGACAACGCCAGAAGCATCTTACCTGGGCCAAGGAGAAAAAGAACTGGACTGTTTCTCAGTGGTCCAAGGTGTTGTTTTCAGATGAAAGTAAATTTTGCATTTCATTTGGAAATCAAGGTCCCAGAGTCTGGAGGAAGAGTGGAGAGGCACACAATCCAAGCTGCTTGAGGTTTAGTGTGGAGTTTCCACAATCAGTGATCGTTTGGAGACTCATGTCATCTGCTGGTGTAGGTCCACTGTGTTTTATCAAGTCCAAAGTCAGCGCAGCCATCTACCAAGAAATTTTAGAGCACTTCATGCTTCCCTCTGTCGACAAGCTTTTTGGAGATGGAAATTGCATTCTCCAGCAGGACTTGGCACCTGTCCACACTGCCAAAAGTACCAATACCTGGTTTAAAAACAACAGTATCACTGTGCTTGATTGGCCAGCAAACTCGCCTGACCTTAACCCCATAGAGAATCTATGGGGAATTATCAAGAGGAAGATGAGACCCCAGATCCAACAATGCAGACGAGCTGAAGGCTGCTATCAAAGCAACTTGGGCTTCCGTAACACCTCAGCAGTGCCACAGGCTGATCGCCTCCATACAACGCCGCATTGATGCAGTAACTGATGCAAAATGAGCCCCGACCAAGTATTGAGAGCATTTACTGAACATACATTTCAGTAGGCCAACATTTCGGATTTTAAAATAATTTTTTCAAGATGGTATTATAAAGTATTCTAATTTACTGAGATAATGAGTTTTCATTGGCTGTAAGCCATACTCATCAACATTAACAGAAATAAACACTTGAAATAGATCACTCTGTCTGTAATGACTTTATATAATATATGAGTTTCACTTTTGTATTGAAGAACTGAAATAAATTAACTTTTTCATGATATTCTAATTATTTGAGAAGCACCTGCAGATGTAGAGCTGGGAGGACACCTGGATGTTCCGGTCCTGTCGATCAGTTGCAAAAAGTTCGAGTTCAAGTACCAGAACAGTACCCAGACCCGAACCCAAACTCAGACCACATTCACTTAGTCACATTCGGGATGGATATTGCCCCCCAGCCTAAAAATAGCAGCCTGCAGCTACCCAGAAAAGGCACATCTATTAGATGCGCCACTTCTGGCGCTTTGCCCGGCTCTTCCCACTTGCCATGTAGGTGTGGCAAGTGGGGTTGATTTCACCTTTGTATTGTCAGGTGACATCAAGCCCACAGCTTAGCAATGGAGAGGCATCTATAAGACACCTATCCATTACTAATCCTATAGCTGTATGGTAAATAAGGACACAGCCAGAATAAAGTCTTTTAGTAGAAATAAAACAAAACACACTTTTACTTTTTTATTTAAAAATAACAAACACAGTTATACTCACCAAACGCCTATTCCACTGAAACCCTCATCTTCTGTAATAAAAAAAGAAAAAACAACAAGATCCTAAGGAGGCATATTGAGGTGAGAACCAGTGAACATTGCTTATTTTCAGCAACTGGTGCCTAATTCTCTTTTTACAAATAAAGGCTATGTATTATATTCACTCCAAGATATCTTTTTATCCATAAATGATAGAGCACCAGTCATAGAGAAGCATTCCCTTCTTGGAATATTGTGTAATATTACCAGGACATGACCTAATATTATAATTAGCGAGTGTCCAAACACTGGGGCAACAACTGCTCAGAAGAACATAGGAAGCAAGCTATTTTCCTGAACAATGATCTGTATGAAGGAGGTCTTAAAGGTAATCTGTCACCCCATTTTTGGAGTATGAGATGCGGCCACCGCCATCAGGGGCTTATCTACAGCATTCTGTAATGCTGTAGACAAGCCACCGATGTTACCTGAAAGATGAGAAAAATGAGTTAGATTATACTCACCCAGGGGCTTCGCTAGAAGATGGGAGGCGCCGAACCGGACCGCGACGCCCATTGGATCCGACCGGACGGCGGACCGCCCCTGGGTGAGTATAATCTAACTCGTTTTTCTCATCATTCAGGTAACATCGGGGGCTTATCTACAGCATTACAGAATGCTGTAGATAAGCCCCTGATGGCGGTGGCCGCATCTCATACTCCAAAAATGGGGTGACAGATTCCCTAAAGGGAACGTGTCATGTTGAAAATATCTGATCTGCAGGCAAGATTTTATAGAGCACGAAGAGATCAGATTGGTATGTATTTTTATTGGTAAAGTTTCATGTCTGGCTACATTCTAGCTTCTTATCTATAACCAACGGGATCCCAAATACAAATATATGGAACCAGGGAGAATATGTCATGGGTGCATCGCCACGAAGATTGTCGCGATTGCACATTCTGACTTCTCGCAGCTGAGTTGCTGTTTCTTTGTGTTTGGTAATGAGGGAGTTAATTTTACCTAGCTCTTTGCTAAGACTAGGTCCAGCCTCGCCCGGCTGCTTTTGATTATGTTCTAATTAGCTTCCTTTATATAGCTGCCAGTCTGCTGGTTAGATGCCGGTGAAAGCATTCATACAGACTGCAGATAGGATCGGTTCTGAGAAGACTTAAGCTAAGAGCTCTTTTGTTGTTTCTCCTCACCTTGCTTATAGTTTATCTCCTAGACCTTTGGTGTTCCCTCTGTGTTTTAATGTTGTATGCAAGACAGTATTTACTTTATCCCCTGTCTGTCTCGTTTGTCTATACTGTTTGTTAACCTTTACCTGTCCATTCCCTATGGTGGTAATCAGGGTCCTTCTAAGGACTAGATTACAGTGGTCAGGGATTTATAGGAGACAGGGTTTACGCTGGTGGCCTGGACCTCTGTACCATTAACAGTACCTCCAGGTAGAGGGACTAGTCAGGACCCCAGTTTAGGGTCAGCATAGACCCCGGTCCACCTCTAGCCAGAGACAGCGTGAAAAGGATTCAGTATTGACCCACAGGATATTATGTCAGGTAATACTATGCTATATATACATGTTAATGTTACCTATTTATATGTTATATAGAATGTTGTCCCACTTGATAGATTACTGACATTATATATTTATACATCTGCTAGACAGCGTGACAGAATAGCATAAAGTAATGTCATAATCCCGAGCCAAGAGCATCAGCTCCAATAAACAGTGACAACAAGGAGAAATGGGAGCAGAAACAATGTCCTTATATAAGAGTAAAAAAGTCCATTTTTATTAATATGTAAAGTTATGTATTTGTAACTTTACATATTAATAAAAATTGACTTTTTTACTCTTATATAAGGACATTGTTTCTGCTCCCATTTCTCCTTCTTGTCATAGATTCTTATCTAGTATAGATGAAGTAAGCCTCCTGCCACTTAGCCCTTGTTTCCATCAGAACATGCTATCCGAGTATGGTCTCCCTTCTTTGCACTCGCACACCCATCTTACTGAAGGTCTGTGAATTATAGGACCATAGATCCTTCTCCTTTCAAGTACTCTTCCCTATAAGACTAACAACAGTAACAGTTCTTTCTGCCCAGTAACTCTTCCCTCTATGGGCTGGCCTCAATAATTAACCCTGTATGCAGCTAATTAACTGTTGCAGGCCAATAACTAGATAAATCAACATTGAAAACATGGTAATACATTATATAACTATAATATCTTTAAGGGAAGGTGTTGAAAGCTTCTCCTCTACTTTACACATACACTGGGGATTTCAATTAATAAAATATAACATATATATGACTATTGTCTAAGAAACAAATATATCCTTCGGCTCAGTTTTTCCTTCTCTGTACCATGCTGTCCACAGATCGAAATGCAAGTACATCGAAACAGGTTCCCTTTAAAGGTGTATTGTAATCATGAGTAATATAGGAACTTTGTTAGCCAGCTGATTACTTGAAAAAAAGAAAACCCCCTCTGGTCTTTTTCTGCACAGCACGTCACTGACTAAGGATTAATTGAGGATTAGTAAAGATCCTAGCAGTCAAGGGTATGCCACACTAAACAACATCGCTAACGGGATCGCTAAAAAACGTCACTATTTAGCGATCCCGTTAGCGATGTTGTTGTGTGCGGCATCTACCAGCGACGAGGCCCCTGCTGTGATCTCGTTCATCACAGCGATCGTTCCGGACCCTATTTTCGTCGCTGGCGCCCCGCTGGTAAGTATCTAATCGCTGAGTGTGGCACCTTTTTTAGCGATTTAGCGGTACTTTTGTACCGCTAAAGTCGTTAAGGAGATCGCTAACCGCGATAGCGTCCTAACGACATCGCTAAAATAGGTAGCTACTAGCGATATAGAAACAATCCCGCTAGCGATCTCATTAGTATGCGACGCTAACGAGATCGCTAGCGGGATTGTGTAGTGTGGCAGTACCTTCACACATAACCTGATTAGAAAACTATGGCATATCTTTGTAGTTGGAGAACCCTTATAAGTTGCAAATCCAACTCTGCTCCATTTATAAAGATAGTAAAAAGCCATCTAAAAATGAAATACGTGACATACTAAATATTTATCAATTTCTTTTCCTTTATAGTTGGTGATTGTAATGGCAGCCTCTTTTATTTATGGCAATAGCTATTAGCGGCATTTCTATAAATTTTTAATACAAGAAAACTTGCCTTGTTCTGTATTTTTCACAGGTCATCATATTTCTTCTATTAAAACAGCAGAAGTGGGTCAATTTATTGTTCATGTTGTTGCTTAGAACTCATGAATCCTTTTCACAGTTACTTTTACACATCTAAGGCTAGAGGGTTCACATTACGGGCAATTTTAGATATCAAGGTGTCTAATGCACAGTGGTAGATAAATATGTTATTATATATTTATAGTAATAAATATCTTTTTGGGATAATAAATATTTTGTAACATTTCCAGGGATATAGCTCTAGGATCGCTGTCTGGGTAGACAGAATGGCACGAAAACAGTTCATTCAGACAGCAGTTCTGGTAAAAAACTGGCCGCAACCAGTTTTATTAAAGTCCACAGCAAACAGATAAAAATAAATCATAAACAGAAAACCTGGGCTTGTCTAGCCACTAATTACACATAGATATATTGCCCTGTCTATCCGGGTCCCGGCTCTACCAGCCTGGCCCAACACAACGCATATCATATATGTTACCAGTATGGAGTTTCACAGATACTCCTCCTTGTGTCTGAAGGCACATCCAACGTCCAGACTTGAGAGAGATCCACTCCTATTCAGCCGCTGTTCGCACGGATTCTCACTGAGACTACTCCTGTGTCCGGGGTACCTCCTGCACCCAGACTGAGATAGCTCATACTCCTGGAGACTGCTTCCTTGTGCCGGGACACCTCCCTGTGTCCAGGCTAAAGACAGCTCCCAATCCTGGAGACTGCTTCCTTGTGCCGGGACACCTCCCTGTGTCCAGACTAAAGACAGCTCCCAATCCTGGAGACTGCTTCCTTGTGCCGGGACACCTCCCTGTGTCCAGACTAAAGACAGCTCCCAGATTGTGTTTGCAGACACCTACTTCTGGTCTCCTAATTAAGACCTGAGTAGTTTCAGGCCTGAGCTGCAAGTGTGTAATGAATGTAAGGTGTAGTGACCTTTCTCTACCACTAGGTTTACAAAGCCACACATTTCCCTTATACCTAGGTGAAATGTACACCCCATTCAACACACATTCCTTCACTGTCTCACATATCCCCTCCCTCTTCTCCAGACCGGAGGGCTGGTCATCCAGACCGGAGGCTGGTCAACAATCCAACAGAGACAGTGAACTCTGGACCAGTCATGGCCCTCATCAGCTTCATCTTCACCACTGTCATTTGTATCGTCACCTGAGTCATAGCCAACATCAGCTTTCTCTTCATCTGAAGCATCCGCACTACCCTGTACCCTCCCAGGCCTATACTCTCTGCGGGCCTCGGGTATCCTGCACGGTTTCATCTTGACCTTAGGGCCGGGCTCAGTTTCAATATAGTGCCTGGCCAGAGAAGTACGACCCGGTACATCAGAACACTTCTGCTGACTCTTCCTCAGAAACTCACGTACCTCCTGTCCCTGGTGCACTGACCATGTGTCACCAACTATCACAGGAGGTAAAGGGGGTTTTTCACTTTTCTCCAGTTCCCCACTTTCAGGCTCTTCTGGCAAGACATGCCCAGAAGCCCCACCGTCCGTCCCACACTCTACTTCCTCAGTCACATCTGGCTCACTGTCAGGGCTATACCCTTCATTTTCATTCATATCCTGCTCACTGTCAGGGTTATACAATTCATTTTCATTCACATCCTGCTTACTTTCAGGGTTATACAATTCATTCTCATTCTCATCCTGCTCACTTTCAGGAGTATAGAATTCATTCTCATTCACATCCTGATCTGGAACCTTAGTTAACATGTCATCCACAACATTAACTTCATCATCTGGTCCCTCAAGTATGTGACTATGTGACAACCCCAGCACTATACTTCTATATAGCTCAGGTACTAGGAGCTGACTCACGACCTCTCCCTGGACTTCAGTGTCCCTATACAACAGGCTATTGTCTATGGCAGCATGAGGAAACCTCTCCTCAGAGCTAGGCTCCTGGGAAACCTCATTTAGAACAATCATATTTTCCTGTGCCGTCCTAAGAGAGGGTTCTCGCCACTGCTCACTCTCAAAACCGTCACAGGACACAGGCAAGTCAGGGACACTCGGTTCCCGAGAACCACCATCCTCGTCTCCCAACATCACCTGCAAAGGAATTTCATCACTATCACAGTCATCATTATTATCAATATCATTATCATGACTATGATTAGTATTATCATCACTACCATGATCATCATCATTATCATTATCAGCATCAGCATCATTATCATGGTCATCATCATTATCATGATCATTATCACATAAGTTTAATGTCCCACTAGCATTGTGTTCCGCCCCTCGGGACTGCACACCCTTAATAGGAGCCTCATCACACTGTCCATCAAAAACATTTTTCCCCCAGAGATCCTTAGACCGGGGAAAGTCATTACCCAATATGACGGGGTGCACCAGGTTCTTCACTACCCCCACTTCATATGAAACCTCCCCGAGTTTGGGGACCAAGTCCACGGCAGTCTCTGGGTAGACTTTGGTGTCTCCATGGATGCACACCATACTCAGGTGCTTATCAGGGATGAAGTCCCTATCAATCAGGCTGTCACATACGGAAGTCACTGGACTCTCTGAGTCCAAGAGGACCTGTGCTGGGCAGTCATTTACAACCACCGGGGACACCTGTGGTCCAGTCTCTTCGGCCAAGGTGGACACACACACAGGTTCTGCGCAGGGAGAGAGGGACCTGCCAACATCACGGCACATAGGCTCCCCCTCTAGTGAACAGCCGGTTGCAATTTCACGACATCTCCAACACTGTCCACCACAATCACCCTCCCATATGTCCCCTCTGGCCTGAACCCGCTTATCAGCATACCCCATGTCCCCAACAGCTGGAACGCTCTTACCGGGAGAGTTCAGCATCCGGGAACTCTGAAGTAACGATCTCTCAGACGGCTGTACCTCAGGAGGACATGCTTGGGTGTAGTGTTCCACTATCACCTTTTCAACTCCATAATCAGGTTTGCTGACTGCAGACTCCCAACTGCAACTCCAGTCATGAACTCCCCTGGCACGAGCTGTCACCGTAACACCCAGCCGGGTACGAATCTCCGCTTTCAGCTTGGCATAGTCTTGGCTGTCCTGCTCGCTCAGGTTAGCACAGACCCTTTGGGGCTCTCCAATCAGATAGGGGGCGACCATCATGGCCCATTCAGATAGGGGCAGATTCTCTTTCTCTGCCAGTCTCTCAAACCTAGTGAGATATACCTCCACATCATCACGAGGTGTCATCTTTTCCAGGGACCGTCTTACCGCCTTCTTTACAGCGGACAAGGCCGGTACCTTCACAACATTACTCTGGGACGAGGTACCGAGAGCTGCAATCTGCTTCAACAACCGGTTATTCTCCTGCTGTTGTAGCTGGCACCGCAGCTGCATGCTCTGCTGGGCCTGTACCAGGTACTCAACGAGCTCCTCCATACTGCCGACTCATCTGTCTCAATCACAGCAGTCTTATGTTGCATATTAACTTGCGCCATTTGTTCAAACAGCGCCTCCATGCTGTCATCCATGCTGTCAGACTTCTCTGTCTTAACAACGGCAGTCTTCACTCAAGACATACACACTCTATAGTCCTTTCCATAGAAAAATTCAGCTCTGCTGTGCAGACACTTTTTTTTTTCTCTGCAAAGTCTATTAGGGCTCCTGTCTCTTTAAGACTGCTCCACAGACTTTTCTTTTGCTGCTGCACATTCCACAGTCATTTTCACAACAAGTTCAGCTTTGCTGTGCATACATTTTCTCTCTGCAGACCCTATCAGGGCCACTGTCTCTCCAAGACTGCTCCAAACAAACGTTTCTGCTGACACACTTTTTTTTCTTTTTCTCTGCTGCTATTTCAACAGACTTCACCTTTATTGCTGTCTCTAAGCCTCTGTGGTGCATGCACACTCCAGCACTAACTGTATCAGCCACTGCACTGCCCCAGCATTCTCCACCAATTGTAACATTTCCAGGGGATATAGCTCTAGGATCGCTGTCTGGGTAGACAGAATGGCACGAAAACAGTTCATTCAGACAGCAGTTCTGGTAAAAAACTGGCCGCAACCAGTTTTATTAAAGTCCACAGCAAACAGATAAAAATAAATCATAAACAGAAAACCTGGGCTTGTCTAGCCACTAATTACACATAGATATATTGCCCTGTCTATCCGGGTCCCGGCTCTACCAGCCTGGCCCAACACAACGCATATCATATATGTTACCAGTATGGAGTTTCACAGATACTCCTCCTTGTGTCTGAAGGCACATCCAACGTCCAGACTTGAGAGAGATCCACTCCTATTCAGCCGCTGTTCGCACGGATTCTCACTGAGACTACTCCTGTGTCCGGGGTACCTCCTGTACCCAGACTGAGATAGCTCATACTCCTGGAGACTGCTTCCTTGTGCCGGGACACCTCCCTGTGTCCAGGCTAAAGACAGCTCCCAATCCTGGAGACTGCTTCCTTGTGCCGGGACACCTCCCTGTGTCCAGACTAAAGACAGCTCCCAATCCTGGAGACTGCTTCCTTGTGCCGGGACACCTCCCTGGTGTCCAGACTAAAGACAGCTCCCAATTGTGTTTGCAGACACCTACTTCTGGTCTCCTAATTAAGACCTGAGTAGTTTCAGGCCTGAGCTGCAAGTGTGTAATGAATGTAAGGTGTAGTGACCTTTCTCTACCACTAGGTTTACAAAGCCACACATTTCCCTTATACTTAGGTGAAATGTACACCCCATTCAAACACATTCCTTCACTGTCTCACAATTTTTATATCAAAATATTATATAAGAAAGATTAAAATGGTATAGGCATGGCATTATCACCTTCAGGCCTTACTTTGCTGTAGGTGGTGTTAACTTCAATGAACATAGAGAAATGGCCTCCAACCTGTGGCTTTCCAGTTGTTGCAGAAGTATAATTTCCACCATGCCCTGAGATCTGCAGCTACAGTGAAAAGCATAGGGGTAAAAATCCATTAAAAAGTGATATTCTGGAGTGTCGCTGAGATATGTTAGACTAGAGTATTACAGTGGTACCGTCAGACATCCACTGATTTCCTAAATTATGGAACTGCAAAGCTCTCGGAGATTCCCAACACAGGAATTCTCTGACACAACATTCTAAACAAAAGGACATTGAAATCAGTGGAACATTGCTTAGTGTGTTGTCCGAGATTTCTAGAAGATGAAATCTCAGGGCAATTATCAATAGAGGAGCCCACATATTTTAGAGACGAGTAGTTGGCTGAAGTACGTGTCAGTTTACCTCCAGAGAAAAAGTAAGGATCAGGCATTGTAGTGTGCCATACTTGACCTTAGACATTATATGCAAGGGAAGAGTCAGGGGTCTCCCAAACATATTGAATGGTTGGCCAGTCCTGACAAAATCAGCGGAATAGGACGACTTTAATCTTGTGTATAGAGAAATCGGAAGTCTACACATTGCTACACATGTAAAGTGAATAGAATGCACTTTTTGATCAAAGTGTGTGAGCCCATCTGCCAGGCAACCTCTTTTAGATAGGACTTTATTCTAAACAGACTCGCCATCATATTCATTTAAAGGGTTATTCCCATCTCCAGGGCCGGACTGGCCATCTGGCAATTCTGGCAAATGCCAGAAGAGCCTGTCTGGTCATGGGCCACCTTGTCTGCTACGTTAACAAAACCGGTGTTCTCAAGACACCCATACTGTTAAGAGTTGTGATAGAGCACAAAGTCGCTGACCCCGTCACTTACACACACAGGCCACGGGTATCATTTGAAATATTGGTCTTGCAGTAAGTCTTCCTTTCCTCCATCCGGGGTAATATTAGTAATATATCCCATCTGGTGCTTGGGGATAGGGACGGCATGGGCCTGTGTGATTTCAAATGCCAGGGCTGAATTTCATCCCCAGTCCGTACCTGCCTATCGCCAAGATCCTATCCCAAAACGTAGTAGGTGTATTAATATTAATATTAGCAAATATCTCCAATTAGAAATGTAGTATAGTTTTTAAGATTTGCCTTGTCACTTACCCCATGTGCAGGGCATTGCAGTAGCTTAGATACACATGGTTGCGACCACTAACAGCTAACTGACTGTCACTATATGAGTGGTCGTAACTATGGATATCGAAGCTACTGCAATGTCCTGTACATGGGGTAAGCAACATAGCGAATCTTAAAAACGATACTATATTTCTAATTGGAGGTATTTGCTAATATTATTATTATTACTATTACACCTACTATGTTTTGGGAGGGATTCTTGGAGATGGGAATACCCCTTTAATGCTATATTTAGTGATGTGCAAATTGCCTCTTCAAACAAAGAGGACTTGTACTCTATAGCGCCACCTGTTGGAAGTAGCGATCCTACAAGTCACAATCAACCCTTTAACGAGTCTTGTAATATGACTTAGGATAAATTTAGTGATGATCAGTCTAGATTTATTGGTTGTTATACCCATGGTTTCTGTCGACTTTTGTGTTCTTGTACAGTGGGTTCGGAAAATATTCAGACCCCTTTAAGTTTTCACTCTTTGTTTCATTGCAGCCATTTGGTAAATGCAAAAAAGTTCATTTTTTCTCATTAACCCCTTCACCACCAAGGGTGGTTTGCACGTTAATGACCGGGCCAATTTTTACAATTCTGACCACTGTCTCTTTATGAGGTTATAACTCTGGAACGCTTCAACGGATCTTCACGATTCTGAATTTGTTTTCTCGTGACATATTGTACTTCACGTTAGTGGTAAAATTTATTCGATATAACTTGCGTTTATTTTTGAAAAAAACGCAAATATGGTGAAAATTTTGAAAATTTTGCTATTTTCAAACTTTGAATTTTTATTCCCTTAAAACAGAGAAATATGTCACACAAAATAGTTAATAAATAACATTTCCCACATGTCTACTTTACATCAGCACTATTTTGGAACCAAAATTTTTTTTTGTTACGAAATTATAAGGGTTAAAGGTTGACCAGCGATTTCTCATTTTTACAACAAAATTTACAAAGCCATTTTTTAGGGACCACCTCACATTTGAAGTCACTTTGAGGGGTCTATATGGCAGAAAATACCCAAAAGTGACACCATTCTAAAAACTGCACCCCTCAAGCTACTCAAAACCACATTCAATAAGTTTATTAATCCTTCACAGGAGCTGAAGCAACATGTAAGGAAAAAATGAATATTTAACTTTTTAGTCACAAAAATGATCTTTTACAAACTTTTTTTTATTTTCTCAAGGAGAAAATGGACAGAAAAAGTTGTTGTGCAATTTCTCCTGAGTACGCCAATACCCCATATGTGGGGGAAAACCACTGTTTGGGCACACGGCAGAGCTCGTAAGGGAAGGAGCGCCGTTTGACTTTTTCAAACCAAAATTGGCTGGAATTGAGATTGAACGCCATGTCGCGTTTGGAGAGCCCCTGATGTGCCTAAACAGTGGAAACCCCCCACAAGTGACACCATTTTGGAAACTAGACCCCCTATGGAACTTATCTAGATCTGTTGTGAGCACTTTGAACCCCGAAGTGTTTCACAAAAGTTTATAATGCCTGGGTGTGAAAAAAAAAACAATTTTCCACAAAAATGATTTTTTATTTCCAAATTTTTGATTTTTCCCAAGGAAATTGGACCCCAAAAGTTGTTGTCCAAGTTGTCCTGAGTATGCTGATACCCCATATGTGTGGGGGGGAACTGTTTGGGCGCACTGCAGGGCTTGGAAAGGAAGTATTAACATTTGGGAATGCAGATGTTGATGGGGGTCATGTTCCATTTGCAGTGCCCCAGATGTGCCTAAACAGTGGAAACCCCCCACAAGTGACCCCATTTTGGAAACTATACCCCCTAAGGAACTTATCTAGATATGTGGTGAGCACTTTGAACCCCAAGTGCTTCACACAGGTTTGTAATGCCCGGGCATGAAAATAAAAAATCCTATTTTTTTCCCACAAAAATTATCTTTTAGTCACCAATTTTTTATTTTCCCAAGGGTAACAGGAGAAATTGGACCACAAAACTTGTTGTCCAATTTGTCCTGAGTACGCTGATACCCCATATGTGGGGGGAAACCACTGTTTGGGCGCACGGCAGAGCTCAGAATGGAAGGAGCACCATTTAATTTTTTCCAACCAAAATTGGCTGGAATTGAGATTGGACGCCATGTTGCATTTGGAGAGCCCCTGATGTGCCTAAACAGTGGTAACCCCCACAAGTGACCCCATTTTGGAAACTAGACCCCCTAAGGAACGTATCTAGATCTGTGGTGAGCAATTTTACCTCCCAAGTGCTTCACACAAGTTTATAACGTAGAACCGCAAAATTAAAAATATTTTTTCCACAAAAATGATCTTTTTACCCCAATTTTTATTTTTTCCAAGGGTAACAAGACCCCAAAAGTTATTGTGCAATTTGTCCTGAGTACGCTGATACCCC
>JARQOD010000006.1:56933563-56960673 GCA_033576555.1 Oophaga sylvatica
ACCGCTGAGGAAACTTGAAAAATGGCAGCGTTTACACAGTCAACGTCCTCAGAGGTAACGGAATTTAAGTCCGAGAAATCAAGATCTGTTGCTGCAGATCTCTCTGGAGCCTGAGGCTCGGACCTGACAGATCCCCTCTCGCAACACTCACAATGAATGAGTGCTGCAGTAGTCTTACGAGAACGGCTGGGGCAGTTTATAATGAAGTGCCCTGACTTACCACAATAGAAACATAGATTCTCCTTAAAACGATGTTCCTTGCGTGTATCACTAACCCGTCGTTGTAAAGAGTCTACCTGCATGGGTTCAGGTTCAGGTTCCGTGTAATCCTACTCAAAGGTTCCTTAGCTGGAGAGGAAGGTAGGAAAAGGTTAGTACGATTGCTTTCGAACCATCTCTCTTGCCTGCGTTCAGTCAGACAAGTATCAATACGGATGCAGTAGTTAATAAAGTCACCTAACGCAGTGGGAGGGTCGGCACGAGCAAGTTCATCCTTAATCAGTGGAGATAACCCCTTTCGAAAAATAGATTTTTTGGCGGAACTGTCCCAGGTGGTATCAAGGGCCCATCTCCTGAAATCCAAGGCATATTCAGCTACCGAGTGCTTACCTTGGCGCAAAGCTAACATGGCTGCTTCAGCTGTTGCACCTCGATTGGGGTCATCAAACACCTGCCCCATGGCTGAAATAAAATCATCAAGGTGATTCAAACAATCATCCTCAGTCTCAATCAGAGGGTTTGCCCACATTAAAGCCTTGTTGGTAAGCAACATAATTATAGTAAGCACCTTAGATCGTTCAGTGGGAAATTGTGAAGCATGTGCAGAAAAAAAAAGATTGCATTGATTAATAAATCCCCTGAATTTCTCACGTTCACCGCCAAAACGAAAAGGGGGCAACTTGGGAATCCCAGCACTCGGGGCTACGGCAGGAGCCTGGACTCGCCCCTCTAGAACCTCAATCCTGGCTCGCAAATCCTGGGTAGTCTGTCCAACCACTTGCAAATTGTGATTATTGAGGTCCTGTAGATTTGTAAAACGGGTCTTTATATTCTGCAAATCTGCAAGGATATTATCAGTCACTCCGCAAAGTTCCTTTATGCGGGCCTCCATTTTCCAGATCTTTTAAGACAGGATTACTGGAAGAAGAGGAGAGAAAAAAAAACAATAGTGTTCACCTGTGGCAACACTGCAGAGAGAAAAAAAAATTAAGGGAACTGCTCACCTGGAATGGTTGTGAGAAGTCACAACCACTATCATCACAGAAAGTTTCAACCAGACATCTGATATCCAGAGTTACAGCAGACAAAAAGAGAAAAGAAAGGAAAAAAAAAAAAACAATAGTGTTTACCTGTGGTAACACTGCAAAAAGAAAAAACTTAAGGGAATTGCTCACCTGGAATGGTTGTGAGAAGTCACAACCACTGTCATCACAGAAAGTACAACCGGACGTCTGATATCCACAGTACAGCAGACACAGCCTTCCAGACCCAGCAGACACTAACGTTTTGGCTTCAGAATCTTGTAATGTATGTAGTACAGTTCATATAGCGTCTTGTGCTTGGGTGCGATGAAAACACAGGAGTCACAGGTTTGATATAGAAAAGTCCTGTATTACTTCATACAAGTTGGCAGAAATAGTCACACAATTTGCAGACACAGAAACAGGAGACACAGCAGTCCAGAGTAATCCAAGCTCAGCAATCACTCTCCAATACAGATTCAGGATCTTCTTCTCTGTTACCGTAAGTCCATGCAAACGTGGGTCTTTCAAAGAGCAGGGTTCAGAGTCCACAAGTGCTTCAGAGTTCCTCAGTAGGAATAGCTGGAGTACAAGGTCCAAGGCTTACAGGAGTCAAGTCACAGGTTCACTGCAGGCTAGATTCTGAAGCACTGATTGCTCAGCTGTGGCTGCTTAAGAAGCAAAGGAGAGAATCAGGGCGGGAACATGCAAGCTGGAAACTCCATTTTGACTGAGGGCAAGATAGCTGCAGCAAGACAGAAAGTAAAATGGCTGACGAACAAACTGAGTTTCAGGAATATATACATAGAACCTTACAGCTAGACTGGATGGGCTGCTGGTAGGGGGTCCAGATGCTAGACTGGATGGGCTGCTGGTAGGTGAGCCAGATGCTAAACTGGATGGGCTGCTGGTAGGGGGCCAGATGTTAGACTGGATGGGCTGCTGGTAGGTGGGTCAGAATCTAGACTGTATGAGCTGCTGGTAGGGGGGGCCAGATGCTAGACTGGAAGGCCTGCTGGAAGGGGGGCAGATGCTAGACTTGATGGGCTACTGGTAGGGGGCCAGAAGCTAGACTGGATGGGCTGCTGGTAGGGGGGCCAGATGCTAGACTGGATCGGCTGCTGGTAGGGTGTCCAGATACTAGACTGGATGGGCAGCTGGTAGGGGCGCCAGATGCTAGACTGGAAGGGCTGCTTGTAGGGAGGGCAAGATGCTAGACTGGATGGGCTGCTGGTAGGGGGGGCCAGATGCTAGACTGGATGGGCTGCTTGTAGGGAGGGCCAGATGCTAGACTGGATGGGCTGATGGTAGGGGGGCCAGATGCTAGACTTGATGGGCTGCTGGTAGGGGGGCCAGGTGCTAGACTGAATGGGCTCTGGTAGGGGGGCAGATGCTAGACTGGATGGGCTGCTGGCAGGGGGGCCAGGTACTAGACTGGATGGGCTCCTTGTAGGGGGGCAGATGCTAGACTGGAAGGGCTGCTGGTAGGGGGGCCAGATGCTAGACTGGATGGGCTGCTGGTAGGGATGCCAGATGCTAGACTGGATGGGCAGTTGGTAGGGGGGCTAGATGCTAGACTGGATGGGCATCTGGTAGGGGTCCAGATGCTAGACTGGATAGGCTGCTGGTAGGGGGGCCAGATGCTAGACTGGATGGGCTGCTGGTAGGTGGGGCCAGAAGTTAGACTGGATGGGCTACTGGTAGGGGGGCCAGATGCTAGACTGGATGGGCTGCTGGTACGGGGGGCCAGATGCTAGACTGGAAGGGCTGCTGGTAGAGGGGGCCAGATGCTAGACTGGATGGGCTGCTGGAAGGGGGGGCCAGATGCTTGACTGGATGGACTGCTGGTAGGGGGCCAGATGTTAGAATGGATGGGCTGCTGATAAGGGGGGCCAGATGCTAGACTGGATGGGCTGCTGGTAGAGGGGCAAACTGCTAGACTGGATGGGCTGCTGGTAGGGGGGCCAGATGCTAGACTGGATGGGCTGCTGGTAAGGGGACCAGATGCTAGACAGTATGGGCTGCTGGTAGGGGGGCCAGATACTAGAATGGATGGGCTGCAAGGGGGAAGATGCTAGAATAAATGGGCTGCTGGTAGGCGGCATATGCTAGAATGGATGGGCTGCTGGTAGGAGGCAGATGCTAGGATGGATGGGCACCTGGCAGGGGGTCAGATGCCAGAATGGAATGGCTGCTGGTCGGGGGCTGATGCTAGAATGTATGGGCTCCTGGTAGGATGGCAAATCATAGAATGGATGGGCTGCAGGTAGAGGGCAGATGCTAGAATTGATGAGCTGCGTGTTGGGGGTAAATGCTAGACTGGATGGGCTGCTGGTAGGGGGCAGATGCTTGAATGTATTGGCTGCTGGTAGAGGCAAATGCTAGAATGGATGGGCTGCTGGTAGGGTGCAGATGCTAGAATGGATGGGCTGCTGCTAGGGTGCAGATGCTAGAATGTATGGGCTGCTGGTATTGCGCAGATGCTAGAATGGATGGACCCCTAAGAGCAGCCCATCCATTCTAGCATCTGCCCCCCCCACCAGCAGCCCATCCATTCTAGCATTGCCCCCCCCCTACCAGCAGCCCATCAATTCTAGCATCTCCCCCCCTGCCACCAGCAGCCCATCAATTCTAGCATCTGCCCCCCCTGCCAGCAGCCCATGCATTCTAGCATCTGCCCCCCTTACCAGCAGCCCATCCATTCTAGCATCTGCCCCCACCAGCAGCCCATCCATTCTAGCATCTGCCCCCTACCAGCAGCCCATCCAGTCTAGCATCTGCAACCCCTACCAGCAGCCCATCAATTCTAGCATCTTTCCCCCTACTAGCACCCCATCCAATCTTGCATCTGCCCCCCTACCAGCAGCCCTTCCATTCTTGCATCTGCCCCCCCACCAGCAGCCTATCCATTCTAGCATCTGCCCCATACCAGAAGCCCATTCATTCTAGCATCTGTTCCCCCTACCAGCAGCCCATCCATTCTAGCATCTGCCCCCCTGGCCAGCAGCCCATCCAATCTAGCATCTGCCCCCCCCAACCAGCAGCCCATCTATTCTAGCATCTGCCCCCCTACCAGCAGCCCATCCATTCTAGCATCTTCCCGCCCTACCAGCATCCCATCCATTCTAGCATCTGCCACCCCTACCAGCAGCCCATCCATTCTAGCATCTGCCCCCCCACCAGTAGCACATACATTCTAGCATCTGCCCCCTACCAGCAGGCCATCAAGTCTAGCATCTGCCCCCCTACCAGCAGCCGATCAATTCTAGCATCTGCCCCCCTAACAGCAGCCCATCAATTCTAGCATCTGCCCCTATACCAGCAGCCCATCAATTCTAGCATCTGCCCCCCCTAACAGCAGCCCATCAATTCTAGCATCTGCCCCCCTACCAGCAGCCCATGCATTCTTGCATCTGCCCCACTACCAGCAGCCCATCCATTATAGCATCTGCCCCCCTATCAGCAGCCCATCAATTCTAGCATCTGCCCCCCCTGCCACCAGCATTCCATCAATTCTAGCATCTGCCCCCCTGCCAGAAGCCCATCCATTCCAGCATCTGCCCCCCTTACCAGCAGCCCATCCATTCTAGCATCTGCCCCCACACCAGCAGCCCATCCATTCTAGCATCTGCCCCCTACCAGCAGAGCCCATCCAGTCTAGCATCTGCACCCCCTACCAGCAACCCATCAATTCTAACATCTTCCCCCCCTACTAGCACCCCATTCAATCTTGCATCTCCCCCCTACCAGCAGCCCATCCATTCTTGCATCTGCCCCCCCTACCAGCAGCCCATCCATTCTAGCATCTGCCCCCATACCAGAAGCCCATTCATTCTAGCATCTGTTCCCCCTACCAGCAGTCCATCCAGTCTAGCATCTGCCACCTTACTAGCAGCCCATCCATTGTAGCATCTGCACCCCCTACCAGCAGCCCATCCATTCTAGCATCTGCCCCCCTTGCCAGCAGCCCATCCATTCTAGCATCTGCCCCATACCAGAAGCCCATTCATTTTAGCATCTGTTCCCCCTACCAGCAGCCCATCCATTCTAGCATCTGCCACCTTACTAGCAGCCCATCCATTGTAGCATCTGCACCCCCTACCAGCAGCCCATCCAGTCTAGCATCTGGCCCCCCCTACCAGCAGCCCGTCCAGTCTAGCATTTGTCCCCCCCTACCAGCAGCCCATCCAGTCTAGCATTTGGCCCCCCTACCAGCAGCCCATCCCGTCTACAGTTATGGACAAAAGTTTTGAGACACAAATATTATATTTTCACATAATCTGCTGCCCTCTGGTTTTTATGTGTGTTTGACAGATGTTTTTATCACAGACAGAAATATAATTGCAAACATATGAGTAACAAAAGCTTATATTGACAGTTAGAATGAGTTAATGCAGCAAGTCAATATTTGCAGTGTTGACCCTTCTTCTTCAGGACCTCTGCAATTCTCCCTGGCATGCTCTCAATCAACTTCTGGACCAAATCCTGACTGATAGCAGTCCATTCTTGCACAATCAATGCTTTCATTTTGTCAGAATTTTTAGGTTTTTGTTTGTCCACCCGTCTCTTGATGATTGACCACAAGTTCTCAATGGGATTAAGATCTGGGGAGTTTCCAGGCCATGGACCCAAAATCTCTATGTTTTGTTCCCTGAGCCATTTAGTTATCACCTTTGCTTTACGGCAAGGTGCTCCATCATGCTGGAAAAGGCATTGTTGATCGCCAAACTGCTCTTGGAGGATTAGGAGAAGTTGCTCTTGGAGGACATTCTGGTACCATTCTTTATTCATGGCTGTGTTTTTAGGCAAGACTGTGAGAGAGCCAATTCCCTTGGCTGAGAAGCAACCCCACACATGAATGGTTTCAGGATGCCTAACATTTGGCATGAGACAAGACTGGTGGTAGCGCTCACCTTGTCTTCTCCGAATGAGGCGTTTTCCTGATGTCCCAAACAATCGAAAAGGGGATTCATCAGAGAAAATAATTTTACCCCAGTCCTCATTAGTCCACTTCCTTGTACCTTTTGCAGAATATCAGTCTGTCCATGATGTTTTTTCTGGAGAGAAGTGGCTTCTTTGCTGCCCTCCTTGAGACCAGGCCTTGCTCCAAGAGTCTCCACCTCACAGTGCGTGCAGATGCACTCACACCTGCCTGCTGCCATTCCTGAGCAAGCTCTGCACTGCTGGTAGCCCGATCCCGCAGCTGAAACACTTTTAAGAGATGGTCCTGGTGCTTGCTGGTCTTTCTTGGGCGCCCTGGAGCCTTTTTGGCAACAATGGAACCTGTCAAGATCCCGTCTGGGTTGGAGCCGATGTTACTGCAAACACTAGGGGAAGCAGAGGCAGGTAGCGTAGTCAGATGGCAGCCGGAGGTCGGTACACAGGAAAGCAGTGTTTGTAGCAATGGATCAGGCGGATAACGTAGTCAGGTGGCAGCCGGAGGTCGGTACACAGGAAAGGCAGTTCGGTAACAGAGGAGCAGGCAGATAACGTAGTCAGGTGGCAGCCGGAGGTCGGTACACAGGAGAGCAGTGTTTGTAGCAATGGATCAGGCGGAGAGCGTAGTCAGAAGGCAGGCCGAGGTCGGTTCACAGGAGAGCAGTGTTTGTAGCAATGGATCAGGCGGAGAGCGTAGTCAGAAGGCAGGCCGAGGTCGGTTCACAGGAGAGCAGTGTTTGTAGCAATGGATCAGCAGGAAACGCTTGACTAAAGGCTTGGAGCTCAATAATCTCGCAATGACACACCCACAGGGCCAGGTTTATATAGGGTGTGTAATTGGCAATCAGAGGCCCAATCAAAAGAGCACCAGGTGTAGCCAATCAGGAAGAACAGTCAATGGTATCAGGGTTCAGCAAGGAACTTTGCAGCCAGCAGAATAGCTCAGATGGTAGAGCTGCTGGCCAGTGGACAAGAGGTACTGGGCTCGACTCCTGACAGAACCTCTCTCCTTGAAGTTCTTGATGATGCGATAGATTGTTGACTGAGGTGCAATCTTTCTAGCTGCGATACTCTTCCCTGTTAGGCCATTTTTGTGCATTGCAATGATGACTGCACGTGTTTCTTTAGAGATAACCATGGTTAACAGAAGAGAAACAATGATGCCAAGCACCAGCCTCCTTTTAAAGTGTCCAGTGGTGTCATTCTTACTTAATCATGACAGATTGATCTCCAGCCATGTCCTCATCAACACCCACACCTGTGTTAATGGAGCAATCACTGAAAAGAGGTTAACTGGTCATTTTAAGGCAGGGCTGCAATGATGTTGAAATGTGTTTTGGGGGATAAAGTTCATTTTCTAGCCAAATATTGACTTTGCAAGTAATTGCTGTTAAGCTGATCACTCTTTATAACATTCTGGAGTATATGCAAATTGCCATTAGAAAAAGTGAAGCAGTAGACTTTGTAAAAATTTATATTTGTGTCATTCTCAAAACTTTTGGCCATGACTGTAGCATCTGGCCCCCCTACCAGCAGCCCATCCAGTTTATCATTTGGCCCACCCTACCAGCAGCCCATCCAGTCTAGCATCTGGCCCCCCTACCAGCAGCCCATCCAGTCTAGCATCTGGCCCCCCTACCAGCAGCCCGTCCAGTCAAGCATCTGGCCCCCCCTACCATCAGCCCATCCAGTCTAGCATCTGGCCTCCCTACCAGCAGCCCACCCAGTCTAGCATCTGGCCCCCCTACCAGCAGCCCACCCAGTCTAGCATTTAGCCCCCCTACCAGCAGCCCATCCAGTCAAGCATCTGGCCCCCCCTACCAGCAGCCTATCCAGTCTAGCATCTGGTCCCCTACCAGCAGCCCATCCAGTCTAGCATCTGGCCCCCCTACCAGCAGCTCATCCAGTCTAGCATCTGGCCCCCCCTACCAGCAGCCTATCCAGTCTAGCATCTGGGCCCCCTACCATTAGCCCATCCAGTCTAGCATCTGGCCCCCTACATGCAGCCCATCCTGTCAAACATCGGCCCCCCTACCAGCAGCCCGTCAATTCTAGCATCTGCCCCCCCTGCCACCAGAAGCCCATCTATTCTAGCATCTTCCCCCCCTGCCAGCAGCCCATCCATTCTAGCATCTGCCCCCCTTACCAGCAGCCCATCCATTCTAGCATCTGCCCCCCTACCAGCAGCCCATACAGTGTAGCATCTGGCCCCCCTTCCGGCTGCCCTTCCAGTCTAGCATCTGGCCCCCCTACCAGCAGCCCATCCAGTCTAGCATCTGGCCCCCCTTCCGGCTGCCCATCCAGTCTAGCATCTGGCCCCCTACCAGCAGCCCATCCAGTCTAGCATCTGGCCACCCCTACCAGCAGCCCATCCAGTCTAGCATCTGGCCCCCCTACCAGCAGCCCATCCAGTCTAGCATCTGGCCCCCCTACCAGCAGCCCATCCAGTCTAGCATCTGGCCCCCCTACCAGCAGCCCATCCAGTCTAGCATCTGGCCCCCCTACCAGCAGCTCATCCAGTCTAGAATCTGGTCCCCCTACCAGCAGTCCATCCAGTCTAGCTGTCATGTATAGTGTACAGTTCCTATAGCGTCTTGTGCTTGGGTGCGAGGAAAACACAGGAGACACAGGTTGATATGAAATGACTTGTATTACTTCATACAAGCATGCTGAAAAGTTCACACAGTTTGCAGGAACAGCAACAGGAGACACAGCAGGCCAGAGTAACTTCAAGCACTACAATAAATCTCCAAAGCAGGTTCAGGATCTCTTCTCTGTACCGTAATTCCTCTGCAAACATGGATTCACCAAACAGCAGGTTTCCAGAGTCCAAAAGTGTTCCAAGGTTCCTCAGTAGGGAATAGCTGGAGTACAAGTCCAAGGTTTCCAGAAGTCAGGTCACAGACTGACTGAGGCTTGATTCAGGAGCACTGATTGTTCAGCTGAGGCTGCTTAAGAAGCAAGAGGGAAGAATCAGGGCGGGAACATGAAAACTGGAAACTCCATATTAACTGAGGGCAAGAGCTGCAGAAAGACAGAAAGCAAAATGGCCGACGGAAAACTGAGTTTCAAGGAACATGTCAACAGAGACAAAGAACCTTACACTAGCATCTTTCCCCCCCCTACCAGCAGCCCATCCAGTCTAGCATCTGGCCCCCCTACCAGCAGCCCATCCAGTTTAGCATCTGACCACCCTTACCAGCAGCCACATACCTCCCAACCGTCCCGGATTGACCTGGACAGTCCCGATTCTGACCCTCCCACACTCTGTCCCGGCGGGACAGCATGTGTCCCGCAGTGAGAGGAGCCGCCACGCTGTCACGCGGTCTTATGATATGTGTACGATGTCAGTAAACTATTCTTAAAAGAACAACACTCTATACAACATATAGATTAGCAACATCAGCATGTAAATATAGAATAGATTTACCTGACACGATATCCGTTGAACTCAGGGTTAATCTTGAGGACTTGATACACTGTCACAGGAAAGAGGAGGACCGGGGGTCTAACCTGACCCTAAACTGGGGTCCTAACTAATCCCTCACCTTGGAGGTACTGATAATGGTTCAGAGGTCCAAGTCTCCAGCCTAACCCTGTCTCCTATCAGTCCCTGAACCCTGTAATCAGTCCTAAGAAGGATTCTGATTACCACCAAAGGGATATGGGCTGATCTCTGCTAAATACACAGATTAGACATATAAGACAGACTGGAGAAAACACAGACTTGCATACACACTCAAACACAGAAGGAACATAAATGATCTGGGATATTAAACTCTAAGCAAGGTGAGCTTAAAACAACTAAGGAGCTCTTTAACTTAAGTCTATACAGATACAATCCTATCTGTGGTCTGCATGAAGAATTTCACTGGCAACTCCCAACACAGACAACCAGAGATTTAAAGGAAACCAATCAACAAATAATTAATTGCAGCCGGGAGAAAACTGCACCCAGTCCCAGAACTGAGCACAGACAGAATTAACTCCCTAACTGCCAAACACAAAGAAACAGCAACTCAGCTGTGAGAAGTCAGAATGTGCAACCGCGACGATCTTCGTGGCGATGCACACATGACAGTACCCCCCCTTCTACGAGGGGCCTCCGAACCCTCAGGGCCAGGTTTGCCCGGGTGAGTTCTGTGGAAGGTCCGCACCAAACGATCTGCGTTAATGTCAGACGCAGGAACCCACGTCCTCTCCTCTGGACCATACCCCTTCCAATGCACCAAGTACTGAAGGGACCGGCGATTCAGACGTGAGTCAATGATCTTTGACACTTGAAACTCCAAGTTACCATTGACCACCACTGGAGGAGGAGGTAGAGGTGATGGTATGACTGGTGCCACGTACCTCTTAAGTAATGACTTGTGGAACACATTATGAATTTTAAACGTAGGAGGGAGGTCCAGACGAAATGCCACAGGATTAATTATGGAACTGATCCTGTACGGCCCGATGAATCTGGGGCCCAGCTTCCAGGAGGGAACTTTAAGTTTTATATTCCTGGTAGACAACCATACCAGATCGTTCACATTAAGATCTGGACCAGAAACTCTCCTCCTATCAGCCATACGTTTATAACGGTTCCCCATAGCACTCAGATTATTCAATACACCTCTCCACACTGAACAAGTGACGACGAGAAACGCTCCTCCTCAGGAACCCCAGAAGGGCCCCCCCCCATTGAATGTACAAAACTGGGGATGAAAACCATATGCCCCAAAAAACGGGGACTTACCAGTGGACTCGCTCCGCCTGTTGTTAAGAGCGAACTCTGCCAGAGGCAAGAAAGAAGACCAGTCCTCCTGGTTCTCTGAGACAAAACACCGAAGATAAGTCTCTAGGCTTTGATTCAGACGCTCTGTCTGACCATTGGTCTGCGGATGAAAAGCCGAGGAAAATGACAATTGCATCCCCGACGTAAACAAAATGCCCTCCAAAACTTGGACACAAACTGAGACCCCCTATCTGACACCACATCAGAAGGCAACCATGAAGTCTCACAATCTCCCCAATGAACACCTGCGCCAGAGTTTTAGCATTAGGGAGGGCAGGAAGAGCAATGAAATGTGCCATCTTACTGAACCTGTCAACAACCACCAGTATGACAGTCTTCCCTGACGACTGAGGAAGGTCCGTGATGAAGTCCATAGACAAATGAGTCCATGGACGCTCCGGAAGTTTCAAGGGTAAGAGGGTCCCAGACGGACGGGTATGAGGGGTCTTAGAGCGAGCACAAACCCCACAGGACGCGACAAAAGTTAAAACATCTTTATTAACGTTAGGCCACCAAAACCGGCGAGAAAGGAGATCTAAAGTAGCCTTACTCCCTGGATGTCCTGCTAAAGCAGAATTATGATGTGCCTCAATAACCTTTTGTCTCAACTGATTTGGGACAAACAGTCTCCCTGGAGGTCCCGCAGGGGCGTCCCCTGAGCCTCTAACACCTCCTCCTCAAGCTCAGAACATACAGCCGACACTACCACCCCCTCCTGAAGGATAGGAATCGGGTCATCCATTTTCCCGGCCCCTGGGAAACTGCGAGACAAGGCATCCGCCTTAACATTCTTAGATCCAGGGCGATAAGTGACAACAAAATTAAACCTGGTAAAAAACAACGACCATCGAGCTTGTCTGGAATTCAGACGCTTAGCAGATTCCAAATACAGCAGGTTCTTGTGATCAGTAATGACGGTGACCGGGTGGACTGCCCCTCCAAAAAGTGACGCCATTCTTCAAAAGCCAACTTAATGGCCAAAAGTTCCCTATTGCCAATATCATAATTCATTTCGGCGGACGACAATTTTTTAGAAAAGAAAGCGCACGGATGCCATTTACCAGGGGACGGACCCTGGGACAATATTGCACCCACCCCTACGTCAGACGCATCCACCTCCACAACGAACGGCTGTGATGCATCTGGTTGGATGAGAACGGGTGCCGAAGCAAAACATTTTTTCAAAGAGGAAAAAGCTTGGCAAGCTTTGTCCGACCATTTAGAAAAATCCGTCCCTTTTCTTGTCATGTCAGTGAGAGGTTTGACAACAGATGAGAAATTACAAATAAATTTCCGGTAGTAGTTAGCAAACCCCAGAAAACGCTGCAGAGCCTTAAGATCATCTGGCTGATCCCATTCAAGCACTGCTCTCACCTTTTCAGGGTCCATACGGAAACCGGAGGCTGACACCAAGAAACCCAAAAACTGAAGTTCCTGTACGGCGAATACACACTTTTCCAGTTTGGCGTATAGTTTATTGTCTCGCAAGATCTGCAACACCTGTCTCACATGCTCCTGGTGAGACACAAGATCTGGTGAGTAAATTAAAATGTCATCCAAATATACGACCACAAACAGCCCCACCAGATGACGAAAAATGTCATTAACAAAATGTTGGAATACTGCTGGTGCAGTAGTCAGACCAAAAGGCATGACAAGGTTCTCATAATGTCCCTCCGGCGTGTTAAACGCCATTTTCCACTCATCCCCTCTTTTATCCTAATCAGATTATACGCCCCCCTGAGATCCAATTTAGAGAACCATTTGGCGCCAACAATTTGATTGAAGAGATCAGGAATCAGAGGGAGTGGATACGGATCTCGAACAGTAATCCGATTAAGTTCGCGGAAATCCAAGCAAGGGCGTAGGCCTCCATCTTTTTTCTTCACAAAGAAGAACCCCGCGGCCACTGGGGAAGATGAAGGTCTAATATGCCCTTTGGCCAGACTTTCCGAAATATAATCTTTCATAGCCTGCCTCTCAGGACCAGAAAGGTTATATAACCTAGCTTTAGGTAACTTAGCATCAGGAAGTAAATTAATAGAGCAGTCATACACGCGATGAGGAGGCAACTCCTGACACCCCTCCTCAGAGAAACATCCCCAAAGTCCTCCAAAAAAGGAGGCAAAGTACTAGGCACGACCGCACTGATGACTGTGTTCATGCAGTTACTTTTGCAAAACTCCCCCCATTGGCTTATATCTCTGGACTGCCAATTAATCACAGGGTTATGTTTAACCAACCAAGGAAGTCCCAACACAATAGGAGTAGGTAGACCCTCCAACACATAACAAGATAATAGTTCCCTATGTATTGCCCTACCCGAAGGTCAATGTTATGAACCTCATGAACAAAGCTACCTTGGCCGAGAGGCCTGGCGTCAATGGAGAATATAGGGATCGGTTTGACCAATACACTCAGATGCATACCTTGAGCCTGAGCAAACTGAGCGTCAACCAGATTAGCCCCGGACCCACTATCAAGAAGAACAGAAAATCTCTCCACTCTCGTACCAACCACCACCTCCACTGGTACAAGGAACTGAGAAGAACTAGCGGACGAAATACATACTCCCAGGTTGTCGTCCACCACACAACCTGGGATTAACAGTTTTCCGGCGACTTTTTGCTCAACAAGGCACGGGATGGACATCCCCCAACAAAATGTCCCTCTTTCCCGCAGAAGAAACACCTTCTAGTCCTGCGGCGTACCGCCAATCCCCTCCTACGAAATGATGTCCCTCCCAACTGCATAGGCTCCTCCGAACAGACAAGGGGAACCTCAACATAAGGGACTTTAGTAGTAGGTGGAGTAACAACAGAGGGCGGAGTTACCTCGCACCTCTCCCGGAGCCGTCTATCAGTACGGATACTAGGGCCATAGCAGCCTCCAGTGATGGAGGAGAATCATACTGAGCCAAAACGTCCTTTAATTTGTCAGAAAGCCCATGACAAAACTGGCTCCTAAGAGCTGGGTCATTCCACTGAGTATCTGTGGCCCATCAACGGAACTCAAAAGCAAATTCCTCCGCCGGACGATCTCCCTGCTGTATCTTACGTAATTTTGTCTCAGCAAGAGAGACCCGATCTGGGTCATCATATACTAAACCCAGGGCAGTAAAAAATGATCTACTGACTGTAGAGCCGGGGATCCCGGAGGAAGGGAGAAGGCCCAGGATTGAGGGTCCCCTTGTAGGAGCGAGATAACAATTCCCACTCTCTGCTCTTCACTCCCTGATGATCGAGGCGAAGCCGAAAATACAATTTACATGCTTCCCTGAAGGTAAAAAATTTGTCTCGCCCACCAGTGAACCTGTCCGGGAGAGCTACTTTAGGTTCAAATCTGGTTTCTCCGAGGGAGACAAAACTTTGGACTTAATGTCCGTCAGCTCCATGGATAATCCCTGCAACTGCAGAGCTAGCTGGGCTACTGGATCCATGGCAACTGGGAATAATTTTATGGCCAGTGAAAATGTCACGCGGTCTTATGATATGTGTACGATGTCAGTAAACTATTCTTAAAAGAACAACACTCTATACAACATATAGATTAGCAACATCAGCATGTAAATATAGAATAGATTTACCTGACACGATATCCGTTGAACTCAGGGTTAATCTTGAGGACTTGATACACTGTCACAGGAAAGAGGAGGACCGGGGGTCTAACCTGACCCTAAACTGGGGTCCTAACTAATCCCTCACCTTGGAGGTACTGATAATGGTTCAGAGGTCCAAGTCTCCAGCCTAACCCTGTCTCCTATCAGTCCCTGAACCCTGTAATCAGTCCTAAGAAGGATTCTGATTACCACCAAAGGGATATGGGCTGATCTCTGCTAAATACACAGATTAGACATATAAGACAGACTGGAGAAAACACAGACTTGCATACACACTCAAACACAGAAGGAACATAAATGATCTGGGATATTAAACTCTAAGCAAGGTGAGCTTAAAACAACTAAGGAGCTCTTTAACTTAAGTCTATACAGATACAATCCTATCTGTGGTCTGCATGAAGAATTTCACTGGCAACTCCCAACACAGACAACCAGAGATTTAAAGGAAACCAATCAACAAATAATTAATTGCAGCCGGGAGAAAACTGCACCCAGTCCCAGAACTGAGCACAGACAGAATTAACTCCCTAACTGCCAAACACAAAGAAACAGCAACTCAGCTGTGAGAAGTCAGAATGTGCAACCGCGACGATCTTCGTGGCGATGCACACATGACACACGCCCCCCATGCACCCCTTCCTCGCTTTCCCAGCTCTCCACTACAGCTTCTGACAGCAGAGCAATAACTTTGCTGGCTGCCTTCTTATGTGCCAGCAGGACCTGTGATGAGGTCACAGGAGGGGAGGAGTTGGGTGTCACATGGTCAGGCTCCTCTGTGTGCAGGTCGGTTTCTGGCTCTCTGCTGTGCTGGTTGTCAGGTGCTCCACAAGGGTAAGTTTATGTGTGGGGTCAGGAGGCATTTACAGTGTGGATGTAGCAGTGCTGTAGTGTGTGCGAGGTGTACGGAGGGGAGCCGTGTGTGTACAAGGTGTACGGAGCGGAGCCGTGTATGAACGAGGTGTACAGAGCGGAGCTGTGTGTGTACGAGGTGTACGGAGCAGAGCCATGTGTGAACGAGGTGTACGGAGCGGAGCCGTGTGTGTATGAGGTGTACGGAGCGGAGCCGTGTGTGAACGAGGTGTACGGAGCGGAGCCGTGTGTGTACGAGGTGTGCGGAGCCATGTGTGAACGAGGTGTACGGAGCGGAGCCGTGTGTTTACGAGGTGTACGGAGCGGAGCCGTGTGTGAACGAGGTGTACGGAGCAGAGCTGTGTGTGTACAAGGTGTACGGAGCGGAGCCATGTGTGAACGAGGTGTATGGAGCGGAGCCGTGTGTGTGCAAGGTGTACGGAGTGGAGCCGTGTGTGTGCGAGGTGTACGGAGTGGATCCGTGTGTGTACGAGGTGAGCAGAGCCGTGTGTGTACGAGGTCGCTGAAGCAGTGCTGTATGTGTACGGGGCATACGAAACGGAGCCCTGTGTGTATGAAGTGTACGGAGCTGAGTTGCTCAGCTCCATACACTTTGTACACACAGGGCTTCATGCTTGAGCCGTGTACGGAGCGGAGCAGAGCCGTGTGTACAGGGTGTACAGTGTGGAGCCACATGTGTACGAGGTGTTCGGAGTGGAACCGCATGTGTACGAGGTGTATGGTGCAAAGCCGCATGTGTACAAGATTTACGGAGCGTGGCTGCGTATGTACGAGGTTTACAGAGTGAAGCCGTGTGTGTACTGAGTGGAGCTGTGTGTGCGAGAGGTGTATGGAGCGGAACCGTGTGTGTATGAGGTGTGCGGAGCTGTGCGTGTACAAGGTGTATGGTGGGACGCATTCATACCTCCCAACTGTCCCAGATCCAGCGGGACAGTCCCAATTTTGAGAGTCTGCCCCGCTGTCCCAGCCGGGAGCTTACTGTTCCCCTGAATACAGGAGTACACGGCGGAGCACTTTAAAACTCGCATGTGACGTTCCACCGGAAGTGATGTGCTGGAAGCTGACCGGAAATTAGGTAATTTTAGGAGTTGATTGTGACGGAACCATGGAGGCACTTCAGGGAATGCTTCAGATTCATCACCGTGTCCTCCTCCGACAGCGCAGACAGCGGGATCGCCTTGGAATCGGGGATGTCGGCCATGTGAGTGGATCATGATATGTCCTGCATCGGGAGGCTCAGGTGGGCACTACAATGGGACCCAGGCTGCTATACTATCTTTATAGAATCTTTCATTCTCTCTCTCTCTGTTCTTTCTCTCGCTCTCTCTGTTCTTTCCTTCTCTCTGTTCTTTCTTTCTCTCTCTGTTCTTTCTTTCTCTCCTTTCTTTCTCTCTCTCCTTTCTTTCCTTCTCTCTGTTCTTTCTCTCTAATCCTTTTTTTCTTTCTCTCTGTTCTTTCTTTCTCTCTGTTCTTTCTTTCTCTCTGTTCTTTTTCTTTCCCCTCTTTCTTTCTCTCTGTTCTTTCTCTCTCTCTCTGTTCTTTTTCTTTCTTTCTTTCTTTTTCTGTTCTTTCTTTCCCCTCTTTCTTTTTTTCTTTCTATCTCTCTGTTCTTTTTCTTTCTTGCTCTCTGTTCTCTTTCTTTCCCCTCTTTCTTTCTCTCTTTTCTTTTTACTTACTCTCTCTGTTTTTCCATTTTCTTTCTTCCCTCTTTCTTTCCCCTCTTTCTTTTTTTCTATCTCTGTGTTCTTTTGTTCTGTCCCCTTTCTTTCTCGCTCTGTTTCTCTCTCTCTGTTCTTTATTTCCCATATTTCTTTCTCTCTCTCTCTGTTCTTTCTTTCCCTCTCTTCTTTCTTTCTTTCTTTCTTTCTCTTCTTTCTTTCTCTCTGTTCTTTCTTTCTTTCTTTCTCTTTCTGTTCTTTCTTTCTCTCTATGTTCTTTCTCTCTCTGTTCTTTCTTTCTTTCCCTTCTTTCTTTCTTACCATCTTTCTTTGCCATCTTTCTCTCTTTTTGTTCTTTCTTTCCCCTCTTTCTTTCTGTTTTTTCTTTCCCATCTTTCTTTCTTTCTCTCTCTGTTCTTTCTTTCCCCTCTTTCTTTTTTTTCTCTCTCTGTTTATTCTTTCTGTCCCCTCTTTCTTTCTGTTTCATTCTTTCTGTTTTTCTCTCTGTTGTTTCTTCCTCTCTCTGTTCTTTCTTTCCCTCTCCCTCTGTTCTTTCTTTCCCCTTTTTCTTTCTCTCTCTGTTCTTTTTTTCTGTCCCCTCTTTCTTTCTCACTGTTCTTTCTTTCCCCTCTTTCTTTCTCCCTCTCTGTTCTTTCTTTCCCCTTTCTTTCTATCTCCATCTCTGTTCTTTCTTTCCACTCTTTTTTTCTCTGTTCTTTTTTTCTGTCCCCTCTTTCTCTCTGTTCTTTCTTTCGTTCCCCTTTCTTTCTTTGTTTCTTTCTTTCTCTCCGCTCTTTCTTTCTTTCTCTCTGCTCTTTCTTTCTCTCTGTTTTCTTTTTTCACTTCTCTCTGTTCTTTCTCTCTTTTCCTCAGTACTAGTCAGTGTGCCCACAGTACCAGCCACTGATCCCATAATGCCAGCCACTGTGCCATCAGTACCAGTGTGATCAGCAGTGCTAAATGGGTGTGGTTGGGGTGTGGACATGGGTGTGATTAGTTGTGAAATGGGTGTGGTCAGGGCGTGGCCTAAAATTTGCCGCTACGCTCACCTCAAACTTTGTCCCTCTTTCCATC
Organism: Oophaga sylvatica; assembly: GCA_033576555.1. Lineage (NCBI taxonomy): Eukaryota > Metazoa > Chordata > Amphibia > Anura > Dendrobatidae > Oophaga > Oophaga sylvatica. The sequence continues at coordinate 56,951,744 of JARQOD010000006.1, forward strand.
TTCAAAAGTTGGGAGGTATGGGATTGCACTGAAGTGAAGTTATTTTCCATTAAAGCCCTGGCGTGGGCTGTATGAGCATTTTATTGATTCTTTATTTTTCTACTAAAAATTAAGCAGGTTGGACAAAATTGATAGGGGCTGCATGTTGTCTCAGTGGTTAGTGGTTAGTAGCCTAGTAGCACTGGGGTCCTCAGTTCAAATCAAATCTCAACAGTAAGAAAATCTACAAGTAGACTGTATGTGTAATACCCGTGCCCGTACCTCCGCGGGGTTCCCATCGGGGTCCCGGCTCTCAGTCTGCTCCCTGCTGCTCTGCCTCTGTTCTCTCCCCTGCTCCTGCTTCCTGGCGTGCTGCCAGCAGATGTCCAGGTACAATGCTGAGGTCGCGCGCCCGGTCTCTTAAAAGGACAGCGCGCATTTTTCAAAAATGCTGTTAACCAATGGTGTTATAGTGTGTGCTATTTCTGGCCCCTCTGCCATAATGAGGGCACCAGAGCAACAAGTGTTTCCTGTTGCTAGCTTCCGGTCTAGTGTTCTGTTGTGCCTGTGTTCTGTTCTGCTTCGCCGGTCTCCTGCCAGTACCAAGCTAATACTGTTTGTCTTCTCAGACTACCAGCGGCTCGCTACTCTGTACCCGGGACAATACCAGTGCTGCCTGCGCAAGCCGTGCGTCACTCCATTACCCAGTAATGCCTGTGCCAGCTTCGTCCCGTGCAGCCACTTCCTGCCTGTCAAGTTCAACTCTACCTGTTATCCCTGCCTGTTCACCTGTTCCGCTGGGCCAGCTTCCACATGTCCGGGGTCTAGCTGGAGGTAGCACCTGTGTCCCCTGGGCACTCCAATCTGATCCTGTTCAAGGGGTCTTACTACGGGAGTCTGGGGCTCGCATAGTCACGCCCCCTTCGGAGCCCCTCAAAAATAGCAATAAACGAATGTGCACTATAACATCTGTGCCTGCGCTTCCATTCGTTACAGTATGTTCTCCCTTTGTTTATGTGAATTTCCCTGTTTCCTCTGACACTCCAAAAACTCACTGATATGGAATTTAGATCCATAGTGGTGATGATGACTCTAAAACGATGTGGAACTAAAGGCGTTTTGTAAATGAATAAGCAAAATTATATGAAACAGCTTGTAGGGATTCACGCTCCCCTACTACAGAGAAGTGTTCACCTCCCAGGCAGCGCACATTTGCTGGTCACTCACCAGCTCCAACACACTGACGGCTCAGCTTTCTCAAGCAGACTGACCCACAAATGAACGCAGGATTTGGCTCTAGATGTAGCTAGCCAGGTGAACGTAACCAGGACCTCCAGTGCTAGGTTTTAACCCTGTCCTACCTTGCACGGCCAGCTCCAGGTTTTCGTGGGCCCCGGCCGAAAGAATCTCAGTGATCCAGAAATTGTAGTGACACTTCTATTCTTAAACAGGAGATTGATACGTGTTGCAATAAATTGAAAATGAGAGGTTACCCTCGTTGGTCCCTCAATAGGGCAAAGACAATTGTACAAAAGAAAAAACGTTGTGACTTGGTGTCATTGAAACCAGCTAATAGCAAGGATTTTAGTGATAACAGACCGGTATGCTCTATTCAATATAGGCATATTGGATTTTCTGTTTAGATACTTGTTATCCCGTTGGTCTCAATAGCCGTAAAGAGGTTATGTTTCACTATTAAGATGCAATTATATATATGTATTTCTCTTTTTTTTGTATCTTTTGTGGTTTTTGTGATTTTAATCTACCGTATTTGATTCGCTGGTCATGTCATATGATCTTTTGGGATGTTTTTATTGGTTTTGGCTGGTATAAGAGCATGCCGTTTTTTGTCTTTTGTAGCATTGAGAAAGAACATTTTATTGTGTTCAAAACTTGTTGCTGCTACTCATGTCCATATGAACTTCATCATGCTGTATTCGATTTTATAATTCAACAATAAATTCTGGACTTTTTTGGAAGCTGGATCATCTCCCTCTTTTTTCATGTTTGCATGTGACTACACAAGTTCCGTGCTTCCTCACACCACATTCCGCAACAGGTGAGCTGGTTTTGTTTTTTTTTTCCTTTTTTTACAAATGCTCTGTCTGGAATGCTCTGACCTGGTAACTCAGAGAACCTGCCCTTACTCTGGGGTACCAATTTCCAGCAGTGCTGTATTTGGGAAGGTGACTAATTTCCTGGCACTTTGACACTCACAATGTTGACTTCTGACTGGGCCAACCAGCAAGGGGTTTCTACCCTTCCAGGGTTTTAGTAAGTTGCCATAATTTATGGGGAAGGACTTTCTTTTCTTTTGTGGCTGTACATTACAGTTGACCTATCCCACATTTTCCACACCTCATAGGGCCCCTGCCACTTGGTAAGGAACCTGCTCTCCATGGCAGGCACTAACACAAGTACCTGATCCCCAGGCTTAAATTGTTTCACTCGAGCTAACCGATTATACCCCCTGGATCATAGAATCATAGAATGGTAGAGTTGGAAGGGACCTCCTGGGCCTTCTGGTCCAACCCCCTGCTCAAAGCAGGATTCTCTAAATCATCCCAGACAGATGTCTATCCAGCCTCTGTTTGAAGACTTCCATTGAAGGAGAACTCACCACCTCTTGTGGCAGCCTGTTCCACTCATTGATCACCCTAACTGTCAAAAAGTTTTTTCTAATATCTAATCTGTGTCTCCTCCCATTCAGTTTCATCCCATTGCTTCTAGTCTTTCCTTGTGCAAATGAGAATAAAGATAATCCTTCTACAATGTGACAGCCTTTGAGATATTTGTAGACAGCTATTAAGTCTCCTCTCAGGAGTGACTGTTGTGTCCTGAAGAGGAGCTCTTTTACCTGGTTTCCCTCAACACAACAGATCATTATGCCTGGCCAACTGCAAAAAATGATTATCGGCTCCCAACTCCTGGGCAACCCATTTAACACACTTACATTTTCAGGAATAAGGAAGTTTCAGATGTGAAGGTATCCAGCACCAAGTCCAGTAGGATTATTTTAAACAAAATTTTTTAATTAATTTTAATTTTTATTAGAAAAACTTAAAATTCGTCATTATTCTTAAAAAATAGCATATCCTTGGGATGTGCATGAGTTCAAACTGACGCGTTTCGAACTATACGGTTCTAAGTCATAGCTTTAGGATGAATCCCTGAGGTTATTTTATATAGTGAATATAAATAACTATTCATTAACTATTCAACAAATATACATAAGATCCGTTCTGATATTTAAGCCATTTGGCACTCTAGTATTTCATTTAAGAATAGTGGATGCTTCTTTATACTTTAAACTATGAGACCGTAGTGGGATACTGCAGAACCACTGAAAGGGGCAAATTTGCAGTACTCAGCCGCAACCACAGGTGACAGCTGTGCTGTTTTGCTCCACGACTAAATGACATCTGTGGCCGACACCGGGAACTGCTGATCAGCAGGGGTTTTAGGTGTTGCACCCCCAATTATCTGATATTAAATATGTATCTAAGAAAAGCACATCAACATAAAAGTACCAGACAACCCATTTAATTGTAACCAGATATAGTAGCACTTACATCTGCCACATCCTTGGGGAACCTAGACTATTAGTTTAACAGTAAAGTAGAAAGTAATAAAGATCCACTAATATTACATACTGTACATACAAAGATGCCAGCTTGGACACGGCTGCTGTAATTTTACTGAATAAACTTGTTTTTTCTTGTTCCAACACCTATCTGATCTCTTCACTACTCAGATGCCAAGGAAGAAAATATGATATTCTCCTGTACATGTGCCCCGCTCCTCTAATGCTGATCGTCCTCTTGTTTTACTAAGAATCTGCATATATTACTTGCTCATATGTAGTCAGCACCGCCGCAGTTACGCATCTCCTCAGCGTCTGCCGTTCTAGCCCACAAATCAATACACTTCCCTTTGTAACAAGTCTACAGTTACAACAAAGCAGAAATATGATGTCCCTGGAGATTTCCTGTTCGTGATTGTAATTGAATACTATTGTAGATCTCGTTATCTAATGCAGACAGATTATGTAACATGAAATATTCTGCTGAATCAATGCACAGATTGCAATAAAAAGCCATTACAGCCTGGTATTGGAACACTCAGGAATTGTAAGTACCAATATAGACATTATTTTGCTATTAACTCATTCTAGATATAAGGAAAAAAAGGATCCTCCAAAAGCAAAACTGTGTCTAAAAAGTATTGATTTTTATTTAACAATTATTTTAGGATATAATTAAAAAAGGAGATGGCAACACATACAATCAGAAAACGAAAAATACATCCATTTTATAGGGGATAATTGACCATTGACTTTAGCAGCACTCAGAAATCTATAGGGAATATAATCCTGAAATAGGCAAGTGAATATGGTCATTTAAGTTTGCTAAAAAATTTGGCTCAAGAGCAGTGCAAAAGTGCAAAGTGCATTGGAAATAGATAAATGAACCTCACAAATGATGGTACATATAATGTTAAGGTCAAATGACCAGCGCGCACTAGGAAATGCTAAAAAGAAGAAATGAACATGACCTTTGCAAAAAGAGCCAAGTGCTAGAAACCCATATTAAATGAGCTACAATCTATTGGAATAAATAGGAGCCATGTGGCTAGTAAACCAGCGTACAAACTGCAAAGTCCCTGCATACATAGGAGCGGCATGCGGGATAACCAACTGAGACGCTGACGTGTAGAACAGCAAGTTTAATACGCTATTTATGATGGCTATGAATCTGCTGAATTCGGCTCAGGATATTGGAGGCCAGTTCTGATTTTGGCTTAGGTTGAGTGATAAAGTCAGTTCTCAGGAATGAGTAAACTGCAACTGCAATAGTTTCTTATAGGAGAAAACATTTTCAGTCTTTCTTACAAAATATCTGTAGTTTAAGGCTAAGTGCGCACGTTCAGGATTATTTGCGTTTTTTTCGCGGGAAAACGCGTCAAAAACGCATGAATTAAGCATCCTATCATTTAGAATGAATTCCGCAATTTTTGTGCGCATGGTGCGTTTTTTTCCGCGAAAAAAAACGCATTGCGGAAAATCTAGCAACATGTCCATTAATTTTGCGGATTTCTAGCGTTTTTCCTGCTATATTATTGACCTAGAAAGTTCAGGAAAAAATTGCGGTAAAAAACGCGTCAAATCGCGCAAAAACGCGCAAAAAACGCACAAAAACGCGTAAAATCCGCGCAAAAAACACTCGTTTTTGCCGCAAAAAAAGTCCGGTTTTGCTCAGGAATATTCTGCAAACATTCCTGAACATGTGCACTTAGCCTAAAAGTCACTGTGTGTATTCCCAGCCTAAGGTTGGGTTCAGATAACTGTCGTAATAATCGGGCCAGTCACGTCCACAATTTGCTGGTTCCGTGTGCAGCTCTCTGCACTCATCTGCATCATTGAGAGATGTAGAGGCTGTCTGTCATTACATGCACTGTTCTTGTCTTTAAGGATGGGTTCGCATCACTTTTTAAGCTGCGGTCAGTGGCTCCATTGGGGCCTACATATGAAGCCTGAAAAATGGTATTTGAACGTTTGCGCAGATGGGGCCATCAACTTTTATGGTGCAGAATAAAGAGTTACACTGATTAGTCAGTCGTCAATTTTAGCAGTATACACCTATTTGAAGTGGGCACTGAAACTCAAGCTAACATATCTTGGTGCCCGCTACAAATAGACAAATACTGCCAAAAATGATGTCAGACAAAGAACAATTTGACTTTGTCTGCATCATTAAAGTCAAGAACAAACAACTGAATTCTGTTTTCTAGAGCATCAGATCTAAGCTCCGATGGAACCACTGACAGAAGCTTAAAATGTGATGTGAACTCAGCCTTAGGGAAAAGTCACATGGCCATCTGACTCGAACGAGGATCGCAATGCAATGCTCGGACTGGCTGTTGTTCTCCCGACCCATAAGTAGCAGCATGTATTTCTGTGCAGCTGTCATGCTCGGGCCAGGAGAGCCGACGTCAGTCCGAGCATTGCATTGCAATCTTTGTCGGAGTTGTACGACCGTGTGACTCTTCTCTCAGACTGGGGCTGTACACTGAGTTAGGGCACAGCACAGGTTACGTGGCCAAAGAAAACCATATTATGCTGTTACATCGCAAGTGAATAGGGTCCAATTTTGACCCGCATAGTACTATGATAAGCAAATCACAAAAAGTGAGAACCAGTTGCATTTTTTGTAACATACTTATCCAGGTCAACATACTGTGCAGGTCACCATGAAACCCCATTCACTTGCATTTTTCTGTGATGTTGAGGTAGCAATGTAGCAGCAGCATACAGTGGTCTTTAGCCACATAGCCTGTGTCATAAGCCAATATTGCCATGTAGCCCCAGGCTTAAGGTACTGCCACACTTAGTGATCTCGTTAGCGATCTCAATAACGACGCAAGCTAATGAGATCGTTTGTGAGATCTCTTTTAGGTCGCTAGTAGCTGCCAAACAGGAGATCTCATAAACAACTCATCAGCGGTCAGCGATCTCTTTAACGACTTTGGCGGTCGTTAGGATCTGTCATTAGCATGTACTGAGCGCTTCTGATTCATAGGAATTTCCAGCATCGCTCCTGCTCACTGCGTCCTGCTAGCCTGCTTTGCAACTGCTGCGATCCTCTCTGTGACGCAAAAGAGAACTTACAGATATTGCGATCCATTCCGTGACGCTAAACCCATATGTGTCACAAACGAGGTCGTTCGCAAAAGGTGCCAAACACAGCGATATAGGCTCACCAGCGGGACGCCAACGATCAAAAAACGGTCCAGAACTCTAGTGAACGATCAACGAGATCACAGCAGGGGCCACATAGTTGCTACATGCCACACACAACGAGGTCGCTAACGAGATCGCAAAATAGTGACAATTTAGTGATCCCGTTTGCGATCTCGTTTGCGATCTCGTTTAGTGTGGCATACCCTTTAGGCCACATGCACAGGTTCAGTATTGGGTCAGTATTTTACCTCAGTATTTGTAAGCCAAAACCAGGTGAGGAACAGTCAGAGGAAAAGTATAATAGAAACATATCACCACTTCTGTATTTATCACCCACTTTGGGTTTTGGCTTACAAATACTGAGGTAATACATACCCAGACTTAATATGTCATGAAATAAGAAGGAAAAAGAAATTTGACCAGGAAAGTGGCCAAACTTCCAAAGATTCGAAGGATATATGAAGGTCATATTCAGAAATAGTGAAGACCACTGGATAAGAAACTTTAGGAACTGTGGAAGATCAAAAAGACATTATTGCAACATTTGAATGGAAAGAGGCATAGCACAGGGACTTCTGTCAAAACAGTCACTCACCAGGGGAACCTTCCTAGAAAGCCTGATGCGGCACTAGAGATATGCACTGTTGTGCAGTAGATGTGGTGCTGGGTTTGCAGTGTTCCTGGTATATTATATATGGTCGCGGTAAGCCACATTGAATGTGCTAAACCGCAATTCCGGAAGTGGCGTCACAGTTAGGGGGAGAACAAGCAACTCCCTGTACAGTCATCAGAAGTGACGTGATCGTGAAAAACTGACATGTGAATGAGTCCTAAGGGAATGCAGATGGAGTTTTTATGAGGCGTTCAAAAATGACAAGTATTTCCCGCAGAAACCACTTGAAAGAAATACTTCTTTTTGGGGAGGTTTTCCGGCAGCTTTTTTTTTTGTGAAGAAGTTTTGAAGAGTTTTGAAAGCATTTTGGAAGTTTTTTTTCTTCCTAAAGCGTAACTTGCAGCATTTTGATTGGATAGATTCCATAGTGATCCACTAAAAAAGGGTTTTGCACTTTCTTTTTTATTTCACCAGGTGTTTGTTAAAACCTGAAGTGAAAAAAAAGCACTCAAAAACCTGTAGATATGAACAGCAAAGAGGATTAACATGGAAATGAATAACAAGAGTCTTTTGAGGGTTTTTTTTTTTTTGCGCAATTTTTTGGAGTGGATCCGCTCCATAAAATCTCCATCTGAGCCTAGTCTAAACCTGCCATAAGACAATGATTGTACTTTTCCTCTGTTCATTCTTGAGATCCTAAAAAACAAGTATGCATCAAACTGGATCACAGCTGTAATTCGTATTTCCACCATAAGACATCTGGTTTGAAACATTCAATGAGGGAAATTAAGGATTTTGTGCAATTTATTCCATTCTGATGAACGTTTCAAGCATAAAACATTCATTACCATCATTAGGAGCTCTGCCTTAGCACTTTTCAGAATGGCTGGCTGTACAAGTTATATAAAGGCGACATTATGAATCAATCACAGAGGAACCATAACCTTCCTCATTATACTAGCTCAGTGTGTTATAAATGCTTCCCTCTAATTAGCTCACAAATGTTCTGCGACTTCTCCCAAAGCTTGCTGCTTGCCAGTGACAAGCATAATTCTGCTGGTAAAGTGCATCTGCTGATATAGGTGTTGTGTAGGAAATGTACTACATGTTTGTGAAGCCTGAAAGAAAAAGAATTCATGGCTATTATTTCTTAGCCTCAAATCAAAGGTATGATATACTGTAGGTATGGATAAGATAGTTTGCTCACACTTTGAGGAATCACAAAAATGTTGCCTATGTTTCACAAGATCAATGGCAGCGTTCATCAACAGGCAAGTGATGCTGTGATTGTCAGTGCCTTATCCATTGCCACTGGTGTTATTTTTATGGGAAATCAAATTATTACCTATGTTTATGTGGACATGAAGATTTTTTGAGATATTCAAAACTGATGAGTCTTCTAGTGGAAGCTGCTTCAGGACACGCACCGAGGTGTTTTTCATTTCCTGAGGAGTTTTGAAGATTTTTTCCAAGCAATTTTGAAGCGTTTTCTCGTCAAGCGTTTTTTTTTGCAGCGTTTTGATTGAAAATGCCATCAGAAGAAACTTCAAAGAAGTGACATGAATTTTCTTTCTCCTACCAGGCACTTTTCAAAACCTA
>JARQOD010000006.1:56960773-57001799 GCA_033576555.1 Oophaga sylvatica
TAATAACCCCCCCTGATTCCCAGTCAATCCCGGGGTTTTGGGGGTTTTGAACCAGGCATACCCGCACCCCCCTGGGGCAATTTCCCCGCAAAAATTCCAGTCTTCCTTTGGGGAAGAACCGACCTGCAAAAAAACCTTTTGGAACAAAAAACCCCCCCTTGGGTAAGGGGGAAAGAGTCGAAGAACAATTTTAAGGGGGTTGTCTCCAGTGAGTCCCTATCTTTTTTGGGAGGACACGGAATGATAAATTTGAGAGATGAACCACTGCCCCCAATGCTGTCAGAAAAACTTTAGTTTACCAATGTTCCCTTTAATACAACTTTAAAACTGAGGAAATAGTACCGGTTGGGGCCCCCTCCTCGCCACCCCCCCTGGTTTTTCCGCCGTTTTAAATGACGGACGGTGGGAAATTTTTTTTCTCAATGTCCGGATTCCACAATAAAAAAAGGGTTGTTTTTTCCCCGCGATTTTTTCTCCCTTCTTTTTAGGAGGTGGTCCCCAAGTCCATGCCCTTAGGGGGCTCCGTTCTTTGTGCCGCAAACAGTGGGTTTCCACTGCTTTTTACCCCTGGGCGGCCTGCGGTCCTTCGTAGGGCCCGGGTTTTGGCCCCCCAAAAAGTATCAGGTGGAGGTGAAGGGCCAGGGCGTCCTGAGACGTTCAGAAAGGCCTCTGCGGAATCCCCCTCGAAGGGCGGCATCCCCCCGGACCCCTCCGCCCCCAAAAGGGAACCCGAACAGAACCACTCGGCAAAAATTTTTCCCTGACGAACACTATTCCATGCCCAAAACCCAACGGCCCTGTCAGGTCATCCATAGATGCGGCCCTGGGCAAAAAAAACAAAAACGCATCCTCTCGGAGCAGAAGGAGAGAGGAAAAAGCCCAGGTTGGGGGGCCCCCCAAGGGGGGAAAAATGCCCCCACCCTCTGGAACTATCCCAAAAGCGAGCCTCAGGGAAAAAAAAAGTTACCCCCCCCCCCCCCTGAAGGTTTAAAAAATCTTTTTATCCCCTGAGGTGTCGGGCGTTTAACTGGAGTTTTAGGATCCCAAAAAGCACATTTACAACCGTCCCAAAGGGGCCCGCAGCGACGCCCCCTGTACGGTTCTACCAGCTGTGCTGGGGCCAGCCTTATGCGTGTCAAATTCAACTCCTGGAACCTTTGCCAGATGTTCACCTGACCTTAAACCTGTGGGACCAGGGGATAACCTCCAAAAACTCCCTAAAAAAAAAAAAATGTAATTTTGGTTTATAATGTCGGGCCCCGCACTGCACTTGCTAATGAGCCGTGGTGTGTCCTATTAAAAAAAACGTGCCAAAGATCCCTGTATAGTAGGCGCAGAGGGAAGACGTTTTTGGGAAAGGGGCTTCCGCGCAGGGACTGCCAAGGGCGGACCACCAAAATCTCTCAGGGCAGCGTATCAGGTAGGAATGTTTCGGCCCCGAAGGACCGAGGCCTGACTGCCTGGGGCGGGCCCAAAACTCCAGAGACTAGAGAAAGGAAAACTCCTAGAAGGGTAACTCAAATAATTACCAAGGGGCATAGACAAATGGATGGTGGGTAGCCGGTAAGGGTTTTTTATGTATTTTTTCTGAAACTCAGTTTTTCTTTTCCCCCTTTTTTTTGTTTTTGCTGGGTATTTCCCCCTCAAAAAAAGGGGTTTTTCCGTTGGGGCTGTTCCCCCCTGTTCTTCCTTTGCTTCTAAGCCACGCAAAAGCAATCTGCTTCAGAACTGCCTGCAGTAACCCCGTGTTGATTCCTGTAAGCCTTGGCCTTGTCCCAGTTTTCCCCATGGGAACTCTGAAGTTTTTTTGGGGGCTCAACCCGCTCTTTGAAAGACCCCGTTTGCATGGACTTCGGTAACAGGAAGAAGACCTAAAATTTTTGGAAGGGATTGGGGTTGGGAATTTTCTGGCCGCTGTGTCTCCTGTTTTTTGTGTCTGAAAAATGTGTGACTATTTCTGCCAACTGTATGAATAATACGGGGCTTTTTTATAAAAACCTGTGTCCATGTAGTTTTCGCACCCAAAAAACGTTTTTAAAACTGTCTAAAACATTCAAATTCTAAGCCAAAAATTTTTTTTTTCGCGGGTTTTTGGAAGGCTGTGTCTGCTGTACTGTGGATATCGACGCCCGGGTTTTACTTTTTGTGATGACAGTGGTTGTGACTTCTCCAACCATTCCAGGTGAGCAATTCCCTTAAGTTTTTTTTTTTTCAGTGTTCCCACAGGGAAAAAAAATATTTTTTTTTTGTTTTTTTTTTTTCTTTCTTTTTTTGTTGGTAAATTGGTATCAGATGTTGGTTAAAAAAATTTTTTTATGATGTGGTTGTGACTTCTCAAAACCAAAATCCAGGGAGATTTCCCCCAATTTTTTTTTTCTCTGCAGTGTTGCCAAGGTGAACACTTTTGTTTTTTTTTTTTTCTCCTCTTTTTCCGTAATCCTGTCTTAAAGATCTGGAAAAGGGAGGCCCGCAAAAAAGGGAACTTTGGGGGAGGGGTGATTTTTCCTTGCAATTGCAAAATATAAAGCCCGTTTTAAAAAATTAAAAAGGAAAAAATCCAATTTGAAGTGGTTGGACAAACTCCCCGGTTTTTGGGCCGGGTTGGGGTTCTAGAGGGGGGTCCGGCTCCTGCCGTACCCCGAGTGCTGGGATTCCAAGTTCCCCCCCCTTTTTGTTTTGGGGGTTTAACGGAGAAATTGGGGATTATTAAAAAAAGCAATTTTTTTTTTTGAATGTTTTCAATTTCCAGACGATCAAAAGGGCTTACTTTAAAAATTTGTTGCTTACCAACAAGGGGTTTTAATTTTGGGAAACCCCCCGATTAGATGGGTGTTGTTTGAAAAACCTTATGATTTTTTTTAGCCAGGGGGGGGTGTTTGTGACCCCAACGAGGTGCAACAGCTAAGCAGCCATGTTAGCTTTTCCCCAAGGTAAGACTCTTTTCTAATGCCTTGGATTTGGGGAGGGGGGCCCTTGAACCACTGGGACAGTTCCCCCAAAAAAAAATTTTTTTTTCAAAGGGGGGTTCCCCCCCCAAAGGGGAAAAGGATGAACTTGCTGGTCGACCCTCCCACTGTTTTGGTGACTTTATTAACCTGCTCCGTATTGATACTCGTCGGGAAAGGGCAAGAAGTGGTTAAAAAGCAATGTAAAACCTTTTCCTCCCTTTTCTCCAAGGAACCCCTTTGGTAGGATTACGGGGGAACCAAAACCTGAACCTGCGGTAGTCTTTACAACGAGGGTTAGTGATCCGCGGGAACATCGTTTTAAGGAAACTTTTTTTTTTTTGGGTAAGTAGGGCACTTTTAAATGCCCAGCCTTCTCGTAAGACTCGCACCCCCTTTTCTTGTGATTTTGCGAGAGGGGAGGGGTCGGGCCCCGAGTCTCGGCTCCAGAGAGATCTGCAGCAACGATCTTGATTTCGGGGATTTAAAAACTCCGTTCCCTTTGGGGGACGTTGACTGTAAAAAATGCCATTTTTTCAATTTTCCTCACGGTGTCCCACTATTTAAAAAACAATTTCTTGCTTTCTTTCCATCAAACTCGGGGTTCCCCGCTTGGGTGTCTACTCTGCTATGTCGCTCAGGGCAAGTGGAATTTTATGGATGTCTCCTTTGCTCTGAAACAGGGAATACGTTCATGAAGAAGGGCTACCCAACAGATGGAAACTGGGGAGGCTCCCTGCGACCCTACCAGGGGATCGGGAAACGACCTTTGAGGGTTTTTAGGGTAAAGATCATAAAGAAACTGTCCTTTTGCTTATCCTCTCCCCCTTTCCATTTTTTTCTAGGGCACCCATGGCTGCACTCGAATCCTACCATTACGGGAGACCAAGGAAACATTTTTCCAGAAAACGATGATCCAAAAGTTTCAGCTTCGCTGTTCCAAAGGGAAATCACAGTCCCTGAATACTCCAGCTGTATACCAGGACTTTGTGGATTTATGTGACAAGAAGAACGCTGACCAGCTTCCTCCTCACCGTCCATATGATTGTCCAATTGAATTATTACCTGGAGCAGAGATACCTTTTGGTAAGATCTACCCCCTGGCGGGGCCCGAGCTAAAGGCTTTAAAGGATTACATAGATGAAAATCTAGCCAAGGGCTTACATACCCCCTCTTCATCCTGCAGGTGCACCATCTTCTTTGTAAAGAAGAAAGATGGATCTCTGGAGACCATGCGAGACTTAGGGAACTCAATAAGGTTACTATTAGAAACCGTTATCCATTGCCTTTAATACCCTGAGTTATTGGAGAGAGTTGCGCATGCCAAAATTTTTTTAAACTAGATCTTCGTGGGGGGGCCTATAACTTAGTCCGTATTAGGACCTGGGGATGAATGGAGACTGCTTTCAGGTCACGCTATGGGACACTTTGAATATCTAGTTATGCCTTTTGGTCTGAGTACCGCCCCAGCCACTTTCCAAACACTTGGTGAATGACATCTTCAGGGATCTCTAGATACATTCGTGGTAATTTATTTGGATGATATTCTAATTTTTTCTAACTCCACAGAGAAACATCATGGAATGGAGAATGGTCTTGGAACGTCTAAGAAAAAATCTTCTTTACATCAAACTTGAAAAGTGTGAATTCCATAGGACCGAGATTCAATTTCTGGGGTATGTACTGTCTACACAGGAATTAGTATGGATGGAAGCAAAACCCAAAGCCAATCAAGGATTGGCCAAGTCTAGAAATGTGAAGGAGGTACAGCGCTTCATCGGGTTTGCCAACTTCTATAGCGTTCATTAGAAATTTCTCTGAGGTAGTGTCCTATCACTCAACTTACCCGGAAGAGTCTGGTTTTCTGGACTCCCCAAGCCCAGGAAGCATTTTCCCGTCTAAAAGATAAATTTACCACGCACCTTATCCTAGTACATCCAACCCCGAGCTTGCCTTCATAATAGAGGTGGATGCTTCAGACTGTGCCGTTGGAGCTATACTCTCTCAGAGAACAGGTGAAAGAATGTCTTGCATCCCTGTGCCTTCTTTTCCCAGCAGTTGTCTTCGGCTGAGAGGAACTACGATGTGGGCATAGAGAGTTGTTGGCCATTTTTGCCGGCCTTCAAAGAATGGGACACCTTCTTCAGGGAGCTGCACAGCAAATAGTCGTCCTGACAGACCATCGTAACCTGAGTTTATCAGGTCGGCTAAGTGCCTGACTCCTCGCCAGGCTCGCTGGAATCTTTTTAAACCATTTAATTTTATCATCTCTTATAGACCAGGATCGCGCAATGGAAAGGCTGATGCACTCTCTAGGATTTACTCAGCAGAGACACGCCAATTACTCCTCCTAAGACTATTCTTCCTGACTCTGATTCCTAGGGTAATTCATAATCAAGACCTACTTAAGGACATCAAGGAAGCATACATGCGGATTCCTTTTTGGCACAACCCCCAAGGGAAGTAATGTCTTGTCTTTAAGAATAGTGTGTGGATTCAGGGACAACGCCTGTATATTCCTGAAACAGTCGATTGAGGTATTGCAACTCATTCACGATTCCAAGATAGCTGGGCATAGAGGAATTCTAAAGACCAGGAATTTCTTTCTCGTTTTCTTTTGGTGGCCCACTTGCAGGAAGGATGTTTTGAATTATGTCACTTCATGTGAGGTCTGTGCAAGATGCAAAACACCTCGCTCCTCACCACTGGTCTGTTACAGCCTCTTCCCACCCCGTCCCGCCCTGGGGATCCATTTCTATGGACTTCATTGTGGAGTTACCAACCTCTCAGGGGAGAACACCATTCTAGTGGTGGTTGACGTTCTAACAAAGGCAGCTCATTTTATCCCCTTGTGTCGGCTTACCCACTGCAAAACAGACACAGATTTGATGATTAAAGATTTGTTTGCTTACATGGAGTACCGGATGAGGTTATTTCGGATCGAGGGGTGCAATTCACTTCTAGGTTTTGGCAAAATTTCTGTGCAGCATTGGACATTAAAGTAAACCTTTCTTCTGCTTTTCATCCCCAGACTAATGGACAGACCGAACGAACCAATCAAACCCTGGGGGCAGTATCTCCGCTGCTTTATCTGCCACCTACAGGATATTGGGTGGATCTACTTCCATTAGCTGATTTCTCGTATAACAACTCTCAGAGTGCCTCCACTAAACAGTCTTCTTTTTACTCTAATCTAGGTTATCATCCTAACATTCTACCCGATTTCCCATAGAAACGCCTTTACCAGCAGTAGCTGGGAAAGGAATACACGTCTTTACAGAAGAATATGGATCTTCTAAAGGAAAATCTGGAATCGGCTCAAGAAAGGTACAAGAAAGAAGCAGATAAATTTCGTAAACCTGCACCAGCTTTCAAGGTAGGAGACTTGGTCTGGCTGTCAACCAAAATCTTAAGTTAAGGATTCCATCGTCTAAGTTGGGACATAAGTACATTGGACCCTATAAAATCAGTAAAATTATAAGTGCCGTTGCTTGTCGTCTTCAACTGCCCAGAACTATGAGAATCCACCCTGTCTTTCATGTATCCCTACTAAAGGCTGCGACACCCAATACGTTTCCTGGACGTTCCTCTCCTTGCCCTGACCAAGTGCTAGTCGATGGTCAGGAAGAATTTGTGGTGGAAAGGATTTTAGATTCCAGGTTGTATAGAAATCAGTTACAATATCTGTTTAAATGGCAGGGCTACCCAGTGGAGGACAACTCATGGGAACCGGTCAATAACGTTAATGCTCCTCGCTTGCTCCGTCAGTTTCATCAGAGGTACCCACACAAGCCTGGTCTGAGGTCATCCGGAGGTTGTCCTTAAGGGGGAGTAATGTAAGGTTCTATGTATATATTCCTGAAACTCAGTTTGTTCGTCAGCCATTTTACTTTCTGTCTTGCTGCAGCTATCTTGCCCTCAGTCAAAATGGAGTTTCCAGCTTGCATGTTCCCGCCCTGATTCTCTCCTTTGCTTCTTAAGCAGCCACAGCTGAGCAATCAGTGCTTCAGAATCTAGCCTGCAGTGAACCTGTGACTTGACTCCTGTAAGCCTTGGACCTTGTACTCCAGCTATTCCTACTGAGGAACTCTGAAGCACTTGTGGACTCTGAACCCTGCTCTTTGAAAGACCCACGTTTGCATGGACTTACGGTAACAGAGAAGAAGATCCTGAATCTGTATTGGAGAGTGATTGCTGAGCTTGGATTGCTCTGGCCTGCTGTGTCTCCTGTTTCTGTGTCTGCAAACTGTGTGACTATTTCTGCCAACTTGTATGAAGTAATACAGGACTTTTCTATATCAAACCTGTGTCTCATGTATGTTCATCGCACCCAAGCACAAGACGCTATATGAACTGTACTACATACATTACACCAGGTCATACACATAGAGGGCGACGAAGTACAAAAGGAGCAGGCAGAGAATAACCAGAACACAGCCAAGAGACATACACAGATGGAGCAACGCAGTACAAAAGGGACAGGCAAAACTCATAACAGGGACACAGCCAAATCAGAGCCAGACAGACAAAACGAAGGACAGGCACAACGAACTGGCACAAGCACAGGGTCAGACACACTCAGCCAAAGGTCAGAGTATAAACGACAAAGGCTGGCTTCACAGTGAGGCTATAAAAAGCCTCCCAGAACCCAGAAAGAGGCCAACCAAGTTAACCCCGCGACTACCTGATCCAAGAACCCAGTAAACCATGACAGATACCCAGCAGGGGGGCTGATCGTCGCTGAATGTCACACACAGCAATATCGCTGGGGAGATCGCTGCTGCGTCACAAAACTAGTGACTCAGCAGCGATCTCGCTAGCGAGATCGCTGTGTGAGATGGGGCTTTAGTGTGACGGGGGCTTAACTGATTGTACTACCGCTCATCAAGGCAAACTATGAATGCTGTTGTCAGACTGAACGAGGACTACTAGAAATAGTTTTTTAAAGTGGAATTTAACAATCCAATGTGCTGGATGTATTATTACACTGACTGCTGGAAACCACTGGCCGGCAGCAATTGTAACCAGACCTGCTCTATCTGACATCAGTGCTCTAAAGCTTTTGGCTCAAGATGTAAAGCACTGACCTCCAACTTCTGCTATCAGCCAAGTGATTTGCAGGCTGTAATAGTGCAGGAAAGGCCATGATAGCTCTAGCATAGGAGCAATTTATGAATCGAGAAATACTGTACCTCCAAAACAGATATTTGTAGAAACCCATTGTGAAGAATGTGAAGGATCCACACCTCGCCTCCCTGCCTGACATCAATATTACATCAGCGGGATCACGTGGTAAGGCCTCTCCACTTGTACCAACGTGACGTTCTGCACCCCCTGGGATCATGTAAGGTCAACTTAGCACAATTTTACAGAGACACCCCCCTGTCCACATGGGCCCAGCGAGGCACCGGGAGTCAGAGAAGGTGACCCACGCAGTCACTGACGTGGCACCACACTCTCCCACAACCCTGACAGGCTGAGAGGCCCCTATCACTAGCACCAGTGAAACTGAACCTTATCAGCCCGGTAGAACTGCCACCAGTTCTTCGTTCGATATACGTCTGGTCCGTTAGCAGGGTTATATTGGGTCAGAAACCAGCCACCCAGTACCATGTGAAATTAGGCTGAGAACGGACGCGTGGATTCATGGATTGAGATAAAAGAGCAGCCCAAGATTAAATTATATATTTAATCGCCTTAAGGGCACACTAGACAATACACTATACATACACAATGGTTATACATATACAGTCATGGACAAAAGTTTTGAGAATGACACAAATATTAATTTTTACAAAGTCTAGTGCTTCACTTTTTCTAATGGCAATTTGCATATACTCCAGAATGTTATAAAGAGTGATCAGCGTAACAGCAATTACTTGCAAAGTCAATATTTGGCTAGAAAATGAACTTTATCCCCCAAAACACATTTCAACATCATTGCAGCCCTGCCTTAAAAGGACCAGCTAACCTCTTTTCAGTGATTGCTCCATTAACACAGGTGTGGGTGTTGATGAGGACATGGCTGGAGATCAATCTGTCATGATTAAGTAAGAATGACACCACTGGACACTTTAAAAGGAGGCTGGTGCTTGGCATCATTGTTTCTCTTCTGTTAACCATGGTTATCTCTAAAGAAACACGTGCAGTCATCATTACAATGCACAAAAATGGCCTAACAGGGAAGAGTATCGCAGCTAGAAAGATTGCACCTCAGTCAACAATCTATCGCATCATCAAGAACTTCAAGGAGAGAGGTTCCATTGTTGCCAAAAAGGCTCCAGGGCGCCCAAGAAAGACCAGCAAGCGCCAGGACCGTCTCTTAAAAGTATTTCAGCTGCGGGATCAGGCTACCAGCAGTGCAGAGCTTGCTCAGGAATGGCAGCAGACAGGTGTGAGTGCATCTGCACGCACTGTGAAGCGGAGACTCTTGGAGCAAGGCCTGGTCTCAAGGAGGGCAGCAAAGAAGCCACTTCTCTCCAGAAAAAACATCATGGACAGACTGATATTCTGCAAAAGGTACAGGCAGTGGACTGCTGAGGACTGGGGTAAAGTTATTTTCTCTGATGAATCCCCTTTTCGATTGTTTGGGACATCAGGAAAACGCCTAATTCGGAGAAGACAAGGTGAGCGCTATCACCAGTCTTGTCTCATGCCAACTGTTAAGCATCCTGAAACCATTCATGTGTGGGGTTGCTTCTCAGCCAAGGGAATCGGCTCTCTCACAGTCTTGCCTAAAAACACAGCCATGAATAAAGAATGGTACCAGAATGTCCTCCAAGAGCAACTTCTCCCAACCCTCCTAGAGCAGTTTGGGGATCAACAATGCCTTTTCCAGCATGATGGAGCACCTTGCCATAAAGCAAAGGTGATAACTAAATGGCTCAGGGAACAAAACATAGAGATTTTGGGTCCATGGCCTGGAAACTCCCCAGATCTTAATCCCATTGAGAACTTGTGGTCAATCATCAAGAGACGAGTGGACAAACAAAAACCTAAAAATTCTGACAAAATGAAAGCATTGATTGTGCAAGAATGGACTGCTATCAGTCAGGATTTGGTCCAGAAGTTGATTGAGAGCATGCCAGGGAGAATTGCAGAGGTCCTGAAGAAGAAGGGTCAACATGCAAATATTGACTTGCTGCATTAACTCATTCTAACTGTCAATATAAGCTTTTGTTACTCATATGTTTGCTATTATATTTCTGTCTGTGATAAAAACATCTGTCAAACACACATAAAAACCAGAGGGCAGCAGATCATGTGAAAATATAATATTTGTGTCATTCTCAAAACTTTTGGCCATGACTATATAATGGTCAGATATGCAAATACAATAGTGATAGGACAAACGGTATAAGCAAAACATATGGTCAGTTGCCAGTTAGGTGAAAGGTCTGTCTTGTGGGGGAGGAGCTGGCACATAGGAGGCTTGTGGTCCCCTTTGTGTGTGACTTCTCACATTATGTGTCCTCGCAACCTCCAAGAGAAAAAACAATAGGATATGCTTCACACAAGCATTTAACCCCATGGGTCACTCCCCTCCTGCCCTCTGGGCTGACCCTAAAACTTCTTCCCTGTAGGTTTGGAGATAAATCTCCCGAAACCTAGGAAATATCATAACTCATTTCTGGGAGGTCCTAAGGCAGCGGTTCTGGCGTCATCGGATCCAACTGGGCCCCTGCTACTCAGAGACTGAACACAATTTTGCTACCTAGCTGCTTCGGCTGTTCTATGTATCTCCCTACCTGTGCGTGTTAGAATGACTCAAGATTGCCCTGTTCTGGGGATCTCGGGAATATACACAATGTACAGCTAGGACATATAGTATTTTCATAACTCCTTTATGAAATCCTAGCTGGCTGAACAAAGGACTCAAGCCACATGGCTTGGATCCACAGGGGTTCAGTCACTCTACGTAACTGCAGACTTGTGAATCCTCGGAGTGCACACACTGCGCAATGTGAAGTTTACCCAGCTCCAGGAACGGGGGGTCATGTGAATATAAGTATGTGATTTAAATACTTCTGGACACATTCAGACTAGACATGTTTGAATTATGCTCAATACATTTGTATTGAGGGAGGCAACTCATATCTAGTTGGCATGTGACCACATGTATGCATATCATATACTTGCAGTCCCGTGCCCGCCGCTCATAGCACGGTCACCAGAGAATTCTCCCAGTGAGCAGTGCGTGCGATGTGAGGATTCACAAGTCTGAAGTCACCTATAGTGACTGCAGACTTGTTCCCCAAGGCCAGACAACCCTTTTAAACAAAGCCACTAATTTCCCTTAACTGAGAAACTTAGTGGAATAACACTCTCCTGCCGAAGGAGAGGAGCACATATGGCACACTGGCCAGCTTTTTGAGAGGTGTAGGCGACAGTGGATAACTAAGCAAACTGAGACTAAAATTATTTTTTAAATTTTGCCCAGTTACCCCTTTTTTCTATTTAAAAACAATATTTCAGAGTAACAGTACAGTTATCACATTTGTATTGTAATTCCCATGAAATGCTCTTACAAATTGGCATTTGAAGGAGATATTTGTGGTACAAAAAAATCAAAAGTTTGTGTTAGGAAAAAAAATAACAGTAACAGAAATCATTGGAGCAGGAACGGAATAGTACAGCTCAGGAAATTCAGAGTTGTGGACAGTCACTGGAAACAGCAGAACGTAATTCACATGAGGCTTAACAACATTTTTTATCTCTCGAGATATCACTTGCATTCAGCCAGAACACAGCGTGTTTTCCAGTAAACATAGATAGCAATTATAAATATAGCACACAGATCTCCTTCTGTGCTGAAACATGAAACAGTTTACGACCTGCTGACCCCGTTACTTTTCCAATTACACCAATAAAGCACATTGGATTCACAACACTGATGATCAATCATATGTAAAGCTACGGGAACTATCAATCATGGGCATAATCTTATTACAGCAGAGAAAACACTTCAGAGCTAATTTGCAGATCAGACCAAGGCAAATGCTTCAAAATGCTTGATGCCCATGTATCAGTGATAGTCAGCTGCTGCTTCATGAACAGAAAATAGGCACCTGCATTAATGAGAAGTTGACCCAGAGAGCCGTCACACGTATAGATGCTATTCCAGTGACACTGCTGCAGCTCTATAACCAATCAGCTGACTAGTCATCGATCATCATTTAAAATGAAGTTTTCCATAGGACTGCAGACCTATAAAATAACAAATGGATATTTTATTCAACCAGTACAGGTCTAGTGCTGCCTCTCTGCTGTTGTTCTGGTCTTTGTTTATATGTTGTATTGGTGATGTAACTTCTAAAACACAACTGACCGCTGGGATCACTGATTTTGCCAATGTGTACGTTACAATTTTTAAACAATCACTACTAAAAGACGCAATGGCTTAACTCTTCCGTTTTTTTTGAAACTCACTTGTCAGCTGTGCTGTGTAGACTTGGGTAAAATAGTCTGAGTCATCTCATAATTAAGAGGTGGCCAGGTTAATGACAGCTCTATTATACTGCTGGAAGTTTAGCCCCTTAATGACCGAGCCAATTTTGACCTTTATGATCAAACCAGATTTTACAATTCTCACCACTGTCACTTTATGAGGTTATAACTCTGAAACACATATTTATTTACGGTATTTACTTTAATTAATTTAATTTATCAATCTCGATTTACTACAGCTACAATAAAACACACATATCCTGATATTCTGTACAGTGTCTATAGATGGATAGATAATAAGATAAGTAAGAATCTGTGTGAATCGCTCCTGTCATCCTGACAAAGAGCCCGATATTTATATGTTTGAATGAGGGGATAAAGAAGATATTTCTGTAAAGTGCTGTGGAATTAATGGAGTTATGTAAGGAAGCCTAATAAATACATACTTTCTTTGTAATTTGTTGAACTTTTATCACCTGGATCAGCTAATTATTCAACTTATTTAAAAATGATATAGAAGACAGAATAAACAGCGTTGTTTCTAATTTTAAAGCTATACAGTATAGTGCATTCTATGGAAGATGTCCATTAAGTTACACGCTAACTTGGCCAATCTGAGTGTTTGAGCATCCATGTGAAAGACGAGGTTCAATATGTAGAAATGTAAAGTTATGCATGTAGGCACTAATAATATGCTGGCATCATATGTTCTATGGAGAGTAAAACTAGAAGAGTCACTTGTAGAGGAGGATCTGGGTGGACTTGTAGATCACAGACTAAATAACAGCATTCAGTGTCAGTCAGCAGTTTCTAAGGCCAGAAGGATATTGTTGTGTATTAAAAGAGACTTTGACTTGCGGGAAAGAAACATAATACAACGACTTTACTAAGCGTGCAACCCTATCTTGAATGTGCAGTTTAGTTTTGGGCTCCAGTTCCTAAAAAGAATGTCCTGGAGTTAGAAAAGGTACAAAGAAAAACCATAAAACTGGTACGTGGCATGCGAGATCCTAGTTATGAGGAAAGATTAAAAGAATTCAATTTATTTCGTTTTGAAAAGAGAAGTCTAAGGGGGGTCAGATTAAACATAATTTGCAAAAAGTGTAGTTGAAAGTTGTTTAATGCATAACCCCCACAAGGAGACAAGACTTCTTTACCATAAGTACTACCAGTCTGAGGAATAATCTGCCTCAAGAGCAGGTCACAAGCGAGAGATGTCGAAAGTTTAAATAAAATGCTTAGCTGCATTTGTAGAAGAAAATTACATAAATGCTTATGTAAATGTGTAAAGTTGTTTTTTTAAAGTTGGGTCCAGCAGATTGGTAATTGATTTCAGGAGGGAAAAAAATGACCACTTTAGGGCAGACTAGATCACGCATTATGGTTGACATATTCCCCCTCCCTTGGTTTTACTTGATGAACATGTCTTTTTTCAATCAAATTAACTATGTAACTTCTAACTGGGTAAAGACCATAGATTTGCACCGAGTGACATTATAACGCCTGGGGTGCAGGACTGGAGTCTCCTGTTCTGGTATTCCATTGGATGGGCGATACATTTTACTGATAAGACTACCTCTTTTACAATTTGAAGGGCCTGATTTAAATCACCATTTAGTATTTTCCATAAAGAGAAATGAAATCCTGGAGCTAGGTAGCAGTAGTTTTAAAAAGCATTTTGGACTAATTCAAAAGTTATTTTTTTGCCTTTTAAAGTGAACCATTATAATACCTTTGATGTTAAAATTACCACCTTAAAATGAATTAATTCATTTTTACATTAATATATTTTACACTACAGGGAGGAATCGGGGAGAATAAAGCTTTTACGTTATTATACAAATGTTATCATAAAAGAAATGAATTTCAGTAAAGATTAAAAGCAGTTTTAATGAAATCCAGGATGTTGTGGTGAAAGTAAAGCAGAAATCCCATGCTGTTTATTATAAATTACTATTAAGTCATTAAACAGCACATTTCAGAGATGAGCCCTATTTAATTAAGGTTATTTTCAAAGTCATGTTTGCCGTGATTAGAGTATTAAGACAGAAAAAGTTTTGCTCTTTAATTTGTTTTTCTTTTCAGAAATGGAAAGTATTGTAAAGTCTGTAATTATAATACCTGAATTTCAGAAAATACTTATGTGAGTTTTAGCTGCAATGTACTGTTTAGCGTTTGTCTACATTTGAGGCATTCATATTAATATGTATGGCTGGATATTGAGGAGGGCAGGCTTAGGGAAGCATTGACAACCAAAGGGAACCTGAGTCCTACACCATAGAACCCAGGCTGTTTGCCCCAAACTATGAAAGTATTTAGACGTTGCACTTTTTTCTTGACCATTGTCATTAGAACATTGGTAATTGAATAAAAACAGTTAGATAAAACTATGTATCCCCATGTAATTGCCGTATTTTGTGGTTTATAAGACGCATCACAAATTTTGTGGAGAAAAATAGAAGAAAACCCTTCCTTAATACAATGGGGGTGCTTCTTATAATTTGTATGTTTTATTGCTTACTTGGGGTGGCGGCTGCGATGGAGGGGGTCTCAGATGGAGATCTTGGCACCAAGATTTTGGGAGACGAGATCTTGGTGCCATTTTTCCGAAGTCCACTGAACACTCACAGCATCGCACCTCCAAACACCCCCTTCTCCCAGCCTGAGGCCCATATCATCACCCCAGTCCTGCCCCTGCCAGCAGCGACCCAGGGACCCCACTCCACTGCAGCCGGTAAGGAATATTCGAATTATATGACGCATCCCCATTTTCCCCCAAATTTTGGGGAAAAACAGTACGCCTTATAATCCAAAAGATACGGTAAGTCTTTTCATATTGTGCTTTTTGCTGGAACTTTGTTCCTGCTCTAAATGATGTACTAAAAACAGCTTTCTTGCACCAAAAGAGAGGCATGTCAGGAGATGGAAATGATAGTTAGCAGTAAAGGGGCTTGTCAAGGTCTTGGCTATTGATGGCGAACCACTAAGAATGGTTATCAATATCATTTTGATGGAAGTTTGGCACCAGCCATCCCCATGATCAGTTGCTAGCAGATTCCATGACTTCTAGTATGCAGCTGATGGGTGTAGGTGTCATACCCTCACCAATATTATATTGATTGACTAGTCTAAGGATAGGTCTTCAATAACAACATCCCAGACAACCCTTGAAAGTGATATTCTGATTGAAAAGTGTCTGTCAACATTATTCAGATGTGGAGTCTGAAATACCAGCTAAATATAAAGTCAAATATGTTTGTTCCAAAATGTATTCAATCGTCCGTACAAATCGTTCCAAGATCAGACCTCAAGGCACGGACTGGCCGGGTCTCCTGACATCAGCATGACAGCTTCATATATTTCTATGAGGCTGTCAGGAGACCCTCAACCAGTCCATGCATTAAGGTCCAATCTTGGACAGATTTTGTTACAGACGTCTGAATGTGCCCTTGAAGAGGACTTAAAGTGGTCTAAAAAAACAAATGCACAAATAAAAATGTCTAACACTTGCAACAACAAAAAATCTCAAAAAAGGAGAGCCATGCCAAAACAATTACAATTATATTAATAGTTTAATGGTCTTGTATGTGGCATGTCGTGCCTTCGCTTACAAATTCAAATTGCGGTATAGTACCGTACCTATTTTTTTCCACATAAATAGTGCATTCAGCCCCATTTTTAGTGCTTACACCATCCACATGGTACTTGTAATGCTCAGAGTAACATGTTTAGTCAATAAACGGTTAATTCTCCAGAAGACTGTGGGTGATTTCATAATGAATGAGGCATGCATTGGGAATGCTCTGGGTACATTATGTGCTGTGACTGCTCATGGCGTATAAGCCAAGCATAGCAGTGGACTCTTATTCCACCATCAGAAGCCAAAATAGTGTCCCGTGTTGCTGACTACGCAGCATATGGTGCCTGTACATTGCAGCCGGTAGGCATGTATGCCTCTGTACACCTTCATAGTGGCATATATTGGAGTTTTCCATTGTAGGTATTTACAGAAAGCTCAAATG
Source organism: Oophaga sylvatica (assembly GCA_033576555.1). Classification (NCBI taxonomy): domain Eukaryota; kingdom Metazoa; phylum Chordata; class Amphibia; order Anura; family Dendrobatidae; genus Oophaga; species Oophaga sylvatica. The sequence continues at coordinate 56,977,188 of JARQOD010000006.1, forward strand.
CAGTCTGGACAGAATCTAATAAACTCCTGTGGTGATGACAGATGTGGTGATGTCATAAATATACATGTTTATGATAGGGGGACACATAAAAGAAGATTTTGAAAAAAAAATTATAGGTTGGGCACATGAGGACCTTGAACGGTATAAGTTGAATGGAGCAGATCAGATATGACCTTGGTCAGATGTGACATCATTTTAAGTGTGACATCTTTGAAGTGTTACATCAGAAATATATCCAGAATGAAAGCGCATGGTATATTCCCCTTCATGCTGTCATGTCCTGATCCATCTACTTTCATCCACAGTACGTCTGAACCTTCTCTCTATCCAGAATACCCACTGCACCCCAGAATCCTATGTACTCCTATTCTTCTGCTTTAACTGGTACACTGCTGCTTTTTCCCTGATTTAATTCCATGTAGCATACTTCAGATTTAAGGCACTGCCACACTTAGCAATCGCACTAGCGATCACGACAACGACTTAACCTGGCGAGATCGCTAGTGCGATCGCTATGTGATCGCTAGTTAGATTCCAAACACAACTCATCAGCGATCTGTGATTCCAAACACAACTCATCAGCGATCTGTATAATGACCTCTGCGGTCGTTGGGAAAACCTAGTCCCACCTGCGATGCTGGTGAAGTCGTTCATAAAGGTGTCACACTCAGCGATTCAGGCTCACCAGCGGGACACCAACGACCAAAAAACGGCTCAGAACGTTCATAAGCGATCAGCCACATCGCTGCTACATGTCACACACAGTTAAGTCGCTAACGAGATCGCTACTGTGTCATAAATGGTGACGCAGTAGCGATCTCGATAGCGATCACGCTTGCGATCTCGCTTAGTGTGGCATACCCTTTACTGAATACATAATTGATATGTCTGTGATCCTCACTCCTAGACCTATCCCCCATGCTAGGCAAATGTTCCATTAACTACAATCTGTTAATTGCTCTCTGCTGTGAACTGTCCTCCTCCTTTCTCCTCCCCTCTCTCCTTCACTCCTGGCTTCATTTCTTGGACATTTGAATGGTATAAGTTGAATGGAGCAGGTCAGATATGACCTTGGTCAGATGTGACATCATTTTAAGTGTGACATCTTTGAAGTGTTACATCAGAAATATATCCAGAAATAGTCCAGAAATCGGTCAGAAGGTAAGACTAATCTCTGTCTTCTAATTTTACTTGCCTTTCCTTTACCCTGCTCTTTAACCATGCTCACATTTACCCTCACCGTTCTTGCTCCACTAATCTTCACTCTCCTTCGCTATCCCCAAACCCCTGCAAGCTCCAACCAAATAACTGTCTCCCCCTCTCTCTTACCCCCCCACATCGCCTCATCTGCAGACCTGCTTCTTAACCTCAGACCTCTCCCACTAAAATATAACGTAAGCCGCTCACTCTCCTTCACCCATGTTCTTTCCCTTTCTCTGCTTCTTCTCACTGCTGGCGACATATCCCCCAATCCTGGCCCCCCCCTGCCTCATACATCCCACTAATACTCACCCCTATACTTCTCACGGTAAGAGAAAATACCGCAATCCCTCACACTTAAAACCTGTGCCACTGACCCCTACCCCCCAGCTTTCTCTCTCTGGAGCACTCTGGAACGCCCGCTCCGTCTGCAACAAGCTCCACGTGACCCACAATCTCTTTACCTCCCGCAACCTCTCCTTCCTGACCCTCACTGAGACTTGGCTGACGCCCCATGACACGGCCTCCCCTGCTGCCTTGAGTTACGGTGGCCTCCACTTCACCCACACTCCTCGCTCTGACAACAGACATGGTGGAGGCACGGGTTTACTTCTTTCTAATAACTGCTCCTTCAACCCTATCCAACCCACCCACCCTCCATCCTCCCTTCCTTTGAGGTCCACTCAGTCCGTATCTACTCTCTCTCTAATCTCCAAATGGCCGTCATATACCGACCACCGGGCTCAGCCACTGCCTTCATTGACCAATTCTCCAGCTGGCTTCTCCACTTTCTCTCTGCTGACATCCCCACCATCATCATGGGTGACTTTAATATCCCTATTGACACCCGCCAGCCAGCAGCCTCCAAACTCCTGTCACTTACTTCATCCTTTGGACTTACTCAGTGGTCCACCACAGCCACCCACACAGATGGACATACATTAGACCCCATCTTCACCCGCCTCTGTTCCCTATCTAATCTTACAATCTCTCCCCTACCCCTATCAGACCACCACCTTCTCACCTTCTCATCCCTGTCCTCTTCACCTGCCCCCTATGTCCAGCGACTGGCACATCCTCGCAGAAACCTCGCACACCTAGACATTCACAGACTCTCAGACTCTCTTCTACCTCTGTCCTCCATATCTTCACTCCACGACACAGACAGCACCACCGCTTTCTATAACACCACCCTCACATCTGCCATAGACTCAGTCGCCCCTCTCATGCAGGGCAAAGTGCGACGAATCAATAGGCAACCCTGGCACAACAATCTCACCAAAAAACTTCGACAATCATCCAGGGTCGCGGAGCGGCACTGGAAGAAAACACGCCTACCAGACGGCTTCACTACTTTCAAACAAGCTACACTTGCCTTCAAAATAGCCCTGACCTCTGCTAAACAGACCTATTTCACAAACCTTGTATCTTCATTATCCTACAACCCAAAACAACTGTTCAGCACATTCAACTCTCTCCTCCGCCCACCACTGCCACCTCCAACTCCCCTCATCTCTGCCGAGGACTTTGCCACCTACTTCAAAAATAAGATCGACCAAACAAGGCAAACTTTACTGTTCCACCACCCCAACCACTCCATATACCTGACCTCTGCCCTTCCCTACTAACTTCCCTCTCCAACATCACTGAAGGAGAGCTTACTCATCTCCTTTTCAAATAACACCTTACCACCTGTGCACTTGACCCCATCCCTTCCCACCTGCTCCCCAACCTCACTAACACGCTCATCCCAGCCCTAACCCATCTCTTCAACCTATCGCTATCTTCTGGTACCTTTCCCTCTGCTTTCAAACATGCCACCATCACACCATCCTCAAAAAAACAAACCTTGACCCAACTGCTATGCCCAGCTATCGCCCAATATCATTGCTCCCGTTTGCTTCCAAACTCCTTGAGCAGCATGTCCACGCTCAACTTTCCTCCCACCTCTCATCTAACTCTCTCCTTGACAGCCTCCAATCTGGCTTCCGTCCCCACCACTCCACTGAAACTGCCCTGACCAAAATTACTAATGACTTACTCACAGCCAAAGCTAACAGACAGTTCTCCATCCTCCTCCTCCTTGACCTGTCCTCTGCCTTTGACACAGTCGACCACTGCCTACTGCTACAGATTCTTTCTTCCCTTGGCAACATAGACCTTGCCCTGTCCTGGATCGCCACTTACCTTTCCGACCGCACATTCAGCGTCTCCCACTCCCACACTACCTCCTCATCCCGCCCTCTCTCTGTTGGAGTCCCTCAAGGCTCTGTCCTGGGGCCCCTACTTTTTTCCATCTATACCCTTGGCCTAGGACAACTCATAAAGTCCCATGGCTTCCAGTACCACTTGTATACGGACGACACTCAGATCTAACTCTCTGGCCCAGATGTCACCTCTCTGCTGTCCAGAATCCCGGAGTGTCTATCAGTCATATCCTCCTTCTTCACCTCTCGCTTCCTAAAACTCAATGTAGACAAAACTGAACTCATCATCTTTCCTCCATCCCACGTATCTTCCCTACCCGATCTATCTATTATGGTAAATGGCATCACGATCTCTCCCACACCTGAAATCCGCTGCCTCGGAGTAACTCTTGACTCTGCCCTGTCCTTCAAACCACACATCCAAACTCTTGCCACCTCCTGTCGACTCCAACTTAAAAACATTTCCAGAATCAGTCCCTTCCTCAGCCCTAAATCTACTAAAACGCTTGTGCATGCCCTCATCATCTCCTGCCTCGATTACTGCAACACCCTCCTCTGTGGCCTCCCCGTCAACTCTCTTGCACCACTCCAGTCAGTCCTCAACTCTGCTGCCCGACTAATCCACCTCTCTCCTCGCTACTCCCCTGCTTCTCCCCTCTGCAAATCCCTCCACTGGCTCCCAATTCCCCAACGAATCCAGTTCAAACTACTAACACTGACCTACGAAGCCGTCCACAACCTGTCCCCTCCCTATAACTCTGAACTAATCTCCCAATATCTTCCTTCACGTAATCTTCGATCCTCCCAAGACCTCCTACTATCCTCCACACTTATTCGTTCCTCACACAACCGCCTCCAAGATTTCTCCCGAATATCCCCCATCCTCTGGAATTCCATGCCTCAACATGTACGATTATCCACCACCCTTGGATCCTTCAGACAGAACCTGAAAACCCATCTCTTCAGGAAAGCCTACAGCCTGCAATAACCATTCCACCTCGCCACCACCACCCGAGCTTCCGCCTCGCCGCCACCACCCGAGCTTCCGCCTCGCCGCCACCACCCGCGCTGCCGCCTCGCCTCCACCACCACCAGAGCTGCCGCACCCCCGACCTTCTGTTTCTTCCCCATTATCCCGTAGAATGTAAGTCCGCAAGGACAGGGTCCTCTCTCCTCTGTACCAGTCTGTCATTGTAAATTTGTTTACTGTAAACGATATCTATAACTTTGTATGTAACCCCTTCTCATGTACAGCACCATGGAATTAATGGCGCTATATAAATAAATAATAATAATAACTAACTCAATGCTGCCTGTCTTTAATTTATTGTAACCCAACATTGCTTCTTCCTTGCACTGCTGCACTGCTCCTTAAACTCCTCTGTAAATGACTCCTTCAATTAGTCAAAGAAAGCTGGGACAGGTTATTCATGGAGCAGATCTGGAGAATTTGTCTCGCCCATATACTACATGGATCGCTTTTTAATACCCATAGTGCCTGTGATTCTTAAAAAGAATTCTTATCTGAGACATTTTTAGCATATCCATAGGACAGCCAGCGTGTTTAGATTTTTTCAGAACTCATACATAGCGAAAGGGTTAAGTTGCGCAAGCACAGCAAATTCTCAATCTCCAGTGGCCATTTATTGATAAAAAAATAATCCCAGCAATTCAATTCAATTCAATTCAAAGAAGCTTTATTGGCAGGACTAAATACACATTAGTTTTGCCAAAGCAAGTGTACAAAAGGGAATAGGGATAGGGATGTTGGGTAGGGGCAGATCTAGGGTAGGGGCTATGAAAGTCCATGGCATAGGGAGGGGTGATGGGGGCAGATCCGGGGTGGGGGCTATAGAAGTCCATGGCATATCATAGTTCTCTTTCTCGCAGTCTATGACATTCGCTCACATACCGCGCTGCTATCTCCGCTGCTCTCTCTTCTTCCCCCAGCAAGATATATGTTTTCTCTTCCTCCTTCATGGTGATGAAATCCGGGAAGAGATGTGAGAGTCTCCTGAAGTGAGTGTCCCTCACTGCTGAGTATTTGGAGCAGTGTAGCAGGAAGTGGGTTTCGTCCTCTATGGCCTCCTGGTCACAGTGTTGGCATAGTCTTTCCTCCCTGGGCTTGTAGCTCTGCCTGTGTCGGCCGGATTCGATGGCCAGACTGTGGGCACTGAGTCTATACCGGCTCAGGATCTTGCGGTCTCTGGGGTCCGAGAGTTTCTCCAGGTATTTTCCCCAGCAGCTCCAATGTAGTCCATTGTGGTTCCCACAATGTCCAGCAATTCTCTCCTGCAACCTATGGAGCGTCATTCTGAGAACAAAGCTCCATAGGTCACTCACTGTTGTGTCTCCCGGGCAATTCTCATTCAAACACTTCATAGGTTGCAGGAGAGATTCACTGGACGTTATGGGAACACAAAGGATTACGTCCGAGCTGTGGGGATTATTTTTTAATAGTATATGGGTAAACCAGGTAATGTGTCGGAGCATCTTTATTCAAATAAACTTTTTTTCCTATGTGTGTGTCTTTTTAGTTTTAAGCATGGGGGTAGTGATGGGGTGTCTGATAGACGCCTCTCTTTTACTAACCCCTGGTCTTGATGCTAGCTGATATTACACAGCTGGCATCAACCCCAAAAACTATTACCCCGATTGCCACTGCACCAAGGCAATTGAGAAGAGTCAAGGCTAAGCTCCAGGATTAGCATATCTAATGATTGTGCCATTTCTGGGGTGGCTGAGGGCTGGTCTTATTTGGCTGGAAAAGGGCCAATATCATGGACCTTCCCAGCCTATTAACAACAGCCCTCAGCTGTCTGCTTTGCTTTAGATGAATATTAAAAATATGGGTGACCCCACATAATTTTTTTTAGGGTTCCCCTATTTTAATAACCAGCAAAGGCAAAACAGACAGCTGAGGGCTGATATTAATAGGCTGGGATGGTCATTGGATATTTGCCCCTTCACAGCATAATAAGACCTCTCACAGCTGTCTGCTTTCCCTTGGCTAGTTATCAAAAATACGTTTTTTAAATTATTTATTTTACACTGTCCCAACGCTAGTCAGAGCACAATGGCGGCGCCACTATACAGGCTTGGTATGGCTGTGGAAGTGCCCATAGCCCTAAAGCTTGTTGATTGGCTGTGCTGCAGCCTTTCAACAAACTTTATTTGGCACTGAACCCGAACAATAAAATGGACTTCTGGAAGCAAAGGCCATGTTTCGAATTCATCACCAGACACCAGGTGTCCGGTACGAACCTCGAAATATACAGTTTGGGTTCGCTCATCCCTAGTCCTCGTTAGCATTTTATATACATTTTATTATGCTGTGCACTGTGAATATGTTAAAATGTGTAAACTAAGCTAAAACTATGTGTGACAAAGTCACTGGTAGAGTGCTGGAGGGGAGATATGTGTCACTACGCTTAATGGCGTCAGTGATGTAAAACCCAGAGTAATTTCCCTCCAGCACATTAAGTGTTGTGAGGATTTAGTTAAGTTGCATAATGGGCTGGTTTTTATGTGGACATCCATAGAGCGGGCTAGAGGGTGTCCACCTTATCTCAACCTGCAAAGCCGTCAACGAGGTGTGCTGACAGGACCTGTGTGATGTCACAGTCATGTGTTCAGTCATATTGGGAGAGTCACATGGTCTGGGGCTTAAATGGCTTGGCTCTAGAGGCAGTCTTTGTTCAGCAAGACTGGAGAGAGGACTCTCCAGTGGTTTGTGTCCTGGGAGGAAAGACAACTTGTGTTGCTCCAGAGCAGGCTGCTACCTGCAAATGTATGGACTCTGTTGCAGCATTTTGTTTTCCTGTTTTGCCTAACGGGCTGTGTTTACTTTCCCTTTCTTGTTGGTTTATGCTGCAATATAATAAACCAACTGAAGATTTAAAGAGACAGTGTTCCTGTTTCTTACCTCCGTGTACCGCCAATTGAGATGAACTACCACATATGCTGTTCCCACATATTGGCATTTGCCCATATAGCCCAAAGGAAGGGCAGTCCTGCAGCTATGGTTTCCTAGATTTTTCTCTTAATGTTTTTTTTCTGCTCAGGCATGATTCTTTTTCTTAGTTTGCTATTTCCAGTGTTGTTTTTATTTGCCTTTGGTCTATCTCAGACACTTCAACCTGGACCCATTGAAGCATCTAATCGACGCGAAACAGTCGTTGTCCTCCACTGCACCTGCTCCCCTGCATCCATGCACTACTTGTATTGAATAAAGAAAGGATTGTTTTGCTGCATCACGGAGTGCCACCTATTTTTTCCTCCTTTGCCTGGACTTAATTAAAAAATCATTTGAGGCATTAACTTAAAGCTACCATTTGGCTCACAATAAAAAAAAATGCACAATACTGCATATTTGAAAAAATCGGTTCCCTCTTATTTGGTTACTTCTATTTCCTGTCCTCTCTGCATTTCTGTAAAATTGCTGCCAGCTTCACACAATAGTCTCTCCACAATAAACCAGCTGAAAACCGAGGAGCGTACACCATACTGTAGCACCCGCATCTCTGCCTGCAGTCCCTCTATCCCAGCAGAGACACCAGCGCACTGCTCCTTCTGGGTCTGCTGCTGCCCAGGGTGCGTGCACCACACGCAGGTCCCCGGGCGGTGTGCTTATGGCGCGCACACACTTCCTCTTTCTTAAAGGGGCCACGCGCGTACCTCTAAAGTGTCCCCAGCCAATAGCTGGAGGACACTTACTATTTAAAGCACCTCCTCCAACATGGAGGTGCCTGTGCAATCTTGTGAGTTTTTTCCTAACACTCTTGTCAGTTCTCAGGTTCCAGTGCTTGCATCTGCCAGTGCTTTTCTCAACGGCAGCCGAGTCTGCTGCACCCACCAGTGCTCACCTCAACGGCAGCCGGCCCAGTTGCACCCGCCAGTGCTCATTTCTCAGTCAGTCTGTCCTGTCCGCATCTGCGGTTCCTGTCATCGTCTCTGCCTGCCTGCCTGCATCTGTTGGACATTCCCTCAGGCCGCCCCAGCTACCAGTTCCTAGGGGTCAGTTGCCGTCTACCCAAAGTTAGTACTGGAGTAGCACCTGGCCCACCTCCCTTGTCTCTCCTCGCATCTCAGTGTCGTTAGCCGCAGCGTATCAGATTAGGTGAGGCTCCTAGTCACGCCCCTCCAGGTCTTCCTTGGACTTCGGCATAGTGGTTCCACCACCTAGCCCTTTACACATACTACCAGAGAAAAAGGTTCATAGAGTATTAAGAATAAGGGGTATCGGCTGGTGTTTGGTGGTGTGCTCCTTAATATATAGGAGACAGTGGCCTTTGATGGTGAAGTGATTTCCCCACTCAGGATAGCAGAAGGAATGCAGAAGGAGCCAGCTTAGGATAACAGAACTCATGAGGAAGCAACAAGCATCAAAGATTACAAAATCTCTTAAAAGGTAAAACATTTGTTGGCTACAAGCAATCTTACATGGGGCATAAATATCATCAGTGGGCTTAACCAGTATCATTCCTCTTTGCAAAAGCATGTCTGTCAATATCACGCACTCCTGTGTCTTATTCACAGTTACCTTTCATTAGTACCTCACACATGCACCAGTCTTCTGTCATCTTTGGTATGACGCCCCTCACACTCAGGCATCGGTACTCAGACTCCTCTGTTGTGGCCAATCTTATAGTCAGGAATTAGTCCATTTACTCCCGTCTGCTTTAGCAAATCTTTGCCCTTATGGCAGCTATACTTGTTCATATGAGCCATATACTCTTCACTAGGTATGATTGAACCCATGGAAGTTTGGGTCCTGCGGGTTCGGCCGAACTTGAGTCCACAATTTGGTTCGGTACAAGAGCTTGAGCCGAACTTGAACTCGAATCTCATATAAGCCAATGGGGATCCAAACGTTGGTGCTGTAAAATGGTCATAGCAAGAACTAAAGGGCTGCAAAAGGAAGCAAAATGGGGATAAGAGCAGGAAAATCGCCCTGCAAACAAATGTGGATAGGAAATTGACTTAAAATAACAGAATTAAAACAAATAAAAATAATAATTTTGAACCAGGAGGGGGAGATCCAAGTGAAGGAGTGGAGCAGTGCCTTGGGTGTGTATTTTACTGTACTTGTTAATTAATAAGTAAACAAATAATGAATCAAAAGGTCTCGCCTATTTGTAAGGCTATGTTTCCATGGGGCGTAATCCCAGCGCTTTAGATGCAGCGGTCTGGAAAAAACGCGCCTTACTGTAACGTAAAAGAAAACTAGAACATCTAACTCTAATGTGAATCTGCTGTTGTAAATTATTCCATTCTGTGATTTCATTTTTTAGTTTGGGATTCAGAGGCCATCGCATTTCACTTAATAATAAAGTCAGACATCTACTTTCCACATGAGCCAATTACCTATGAACGAACTCGATGAATATGTATATAGCTGATCATTGAGCGTTAAGTGCCAGCAGTCAATTAGTCTAAATGAGCCCTAAGACATAATTCTACTAAGTTCTGTTAAACTCCCCAACCTGCAACACAGCAATAGATATGGCCATTTGCGTGTAACAATATTTTGCTTCTGCTCACTGGGCCCCGGGGTATAATAGAGTATTGTGTGCCAGCGCTCTACCATCGGCGGCGCACATCTCGACCCAGTGAGCTTTCCTGGTGCTGCATGGCCGTCAAAACAGAATGATAGAGCAGCTCCAGGGGAGCTCTCTCTGCCTCTTCTGTGACACGCTGGTGATGATGCCTACACGATGATGTCATCACGTATGCGTCAGCATGTAAACGTGCCACTAGGATACTGGAAGTGGAACTGAACCTACAGGGAATCGTATGAGAGGTAATTATGAAAAACTTTTTTTTATTAATATGAATTAAATATGGTGGGGTAGAAGCAAATGATGATGAATTGAGGGTGTGTAATGTCACTTGCAATCACTGTATTACCTGTACACTTACACTATATACTATGTAAAGTGCATCTGTGTATGATGGCACTGGTGATCCCTGTATTACCTGTACAATGACACTATATACAGGGCTTCTGTGTATAATGTCGCCAGTGCTCACTGTATTACCTGTACACTATACACTATATACAGAGCTCCTGTGTATGTCACTGGTAATCCCTGTATTACCTGTACATTGACACTAAATACAGAGCTCCTGTGTACAATGTCACTGGTAATTCCTGTATTATCTGTACACTGACACTATATACGGGGTTATGTGTATAATGTCACCACTGATCACTATTACCTGTACATAATGTCACTGGTGATCACTGTATTACCTGTACACTGACACTATATTCAGAGCTCCTGTGTATAATGTCACTGGTAATCACTGTATTACCTGTACACTGACACTATATACAGAGCTCCTGTGTATAATGTCACTGGTAATCACTGTATTACCTGTACACTGACACTATATAAAGGGCTTCTGTGTATAAAGTCACCAGTCATCACTGTATTACCTGTACACTATATATTATATAGAGAACTCTTGTGTATAATGTCACTGGTGATTACTGTATTATCTCTACACTATACACTATATACAGAATTCCTGTGTATAATGTCACTGGTGATCCCTGTATTTCCAGCACACTGACACTATATACAGATCTCCTGTGTATAATGTCACTGGTGATGACTTATTGCCTGTACACTGAAACTATATACAGATCTCCTGTAAAAATGCACATATAGAATTAAAACAAAATATGATATGTCCTCCTTTTTAATATATTTTGTTTTAATTCTGTATGTGCATTTTTATGTATTATCTCCAATAAAAATTTGCTATTGTGTCTACTTCTTCCTGTGGTGGTTCTCCTTTTTTCTCCCTCTTTTCTTATGCACTTGGGTGTGTTTTTTTGTTCATTTGGATGGTCATCCATCCACATCTGGAAGTGGGATATCAATTAGAGGTGATATATATTTTTATTAGTTTGATTGTATCATTTTATTAAGTTTATTTATTTGCATATACACCGTTGATCCCATTTTCTGTTTTTTTTCCATACAGATCTCCTGTGTATAATGTCACTGGTGATCACTACATTACCTGTTCACTGACACTATATACAGAGCTCCTGTGTATAATGTCAGTGGTGATCACTGCATTACCTGTACACTGACACTATATACAGAGCTCCTGTGTATAATGTCACCAGTGATCACTGTATTACCTGTACACTGGCACTATATACAGATCTCCTGTATATAATGTCACTGGTGATCACTGTATTACCTGTACACTGACACTATATACAGAGCTCCTATGTATAATGTCACTGGTGAGTTACTGTATTACCTGTACACTGGCATTATATACAGAGCTCATGTGTATAATGTCACTGGCGATCTCTGTATTACCTGTACTTTGACACTACACACTGTGTACTATGTATAGCACTCCTGTGTATGATGGCACTTATGGTAATATTAGTATTGTTTTTTATTAATGATCAGTATTGCAGCATTCGGTCACTATGTGGTGCTAATATGTGATCTGGTCATGGTGTGGTGGTATTTGTTCCTTGTATGAGGTATTATTCAGTTACTATGTGGTGGTAAAATGTGATCTGGTCATGTGTGGTGGTATTTGTTTCTTGATGTGGTATTATTCAGTTACTATGTGGTGGTAATATGTGATCTCGTCATCGTGTGGCGGTATTTGTTTCTTGAATGTAGTATTATTCGGTCATTATGTGGTGGTAATATGTGATCTGGTCATATTGTGATGGTATTTGTTCCTTGTATGTGGTATTATTTGTCATTTTAAAAAATGTGTAACACTTTCCCTTAAAGAAAAATATATAAAAATATACCTAAAAAGAGCATTGGATATTTTAAGAAATGTTTAATAGGTTACAGTAGAGTACATCCCGGCCAAAAGTGTTTACATTGGCATGGTGGCAAACTTATGTGATATGTTGTTCGATGGGAACTGTTAAAGGGAATCTGTCACCCCATTTTTGCCCTATGAGATAGGGCCACCGCCATCAGGGGCTTATCTACAGCATTCTGCAATGCTCTAGATAAGCCCCCGATGTTACCTGAAAGTGAAGAAAAATTAGTTATAAAATACTCACCCAGGGGCGTTCCGCCGTCAGGTCCGGTCCGGAGGGAGTCGCGGTCTGGTTCGGCGCCTCGCATCTTGTAGTGAAGCCGGCCTCTTCTTTCCGTCCTGTCGCGGCTCCTGCGCAGGCGCACTGCTCTGCCCTGGTGAGGGCAGAGCAGAGTACTGCAGTGCGCAGGCGCCGGGAAAGGTCAGTACCCTGACGAAGGCAAAGTGCTGAAACGCGCATTGGGGTGGGCGTCTATCCGGGATACACTCATTGTAAGTCATTTTCAGTACTATATTGTTACTATTTTTATCTTTTTAACTGATTCGCTGCATTGTTTGCCCTGGTTCTATTAGATGCATAATGTTCATAGTCTGCAAAGAGTGGTCTCACTAGTTGACACTATTTGTGTCTTTTATGCACTTGACACTTTATTTGCACTCTTTTGCACATTGTTTTTCATTATGATTATAGATTCACATTTATATGTAATTAATTTTACAATGATCATTTTTTGTCACTAAATTTGGTTTGCATTTGAACATTTGCATACTATATACCGGACTTTTTATGCCCCCTTTTTGCTGCTTAATATATGCATACATACATGTGCAATTGTTTTAAAACTCTGTTGTCCCTATATTTTGTGTATATTTTAACAATAAATATTTTGATATTGGACTTATAGTCGCTCTTTTGGCTCTCTTTCGTCTTCGTGTTTCATTACATGCGATTGTCCAAACTTGATATTATGTCCATTTTTTGCTAATAAATGAAATAGATTTATATATATTATAATCAAATTATTTATCTCATTATATGGCAAATTCCTTTGTTGGTTGTCATTTAGTATTAATGTATTCTACATAAGAGTAGCAGATATTGTGAGTGAGATACTGCAACTTTAGAGTAAATAAAATATGCTAAAAGTAATGATACCTGAGACTGACAAGTAAGTGGCGCTGTCGCCACCTGCTGTTTACATACCCATAGTCACTTTGTTATAAAACACTGTAACTACAGTCAGAGTTACATGCTATATGGCTTAAAGTGAATCTGTCAGTTGATTCATGCTGCCCAAATGTTAATTAGAGCCTGGCTCAGTGATTACATAAACATAATTTAATATTCTGGGGATCATAGGCAGAGATGAGACTTGTCGAGCTTCTCCCTGCAACACTCCAGGTCAGGTGTGGGAAATTAATTTTCCCTATAGGCCACATGAGAAACCGTGACTGTTGTGGAGAGCCGAACCGATGGGCTGAAATTATTTATGCTCAATATTAATATTAACATTTTAATTATAATTATTGTATATGAATGTTTATTGATATACGGGCAGCACGGTGGCTCAGTGGTTAGCATTGCAGCGCTGGGGTCCTGGGTTCAAACCCCACCAAGGACAACATCTGCAAGGAGTTTGTTCTCCTCGTGTCTGCGTGGGTTTCCTCCGGGTTCTCCGGTTTCCTCCCACACTCCAAAAACATACTGATAGGGACTCTAGATTCTGAGCCCTAATGGGGACAGTGATGTCAATTTCTATAAAGTTCTGTGAATATCCAATATATAATGCTTTAAATAAGTATTCATATCCCTTGAACTTTTCCACATTACACCAAGAAACGTAAGTGTTTTTTTTATTAGGACTTCATGTCATATACCAACACAAAGTAGCAAGTATTTGCAAAGTGTAAAGGAAATGATACATAGTTTTCTAAATGTTTAAAAAATATAATTCTGAAAATATGTGACGTGCGTTTGTATTCAGCCCCCCTGAATACAGCCCTCTTTAAATGATAGATTTTTTCATATATACGCATGTATACATAGGGTTCCACGACTCCAACTAAAATAATAAAGCTTATACTCACCTCCCGTGCCGGCACAGTTCCTGCGGTATCGGCACTCGCTCTCCTGGGGCTCCTGTGCGTTTGTTGTGACACCCGTGCAGTTGTTTGCTGTCCCCGCCTCCTGTCAAACTGAGCATGAAAAGGAAGTGAGAAATCAGCTGCAGCCCGGCTTTCTCTTCATGTTCGATTTGTCCGAAGGTGGGGACAGTGAGTCCAGCGCAGACTGGAGCAGCGGCATCACCGCACGAGAGCCCCAGGAAAGCGAGTGCCAACACTACGGGAACGACGCCTGAACGGGAGGTGAGTATATGCTTTATTATTTTATGGGGGCCAAACATTTTGATCAAGAAGATGTTCTCCTTTTAAGTTTAATTGTATCCCCTTAAAGTGGAAAAAGATGACAATGCCACCCCCAGAAGAAAAAGATATGTTCTAGGCTCAGTCGTCCGGCTAGTGCAGACTATAGAGCTAGGCTGTGGTAGCAGTGCAGGAGAGTGACTCCAGAGCAGGTCAGTGCCGGTGGACGGAGCTTACTGCTGTACGGCTACTGGAGGGTTGTGCTCAGAGTCTGTGGTTCTCTAGCTGCCACATGGTTCAGTCGCTAGGACATTATTGGCACATTCACTCTGCAACCTTTCCCCTTCCTTTCCCCTCACTGGCTTGGCTGGCAGGTTTTGACTCTACTACTGCCTTCTGCAGTCCAGGCTCAGGATGTGGGGTGACATACTGCTGGTCTGTGTAGCACAACAGGCACACATAAAATAATCGGTAAGAAAACTGCAGGCAGAGGGTCCTACAGAGAGACAAGTTGGGCCCTGCTTTGCCAAGCCAGGATGCAAGTCTCAAGATGGTGGTGAGGGTGGAAGTGGCACTGTAGAAAGCTTCAAGGGGAGTCAAACTTTAGAGAAGTAGAGAGGGGCCCACGATCTTTTGGCGTTGCAGTCTGAGGCTGCTCAGCCTCTGCTCCCCAGAGTCCCCACCTCTTCAAGCTGACTGTATAACAGGCAATGCAGGAGCCAACATTCAGTGAGGAAGATAAACGGCTGATCAGCTTTTTTCCCCACCTGTGATAGACTGGAAGTGGCAGAACTTAAATCGGGCATGCAGCGTATGTGCTGCATGATGAGAAGAGAGTGTTGGAGTGAGGAGCCCACCAGAGGATCCTCCAATTCCCTGGTGGGCCAGTCCAAGCCTTGGCTAGCCCAGTCCCTGAAATAGATGTCACTGATGACGCTTTGTTTCAGGGTGGTGACTGCAGCGTCGGCCCCCGGATGACATCCCATTTGAGTATTCCAGCATGCACTGTGGATTCTCAAACAAATGTCAGTGGAATTAAAAAAACAACAAATATACAGGAAGTTAGAGTAGAGCGGGAAGGGTAGGGGAATTTTTAAATGAAGTAGATTAGAAAAGTGTTTAGATTATTAAATTAAATAGACTGAGAGTATGAAATATTCACCTTTTGGTTTTGGACAGCCCCTTAAAGCCACCAGGCAGATTAGACTAATTTCCGCCAAACCCGCCTTCTCACTCTTTCTCTATAGCATGACGATAGGAATAATTTGTGGATGTCTCCGGAACTTCGGTGTATTGAAGATGTCAAATCTCACAGATTTCTTCAAACATCAGGTTTTTATTCTACGAGTTTCAAAGTGTCAAGCACTTCTTCCAAAGGAAATGACCACAATGAGGAAGAAGTGATTGACACTTCAATACAGAGAAGCTGATCAATCGATCAAACGGTCATCACATGTCTATTGTATATGGAGGCGCCTTGCTACCTACCTATAACCAAATTGATTATAACCTATGAAATGTTATTTTGTATAGTGACTTCCTGCCTATTTTATTCTTTTAAAATTTTTAAAACATGCTCAAAAGTATACAAAGTTAGGTAGTGGAAAATGCAGGCAACTTCGATGTTAGACAACTCTGTATCTGTTATACTGTGATGCAGACATACAGAAAATTAAATAATATATGTGGGATATTATTACTGTAGGGGCTAATTAAAGGATGTTATTTTTGAGGATACTGTTTTCAGTGTTGGGGAGGAGAGGACCTGTTACTGTGCAGGGCGACACTGTCACTTTTTTCTTCATCTGGGGTATAAAGGTTGAGGAAAAATTGTGGAATGTGCTCTAGATAACTGTGTTTTTTCTGCAGAAGAAGAAGTGATGGCGGTCTGAACTGGTTGAAGAAGAAAAGTGTAGATTAAGGACTTCAACAAGAGATGTCACCTGTGAGTCAGTGTGTTGCCAGTACACTTACACTATATACTGTATACAGAGCTCCTGTGTATAATGTCACCGGTGACCACTGTATTGTCTGTACACTGGCACAATATAGAGAGCTCCTGTGTATAATGTCACCGGTGACCACTGTATTGTCTTTACACTGGCACAATATACAGAGCTCCTGTGTATAATGTCACTGGTGATCCCTGTATTACCTGTACACTGACACTATACACTATATACAGAGCTCCTGTATATAATGTTACCGGTGATCACTGTATATTGCCTGCACACTAACACAGTATACGAAGTACAGATCTCCTGTGTATAATGGTACTTATGGTGTTATTAGTATTGTGTTTTTTTTATTAATGATCAGTATTGTAGTATTCGGTCACTATGTTGTGGTAATATGTGGTCTGGACATGGTGTGGTGTTATTTGTTCCTTGTATGTGCTATTATTTGGTCACTATCTAGTGGTAATATGTGGTCTGGACATGGTGTGGTGTTATTTGTTCCTTGTATGTGCTATTATTTGGTCACTATCTAGTGGTAATATGTGATCTGGAGGTGGTGTGGCGGTATTTGTTCCTTGTATGTGCTATTATTTGATCACTATACTGTGGTAATATGTGGTGTGGTCATGGTGTGGTGGTATTTGTTCATTGTTTGAAATATTATTGGTCATTTTAAAAATTGAAAAATAAGTAAAAATATACCAAAATTGTTTTGGATATTTTAACAAATGTTTAGTAAGTGACAGTAGAGTAGAGCCCTGCAAAAAGAGTCTACTTTGTCATGGTGGTGGATTAAAAAATCTTTTGACCAAAACAAAAGCTGCTGGCTATATGTGTGATCTGGTGATGGGAACTGTTAATGTGGGATTGGTGTGAGTATGTGATGCAGAAGTGGAGTTTTTCCAAGAGAGATTAATGGGACTTTGGAGGTGGAGGCGGGGCTGGAGTGGGGCCTAGGCGGAATCTCAAAGGGGCCCCAAAAATTTTGCCAGTATGGGGCCCCAAAATTTCTAGTGGCAGCCCTCCCTCAATGTGTATGTTTTGGATGTTCTATCCATGTCTTGTTCAGTGATACTTGGTTATGACCTGTACGGTTCACAGTGACATCATGTGGTTATTATTGTGAATTACATCTCTTCCGAGAAAACTTTCTTTGAAACAGAAAGTTAGGACCCTATTCATTATTGCATTTTTGCCTTTTTTTATTGTTGCATTTTTAGTGTTTTGCACTATTTTTTGCTTGCGCCATGTTCATCTTTCCATTTGCCCTTTTTTGATTTATAATTTTCATTATCTTTTAAAACAGTTGCAAAATTTGTCACATGCACTCCTAGCACACCCCCGAGTGATTTTTATGTGCGCCAGATATCTTAGCACAATTTTTGCACCTTTTTGTGAAATGTGCGATTTCTTTTAGTTAAAAAGTTGCAAAAAAGGTCATAGACAAAAATAAAGATAATTTTTGACTGAGAGAAAAAGTTTTGACTGCGTGCGCTAGTTTGAAGATTTTAGCACAAAAAAAGCAATGAATTCCATTAGATAATAAAAGAGAAAAGTGACAAAAAATGCAAATAGCGAATCAGGACCTTAATTTGTTCACTAATGATGATTTTAGAGAAACCAGAATTCAACGTTGAGTTTTTTAGATATCCTAAATCACTTTATTTTTTAGGGACCTTAACCAGATTGGCTACTAAAGAAAGAATGTATACTGGAATGGATTCAGCCCCTATGATATGATTCCCTGGGGAGATGGCTAAAGAGATTTTCATAGTTATGTGGTCATAGAAGTGATATTACAAATCGCTGTTACATTGGACGGGCGTTTCTATTCCTCGTGATTTCAAAGTAGCAGTAATTTTAGTGTCGAAATTTAGTTTTGGATTTGGAAAGTGAGGAAGTGGGGGCAAATGATAGAGAAAGAGAATGAGATTGGTAGAACCACACAGTTTAATACGAAGGGCAGATGGTCTGATGTGCCCACTGTTGTTAAGTTCTGGTACATATTATGGTAAAGTGTGAAAAGCGTTATTCTCATCTTGTTAAAGGGAATCTGTCAGGAGGTATTTGCTTTGTAATCTGAGGAAAGCATGAGGTAGGGGTTAAAACCCTGAACTCATCGTTGTGTCCCATGTCCGACTGTGTGCTGCCATTTACTTACACTGAAGCTTTAATCGCCTGGTGATTATCAATGCTGTGACTATCAGGCAGGCAGGCAATTATCCAACTCCTCCTCCTTATGTGATAAGTAGCTCACTGACTATAGACTATGTACACTGAGAGCCTGATGGGGGCGGAGTTAGCTTTCTCAGCTCTGCTGCACTGCAAATCTAAAAGCTCTGATTGTGTTAGATTACTGTGTGCAGTAATTCTAAGTGTTACATCCTTGGATTCAGGGTCTCTTTGCCTACATCATGCTCCTCTCAGATAAGGTAGTGAAATCCTGCTGACAAATTCCCTTCAAATGGGTGAGGTTGCAAAAATTGTGTAAACAAGTAAAATTACAATTTATCTCTTATTAAAAATCATCTCCATTCTCAAAACCGAAGGGATTTTTATTCATATTGCGTACTGCTCATTGCTGAGATTATCAGCCATCTCTGAAGTCTTTCAGGGGTGGCTGCTCTTCTAGGCAAGGAGCACACACATGCAAGCCCTTTGCTTTAAAGCTTAGTGCGCCGTTCCAAAGCGGGCAGGGTCTCTGGATGCTGCTGCGCACCTCTTCTCCTCCGATGCCACAGAGGTAAAGCTGCTTGTGCGTGCTGATTGGGAGACTGCACAGTACCACCAGCGGCTCAGCCACATAGGTTGGGGAGCTGTGCACTTGTGAAGAACGATAGGAAACAACCCCTCTAGTAGATGTCTACAGGGAGCAATGGTCTTGGAAGAAGCAATGGTGAGCACATCACTCTTATTGTGTGAATTCCTTCAACTAATTCATCCTTAGAAAAGAAGAAGCTCATCAAGGACTAGTCTAATACTTCATAGCTTGGTGCATTTTTGCTTGCTGCTGAAGAGATTTTTTTTAAGGAATATATGTTCTAATATTAAAGGGAATCTGTCACCGCATTTTCGCCCTATGAGATAGGGCCACCGCCATCAGGGGCTTATCTACAGCATTCTGGAATGCTGTAGATAAGCCCCCGATGTTACCTGAAAGTGAAGAAAAACGAGTTATATTATACTCACCCAGGGCGTTCCGCCGTCCGTTTGGGTCAGATGGGCGTCGCGGTCATGGCCTCCCATCTTGTGATGAAGCCGGCGTGTTCTTTCTGCCCCGTCGCGGCTCCTGTGCAGGCGCACTGCTCTGCCCTGGTGAGGGCAGAGCAGAGTACTACAGTGCGCAGGCGCCGGACCTCTCTGACCTTCGTCACAAGATGGGAGGCCCCGGACATGACCGCGACGCCCATCTGACCCGAACGGACGGCGGAACGCCCCTGGGTGAGTATAATATAACTCGTTTTTCTTCACTTTCAGGTAACATCGGGGGCTTATCTACAGCATTCCAGAATGCTGTAGATAAGCCCCTGATGGCGGTGGCCCTATCTCATAGGGCGAAAATGGGGTGACAGATTCCCTTTAAGATGTCAGTGTTCGGTTATAGCCCAAAGGGGCTTGAAGGTAGAAAAATGTCTCAATCTTAAATCCAATAAGTCAATTCACTTGTTTGTCATTGTTAACGGCCCTAGGACAGGGGGAAGTTCAATGAAACGAGGTAGAAGGAAAGTGTCCAAGATTGTATCTACAGTGAGCTCAGAGTGTACGGTCCGCTACTTGCTCATTATATTAGTGTTATAGGTAAACTGTAGTTAAGAAATATTAGTAACTAGAAATGCGCCACGTTCCCATCATGGAACCAAAATTACTAACGACCTACTTACAGCCAAAGCGAACGGACAATACTCTATACTCCTCCTTCTAGACCTGTCCTCTGCTTTTGACACAGTTGACCACTGCCTCCTACTACAGATTCTCTCTTCCTTTGGCATCAAAGACCTCGCCCTATCCTGGATCAAATCATACCTCTCCAGCTGCACATTCAGCGTCTCCCACACTATCTCCTCATCCCACCCTTTCTCTGTTGGAGTACCCCAAGGCTCAGTTCTAGGACCCCTACTCTTCTCAATCTATACACTTGGCCTGGGGCAACTCAAAGTCTTACGGATTCCAGTACCACCTTTATGCCAATGATACTCAGATCTACCTCTCTGGCCCAGATGTTACCTCTCTGCTCTCCAAAATCTCAGAGTGTCTATCAGCCATATCCTGTTTCTTCTCCTCCCGCTTCCTCAAACTGAATGTGGACAAATCTGAACTGATCATCTCTCCCCTATCTCACAGATCTTCCTTACCTGACTTATCTATAACAATTGACAACATCACTCTTTCCCCCGTACTGGATGTCCGCTGCCTTGGAGTAACCCTTGACTCTGCACTGTCCTTCAAACCGCACATCCAAGCTCTCTCCACATCCTGCCGCCTCCAGCTCAAAAATATTTCCAGAATCCGTCCCTTCCTTAACCCTCACTCTACTAAAATGCTTGTGCACGCCCTCATCATCCCCCGTCTCAACTACTGCAACATCCTTTTCTCTGGCCTCCCTGCTAACACCCTCGCACCTCTCCCGTCCATCCTTAACTCTGCTGCCCAACTAATTAATCTCTCTCCTCGCTACTCCTCTGCTTCTCCCCTCTGCAAATCTCTCAACTGGCTCCCACTCCCGCAGCGTATCCAATTCAAATTACTAATACTGACCTACAAGGCCATCTATAATCTGTCTCCTCCATATATCTGTGAACTAATCTCCCGATATCTTCCCTCACGTAATCTCCTATCCTCCCAAGACCTCCTTCTCTCCTCCACACTTATTCGCTCCTCACCTAACCGCCTCCAAGACTTCTCCCGAATATCACCCATCCTCTGGAATTCTTTGCCCCAACACTTCCGACTATCAACCACATTCGGATCCTTCAGACGGAACCTGAAAACCCACCTCTTCAGGAAAGCTTACAGCCTGCAATGATCCCCGCTTCCTCCTCACCACTACTGGAGCTACCGCCTCACCATCACTGGAGCTGCTGCAACCCCCCAACCTACTGTCTCCTTCCCCAACATCCTGTAGAATGTAAGCCCGCAAGGGCAGGGTCCTCTCTCCCCTCTATATCAGTCTGTCATTGTTAGTTTGTTTAGCGTAAGTGATATCTGTAATCTGTATGTAACCCCTTCTCATGTACAGCACCATGGAATCAATGGCGCTATATAAATAATAATAATAATAATAAAATGGAAGTTGTATATTTCTCCATAGTCAATTAACAAGTTACAAGAGTTTGCTCGTTCAATACTGCATTTGCTCAGCCACCAGTTTTCAGCCACCAGTTCCCATACCTGTTACACTCACTTATATTGATTAACGGGATTGTCCAGCAACGTGATATTGATGACTTATCCAGAGGATAGTCACAAACAGTGAAAAGCCGGCTATCCTGCTGTAGAAGTTATCGCGCCTGAGGAAAGGACAGTACCCAGTAGTGTTGTAACGCTGTCGAAAAAACTTCAGCACCAGAGACAAGGGTGGTAATTCTTGCTGCAAATATAATTTATTTTGATATGGAACCAAAGTAAAGACAGATACCATCCAACATTTTGGCCAACAGGTGGGGGTTTATCAAGATCATCAGCATAGATTACTGCCGGGTATGAAGAGCTGTAGTATGTCGTATAGATATGGATGCTGACCGATGCTCTAAAACTCTTCACACCAAGCAGTAATCCACCAGATGTCCTTGATAAAGACCACCTGATGGTCACAACGTTTGACTGTATCTGTCTTTACTTTGGTGCCGGCAGGGCAGGTTCCAGGTTTTTGTGGGCCCCGGGCGAAAGAGTCTCAGTGGGCCCCTTTAACACATACCACAATTCATGATGCACAGATACGGCAAAAAAATATATAGGTATAGTACAATGCCAAAGATTTCACTTCTTACATTACATGAGTGATATCTATTGTAAATTTTACAATAGATCAGAAGTTGCACAGTATAGTCTTCCATACAGTATTATGGGCACCACATAGTGCTCCATACAGAATAATGAGCCCCATATATTGTTCCATACAGAATAATGGACCCCATATAATGCTTAATACAGTATAATGAGCCACATATAATGCTCCATACAGTATTATGGGCACCATATATTGTTCTATACAGAATCATGGACCCCATATTTTGCTCCATACAGAATAATGAGCCCTGTTATGTTTCGGTAGCTGAGGAGTGCAGGCAAAAAAGGAAATACACCAGAGCAGTTGGAATCTATGAGATTGCAGTACCCTGACTAACCACCACAACTAGAGGCAGCCGTGGAGCGTTCCTACGTTGGTCCTAGACGCCTCGTCACAGCCTGAGAAACTAACTACACCTAAAGATAGATATAGGAAAGCTATCTGCCCCGGAGCAGAACCCCAAAGATAATAGAAAGCCCCCAAACATGTAATGGCGGTTAGACAAGAAGAAATACTCACACAGACAGAAAAGAGTATGAGCAAACGTTGGGGCCCAAACTAACTAAATAGAAAAGGATAGGAAGGGTACTTACTGCAATCCCAGAAAACCCTGAAAAGCACCAACTCTACTAATTTCAAAAACACCTGAGATCACACGACCTCTACCACCTAAATTAGTTCTCTGGTGTAACAAAATCAAAACAGCAGCCACTGAAAAAACTGGAAAAAGCAAAAGTACAAACATCAGTGGCTGAACTAAACTGAGAGGGCAAAAGCCCCCGGAGGGGACCCTGAAGGCCCCCACAGAAGTGCAGGACAAAATGCAAAAATCAAGCACAAAAACAAAAAGAAGAAAATGTCTTATCTGTTAGCAGGAGATGCAGACACGACAAAGCAGGCTACAAGGGAAACAGGATTCAAGGATAGAGACAAGAACAATTGATCACCGGCAACCCTGATGGGAAGGTGACTCCCTTATATAAGACCAGTCAGTAACACCTGATTCCCAATCCTCACAATCTTCACAATCTTCACTGGACAGACCAGCACCGCTTGTAACCACCAGAGGGAGCCTCTGCTCAGAACTCATCCCAAGCCCACTCACAACAGTACCCCCCCCCTTGAGGAGGGGTCACCGAACCCTCATTTGAGCAACCAGGTCGGTCAGGATGAGCTCTATGGTACGCACGGATGAGTCTCCTAGCATGGATGTCTGAAGCAAACACCCAAGAATTGTCTTCCTGACCATAACCTCTCCACTTAACCAAATACTGGAGTTTCCGTCTAGAAAAACGAGAATCTAATATTTCCTCAACCACATACTCCAGATTGCCCTCAACCAAAACAGGGTCAGGAGGCACAGCAGCAGGAACCACTGGCTCAACAAACCTCTTCAACAAGGACTTGTGGAACACGTTATGGATCTTAAATGTCCCTGGAAGAAGCAAACGAAAAGAAACAGGATTAAGAATCTCCATGATCTTATAAGATCCAATGAACCTAGGCTTAAATTTAGGAGATGCTACTCTCATAGGAATATTTTTTGAGGACAACCAGACCAAGTCCCCTACTTTAAACCGAGGACCATCAGTCCTATGCCGGTTAGCAAACCGCTGGGCCCTCTCCTGAGAGAGGGACAACCTCTCCACTACCTGGTCCCAAATCTGTTGCATACGCTCCACAACAGAGTCAACACCTGGACAGACAGAAGCCTCCGTCTGTCCTGAAGAAAATCGAGGGTGAAACCCAGAATTACAGAAAAACGGAGACATCAAAGTGGCAGAGCTAGCCCTATTATTAAGAGCAAACTCAGCCAAAGGCAAAAAAGAGACCCAGTCATCCTGATCAGCAGACACAAAGCATCTTAAATAAGTCTCCAATGTCTGGTTTGTTCTCTCAGTTTGACCATTGGTCTGAGGATGAAATGCCGAGAGAAAGACAATTGAACACCCAGTTTAGAACAAAAAGTCCTCCAAAATCTGGAAACAAACTGGACTCCTCTGTCAGACACTATGTTCTCAGGAATGCCATGTAAACGAACCACGTGCTGCAAGAA
>JARQOD010000006.1:57001899-57028533 GCA_033576555.1 Oophaga sylvatica
TTAAATTTTTTGATAAACAGGTTCTAAAGGGTACTTGCTAACTTTTGCAAGACCCTCAAAGACTCAATCACTGCTGGATTTGAAACACAGAAAAACATGTTTCAAGAGGTATGTGAGAAATTTTCCAACAGATTCGAATATAATGAATCAAGAATCTCAAAAGTGGAGGATAAGACTGATACCCTCATTCAACATAAATCTGGAACTGAAGGAGGAGATTAGTTTTATGAAATCGAAGTTGTGGATTTGGAAGACCGTAGTCGCCAAAATAACATCAAACTTAGAGGGATACCAGAGACTGTCATACAGATTGGACCTGATGAATTACGCAAAGTCACACTATTCAAAAAAGTGACCCTACCCTTTCTGCATCCAACTTACAATTGATAGAATACATAGGCTACCCCGTCCTAGAGGAATTCCTCAAGATAAACCTAGAGATGTCATTATGAGATTCCTTTTTTTTCGAAACTAAAATTAAATCTTAAAATTTTATTAGGAAAGGGGTACCTTTCCTAGTCCCTATGAAAAGATTAAAGTATTTGCAGACTTTTCCCGCTCCACTATGGAAGCTCGAAAAACATTTCGTGATGTTACCATAAAATTGAGAGACTTGGAGATTCCATATAAATGGGGGTTTCCTACTAGACAAATATATGGCATGGAGGTAAAAATATATTTCCCTAAATCCTGACGAGGGAAAAAGATTTCTTTCTTTTATCCAAAAAGAATTTAAAGACAAAGGGTGAATTTACACAAAAAAATAATATGGTCCTTAGAGTTTCGCCACAATTTACTTTTTCCCCAAAATTTTTTGGGAGATTAATTTCTTCCTGGAGACCTCTATTGTTTGGTCATTTAGTTAAATAGTGTGTTTTGTTGATATTTTTTTTGCTTAATCTATTTTGACTTTGTAATATTTAACTTTCTTCCAGACTTCTAGTTCACATTTTGTTCTAGATTTGTTCAGTGATGGAGTTGAATCTTTTATCTTATAACGTGAGAGGCTTAAATAGCCCTTTTAAACGATACATTACATGGAAAGAAGCCAAATTGTATAAAGCAGACATTGTCTGTTTACAGGAGTTGAAGTTCTCACGAAATGGCCACCCTCTCTTTCAACACAAAAAATTTCCACATTCCTTTGCAGCTCTTGGTGTTCGTAAAAAAGCAGGTGTTATGACATTGATAAGTGATAAATTTGACTTTCAACTTATTAACGAGGAAGCTGATTCTAAAGGACATTTTCACATTTTAGTTGGTAAAATAAATGGAAGACTTTTTACAATAGCGAACATTTATGCTCCTTGTAACAGACAGATCTCCTTTTTTAATAAGGTTATTAAAAAAATTGATAATATCAAACAAGGCGAATTAATAATAATTGGTGATTTCAATACTGTCCCAGACAAAACAATAGACTCCTCTTCTCAGAATCGCATTTCATCCCCATCCTTTGGTAATTGGTTAAATCAAAATGAGTTATTTGATGTATTTCGTTGTTTGAATTCATCTTCCAGGGAATTCACCCATTATTCCAAAACCCACCATTCTTCGTCAAGAATTGATTTGGTTTTAACCAATATCTTCTCTCTGCCCAGATTTAAAAAAGTTAACATTCTAAATAGATCTTTTTCAGACCATTCCCCACTTATTATTAAATTTCTAATAGGCCCTCCAACAAATAATTCCTTTCTATGGAAAGCTAATGTATCCATTTTAAAAAATCCCAAATATAAAACGCTTATCGAGGACACCATAAATAACTACTTTAAAGAAAATGCAATAAATGATATAGATCCATTTATTCTCTGGCAAGCTCACAAGGCGGTAGTTAGGGGTAAGCTCATGCAACTCTCTGCCATACATAAGAAAGAGTATAGGAGTAAAATTTTTCAAATTCAGGAAGAAATTCGAATTAAAGAAGAGCAACAATCAACTCTTCACACCCCTTCTCCAACTCTTCTTAAAGAATTGTTAATACTAAGGCAAAATCTTAGTGATCATATAATGTCTGAATATGACTCAGCTCTTAAAGCTTCTAAATTTGCTTCTTATTCATCGAAAAATAAATCTTCTAAATATATGATGAAAAAACTTAAATCCGAACGTATTTATAGAAAAATAACCCAAATACAATCTCCCTCAGGTGAAATTAAGACTCATCCTCAAGATATCGCCAATGTTTTCTCAGAATTTTTTGAGAAATTATATAATTTACATTTAGATTCATCTTCTCCCAAACCCAATTTAAATTCCATAGATTCATTTTTAAAAGATTTAAAACTTCCCCAAGTTGATAAACTTGACTTAGAAATCCTTAATAAACCAATTAGTATTAACGAAATAACTACCACAATTAATAAACTTAAATCAGCAAAGTCCCCAGGACCAGATGGTTTCATTAATGAATATTTCCAATTATACTCCAATCTTTTAACTCCACACTTACATTCCCTCTTTACTCATGTATCAGCCCTAGGCCACTTTCCCAAATCCATGTTAGAGGCAACCATTGTCATTATCCCAAAAGGTAAGAATGATCTAGATCAAGTTCAAAGTTATAGACCTATTTCTCTATTAAATGGAGACATCAAAATATTTTCCAAAATTTTAGCAGAACGTCTCAAACATATCTTACCAAAATTAGTTAAAAATGATCAGATTGGATTCATAAAAGATAGGCAAGCCTCAGATGGCACACGTAAATTATTAAATATACTAAATCTGATTAAAACCTCAAACATCCCTTCTATGCTTATTTCTATTGATGCCGAAAAGGCTTTTGATAGACTGAATTGGTTATTTCTCAAACAAACTTTGTTTAATTTTGGATTTGATGAACAGTTTATTAAAAATATTTTTCTCTCTATGAAGAACCAAATGCAAAAATTTATATAAATAGTCACTTATCTAGACCTTTCAATATTAAGAATGGTACCCATCAAGGATGTCCTCTATCCCCATTATTATTTGCTCTTGCAATGGAACCCCTTGCTGAAACCATTCGGACTTCTTCCCAAATTTCAGGTATAGAAACTAAATTGGCCTCTCATAAACTTAATTTATTTGCAGATGATCTCCTTATATCTATCACAAATCCAGTTCAATCGGTTGCAACTCTAATGCCTATATTACAAGAATTCTCCAATGTATCTCTTTTTAAAATCAACTTTCTCAAATCCAAAGTTTTACCTTTTAATATGTCCCATTCAGATATTAAACAAATTTTATTGAAATCTAAATTCAAATTAGAAGAAAAAAGTCTGACTTACCTAGGGATAAATTTTTTTAATAAAATGTCTCTGATTATACCATCCAATATCAAAACTCTATGCGATACAATTACCAAAGCTATAACACACTTTGGAGTTCTGGGCCTTACTCTTATGGGCAAGATTTTGGCAGTTAAAACTTTTATATTACCAAAGATTTTATATATTTTCCGGTCCTTACCTTTGAAAATTCCCTTAAATTTAATAAACAAAATCCAAAGTCTAATAAATTCATTTATATGGCAAAATAAAAAAGCTAGAATAGCAAAAAATACTACATATCGACAGAGATGTAATGGAGGACTGGCTCTTCCTAACATCTGGGCCTATCAACAAGCAACTTTAATTAAACTTAGTATTTCATGGTTCAAGGAGGAAGATCGCCCGGCATGGATAGATCTTGAATTGGCGCAAGCCAAATATTGTTCTCTACAAGACAATTTCTTTAATTTTTTATTAAATCCTTCTTTAACTGAACATAAGCATCCAATTTTTGATGCTACATTTGAGGCTTGGAAAACATTAACTAAATTAAAAAAACCTGATACTAAGATATCTACGCTTAAAGATCTTCCCCTTTCTACCATTACTACACTTTATAAAATTTCAATTTCAGATGCTTGGTTTTCTTGTAGTATTAAAAAGATCGGAGATTTGTTTGAAGACTCTCATATTAAGTCCTTTTCTACTTTAAGAGAAGTATACCATTTACCCTCTAAGGAATTTATGTCATTTCTATTAATAAAGGATTGTCTTTATAAACTATTGAAGAGCAGAGCTTTAAATATGGGTATCGTCTTTTCATTCATAAACCACACTACATCCAAGGACAGATGGTCTCTCAAATATTCATATAATCATTTTAATAAGGATGTTACTTTTCAACCAAGTTCCTCTATGAGGAGATGGGAATTGGATCTTAAATCATCTATATCCCAAGAGCAATGGACATATGCACTAAAAATTTCTAATAGAACCTCGGCTTCCATGTCCTTATATGAGGTATATATAAAATTAGTACTAAGATGGTACTACACTCCAACAAGGCTTTTCCACATTAATAAGGATAATTCCCCTCTATGTTGGAGGGAATGTCAATTAAATGGAAATTTATATCATATTTTTTGGTGCTGTCCCAAACTAAGATCTCTGTGGTTGCAAGTCAAATTTCATGTGAATTCTTTATCAAAAGATTTCATAGATGTAACTCCCCGAATGGCACTTCTATCCTTGGATTTAGAGAGCATCAGCCCTACAATTAAATTTATAACAGTTCATATTTTCCTTATTGTAAAAAATGTTATTGCACAATGCTGGAAAAAAACCCACGTACCAAACTTTTCAGACATTCTTGATATTCTCCGTTCGCACAGTGTTATGGAAGAGAGGATGGCCATCAACTCTAACTCCCTGGATAGATACTATTTGAAATGGGAAGTCTGGAACAATAAATATAGATGAAAAGAGTTATTTATTTTAATGTTATGAAATTTTATGTTTCATGTTTGGGAAAATATATAAAAATGATTGTGTTTTAAGTGTCATTTTAACAACATAAGAAAATTTATGATTGAAGGCTGGAAATTGTAATAAGAATGATAGTTTTTTTTGTTCTTGTTTTTGTTTCTGTATATTTCTTATATTGTAAAATAGAGTTCTCTAATTTTTGTATTTCCCTTCCCTTTCCCCTTCCCTTCCCTCCTCTTTAAATTATTAAATTCAATAAAATTATTTGAAAAGGGTAAGCACTTATGCACTTTATGGGATGTTATATACGATGCACTTTAAAGATGCATGTATACTTCTTTGCGCTATTGAAATTGAGAAACGTTTTATGTGACTGTGCAACTAAGGTCTGCATCTCATGATTTTACGTTGCCGCTGTATTACAATACAGGGACACACACTATTTATGTGTACACGCCAATGTTTGGCACTTTTTCGATTGAGATGTGGCCCCTATGTTTGCATTTAGTCATATATATGTGATTATATACTATTGTTAGACCTTACATCCAATTCAGTGTGCTATTTAATGTGCACCAGGCTTTGTTTTGCTCTTTCACCGATACTACCATCTGTGTACATTCATTGTTGTTATGTTTTATTAGATTTTCTTCAATATAGATTTTTATACTCACAAGATAGTGTTGACATTTGTTGTTGGGCTTGAGGCTCTGGTATTTCGTGTTTTCCCAATTAGAAAGGTAGTATAGTTCTTCTGATTCGCCATGTCACTTTCTCCATGCAGGGCACTGCAGTAGCTTAGATATCCCATGGTTACAGCCACAGATATATTGACAGCTAATAATAGTGGTTATGTTAGTGGTTATAACCATGGATACTCAAGGTAGTGCAATGCCCTGTAGGAGAAAGCGACATAGCAAATCAGAAGAACTACACTACATTTCTAACTGGAGGTATTTGCTAACTTTATTATTACCCTAACCCTAGATGTAGTAGATGTAATTTTGGAGATGGGAATACCCCTCTCATCCCCTGAAGAACTAATAAAAATGCTTGTTCATTGGGTGAAATGACTTTTAAGCTTGCTGAAAAAAAAAAAAAAAAAAAATCTTTTGGAGCATTTTTGGGATTTTTTTATGGTGTCTGGTGATTTTTTTTTTTTTATAGGTAATGAAAAACCGTAAAATAAAAAAATGGTTTTTAAAAAAAATATATAACTTTCCAGGAATGCTTTTCAAAATAACGCACAGTTCCTATTCCTTTTATTTGTCATTGGTGAGCTCACATAAATAAATCGATACAGCAAGTCATCTATGGTTATGTTATGCTTTAACAGTGCAAATAAATACATTCTTTGAGTCACACGTTCAAAAACTTTAGCTTAAAACGTAAAACTTTGTGTAGCAAAATATAATATACAAGTATAAGTTTTTACAACAGATTCAAAATATTTTATTTTTTAGTACTAAATCTTATAAACTAGAACCAAAACAGAACCTAATAATAAAATTCACACAAGTAGAAAAACATATCCTGTCTCATCTAAGAAAAAAATATGGCCAAGAATTCATGACAAGTGTTTAACACCTGACATTACAGCAGTGAGTCCTCATATTAAAGCTCTGGACGACCGTATACTATTCCTAGAGCTGGAGTGGCGAGGATGGAGGCGTTCTGTAAGCTCACGGCTCGGCTTGGTCTTCTTTCTCATCATCGCTTTCCAGAGGAATTGACACGTCTACTTGTGGTTAGGGGAACCAGATTCCCGCTGGTGCTGATAGTGTTGTTACTGGATGATCCATTAACTACAATATAGTCTATTTTGTTCTCTAGTTTTCCTAGGCGCAGCAGGATGTCATCTAACAGAACTGCGATCGTCCTCTTCAGATCAGCTGTTGGTAAAGAAAATGAAAAAAAAAAAAACAAAACAAAAAAAGTTATAAACATAAAGAATGCACAAGCGCTATTTTCCATGTAGTAAGAAATTGTAAGCTTATTTCTGCTGTGTCTTCAAGAATGTACTAATAAGATGTTTAAAAGGGAATCTGGCTATAACCGTTCCCTCAGCACTGACTGAAAGCAGACCCCAATACTGAGCGTGCTGTCAGTCAGTGCTGGGGGCGCAATTACAGACATCGCTATCTATACACAGAATTGTGACTGAACCCGCGTCAGCGCCGCCCCAGTCAATAAAACGCTGCCGGGAGGAAGAAAGTTACTATTAAGCAGAATTAAGTATGCTTAAATCCCTCGATACACAGCCTCCCTATACACAGCGCGAGTCCACACGCAGCCTCCCTATACACAGCGCGAGCCCCCCACGCAGCCCTCCTACACACACAGCGCGAGCCCCCCACGCAGCCCTCCTACTCACACAGCGCGAGCCCCCCGCGCAGCCCTCCTACACACACAGCGCGAGCCCCCCACGCAGCCCTCCTACACACAGCGCAAGCCCCCACGCAGCCCTCCTACACACACAGCTCGAGGCCCCCACGCAGCCCTCCTACACACACAGCGCGAGGCCCCCACGCAGCCCTCCTATACACACAGCGCGAGGCCCCCACGCAGCCCTCCTATATACGCAGCCCTCCTATACACACAGCGCGAGCCCCCCCACAGCCCTCCTATACACACAGCGCGAGCCACCATGCAGCCTCCCTATACACAATGCGAGCCCCCACACAACTCTCTATATAAAGCATGAGCCCCCATATAGCTTCCCTACATAAACATCTCATAATACACACATACTCACCTCGCATCCATTTCCCCGGTGATCTGCTCCTGTCTCTGATGCACTGAGTCTCAGCAGCAGCGCTATGAAGTGACATCATCACTGTCACCTCCTGTGCAAGTGCTGGGGCCCTGGACGAAAGGGGGGGAGGGGATTCCCACTCGCCATCGGGGACACAGGCACACTTCAGGGCCCGTGAGTTGGGAAAGCCCCAGCGCTAGCACCGTTCCCCCACCCCCCTTCAAATACTCACCTCTCCCCGTTGCTCCCCAGTCTATTCAGCGCCTTCTGACTCACTGTGATGTCTAAGGGCAAAGGGTGTGATGACGTCACTACAGCGTGCTATCTGTGCTAAGCAGTGCAGAGAGTCAGAAGACGCTAAAGAGACTGGAGGAGCTGGAGAGGTATTTGATTTTTTTTTTTTTTTTTTAATATATGGAACATTATATGGGCCCATTATATACTGTATGGAGCAATATATGGGGCAATTATATACTGTATGGAGCAATATATGGGGCCATTATATACTGTAAGGAGCAATATATGGGGCCATTATATTGTATGGAGCATTATATGAGGCCATTATACTGTATGGAGCAATACATGGGGCTCATAATATTGTATTTTGTCTATTTGGTGCCCATAATTCTGTATGAACAACTATGTGGTTCCCATAATACTGTATAGAGAACTATGTGGTGCCTATAATACTGTATGGAGCAATATACGGGGCCCATAATATTGTATTTTGTCTATTTGGTGCCCATAATTCTGTATGAAGGACTATGTGGTTCCCATAATACTGTATAGAGAACTATGTGGTGCCTATAATACTGTATGGAGGACTATACTGTCCGGTCTAAAATGATAAGTCTGCAGTCACTGTGCGATGTGAGGATTCACTGGTTTCTGAGCTATTGTAGAATTTACAATAGATATCACTCATGTAATGTAAGAAGTAAGGGTCCCGTCACTCTTCAATGTCCCAGCGATCCCACCAACGATACGACGTGGATAGATCGCTGGGACATCGTTAGCTGATCGCTGGTGAGCTGTAACATGGGCAGACTCCCCAGCGATCAGGACCAGCGAGCACGCTGGTATCCAATGTACACATCGGGTAACTAAGCACCGCGCGGCACCTAGTTACCCGATATGTACCCTAGATACCGGCTCTCAGCGCTCTACAGTAGAAGCGGGGAGCCGGTAACCAGGGTACATATCGGGTAACTAAGCACCGCGCAGCACCTAGTTACCCGATATGTACCCTAGATACTGGCTCTCAGCGCTCTACAGCAGAAGCTGGGAGCCGGTAACCAGGGAACATATCGGGTAACTAGGTGCCGCGCAGCGCTTAGTTACCCGATATGTAGATTGGATACCAGCTCCCAGCTCGCTGATCTCCCGCTGTCATACGCAGCGATGTGCGCTGGCCAGAGGGAGACCAACAATGAAAAAATGGTCCAGGACATTCAACGACGATCAGCGATACCCAGCAGGGGGCCTGGTAGTCGCTGCGGGTCACACTAAGCGAGATCGCTGGCTAGGTCGCTGTTGCGTCACAAAATCGGTGACGCTTCAGCGATCTCGCTAGCGATCTCACTTCGTATGACGGGCTTAAGTGAAATCTTTGGCATTGTACTATACCTATATATCTTATCTTTGCATCATGAATCGTGGTATGTGTTAATAGGGCCCACTGAGACCCTTTCACCCAGGACCCACGAAAACCTGGAGTCACTGTTTGCAGCCCCTCAGCTGTCTTGGACTGCACTTTTCCCAGGTGTGATTTAGATTGTAAGCTCTTACAGGTTGGAGGATTTCCTTTTGCCTAATTGTTTTATAAATTTTTTTTTGTATTAAATTCCCATCAAACGTAAACGGGGATATTCATTTTTGAGGTACAAATTCTATTTGTATTTTTCACACATAGAAGTAGTATTACTGTATAGTCTATAGGGCTCTTCATATGTTTTGTTTTTTGCAAACAGAGCATCAGAAAAAGAAACAAAACATAGATGAAAATTGGATCCAGCAGTAACAATGGATGTGTGAATGAGTTCTTATTATAGGTGCAATCAGCGGCCTGTCAGCATATCTACTGTGTCTTATGAACTTGGAATTGTTTTACACAGAACTGTAATAGCAGAACAGGGCTAATAAATAATATATTGGGGTGAGCTTGTGTCTATGTAATGGAGAAAAGAATCATCACATATTAATCTTGACTAATGACTTAACCAGGATATCATTACAGAGAGTCGCATTCCAAGTTAATAGGTGATGTTCAGCTGTGTAATCCTTAAAATAAAAGAAAAGATATCGCTTATGAACAGGATAGCTGATAATTTTATTGGTGGGGTCAGACCTTCGGGACCCCAACAATTTACAGAATAGGATACTTTAATCCCCATAATAATGGAGCCAGAGATCGCATCCTTGATTAATCACTCCATTAATGCTCTATGGAACTGCCAGAAAATCAGTCGCACTATATGGAATTAATGGGGCAACGGTCAGGCACATGCTCTGCCGCTCTATTCTAACAGGGATAAAAGGTCCTCATTCTTCCGATCACTGTGGGTGCCAGTGATCAGATCAATCAATATGCCATTCTATAGATAAAAATACAAAGGCTACCCCAAAATATATGACTAAAAATGAACATTTTACATATATCAAAAATTAACAATTAAAAAAAAATAAACCTTTCAATAAAATGCTAAATAATGGGCAAGTCGGTGCGTCTCTCAAACTACAAACACTTTGTGCAGCACTGAATTAGACCCAAGAAGTCCCAAACCCCTGGACTACAAGAGTATACCTAAATCAGCATAGAAAGATAAATACAAAAAAATATTGGTGTACTTTGCATTAGAGAGCCCCTCACCCTCATTATGCCTTGTTACACAAACATGATCCATCAATGATACATCTGACCTAAATCAACCACAAAACTCCCATCATGTGCTGTATTGTAAATGACCACAGGATAGTCATACAGAGAAGGTCTAGATCATAACAGCTAGAGCGCCAACCTTGCCCCTCCCACACCTGCCTGACTGCGAGCGCCCATCTGGGTCCTGACCCATTCTAGCACCCAGGGGTATGGAGATACACAGAACAGCTAAAACCAGATAGCAAAGTGGTGTTTGGTCTAAATGCGTAGCAGGGGCCCGGCCAGATCCGATGGCGCCAAAATCGCCTCCCTAGCACTGTTCGTTAAGGAGTTAGGACACATCTTAGGTTGTGGAGATTTAGCTGCTAGAGGCAAGTGAATATATAGTGGATATAGGTTAAGCCCAGAGGGCAGGAGGGGAGTGACCCAAAGGTGTTAAATGCTCATGTAAAGCATGACCTATCGCTTTTTCTCTGGGGAGGTCATGACAACATATCATGTGGTGAGAAGTGAAGGAACAGAGGGGACCACAAGCCTCCCATGTGGCAGCCCTTCTCCCAAAAGCCAGGCCTTTCATTTACTGATAACTGACCCATATATTCCGCTTACATATTTTGTCCTACCAATATTGTATTTGTATATGTGTAACCATGGTCAAATATGCAATCGTGTATAGTCTAGTGTGCCCTTAAGGCGATTAAATATATAATTTAACCTTGAGCTGTTCTTTTATCTCGATATCCACTTGTATGTTTCTCGGCTTTACTTTCCATGTTACTGGGGCTGGTTCCTGGCCCGATATAATCCCATTAACGGACTGAGCTTATATCCAATGAGGAACTGGTGGCAGTCCTATGGGGCTGACCTGGCGCTGTTTCACTGGTGCTAGTGAAAGGGGTCTCTCAGACTGTCAGTGTGATCAAGTGTGATGCCAATTCAGTGACTGCGTGGGCCAGTTTCACTACCTGTGCATCCCTGGGCCCGTGTGGACAGGATACGTCTGGGTAAAACTGTACTAAGCTAACCTTACGTGTCCCCAGAGGGTATGGAATGTCATCTTGGCGATAGTGGGGAGATCACATTACGTGATCCATCTAACGTAATAGTGACGTCAGGCGGGTGGCGAGGTGCAGGTTCCTCACACGTGGTGGTGAGATTCTGTGTCATCACTTTGGTGCCATCCATCACAGACCGGATTAGACTGTCAAAAAACATTAAATAAGCCAGCTCGGATCAACCTGTACCAGAATGATGGGATGTAGAAAGTATGGAGAAGGCTTGAAATGGATCATGATCCAAAGCATACCACATCCTCTGTAAAACATGGTGGAGTGATGACATGGGCATGCATGGCTTCCAATGGCACTGGGTCACTAGTGTTAATTGATGATGGAATGGAAGACAGAAGCAGCCGGATGAATCCTGTGTACACAGGACGACAGTTTTCTGCTCAGATTCAATGAAATGCAGCAAGGTTGATTGGACGGCGCTTCACCCTACTAAGGGACAATGACCCAAAACATACTGTGAAAGCAGCATAGGAGTTTTAAAGGGAATCTTCCCCAATGCAGAGCCGGCTGTCAGTCAGGGCCAGGGTTACAGGGGCCGCTCTGTATAGCCTGAGCCGAGACTGAACCTATACCATCCCCATGACTGGAAACCGAACGCTGCCGGAAGGAATAAAGTTAATTTTGTCCCGGGAGAATTTGGTTAAGTGCAGGCAGGTTAAAAAAAAAAACTATTAACCTGCAGATTATGCCCATATTCGCAGGATAATAGCGGATTTTCTGGTGACAGGTTCCCTTTAAGGCAAAGAACAGGGATATTCTGCAATGGAATAGTCATTCACGAGTTCTCATTCCCATCCATCAAACATGCATTTCACAGACATAGGACAAAACTTAAGGCAGAAAGACCCACAAACAAGCAGCAACTGAAGTAAGCTGCAGTAAACGCTGGCAAGGCATCACAAAAGGAGGAAACCAAAGTTTGGTGGTCCATGGCTTCCAGACTTCAGGCAGTCATTGCCTGCAAAAGATTCTCTACAAAGTGTTCAAAATGAACATTTTATTTATAGTAAAGTTTATTTGTCCAACTACTCTCGAGCCCCTGAGATGAGGAGGCTTTGTAGAAAACTGGTTGCAATTCCTAAATGTTTCACAGGATTTTTTTGTTCAACCTCTTTAATTAAACCTGAAAATCTCCATTTCATTTTATCTTGGTTGTTTTATTTTAAGTAAAAACCAGTGTCCAGCAGAGCTGAAATCATGGAGAGTCTCTCACCATCCTATTACTGGACCTAACTGAAAAGGTCTATTTAATGAAATAACTTTTCTAATATACTTTAATAAAAGTCCTTACCATTCCCTCTCTGCTCAAAAGACTGTATTTTTATCTACTTCCAGTTTAATGTCATTTTGTTTGAGAATCCCCAGTACGTGCCAAGATGCTCGATAAATAACAATGCTTGCTCAGATTATCATGCCGTGCGAATGACCCTTAAACCAGTCACTGAAAAAAGTTTCTACTTCACTATTTCCAAGATCTCCGTTTGCTTTCAATGAATAAAACGCTCTTCCATTCAGAGGCTGAAAACGAGCTTAGACATCCAACAATGTTATTGGGGGCCAAGAGGTGTATGAACTGTCCAGCTCCGCGCTCCCAAATCTCCCCGTCCCCCGACCTGATGTCTCCTAGACCCGGTAAAATCTCTTTAGACCTGCAAATCGTCGAGCTCTGAATAAACGCCGCTTCCTGTAGTTAGATCGATCTAACCACACTGCTTTACATTTACTGTATTCCCATGCAGGTGACATAACCAAAAGAAACCAAACACTTCTGCAGACACCTGGTTAGTACGGATAAGCAAGAGCCCCTGGAAACCGCAGGCACATTGGCTTCACAGTCCTATAAACCTTTATGGCTACTATACAACAGTACGAACACAAAGATACGTGGGTCTCGGTTTACATCCCGTTTTGTACACTCCTGGCATACTCGAATCCTGTCTACAGATCCTCATGCATTCAGTGCATGCCAAGAGTGTTTTTTGGCATACGCTAAGCCGGCTTGCATTGGCAGACTTTTTTTTTTCTCTTCTTCTCCCCTCTACGTAAGAAAGTGCAGTCTACTCTGCTTCCCTATACTGCGAAGTATGATATATTCTATTTACAAGATAGGAAGCATTGTATCCCAGAGTAGACCTACAGTAGTATACATAGGGAAGACCCCGCAATATTAACCCGACATAATCAAGATATGTGAATAGATCCTTACTGGATGTGCATGCGTTGTCAGGAAAAATGCTGCGTATAATTAGTGTGTGCATGAGACTTCAGGAATCTCATTCACTTTTCTCATTCCTCCGTTATGTCCTATGGAGTCTTCTCTGCTGGCAGAAACTATTCTCTCTTTCTGTAAGGAAATTGCTAATTTAGCAGCAGCATAAATGACAGAGTGAAGTTTTAATCTGGAAAGCCCAAGTGCTTTCTGGTGGTCGAAAACCTGAAATGTTCTCAGCTTCCTGAAGAAAGTGATTAACTTCTACCACCTGCTTTAGCTTTCATGCCTGAGCCCCTTACATTATGGGCTGCAGACAAGTATATGAAACATTTTATCTGCTTTTCATCCGTGCATCCATTTTTTTTATTTTTTTTTAAGTCTGTGTGTGATCCATTTTCAGACATCTACATAAAAAATTGTACATGATCAAAACAGTTTCCTAGGTTAATAATGGAAATGTATCTGTAAAAATCAGATGGCACACAAATGATCTGTATGGGATTTGGTGTTTTAATGCACCTGTAAACTTGAATAGTCGTGGATCACATATGCTACAATTTTTTTCTCACGGACCGTCGAGTCAAGAGAAAAATTCTTCACCTGAGCAACCCTATTAAGCTCAGATGAAGAATTAAGCCACATGAAAGGGCGGCTACAGCCAGAATAAAAATGCATACTCATTTATGCTGATGCCAAGAACCTCAAAGATCTCGGCGATCTTGGTCAGCGGAGAGAATGAATGGAGCGGTACTGTGCAAGCGCGACCACCACTCCACTCCACTTAACCAAGGGCACAGACGTCCTCAATTCTGGTGATCGGTGAGTCTAAGCAATTGGACCCCCACCAATCTACTAATCACCTGTCTGGTGGATAGATGATGGTTTGTTCTTACTGTACCCCCCTTTATACACATAAGTAGTTACACAACGCGCCGTAACATCTGAGGTTTCCATAAAACTCGCACTGGCGATTCCGCAGCTCATCTCAGGGAAGTAAAATCTCCCTTAGGGACTTCTTCATTTTCACATGTTGCTGAGTAAGTAAAGAGAAGCAGAAATTCCTCCTTCCAGACACAAATGCACTGAAAATATCTCTATGAGAAAAAATCAGTAATATTTTTGCACATGGAACTAAAATAATTTAATTGCTTAGGGCAGCATGGTCAAAAAAGTGCTGCTCCCCCAGATGGTTTGAACACCTGGAAAAATATTTTCACAAAAATTCACTTAAAAAAGGCAGACTCTAGGCTAAACTGATATACAATGGGAGGCCAGTTTCGCAGGTCTATGAAACACATGCCATGCTCGGATCTCAAAACCTGAGCCAGGTCTCCTAACCCAGCTGCGTCCTCCTTGGGAAGATAGTTCAGGTCAGGAGACCCGGTGTTTGGCCGGGTATTGTGATCAGACCATGGTGGCTTTGTGCACTAAGCTAAATTACTACAAGTTATAAATGGGTCCCTACTGGGTTTAGGTCTCCGTGGGCCCTCTGGTGCGGGCAACATGCAGCTGGGTGCAAATGGAAGATGAAAAGTTAACTTTTCACTAAAAAAAAATGTACATAACGTACAATAACCGTAACTAGAGATACCTTCCGTACAGTCTCTGCCACTGAGGGTAAATGTACAGGTAACAGATTTGGTCAAGATTTTCTGCATCAAATCTGCTCCGAAAATCAAACTATGTGTTTTACATGCAGTTTTACTGCAAAATAATAAAACACGAGAGAAAGGATTTTATTTGCGCTAATTTACTGCATTCAGTAAAAATAATATATTTACTAAATCACCAGTATATCTAAATACAATAACTTGTTTCCTCTGTTAATAAATTCTAATTTAATCTACCTTCCACATGAAGAGCTCAGATGGAGCCGAGCGGATTAGTGGTAATGGAGCGTTAGGATATAATACACATCTAGTGCAATAGATGAAACCATACAGTGCAATTTGCATGTACACTCGTGTGAACTGTCGCATAAAGAGTACCTGGTAGTACCTCACCAGGGCAGAGCAGTGCGCCTGCGCAGGAGCCGCGACGGGACGGAAAGAAGAGGCCGGCTTCGCTACAAGATGGGAGGCGCCGAACAAGACCGCGACTCCCTCCGGACCGGACCTGACGGCGGAACGCCCCTGGGTGAGTATTTTATAACTCGTTTTTCTTCACTTTCAGGTGACATCGGGGGCTTATCTACAGCATTCCAGAATGCTGTAGATAAGCCACTGATGGCGGTGTCCGCAGATTATAGGGCAAAAATGGGGTGACAGATTTCCTTTAAATAAGTCCTGCATTAGAGCACTAGTCTGCATTCACTCTATATGACTGCAGACTAGTAATTCCTCACACTGCACACAGTAAGGATTCTCCGCTGTTTGGCGCATGACGGCAAGTATGTAATTTAGATACATTCATGTGCCAACTAGACATGCGCAATCTGGCTCAATGCAAGTGTATTGTGCAAACTGGACAAATCTAGTTGGAATGTGGCCATACGTGAGAATCCGCACAGCGTACAGTGCGCACGCTGGGAGCAACAAGACTGCAGTCACATAGGGTACAAGTCTGCAGTCACTAAGGCCCGACAACCCTTTTCACTTCTTCTTAGGTGCCCCATATAAAACAAAAAAGGGGTTGTCCAGTAGTGGCCAAGATATTTTATATGTATTGTATATATTTAAGCTAAGAGTATTATTATACATAAATATATATTTCATATTTATTAGGGGTTCACTCTCAGGTAGCCGCTTGGAACACGGAGCCACAGGGTTTTTATATCACATACAGAATAGGGATCATTTCCATTGGTTGCACAGTACCGAAAAGAGACCCATAAACATAAATTCCTAGCACTGTCCAGGCACTCACTAAACAATGCAAACCCCGGCTACTCGCACACGGCAGAGATAGTCCCAGCCCGGTCACACAGAACAGCTTAGCGTCCATAGGAACCAGTTATACTTACAGTTTGGTGCACACGGCCTGTGCAGTATCTTCTCAGAGATAGTTTGGCTCATTTCTCTCCAGCTCCACCACAATCTGCTCTGCTCGATTCCCCCAGCTGACTGACCAGGTTCTAGTCATAGCTTTCCATGTGCACCCAATCAGGGCCTGTAGTACTACACTTTAACCCTAGCCTACCTGGCTTTCCTACAATATATACATATACACGCACATATTCACCTACCAAACCGGTTCTGTTACAGCGGCCGTCTGATCTCACATAATACTGAATGCCTGCAGCTAGGCACACGGATTGGCCAATTTGTGCCCTAAATACTTCAACTTTATAAGTATAGTCTATATAGCAGGAATGCAGAGTAAAATTCATATATTCACTGTCTGCAGGTATCTCAGACCAAGTCTGGTTATGGGATGTTTTACCAATGCAAGTGATCAAGGACCCTTTTCATTTGCGGCACATCTTACCATATCCTGCCATGGAGTCTCTGCTCCCTCCATTTACGATGTCTTTATTCTCTTCAGACAAGGCTTTCACGTATCTTCTGCTCAGGTCCAAGATCTGCTCCCTGAGCTCGGTGCTGCTCTGATGTCTGGGGTGCTGAATTGTGTATCGGAGCAACATGAGGCCCCATATGAATCCAAAGGCAAGTAGTAAAATGCTCAGTTTCTGGGAGACAGACTTTCTAGAGAATGTTAAATACATGTTATTTTCCCCGCAGCTCAGCTTCCACTGGAGATTTACTTCTTCTCAAGGTGTCACACAAAGGACAAAACTGGAGTGAAGACAGGCACTTGTACAGGTCATTGTAAAAAAGTCCTCTCTCATAAATTGCATCTGAAAAAAAAAAAAATCATGAATGTATTCTGAAATTAAGTGTTCACATTAAGAAAGCCTAGAGTAAACCCATCCATAATACAGCTGCAGTGAAGTACCGGGACTCCTTATAAGTTGATGAGTCAAATGTCTTTCTTCTAGAAACAGTGGATGTCCACTTGTCACATTTACAGCCTTGGGCAGATATCGCAGATCCCAATATGGAGCCTTGATATATTCCTGCCAATAACTAGATCTGTTTATTGACTTGTCAGATTTGTCCGCTCTAACTAGAGAGAATGCGTGGAAGGCAGCATCACTTCTCCTGTCAGAAAGATGGACTCTATGGCAAGCCATAAAGTTTCATTGGGAGTCATTGCTCGATACCCAGGTAAATCAGTGAAATTCGGAAAATAAAGATTGAAAAAAAAAAAAAAAAAATTTAAGACCTTTTCAATAAGGTGAATAATCGGGGGCCTGATCCCTTGCCCAAATAAACATACTGCCAATCAAAATGCTCGTTCGTTGGCTGACCATAAACCCTAAAGTTTAGGCTTCAGTACACATTAATAACTAAACACGCCAACAAGACCAGACGACCATCACTTATGTATGGGGTTGCCGGACAGATGTTGGGGAACAAATAAGTTATCCATTTCTGATCAGTTAGGCTCCTAATGATAGTGTCACTCTCATAACTCAATATGTAGTAATCGGGTAGCCTGATAAGGTCCGAGCAGGCGCATAAGACATTGCCATCTCCCGTCTGCTGCACACCCTCAGATCCAGCAGTGTCAGAGTATGACGACCCTCACTATCACAATAAATAAAGATCATTTTCTGCACAAAAAAGTCAGTGAAAACTACACTACACTGCCATGATCTTATAAGACCTTATTTAAAGGATTAATTTAAAATGTGTTCTGGGGGTGACAGACCCTCAGTATGAAGTCTTGTTTGCGGCTTTTTCCAAGATGCGCAGGCTGTTGGTACGCCATTATTCCCATAGGCCTGTCCATTGGATTTTAACAAGTCCAGGAAAACACACATGTACAAAATGACACTAAACAGATCAAATACACAATTAACAGGATTATTACATTTAAAAAAATACTTATTTTCTAGGCATTTTAAAATGACAAAAAATAATCTGTGGAAGAGCCCTAATACTTAGGTGTAATCGAAAACCCCGACAACAAGACGGGTCACCACAACGTACACAACTGAAAAGAACA
This sequence comes from Oophaga sylvatica, assembly GCA_033576555.1. Classification (NCBI taxonomy): domain Eukaryota; kingdom Metazoa; phylum Chordata; class Amphibia; order Anura; family Dendrobatidae; genus Oophaga; species Oophaga sylvatica. Next base: position 57,020,567 of record JARQOD010000006.1, read on the forward strand.
CTTTTTTCATATTTGTTATGAATAGAATAGAAGAATAATCTTGGTAAAATCTTTTCTATTACTTTGCCCACTGTTGTGCCCCCACGTTCAGTCCCATTTATCCGAACAGCTGGATCTGTGCTGAAAGAAGCTGAGCTTGTGTTAATGATTTAACTGAACAGGCTCCAATAATCTCTGGGCAGTCAGACCTTTATTCCCTTACTCTCACTTCTATTAGCGGCGTCAGTCATTTGTCCTTATATACTTGAGCGCTTTGTACTAAAACGCAGAAGTTACCTGCAGAGGGCGGACTTTCAACATATTACAGCTCTGGGAGAACGCCAACAAGTCTAGAGGGATATTGGGAAACGTCCCGCTTCATAAATCAAGGATTTCACAATACTTCTCAAAAAAAAAAACAACAATTATATATACTTTTTGGGTATTTACACTACGCTTTGAACTACTATGGCCAAATACTCTGAAATTTCCCATAAACAATGTCCGATGGCACATTTACTTACAAATGCCAACATTTATTATTTTTTTTGTAACACTCAAATGCATGTATTCCGGATAAAAATAATTTTTGCAATTAGGTATGATAGATAATTTTGCATTGCTTGGTTTTTACAGGCTCTTCGTTTCCCAGCAAATTCAACTTTGATGCAATCTGTGCTCATAAATCAACTGATCAGCACAGAACAAGACCAATTAAAGAGTTACAAACTCTTCCATTAGACCATCAGAACCAATTGACGGCTATTCTCAGTTAAAGGGGTCGTCCGATCTAAATCGATAAGTCTGCAGTCACTCTGTCATTGTAGACTTCTGAATCACTGGTTTCCGAGCTGGATCGGAGGGTATGTATGCGTTATACATACTCGCACCCAAGGAAGAGCTTTCTCGTTTCATACACTTGCATGGAGCAAGGCTGCGGCCTGTCTAGTGACCCGGCCGGCCAGTTGGCGTGGCCGACAAGAGAGCACGACCTTGCTCCATACAAGTGTATGGACGCGAGGCCGAGTCCACTGCCCGCGAGTACATATAACTCATACATACCCTCCTGTCCTGGGTCTGAAACTGGCAAATCCTCCGGTTCATAAGTTATACAGAGTGACTGCAGACTTATCGGTTTGGACCGGACAACCCCTTTCACTTATTCAAAAGCACAGGCAAATTTAGGTATGGTGTAATCAGACGCTGGCTGTATAATTTCAGCCATGCATGTTTAGTTTGAAAACGCGTATTTTCAGAGAAAAGCATAATGTAATAGCTGCCAGGGACCGAGCCGCATGGGAGACTAGTCCGACAAGCAGATTCCCTATGGCTTCTCTCTGTCCGCTGCCCTGGAATGACAGGTCCCTCTCTGTGTGTGTATAGGGAGAGAACTGTCACTCAAGGGGGGGGATGGGTATAGAGAAGATCCCGGGGACTCACCTGTCCGACTAGTCTCCCGTGCGGCTCAGTAGCTAGTGGCTTTGGAAACTATGTTTACTATACGCTACAGAGTATCAGAGTTAAACAAGCAAGGCTGAACTTATCCAACCAGAGTCTGATACATGGGCCATACATGGACCGGGCAGTATGCATCACCTCTCGGCTTCCCTTTACAAGGGTTTTCTAGTTTTAATGTTTTTCCACACATTGGCCACCCAGAGGGATAAGGCCTCTTTCACACTTCAGTCGTTCGTCAAAATCCATCAAAGCGTCAAAAAACGGATCCACCTTTTTTTTGGGCGGATCAGTTTTTTGCCATTGAGTTGCATTAGTGACGGATTTTGATGGATGGGCGTCAGTTCGATCCGTCAAATGACGGATCCGTCATAATTTTGGCGTCCGTCGGTTTTTGAAAACGTCCACTGGGACGTTTTTTTGTGCGTCGGAAAGGCGGACCATGACGGATCCGTCGCGTCCGCCGATTTGTATAATGGACGCCTAGGGTGGCGGATCCGTCTTCATCCGTTTTTGGCGGAATCCGCCAGCAGATCCGTTCTTCTGTGCAGAAAGTGCTAAAACCCATTCTGGAGTCTCTCTCTCAAGCCTAAGCAATATACTGGAACGGTACTTGCTTATCTCGGTTCAAGCAGCAGGTCTCTGTTTACAAGCTACAGCAGAGACGTCACGCTATAGATGGCACAAATCAGTGAGCTCAGTGATTGTCTGCAGCGGTGATGTGCACTGTAGTCGTCACCATCACTGCAGCTCAGTTTATTGTTATATTCTTCTGCTAGGGGAGAAAAAAATATACCGTATATGTCACAACCGGAAAACCACTAATTGTCTATTGCAGTCCCTAGCAGTGAGGAAAGCTCTGAAGACTGTCTTAGACCTGCAGACCCACAAGATACAAATCAAGGGATGAAAGATCAGAGCTACTTCTATGTATACCATGGCACATTCACTCTAGCATCAGGGACAAACGCTAAGGATACACTCATATTGATTTTTATTTATTTATTTATTTATTTGGGGAGTTTTCAGAACAGAAAGTTTCCAACTCTTCATTCAAAACTCAAGGATTTTGAACTTCTCATGCAAAAACTTCTGAATTAAAACCTCATGGCTAACATACTCCGATAGACAATACTGTCTGCTGTGTCTCAGAGATAAGAGCACAGATCAGCTCCTGGTGGTAACATTTCTCCTTAAAGGGTTGTCGGGTCCAAACGGACTTATCAATCCCGCCAGCGCAAGCACTGTGTGATGGGGGATTTGCAGGTTTCTGAGCCGGGACCGGATGGTACATATGCATTATACATACTCCTGGGCGGAGCCCGTCCACTGGGCGAAGCCTCACTCCATACAGTTGCATTGAGCGAGGGCACGCCCTGACTATTGACACGGCCGTCCAGTGGGCATGGCAGACTACAGAGCACAACCTTGCTCTATACAAATGTATGGAAAGAGGCAACGCCGACTTGACAGGCTCTGGCCGGGAGTATGTATAACTCATACACAACCTCTGGTCCCGGCTCAGAAACCGGCAAATCCACACAGCTCACAGTGCGTGCAGGAGAGCAGTCTGTCTGTACGAGGATTGAGATGCGATCCTCACACGAGGTATACGGCCGTCTGTCTGCACCCTAAGGGAAACAAGTGTATATTTGTAGGCAAGAGTACTTTCAGTCTAATTGCGATCTGACAAAATATCAGATCACAGTTGGACCAATGTTAGTCTGTGGGGTCGGAAACAATCACTACATGACAGCGTTTTATCTGCTATCTGGATCACACTCAGCAATGCCAGTCAATGAGTGTGGGAAACAGCGGACTCAACTCGGATGACATGAGTGCAGCATGATTTCCACAAATTGAGAAAATGTACAATTTTTTTTTCTCTACCGTCGCCTCAGAGAATCGGATCACACTATAATCACATGCTGATCGGAGTTTGATCAGTGCCATTTGCATAGTCAGCGCGTTTCTCTCTGAGTTTGTATGTTCTCCCCGTGTTTGCGTGGGTTTCCTCCCACACTCCAAAAACATACTGATAGGGAATCTAGAATGTGAGCCCCATCGGGGACAGCGACGATAATGTGTGCAAACTGTAAAGCGCTGCGGAATATGTTAGCGCTATATAAAAATAAAGATTATTATTATGAGTGTATCTACGCTCATCTGCACCTGCCCTTAGAGGCATAACCACAAGATGCCATAGATACCTTATAGGTACATCTCTCACTACTGGAAACCTCACCCCATCTGCTCTTTTTAGTAATTCCCATAGACTTCAGGGGAGAAATTCAACTAATCTCTATGAAGACACCGACAGTCAGAATTGAGAGGTGATCTATTAGCGAATTTACAGCAGTTTTTATTTTTCATCCAAAGAAAATAAGAATTATAAAATGAGGGAAGTATAAAGAAATACATCCTTCTCTTCTTTATTTACCTTGTGTTATGGCTATAAAAAAAAACTGCACTATGTGAACCTGGTCCAAATGATTTAGCTGCAAGGAACAGAAAGGTCTTCTTGACAAACAAAGCAAACGATACGCTGCACCAAAGGAGAATCACTTCTCTTCTGCTTCATTAAACTTTAACAGGCGAGCACATTACTGCACAGTCCAAGAAAACAAATATGAATACATGAATATTAAAAGGAATCTGTCAGCAGCTTTTTCTATGTAATGTGACAGCAGCACGAAGTAGGGACTCGGTCCCTGATGCCAGCGGTGTGTCGCTTACTGGGCTGTGTTTTATCAGAAGGAGATTATGACTACAGGATTAAGGTGTCTTTTGCCTTCTTGTCAACTTATTTTGTGTAACCCCTCTCCTGCCACCGAGCTTTCTGTCAATACACTGAAAGCTGACAATCAGCCGTGTGTATACACAGCTCAGCTTTTAGAGCACTGATAGATCTGCAGCAGAGAAACACAACTACTGCACCCAGTAAAGTAAATGACACATCATTGGAATCAGGGTCTCTGTCCCTACCTCAGATTACATAGCAATAAACTGCAGACAGTTTTCCTCCTTGCACATCTGCAACACATTTATGACCTACATGACATTTTTTAGATAGACATTTCTGATAACTAATCTGTCTTACCAATATACGGCTCTGATGTATACACTATATAACGATGGTGGAGTACTGCATATAAGGGCACTATATAACATCTACAAGGCTGGACTACCATGTGCTCAAGCACTTAACACTCAGTGCCTTATACTTCCCATAATATTCACGTCCTTTATGGGAAACGTCACAGTAAAATATATACTCAGCACCGTGCAGACATTTTAGGCAGGTGTGGGGAAAAAAAAGGCTGCAAAGTATTATATTTGAAAAAATAGAGATGTTAATAGTTTCTGGTGCAGGGGAGGAGATGACAATGTATCTACTTATGGTGGTAAGAGCTGTGACACAAGTGCATTAGATGTGCCCCGACCATTACCGACCACCATGAGCAATGCCCGCCTTACCGGCTCAGTCCGGCTGTGTGCCCCCGGGTGCAGCCGTTACACCCGCCCTGGGTGCCCGGGCCGGTCCATTGCTCCGTGACCGTGCAGCTCCTGCTGCCTCCGCTACTCACTAAACAATGACAAGTGCAACAACCAGAGAGCGGAGACTCTTCCTGGGTGAGTATGAAAGGCGAGCTTCTATTGGCTGATCTGCGCGGCCAGAATGTGTGGTAGCCTGTGATTGGTCGGCTTTCAGCCCCCCCTCCCTGTGCCCCCGCTCTTCCTGTCAGTCACTGTTTACACTGGGCTGTTAGGCGGCGGTCAGCTGCTGTGTGATTGCCGCTGTGGAGGGACATTTATGAAGATTATGGATTTGTGGTAATGCACAGCTCAGCAGCTCTCATCTGTCATCTATTATTTACATGATGGTTTGGGTGATTTCCTGTTCTGTCCAGAGGAGAATGAATGATAACAGTGCTTTCTTTCTTTCTTTACAGATAATTCAGCTGCGTTTTTAATTTGTTCCTTGACCCATACAACAGTGGTGTGAATGCGCTCCAGCCTGTACATTGGCCATGCCGCCATGTTGGTAGTCATCCCAGAGCCGCTTCCCGCATGGCTGCAAATTCCTGCGATCCTTACACAGTTGGCGGATTTCTTTTCCTGCTAGGATATTGCGATATGTCCATCACGATGACGCTCGCCATGTTCCCTCTACAGTGTACGGCTGCCAGAAAACCTCGCCAGGCTCGGAACGGCACGTTTTACTATCAGGCGTATCATCGGATCCAGATCTTCCCATCGCCGAGACTGCCGACGGTTGGTGCTGGTAAAGTTATATGGAGGCAGGATCGAGAGGCCGACATTCTGCTGCAAGTCCTCCAGAAAGGATAGTTACGTTCTACATAGAACGTTATGAGCACCAACGGCCATCTCTTATCTCAATAATGGGAAATCTGTATTCAGTGACGAGATTTTATCCAAGAATTGAGAAGTTTGAGCATGAAAGATCAGTCCAGGAGGAGAGAAAAGCAGATTTCAGTGATAAGATTCATTACAAAGTTTCTACTTGTGACAGTAATTTAACCCCATACTGATGTGACGCACTGGTGGCACGTCTAGTGCCGGCTCCCTGACTTTGATGCAGGCTCAGGAACTGAGCCTGCATCTGCATCTTAGCTGGCAGATGATGGCTGTAATATTCAGCCATCATCTGCCTCAGCCGTACAGCTGTTAATTGGCACTCTGACAGTGGCATTTACAGCTCGCCTGAGGAGCTCACTGTTCTTATCGCTTCTCAGTGATTGGGCGATTGCAGGTTTAAGTCCCCTAAAAGGACTGCAAAATTCTGTAAAAAAAAAAATATATATATATATAATAAAGGTTCAAATCGACATCCCTTTTCCCTCATTAAAAATTAAAAAATACACATGGCATTTCTGCGTCCGTAAAAGTCTTGATGTATCCAAATATAATATATTAATTAACCCTATCAGTAAACGGCTTAACAAGAAAAAGAATCAAAACTCTAAAACTGTGTTTTTTTCAAAGGCCACAACAAGGCAAATAAATGCAATAAAAAGCTCAGAGTTTAAAATAAAAAAAAAGCCCTAACACAGCACCATAACCTGGAAATTGAAAAGGTTACAGATGTCAGAAAACATTTTTTTGGTTTACAAATTCACTATTTTTTTTTCATCACTTAAAAGAAAAACTATGTGTGTTTAGTATCGCCGTAATCGCACTCACTTGAAGAATCATTGCCTGGAAATTTTTACCGTATAATGAATGCTATAAATTAAAAAAGAATGTGGATTTGTGCTATTTCGCCGTACATGGAATATCTTTCCCGCTTTCCAGTACATCGCATGATAAAATGGATATAGTCATTCAACAGTACAACTCGTTGCACAAAAAATCAAGCCTCATACAGCTGTGACAACTAAAACACAAAAAAATTCTTAGAATGGATCAATAAGCGCCATTTCTCAAATCTGGTGAGATACATAATGTTTGAATTGACAGACCTTGGTTTATCACTCTGACAGATCGCTTTGCATATAGGTTGGGATGTCAGCACTGTTCAGTGTTGCATGTCCGAGTGGTTGGGAAACTGAGACAAACTGGAATGACGGCAAGAGGCGTACAGAGGTAAACCTGCATGGACGGATCATCAAATTAGAATGGTGCATAGTGATCTATTTTGTGCTATAATTGAAAGTACACATCACATACCAAGCCTAAGGTGTCAATCAGTGTCTACAGAAACCATCAGCTTCACAACATTGGACCACAAGCCGGACATGCAGCTACAGGTGTTTCATTGACCCCCGCCATCGCTATATGAGGCTATCATGGTGCAGAGCAAGATGTCAATGGAGGGTGGAATAGAAAATCTAGCCTCTGCAGTGGTGAGTCCTGCTTTTGTCTTGGATGAAATGATAGCCAGGGATTAGTCTGGAGACCACGTGGACATCGCCATAAAGAGGTCTTCACGATGTTAAAGTGTGTAAGTGCGTGTATTTCTGCATGTGGCGCTCATACTCAATAGTGAATAAATCGGGCTATTTTGAAAATTTTGTTTCTATTTTTTCAGCATTTCCATATGATTATCATGTCTGTAGATTTTGCGATTTCCATAATTCCCCAATTTTTCCTTCTTGGAGTGGCAATTTCAATGTTTTGGAGTGTATACATTCCTAACAAGATACATTAGGCATTTGTATACAAATAGGTGTATTTGGAAAAAATATAGACTCAATCGGGAAGAGCCATACAAAGCGCCAGAATTGGTGCATATCGTGTAATGTGCCAGGTCTAGGGTGGCTGCAGGCTGGTATTTTTAGGCACAATAACCATGGACCTTCCCAGCCTGATAATATCAGCTCAGCTCCCAGCTGTCTGCTTTAACTTGGCTGGTTATCAAAAAATAGGGAGGACTCCACATCATTTTTTAAAATTTATTAATTAGGTTAAACCAGGCTAAAAAACACCTGCATAAACACACAACACATGTGCTCTTGTTTACTGCATACTTACCACATCTAATGCAAGTCTATGGGAAAATCCATACAGAA
>JARQOD010000006.1:57028633-57079314 GCA_033576555.1 Oophaga sylvatica
TGGTCAAATCAGTCAGCTCAGCAGCAAGTGCCATTAACTAGGCACTGCCATTGAGCTCAATTATAGTTTCAGTACTGTCAACAACAAACACCAGGATCAGCGGCAGAAAGTCAAGGCTGGAGCCTGGGTCGTCCAGGCAAAATTTAAATTTTAGTAGTGTATTGGAATAATAATATTATATATACACACACATACGTATAGAGCTAGACTTCGCACTTGCCAAGATCTAGCGCAGACCATTCCATGGTCCATGTTTACACCAAAGGAAATAATCGCCTTTCAAAACAGCAAAACGACTGCTGGGATCGGTGATTGCTGCCAGGTCAGGTGACATCAGTAACACATCACAGGTCTCATCGGTTCTAAATACATCAGGAAGTGCTGCAGGTTTGACGCTGCACATTTAAGCAGCATCAAACCCACAGCCGCCAGATGTTACAGCATCGTGGATGGGATTTCAAGAAATTCCATGTCCACTATGCGTCCGCAGACGCATGCGGATCACCCAAGGAGACTGGCATGTGGCTCATCTTTCCAGACTGCAGCAATGTCAATTTCCGCAAGAGAAATTACATCAATAGAATGTACTGGATGCTGTAAATGTGCATGGTTCAGTGAACACATGTGGATTTACCTGCGTTCAATAGAAGGCAGCGCTTTGGACATGGTGAACATAAGCTGCATCCAAAGCGCTGCTAGTTCCGGATCGTGGACACCCAGCCCTAAAGTATTCAATTTTGTCCAGATAACCCATTAAGGATTCTTTTTTTAAAATATATAAACTGCTGCCGGGTGACAGACCAGAAAACTCCTTCAAGATTGTAACTCCACTAGAGAAAATACATAAAGAGGCAACAATGCTGCGAGCCCAGTTTAGCAAACACAAAAAAATGCATTATACACTCACTGACTGCTTTTATACAGTAACAGGAGAGGAGGGGGAGGCCTAACTCAGGCATCAGATATTTTCTTCCCATATGTGGGAAAGGAGGGAAATTTAATCAGTGCTTTGGAAAAGATTTTCATGCATTTTATTAGACAAATGTCAGTTTTGATAAGCGATATTCTCATACAGAGGGAGAAAAAATTTCCATAGACATGTAAACAGCCCCATAGACTACGGTATAATGGCTACGTGTTCTAAACAATCACATATGTATAAAACGGACATCTGATTGAGGCCTCAATCTCATTAATGTTCATTACTTTGAGCGGCAGGCTTGAATTATTTATATTAGTGTTAAAAAAAAATAAATTGAAACCTGTACGTGATTTTACAGGATTTGCCACTCTTCGGCTACGTGCCCACGATCAGGAATAGTAGTTTTGGACACAGCGTATTGTTATAATAAACACATGTGTTTAGCTTACTATGCGGATGTACAGCAACTAATAACAGTACAGAAACAGCTGCCCGTAAACCCACACCGTGGGCGAGTTTACGCGTTAAATAGAAGCACAGTGGGCATGGGATTTCTATAAATCCAAACAACTGTGCTTGTAATGTAGCACAAATGCGCCGCTTCCAAACCGCTGCTATTCCTGATCGTGGGCACTTAATCTTATAGTGCAATATTTGGCAACAGTGTTTTTGTGTGTGAAAAAAAAAAAAAAAAAAAAAAAAGATTTTAAGTGCAGTTTTGTAGTGTTACACTGTCTTGGGTAAGTTCACACCTACCAGTTCTGAAAGAAAAGAGGAGCTGCAGTTCGAGTCAACGGACACTGCAGTGATATTCTGGCTAGCACTGAAAACATTACCCAATAAGGCCCTAGAGTAATAAAGAGTCAAAAGACTAAAGCCCCCGTCTCACACAGCGATCTCGCTACCGAGTCACTAGTTTTGTGACGCAACAGCGATCTCCCCTGCGATATCGCTGTGTGTGACATTCAGCAATGATCAGCCCCCCTGCTGGGTATCGCTGATTGTCGCTAAATGTCCTGGACATTTTTTTGATCGCTGGTCTCCCGATTGGCCAGCACGCATCGCTGCGTGTGACAGGCGGGAGACCAGCGATCCGGTGGTAACCAAGGTACACAGTGGGTTTCCAGGAGCGGGGCTGTGCCTGGAAACTCGATGTGTACCTTAGATACCAGCGCCCTGATGCAGGGAGATGGTAACCAAGGTACACAGCGGGTTACCAGGCACCGCGCAGCGCCTGGAAACCCGATGTGTACCTTGGTTACCAGCTCCCTGCATCAGGGCGCTGGTATCTAACGTACACTGCGGGTAACTAAGCGATGTTACCCGCAGTGTCGCTGTGCTGATGCTGCCTGTTTGGCAGCTCAGCAGCGATCGTGTAGCGACACCAGCGATCCTGATCGTTGTCGGGATCGCTAGTGTATCGCTATGTGAGATGGGGGCTTAAGAAAACAGACCCTTGACAATCATATTTAAAAACATTGATAATGGGAAAAATGTATTAGATGCCACAATCAAATAAAAGTACATATATATGATACAAACGTACGTGACTGCATGAAAGAGAAAAGACAGAAAAAAAAAAAAAACCTTACGCACTCCTTGTGAAGATTAACGATAAGAGCGTCAAAGTGGCTACTGACGGTTATAACCTGTCATTACTCTGCACTTTCTCCATATATGTAGGTTAAAATAAATATTTTCAGCCACTAGGCATTATAATTTGCACGCTAGGCTATATTCACAAGTTGAGTTGTTTTTTTAAATGCAAATTTTCAGCTGTATCACAGAACCAGCAAAGTCTGAGATGTCAAATCTGATGCGCACACCTTACTATTTTTTCCCCTATTTTGTCAAAACGCTGCTTTTTTGAAAAATGCAGCATGTCACTTTATTCCATGTTTTTGCAGTTTTTCACCCATTGAAAGCAACTGGTAGTGCAAAAAACGCTGAAAAAAAAACTTAGGTATCAGATTTTGCTGTTTTTGGTGACAAAACATGATGAAGTTGAATCAGATAATTTTTTTATACACAAACTATGAGCATGCACAAGAGACAAATGTACCCTGACAAAAATGTGGCAAAAACAAAGAAAAATCTGCTTTTAGTAAGCAGCTTAAACTTTGCATAAGAAAGGCAGCAAAAACACAACGTGTAACAGCAAAAATACAACATGTAAACAGCCTTACTTTTGTTACATTTATGTAATGATGTAAATAGGATGTAAACACCCCTCTCTGCCACCTGGTATTTAAAGGGAACTGGTCACCAAAAATAACAGTGTTACTATGCTGCCCAGAGCCTGCACGCAGCCGAATGACACAAAATGAACTTTATTATCTCCCCCAGCATTCGGTATTCAGCCATAGAGGCGGGGATGGTTCAGCCACTGACAGTCGCTCTACATTGAGGCAGGCTGTCAGTCAGAACGGTGACTGAACAGTACTAGCAGGAATAAAGAATTTACCCCACCAGCAGCATTCTGCTGCGGCAGTACAGTATCATAGCACTGATAGTCTGTATATATGTGGATAATCTACAGGTTAACAGTGTTATTTCTGGTGACCGACTCTATATATCTATCCACACATTGCCATGACCAAAAGGTAAAATATTTCCCAGCCATTCGTTATTTAACCCTTTGAATATCCTGAGGGTGTGTATATAAACTTCACAACCAACCATACATGCACCTTTCTATAAAGATGTGGTTGCCACTTGGAAACATTTGTTGGTCATTTTATTTTTGGTGCACTTAAAGGTATGCCACACTAAGCGAGATCGCTAGCGAGATTGCTACTGCATCACCATTTATGACGCAGTAGCGATCTCGTTAGAGACTTAGCTGTGTGTGACATGTAGCAGTGATGTGGCCCCTGCTGAGATGTCGTTGATCGCTTATGAACGTTCGGAGCCGTTTTTTGGTCGTTGGTGTCCCGCTGGTGAGCCTGAATCGCTGAGTGTGACACCCTTTATGAACGACTTCACCAGCGTCGCAGGTGGGACTAGGTTTTCCCAACGACAGCAGAGGTCGTTATACAGATCGCTGATGAGTTGTGTTTGGAATCACAGATCGCTGATGAGTTGTGTTTGGAATCTAACTAGCGATCACACTAGCGATCTCGCCAGGTCGTGTCGTTGTCGTGATCGCTGGTGCGATTGCTAAGTGTGGCAGTGCCTTTAGGTGCTATCTTTAGGCAGCAAACAACACTCTGCCACCTGGTATTTTACCCATTTGTTACTCTTTGCATTGGCACAATCATGTAAACATGGCCATTCAATTACTGTGACCAAGAAGTAAATACACTTTTGGGCCACTCAGGGTCTAATTTGTTACTGTAACAATTTGCTACTCTAGCAGCACTTGGCACTTTATACTTGTCCTGTATGGGATATTCATCCTTCCTGCTATTACCACAATTTGTTGTGGTGTTGAATTTTACCATGTAACATGTGTATGTATGCATGATGGATCTGCCATTGATTGTAAACGAACTTTACCAACAATATATAACCGTCAGGTTTTTTTATTCTACTTTTTCCCTGCAGACACATACTTCTGTATCTTAAAATCTGATAGCTTAAAATTAGTATAAAAAAAGCAGCATATGGAAAAGCCAACGTATGTGACCATGTACTAATAAGCAAGCTTAAAGGGTTTGTCCACTACTAGGACAACCGCTTCTTGATCAGAATGGTTTCAATAAAATAATAAAGCCTATTCTCACCTCCCATGCCGTTCCCGCGGTGTCGGCACTCGCTTTCCCGGGGCTCTTGTGCGGTGTTGTGACACCTGGCGCTCAATCAGAACTGGTGTCACCCCTCCCCGTTGGACAAATCGAACATGAGGAGGAAGCCCAGACTGCAGCTGATCTGACTTCCTCTTCCGGCTGTATGAACAGGATGTGGGGACAGCGACGCTTATTGGGTGCCAGGGTAACGTGTCACAACACTGCAGGAACGGCGCCGACATAGGAGGCAAATATAAGCTTTATATTTTATGGGGGCCAAGCAAAGGGTATGAGAAGCTGTCCAAGTAGAGGACAACTTATTTAAAGCTGGAGGTACCCTGCACCACATGTCACACAAGTCAGGCGACCAAACACATTTGTGCAACTGATGTGTGAATTGAGATCACAAGATTTAATTTTCAGTTGCTATTTTGTGGTAAATAAGAGCCAAAAAGCAGACAAGTCACATGCGTACTGCATTGAAGTCTAGTGCAAGTGTCACACGACCAGCGCCAAAACCCAATACATCTGGAAAGACTTCGACTGTTGCTATAGATCACAATGCAACAATCCTATGAGAACCCACAAAGCGGCACGTTGTCACCAAAAGTATTCACAATTAATCTGGTGCCTGAACAATCAGAAATCAAGGACATCAGAAGTAAAATCTCTAAGGGGGGAAAAAAAAGGGACAACTCACAAGGTACATACACAATTACTGGTCGGCTGCGTGCAACCATCGGTCAGCAGTGCTTTCCCTGTGCGTAGATGATCAGTAATGTCCCCTCCAGTCACATCACAATACTCAGTTAAAACAACGAAACTCAAGAATGATAAAAATGGTCCGTAAGGAAGGAGTGCCCCAGGAGAGCCAGTGGAAGGACAGAGCGCCCCAGAATAGGCAGTGGAAGGACAGAGCGCCCCAGAATAGGCAGTGGAAGGACAGAGCGCCCCAGGAGAGCCAGTGAGGACGAGCGCCCCAATAGCAGTGGAAGGACAGAGCGCCCCAGGAGAGCCAGTGGAAGGACAGAGCCCCCAGAATAGGCAGTGGAAGGACAGAGCGCCCCAGGAGAGCCAGTGGAAGGACAGAGCGCCCCAGGAGAGCCAGTGAAGGACAGAGCGCCCCAGAATAGGCAGTGGAAGGACAGAGCGCCCCAGAATAGGCAGTGGAAGGACAGAGCGCCCCAGGAGAGCCAGTGGAAGGACAGAGCGCCCCAGAATAGGCAGTGGAAGGACAGAGCGCCCCAGGAGAGCCAGTGGAAGGACAGAGCCCCCAGAATAGGCAGTGGAAGGACGGAGCGCCCAAGATGGCAGTGGAAGACAGAGCGCCCCAAGATAGGCAGCAAGGTGCTATAACACTGATCTGAAGACATCGGTCACCAACAACAACCCAAACAAGGTAGTCACACTTACTCTTCATCTAGGACCCTGAAATTCAGTCACCCATACCAACACTTGTCCATAAACTTTACAGACTGCAGTAATGGGAAGAAAAAAAAAACACGTGTGGCGCATACAAGCGCCATACAAAGAGTCATTACGGCCATAGGCAAAAAGATAAATTGTGATCCAGCCCAGGCTGCGCTTATAATTATAACGCAGGTACCGGACACATGCTGCACACACCAGCGACTCCGCAGCTCAGGGCACACGGGCTCACCACGATCGCAGGAGATCCACAAGTATCACTAATTACTAGCACAACCCCCTATATAATGGCTGCAGACAAACCAACACGGAGCAGCAGCCTGCTGTACGTACAGAACCCGCCATAGTCCCCACTGACCGGCGCACAGGAGCCATCTTGTACCACGGACAATGCCGCCAGCACGGGCTCCTCCTCACCACAGACGCCTCGCACACCGGAATGACCGGCCCACACACATCCCGTCTGCTCCGGACAGATACACGCCATGTACACGGCGGCTCACACACATGCACTTACTCTCATCTCGAAGTGATCCCCGTCCACGTCGCTCATGGCTGCTGCTTTCAGTCACCGACTACTGCTTTGCAGATAGATAGCTGTTAGCCGACCGCCGCCGAGGCCTATTCCTCCCTCTCCTCCGTGTGTCTGCTCTCACGGCCGCTCCTCTCACCGCTTTTGTCTTCGTCCAACCGCTTCACAAAATGGCGTCGTCGTCCTCTCGCGGTTCATAAGGCAGAGCCGGGGAGGGCGGGGCGAGCGGCGCAGAATGGCGGCGGGATGGGAACGGCGTGCTGTACAGTAATGGGACAGGGGCGAGGAAGAAAGCCTGCCCACATCTGACTGGTGCTGCCGCCGCCATGCTGTGTCTGCGGCGAGCTTTATAAGGGTATGTGCACACGGTCAGGAAACGCTGCGGGTTTACTGACCATAACATAAGTATGTGGCGTCCAGATGCTACAGCTTAAAGGATGAGAGTTCAAGAAATCCCATGTCCACTATGTGTGCACAGACACCCGCGGCTTCCCTGCGGAGACGGACACGCGGGCGTCTTTCCAGACCGCAGCATGTCTATTTATGGTGCTGCTGTGAGTCTCCACAAGATGTCACCCGCGGCTTCCCTGCGGAGACGGACACGCAGGTCTTTCCAGACCGCAGCATGTCTATTTATGGTGCTGCTGTGAGTCTCCACAAGATGTCACCCGCGGCTTCCCTGCGGAGACGGACACGCGGGCGTCTTTCCAGACCGCAGCATGTCTATTTATGGTGCTGCTGTGAGTCTCCACAAGATGTCACCCGCGGCTTCCCTGCGGAGACGGACACGCGGGGCGTCTTTCCAGACCGCAGCATGTCTATTTATGGTGCTGCTGTGAGTCTCCACAAGATGTCACCCGCGGCTTCCCTGCGGAGACGGACACGCAGGCGTCTTTCCAGACCGCAGCATGTCTATTTATGGTGCTGCTGTGAGTCTCCACAAGATGTCACCCGCGGCTTCCCTGCGGAACGGACACGCGGGGCGTCTTTCCAGACCGCAGCATGTCTATTTATGGTGCTGCTGTGAGTCTCCACAAGATGTCACCCGCGGCTTCCCTGCGGAGACGGACACGCAGGTCTTTCCAGACCGCAGCATGTCTATTTATGGTGCTGCTGTGAGTCTCCACAAGATGTCACCCGCGGCTTCCCTGCGGAGACGGACACGCGGGGTCTTTCCAGACCGCAGCATGTCTATTTATGGTGCTGCTGTGAGTCTCCACAAGATGTCACCCCGGCTTCCCTGCGGAGACGGCACCAGGTCTTTCCAGACCGCAGCATGTCTATTTATGGTGCTGCTGTGAGTCTCCACAAGATGTCACCCGTGCTCCTGCGGAGACGGACACGCGGGCGTCTTTCCAGACCGCAGCATGTCTATTTATGGTGCTGCTGTGAGTCTCCACAAGATGTCACCCGCGGCTTCCCTGCGGAGACGGACACGCAGGGCGTCTTTCCAGACCGCAGCATGTCTATTTATGGTGCTGCTGTGAGTCTCCACAAGATGTCACCGCGGCTTCCCTGCGGAGACGGACACGCAGGGCGTCTTTCCAGACCGCAGCATGTCTATTTATGGTGCTGCTGTGAGTCTCCACAAGATGTCACCCGCGGCTTCCCTGCGGAGACGGACACGCGGGGCGTCTTTCCAGACCGCAGCATGTCTATTTATGGTGCGGCTGTGAGTCTCCACAAGATGTCATCGGCACAATGTACTGGACGCGGTGATGCTGCACGGTTCAGTGGTTACATGTGGAGTCACCCGCGTTCAATAGCCGGCAGCGCTTCTGTTGCAGCAGACGTGTGCTGGGTCCAAAGCGCTGTCAATTCCTGAACGTGTGCACATACCTTTATTGTTTCTGGGAAAGCTGGGTGACTACCAAATGGCCAACTGGCGTTCCCACATCCAGCTCTTCCTGCTCCTGAATGTCTGTGACATGAAGACAAGCTGTGTGATACTAGCGGAGAGTGGCAGCATGGTGGGACAGTGGCACGGGCAGCAGGTACAAGGGATGGAGGTGATGCAGAATAATAGCTGGAAAAGGTGTGCGGCCATCGTGTCTCCCAGTACTAGACTGCAGTAATCCACATGATGGGGACGGACACCCAGAGACACTGCTGCACAGCCACGCTGGAGTCCTCCAGTACTTGTACTCTCTCTTAGGGCTTGTTCAAACGCCTGTATTTTGGATCTTAGTGCTGTCTGTGGAAAAAAACGGACAGCACTTGGACCAATGTTATTCAATGGGGCAGTACAGATGAGCTGTTTTTAATTTTTTTTTCACTGACTGTAAAAAAAAAATTGGATTTCAAGCCGAGCCACAGTCTAACACTCAATTTTTACAGATTTATTGCAATTTTGTAACATAGGTACAGTATTTTTTTTCTATAAGACAGAGTTGTTTCCCTCCAAATTTGGGAGATAAATGGGGGTGCGTCTTATAGTCCAAATGTAGCTTACTTGGGAGGGTGGCGGTGGAGTGAGATCACAGGAGGCAGGGTTGCTGCTGCTGGAGGTGGAGTGGGGTCACAGGAGGCAGGGTTGCTGCTGCAGGAAGCCGGCGGCAGTGGAGCAGGGTCACAGGAGGCAGGGTTGCTGCTGCAGGAAGCCGGCAGCAATGGAACGGGGTCACAGGAGGCAAGGTTGCTGCTGCAAGAAGCCGGCGGCGGTGGAGCAGGGTCACAGAAGGCCGGCGGCCATGGAGAGAGGTCACAGGGGCTGGGTCACTGCTGCAGGAAGCTAGCAGCGGTGGAGCCGGGGTCACAGGAGGCAGGGTTGCTGCTGCAGGAAGGCGGCAGTGGTGGAGTGGGGGTCACAGGAGGCAGGGTTGCTGCTGCAGGAAGCCGGCGGCGGTGGAGCAAGGTCACAGGAGGCAGGGTCACTTTTGCAGGAAGTCAGAAGCGGTGGAACGGAGTTACAAGAGGCAGTGTTGCTGCTGCAGGTAGCCGGCGGCGGGGAGCGGGGTCACAGGAGGCCAAGTTGCTGCTGCAGGAATCCAATGGTCGTGGACAGGGGTCAGAGGAGGCAGGGTCGCTGCTGCAGGAAGCCGGCACAGCTGAAACGGAGTCACAGGAGACGGTCTCTGCTGCAGGAAGCCGGCGTCAGGAATAGGACGATGCTGCGGGCCCCGGGCTGGAAGGAGGGGGTGTCCGAGCCTGCGGGTCCTGGGCTTCCAGAAAATGTTGTGGAGTCCTGCTCAGCCCATTGATTTCCAGCTGTGAGCTTCTGAAAAATGCCACCGGAGGCGGAGCATGCGCAGATTGAGATCTTGGGGCTGCATAAATCAAGTGGGTGAAAAAAACAGAAGTGGTGACGTGGTTCTATTAGGATATGTTCCCACGGTCAGTAAATGCTGCAGGTTGGATACTGCGTACATTCGCAGCATCCAGATTTTACAGCATAGTGGATGGGATTTCAAGAGATAATTTAAGAGATATCATCAGGGCAGGGGTTAAGGAGTCTTTGAGATCCTTTTCCAGGAAGATGCCTATAGGGAAGAGAAGAGCTAGGTCCCCTGAGTTGGACGTACGTAGTGGCTCAGACAGTGATGGCGTTTCCTCTGCATCAGCTTCCTCTTCAGATGATGGCTCAAGTTCCTACTTCCCCATAGAACAGGTGGACAAGCTTGTTAAAGCACTCGGGAATACCATGGGGATAGTGGCGTCCAAGCCAGAGAGGTCAGTTCAGGATGTCCTGTTCGGGGACTGGACCAGAGGAGACAGATCATTTTCTTTAATTGAGAGGATCTGCACCCTGGTACACAGGGAGTGGAAAAAACCTGAGAGGAAAGGCTCACTGCCCCCAGCATTTAAAAGGAGATATCTCTTTGATGAACCTTCCTCATCATCTTGGGATAAAGTCCCAAAACTGGATGCAGCAGTGGCTAAAGCTTCTAGGAGGTACTCTTTGCCCTTTGAGGATATGGGAAGTTGAAAAGACCTGCTTGACAAAAAAGGCATATACTTAAAGGTTCCTGGGAAATGTCAGCAGGATCCCTAAGGCCAGCAGTAGTGGCTACATGTAATGCCAGGTCCTTAATGGTCTGGCTGAATCAGCTAGAATCCCAACTAGAGGATAAGACTACAGAGACGCATTCTAGCCACTATACCTCTAATGCAAGAAGCCACAGCTTTCTTGTCAGCAGACTCGGTCCATTTGGCAGCAAAGGCCATGGCACTCTCAAGCATGGCACGAAGGGCATTATGATTAAAGTGCTAGCCAGGTGACATCCAGACCAGGTCAAAGCTGTTCGCCATCCGTGTGAGGGAGAATACCTGTTTTGCCCAGCTTTAGACCTTCTAAGGGAGAGCGGGTGATGACAAGAGATTCCCTAGCCTGTCGGTCCCTTCCTACAGACTTTACTTCGGTAAAAGAAGATTCGTCCTTGAGAAGCCATCCAGAGACCGGATCAAGTGGGATAACAGAAGGAGGAAAGGCAGGTGTTCCATGTTTGGAACCTCCTCCTAAGATCCCAAAAACCATCCCAATGACTTCTGGCCCAGGTGGGGGATGAGGCTTTTGCCTTTTTCCCTGCCTGGAAAGAGATATCGAGAAGTGACTGGATTCATAAGCTAATACATCCGGGTTAAGGATGTAGTTTCTCTCAAGCACACGGGACAGGTTCATGGTTACTGCCTCTCGATCCTCCACAGTAGAACAACAGGCCCTAGAAGTGGGAGTCCTGGAGCTGTTGAAAAAGGCAGTCCTGGCGGAAGTTTCCCTAGTCAGAAAGGGGCAGGGAATTTTATTCCCCTCTCTGATTAAGAAACTGGACGGTTCCTTTAGGACCATAATAAATCTAAAACATCTGAACAAGTTCCTAACAGTACACCTTTATAAGATGGAGTTCATAAGATCAGCAATATTAGATCTGAAGGATGCTTTCTACCATCTAATATATAAAGCTGAATGTATGTATGTGTGTATGTATGTGGGTATGTTTGTCCGGGATTGGAATCCGCACCGTAGCACTTACGGGCATGAAATTTTGCACGCCCGCACGTCTCGACCCCGAAAGCGTCCTAGGCTATGTTTTGAATGGAAATTTTAACCCCGCGCGTTCCAAATCGCCAAACAATTTTGGCCCTATCTACATAATGGGGAGAAAGCTGAATGCTTGTGTGTATGTCCGGCATAGGAATCTGCATTTACGGGCATGAAATTTTGCACACCCGCACGTCTCGACCCCGGGAGTGTCATAGGCTAGGTTTTGAGTCGAAATTTTAACCCCGCGCATTCCAAATCGGCAAATAATTTTGGCCCGGATAGGAATCTGCACCGTTGTACTTACGGGCATGAAATTTTGCATGCCCACACATCTCAACCCCAGGAGCATCATAGGCTATGTGTTGAATGGAAATTTTAACCCCTGCACGTTCCAAATCGCCAAACAATTTTGGCCCTATCTACATAATGGGGAGAAAGCTGAATGCTTGTGTGTATGTCCGGCATAGGAATCTGCATTTACGGGCATGAAATTTTGCACACCCGCACGTCTCGACCCCGGGAGGTCATAGGCTAGGTTTTGAGTCAAATTTTAACCCCCGTGTTCCAAAATCGGCAATAAATTATGGCCCGGATAGGATCTGCACCGTTGTTACTTACGGGCAATGAAATATTGCATGCCCGCACACTCAACCCCAGAGCATCATATGGCTATGTGTTGAATGGAAATTTTACCCCTGCACGTTCCAAATCGCCAAACATTTTGGCCTATCTATATAATGGGAGAAAGCTGAATGCTTGGTGTAGTCCGGCATAGGAATCTGCATTTAGGGCATGAATTTTGCACACCCGCACGTCTCGACCCCGGGAGCATCATAGGCTGTGTTTTGAGTCAACATTTTAACCCCACGTGTTCAAAATTGCGCGCATTAAAAACACACACACGTCTGGTATTTTTATCTTTTAAAAATAAATATCTGATTAATAACCAGCCAAACTACAAGACCAATTTGTTATAAATTTGCCATATAGGGAAATAAGACAGATGTCAGTCACATGAGCTGTATATTATTTGTATGTGTGAGGTAATATATACTGCCAGAGGGGAATGTTTTCTGTTGGCTGGGGATTTATCAGGCTGCCTATAGCAACCAATCACAGCTCAGCTTCTATTTTGCCATAGGTCATTAATATGAGCTCTGTTTGGTTACTATAGGCAACAGAGGACATTGTCAGTATAAGAAAGCTTGTGTGAGGTAATAGGATTTCAGTTACTATGCTTGGCCAATGTTGGTGTAATGACTGATGTAAGTCACATCACCTGTATGTGGGAGGATATATATATAGTAGCAGCCACAGCTTTGTCCTTCTATGTTGCTATCCTGATGAGGGCACAGTTAAGTACATTAACCCGGGCGAAGCCGGGTACTACAGCTAGTAATCTAATATATAAAGCTGAATGTATGTATGTGTGTATGTATGTGGGTATGTTTGTCCGGGATTGGAATCCCACCGTCGCACTTACGGGCATGAAATTTTGCACGCCCGCACGTCTCGACCCGAAAGCGTCCTAGGCTATGTTTTGAATCGAAATTTTAACCCTGCCCATTCCAAATCGCCAAACAATTTTGGCCCTATCTACATAATGGGGAGAAAGCTGAATGCTTGTGTGTATGTCCGGCATAGGAATCTGCATTTACGGGCATGAAATTTTGCACACCCGCACGTCTCGACCCCGGGAGCGTCATAGGCTAGGTTTTGAGTCGAAATTTTAACCCGCGCATTCCAAATCGGCAAATAATTTTGGCCCGGGATAGGAATCTGCACCGTTGTACTTACGGGCATGAAATTTTGCATGCCCGCACATCTCAACCCCAGGAGCATCATAGGCTATGTGTTGAATGGAAATTTTAACCCCCACACGTTCCAAATCGCCAAACAATTTTGGCCCTATCTACATAATGGGGAGAAAGCTGAATGCTTGTGTGTATGTCCGGCATAGGAATCTGCATTTACGGGCATGAAATTTTGCACACCCGCACGTCTCGACCCCGGGAGCGTCATAGGCTAGGTTTTGAGTCGAAATTTTAACCTCGCGCATTCCAAATCGGCAAATAATTTTGGCCCGGGATAGGAATCTGCACCGTTGTACTTACGGGCATGAAATTTTGCATGCCCGCACATCTCAACCCCAGGAGCATCATAGGCTATGTGTTGAATGGAAATTTTAACCCCCGCACGTTTTGGTGTGTGATTTTTATGTGCAGAATAAATTTTTGTTAACATAGTCTATTTTGTTACAGCTAACAGCAGTTATTAATTAACCCGGGCGAAGCCGGGTACTACAGCTAGTGTGTCTTTACATGCAGATCATCAGCATTTTCTAGAGTTTCAGTAGTCCTGCAGGATACAGTTCGACACTTCCAATTTAGAGCCTTCCCGTTTGGCCTTGCTATTGCCCCTTGGGTCTTTACAAAGGTAGTTACAGAGGTAATGGCCCATCTACAGAAAAAAATTCTTAATTGTCCCCTATCTGGATGATTTTCTAGTAGTAGGCAATTCAACCCAACGTTGCACGACACAAGTAGAAGGGGTAATATCCACTGTGGAGCAATTGGGGTGGCTATTAAACTTATGAAGTCATGTTTAGCGCCCCTAAGAGTACAGGTGACCCTATTCAGGACAGTCCTAACCTTTAGTATTAATGTTATTTTCATGCACTATTGCGACTTTTGGTGTTTTTATTACAGTTTTGCCCAGCCCGGGGTTGTCTGATTTAACAGCTTGTCTAATTTATGACGAGCTAAGTCGTACCTTATGCCAGAAAGCTTATTAACATTAAGCACGCTTCTGCCAGTAATGTTGCCATCTGTAGCTATTCTCCTTGGACATAGATGGCAGAGAAAATTTGATGAAAGGTTGCAACATGGGTCAGTCTAGATGGTGGATAAGCAACCCCAATCAAGTTCCAAAGATATTCAAACTGTCCTGCAGACTCAGGGTGCATCAGTGTCAATGAAAACTAACCATTCACCAAGATAGAGCTGTTTGGTAAAGCACATAATTCTGTTGACCGAAAACGGAATGAGGCGTACAAGGAAAAGAACACAGTAACTACAGTCAAATTGTCATGATCCGTTCCAGGTTTAATCCTGTCTGCCCTTGGTCTGGGCAGATCATGTCAAGGGTTAACATTGCTCTGCCTTATTCTGGGTTCAGGTTTGCTATTTAACTCCCACACATCCTGCTAGCGGTGTGAGCTATACTGCTACAGTCAGGGCCAGAAATATTTGGACAGTGACACAATTTTCGCGAGTTGGGCTCTGCATGCCACCACATTGGATTTGAAATGAAACCTCTACAACAGAATTCAAGTGCAGATTGTAACGTTTAATTTGAAGGGTTGAACAAAAATATGTGTTAGAAAATGTAGGAATTGTACACATTTCTTTACAAACACTCCACATTTTAGGAGGTCAAAAGTAATTGGACAAATAAACATAACCCAAACAAAATATTTTTATTTTCAAAATTTTGTGGCGAATCCTTTGGAGGCAATCACTGCCTTAAGTCTGGAACCCATGGACATCACCAAACGCTGGGTTTCCTCCTTCTTAATGCTTTGCCAGGCCTTTACAGCCGCAGCCTTCAGGTCTTGCTTGTTTGTGGGTCTTTCCCTCTTAAGTCTGGATTTGAGCAAGTGAAATGCATGCTCAATTGGGTTAAGATCTGGTGATTGACTTGGCCATTGAAGAATGTTCCACTTTTTTGAACTCCTGTGTAGCTTTGGCTGTATGCTTGGGGTCATTATCCATCTGTACTATGATGCGCCGTCCAATCAAGTTTGCAGCATTTGTCTGAATCTGGGCTGAAAGTATATCCCGGTACACTTCAGAATTCATCCGGCTACTCTTGTCTGCTGTTATGTCATCAATAAACACAAGTGACCCAGTACCATTGAAAGCCATGCATGGCCATGCCATCACGTTGCCTCCACCATGTTTTACAGAGGATGTGGTGTGCCTTGGATCATGTGCCGTTCCCTTTCTTCTCCAAACTTTTGGCTTCCCATCATTCTGGTACAGGTTGATCTTTGTCTCATCTGTCCATAGAATACTTTTCCAGAACTGAGCTGGCTTCTGGAGGTGTTTTTCAGCAAATTTAACTCTGGCCTGTCTATTTTTGGAATTGATGAATGGTTTGCATCTAGATGTGAACCCTTTGTATTTACTTTCATGGAGTCTTCTCTTTACTGTTGACTTAGAGACAGATACACCTACTTCACTGAGAGTGTTCTGGACTTCAGTTGATGTTGTGAACGGGTTCTTCTTCTCCAAAGAAAGTATGCGGCGATCATCCACCACTGTTGTCTTCCGTGGGCTCCCAGGTCTTTTTGGATTGATGAGTTCACCAGTGCTTTCTTTCTTTCTCAGGATGTACCAAATTGTAGATTTTGCCACTTCTAATGTTGTAGCAATTTCTTGGATGGGTTTTTTTCTGTTCTTGCAGCTTAAGGATGGCTTGTTTCACCTGCATGGAGAGCTCCTGTGACCACATGTTTCCTTCACAGCAAAACCTT
Organism: Oophaga sylvatica; assembly: GCA_033576555.1. Classification (NCBI taxonomy): domain Eukaryota; kingdom Metazoa; phylum Chordata; class Amphibia; order Anura; family Dendrobatidae; genus Oophaga; species Oophaga sylvatica. The sequence goes on from JARQOD010000006.1 coordinate 57,044,759, forward strand.
CCAAATGCAAACACCACACCTCAAATCAACTCCGGCCCTTTCATCTGCTTAATTGAGAATGACATAACAAAGGGATTGCCCACACCTGTCCATGAAATAGCCTTGGAGTCATTTGTCCAATTACTTTTGGTCCCTTTAAAAACAGGGTGGCACATGTTAAGGAGCTGAAACTCCTAAACCCTTCATCCAATTTTAATGTGGATACCCTCAAATGAAAGCTGAAAGTCTGAACTTCAACTGCATCTGATTTGTTTTGTTTCAAATTCATTGTGGTAATGTCTAGAACCAAAATTAGATAAACGTTGTCTCTGTCCAAATATTTATGGACCTAACTGTACCTTCCGCGTGTGAACCTGACTCTGGTAACCCTTGATTTGTCCTGCTGTTATCCCTGACTTGCCCCATGTCTGTGGTCTCCCTCTGTCTGCCCTGTTCCCTGCATTTCCCTGTTTGTCGGTTTGATTCTCTGGTTTTTGACTTGGCCTGTATTCGGACTCGCTTCTGCTTTCTGTCTCTGTCTTATCTGCTTCTGACCGTTGCTGACCTCCTGGCTTTCTCCTGACAACGTGTATTGCTTATTCCTTTTGTACTGCTGCCTCTGAACGGTTTTGACTCGGCTTGCCTGACCACCGTCCTGCCACTTGGTGGCGCCTGTGCTTCTGCTCTGGAGAGCTACTCTGTGTGCGCAGTCTCACATCCCTCCCTAGCTCCCTCTGGGGAGGTTGCGCTACACTGCAGTAGCCTGACACAATTATTGTGGAGGTTCAAAGATGTTTTGGGATTCTTTTGCTGCCTCTGGGACTGGTTGCCTTGACTTTTCAAGGCATCATGAAATCTGAAGATTACCAAATGATTTTGGGTCGCAATGTGATGCCTAGTGTCAGAAAGCTGGGTTTGCATCCTAGGTCATGGATTTTCCAACACGATAATGACCCCAAACATACTTCAAGAAGCACAAAGAGATGGAAACAAAAAATGAGTCCGGACCTAAATCCCAATGAACACCTGTGGAGAGATCTTAAAATTGTTGTTGGGCACAATTCAAATATGAGAGACCTGGAGCAGTTTGCAAAAGAAGAGTGATCCACAATTCCACTTGAGAGGTGTAAGAAACTTGTTGATGGTTATAGGAAGTGATTTTTTATTCCAAAGAGTGTATGTGCAACCAAACGTTAATGGGGTTGTCCACTACTATGACAACCCCTTCTCTCACACCACACTTGACCCCGATAGAATAAAAAAGCCTATACTCACCTCCTGTGCCAGAGCCCTTCCGGTGGTGTCAGCACTTGCTGTTCCCAGGGTTTTCGTACAGTTTTTGTTACATGTGACCACAACGCCCAATCAGTGCTGGCATCACTGTCCACGCCTTCAGACAAATTGAATATGACGAGGAAATCAGCTGCATTCCTGACTTCCTCTTCATGTTCAATTTGTCCAAAGGTAGAGACAGTGACGCCAGTGCAGATTGGACGCCGAATTCACATATCACAACTGCACGGGAGCCCCTGGAAGAGCAAGTGCCAACACTGTGGGAACAGCACCAACATGGCAGGGGAGTATAATCTTTTTTATTTTATTGGGGCCATGCGTGGAGTATGACAAGTGATTGTCCAAGTAGTGCACAAATTCTTTAAGTTGAGGTGGCCAAAAATTTTGTTTCGCCCATTTTTGAGGTTTTGTGAAATTATGTTCAATTAGTCTATGTTTCTCTGTTTTCTTTGCGTTCCAATACACACACAGGAAATAAACGTGTATAAAAAAAGTGTAATTTAAATAATTTTCTGGGAGAAATACTTCATTTTCTGGAACAATTTCAAGGGTGCCAACATTTTTGTCCATGACTAAGTGTTCCCCTCCCTCCATGAGTCCAGTACCTCAAAGATATTTTATATCATATACAGTGAAGGAAATAAGTATTTGATCCCTTGATGATTTTGTAAGTTTGCCACTGACAAAGACATGAACAGTCTATAATTTGAAGGGTAGATTAATTTTAACATTGAGATATAGAATATCTAATATATAAAGCTGTATGTATGTGTGTATGTATGTGGGTATGTTTGTCCGGGATTGGAATCCGCACCGTCGCACTTACGGGCATGAAATTTTGCATGCCCGCACGTCTCGACCCCGAAAGCGTCCTAGGCTATGTGTTGAATGGAAATTTTAACCCCCGCACGTTCCAAATCGCCAAACAATTTTGGCCCTATCTACATAATGGGGAGAAAGCTGAATGCTTGTGTGTATGTCCGGCATAGGAATCTGCATTTACGGGCATGAAATTTTGCACACCCGCACGTCTCGACCCCGGGAGCGTCATAGGCTAGGTTTTGAGTCGAAATTTTAACCCCGCGCATTCCAAATCGGCAAATAATTTTGGCCCGGGATAGGAATCTGCACCGTTGTACTTACGGGCATGAAATTTTGCATGCCCGCACATCTCAACCCCAGGAGCATCATAGGCTATGTGTTGAATGGAAATTTTAACCCCCACACGTTCCAAATCGCCAAACAATTTTGGCCCTATCTACATAATGGGGAGAAAGCTGAATGCTTGTGTGTATGTCCGGCATAGGAATCTGCATTTACGGGCATGAAATTTTGCACACCCGCACGTCTCGACCCGGGAGCGTCATAGGCTAGGTTTTGAGTCGAAATTTTAACCTCGCGCATTCCAAATCGGCAAATAATTTTGGCCCGGGATAGGAATCTGCACCGTTGTACTTACGGGCATGAAATTTTGCATGCCCGCACATCTCAACCCCAGGAGCATCATAGGCTATGTGTTGAATGGAAATTTTAACCCCCGCACGTTTTGGTGTGTGATTTTTATGTGCAGAATAAATTTTTGTTAACATAGTCTATTTTTTACAGCTAACAGCAGTTATTAATTAACCCGGGGGAAGCCGGGTACTACAGCTAGTGTGTCTTTACATGCAGATCATCAGCATTTTCTGAGTTTCAGTAGTCCTGCAGGATACAGTTCGACACTTCCAATTTAGAGCCTTCCCGTTTGGCCTTGCTATTGCCCCTTGGGTCTTTACAAAGGTAGTTACAGAGGTAATGGCCCATCTACAGAAAAAAATTCTTAATTGTCCCCTATCTGGATGATTTTCTAGTAGTAGGCAATTCAACCCAACGTTGCACGACACAAGTAGAAGGGGTAATATCCACTGTGGAGCAATTGGGGTGGCTATTAAACTTATGAAGTCATGTTTAGCGCCCCTAAGAGTACAGGTGACCCTATTCAGGACAGTCCTAACCTTTAGTATTAATGTTATTTTCATGCACTATTGCGACTTTTGGTGTTTTTATTACAGTTTTGCCCAGCCCGGGGTTGTCTGATTTAACAGCTTGTCTAATTTATGACGAGCTAAGTCGTACCTTATGCCAGAAAGCTTATTAACATTAAGCACGCTTCTGCCAGTAATGTTGCCATCTGTAGCTATTCTCCTTGGACATAGATGGCAGAGAAAATTTGATGAAAGGTTGCAACATGGGTCAGTCTAGATGGTGGATAAGCAACCCCAATCAAGTTCCAAAGATATTCAAACTGTCCTGCAGACTCAGGGTGCATCAGTGTCAATGAAAACTAACCATTCACCAAGATAGAGCTGTTTGGTAAAGCACATAATTCTGTTGACCGAAAACGGAATGAGGCGTACAAGGAAAAGAACACATTAATTTTAACATTGAGATATAGAATATCTAATATATAAAGCTGTATGTATGTGTGTATGTATGTGGGTATGTTTGTCCGGGATTGGAATCCGCACCGTCGCACTTACGGGCATGAAATTTTGCATGCCCGCACGTCTCGACCCCGAAAGCGTCCTAGGCTATGTGTTGAATGGAAATTTTAACCCCCGCACGTTCCAAATCGCCAAACAATTTTGACCCTATCTACATAATGGGGAGAAAGCTGAATGCTTGTGTGTATGTCCGGCATAGGAATCTGCATTTACGGGCATGAAATTTTGCACACCCGCACGTCTCGACCCCGGGAGCGTCATAGGCTAGGTTTTGAGTCGAAATTTTAACCCGCGCATTCCAAATCGGCAAATAATTTTGGCCCGGGATAGGAATCTGCACCGTTGTTACTTAGGGCATGAAATTTTGCATGCCCGCACATCTCAACCCCAGGAGCATCATAGGCTATGTGTTGAATGGAAATTTTAACCCCCGCACGTTCCAAATCGCCAAACAATTTTGGCCCTATCTACATAATGGGGAGAAAGCTGAATGCTTGTGTGTATGTCCGGCATAGGAATCTGCATTTACGGGCATGAAATTTTGCACACCCGCACGTCTCGACCCCGGGAGCATCATAGGCTGTGTTTTGAGTCAACATTTTAACCCCACGTGTTCAAAATTGCGCGCATTAAAAACACACACACGTCTGGTATTTTTATCTTTTAACCCCTTACTGCCATCGGACGTACTATCCCGTCCATGGTACCTGGGCCCGTATGACCGGGGACGGGATAGTACGTCCAGCCCTTTAATGCGACATTGCGACTTAAGTCGCAATGATCGCATTAAAATTCCGACGCCATCTTACCTCAAGAGAGATGGCGCCGGCATCCCGGGGTCTGTCACCGCCCACCCTCACTCCCGATCACTGTGATTGGCTGTTCAATTCTGAACAGCCAATCGCAGCCTTTCTCACTGTTTCAGCCAATCCGATGGGCTGAAACAGTGAGATCCCAGGGTAGAATCGAGTACCGATGTACTCGATCCTAGGCCTGGGCATAGAAAGGAGCAGACCCCCCCTGGATTGGCGCGATCGCCGATCACATCGATCGCGCCAATCGCAGGGCACAGCTGCGGTGTATCCGCGCTGTGCCCTGCCTATACCTGCCTGGATCGGTGCAGTAATAGCACCGATCCTAGGCCGGAGCCTAGGACAGGCCCAGTAGGGCCTGCAGCTGCTGATTGGCGCGATCGATGTCATCGACGATCGCGCCAATCACAGGGCACAGCAGCGGTGTGACCGCTCTGTGCCCTGCTTCCTGACCTGCCGGTGACCTGCCTAGGAATCGGAGCAGTGAGCTCCGATTACTAGGCCGGTGCCTAGCAACCGGCAAAACAAGGGTCTCCTCTAATTGGTGGGATCGATGTGATCATCGATCCCACCAATGACAGGTCACAGCAGCGATGTGACCGCTCTGTGACCTGTCTGCAAACTGGATCTGACCTGTCTGACCGCACTGCAGGGGTCCTCACACTTGCTGAGGATTCCTGCAGTGCGGTCACACGCCAGATCTCCTCCTGTGCTGGGCCTTGTGGTGCCACAGTAGCCTGTGACACCACAACTCCTGCTGAAGAAAGAAGAGAGAAGAAAGAAGAGAGACTACAAACGTGAGTTTTTGAGCCCCGATCCCTGCCCGATCCACCCCTTTGCACACATTTAGCAGCCGCCGAGCGTTGATTGGTGACGCAGTTCACCGATCAACACTCGTGCTCGTTTTTCTTTTGCACCCCCCTCCGTGCGCACTTCCAGCAGCCGCGGAACTTTGATAAGTGACACCAGTCACTTATCAGAGCTCGTTCCTGCAGTTTTTTTTTTTCACACCACTTTCCGCCACTCCCGTGCGCACATCTAGCAGCCGCGGAACTTTGATAAGTGACACCAGTCACTTATCAGAGCTCGTTCCTGCAGTTTTTTTTTTTCACACCACTTTCCGCCACTCCCGTGCGCACATCTAGCAGCCGCGGAACTTTGATAAGTGACACCGGTCACTTATCAGAGCTCGTTCCTGCCGTTTTTGTTTTTTTTTTTCACTCCCCTTTCCGCCACTCCTGTGCGCACTTCCAGCAGCCGCGGAACTTTGATAAGTGACACCAGTCACTTATCAGAGCTCGTTCCTGCAGTTTTTTTTTTTTTTTTTCACTCCCCTTTCTGCCACTCCTGTGCGCACATCCAGCAGCCGCGGAACTTTGATAAGTGACGCCAGTCACTTATCAGAGCTCGTTCCTGCAGTTTTTTTTTTTTCACCCCACTTTCCGCCACTCCCGTGCGCACATCTAGCAGCCGCGGAACTTTGATAAGTGACACCGGTCACTTATCAGAGCTCGTTCCTGCCGTGTTTTTTTTTTTTTTCACTCCCCTTTCCGCCACTCCTGTGCGCACATCTAGCAGCCGCGGAACTTTGATAAGTGACACCGGTCACTTATCAGAGCTCGCTCCTGCCGTCTTTTTTTTTTTCACTCCCCTTTCCGCCACTCCTGTGCGCACATCCAGCAGCCGCGGAACTTTGATAAGTGACACTAGTCACTTATCAGAGCTCGTTCCTGCAGTTTTTTTTTTTTTCACTCCCCTTTCCACCACTCCTGTGCGCACTTCCAGCAGCCGCGGAACTTTGATAAGTGACACCAGTCACTTATCAGAGTTCGTTCCTGCAGTTTTTTTTTTTTCACTCCACTTTCCGCCACTCCCGTGCGCACATCTAGCAGCCGCGGAACTTTGATAAGTGACACCGGTCACTTATCAGAGCTCGTTCCTGCCGTTTTTTTTTTTTTTCACTTCCCTTTCCGCCACTCCTGTGCGCACATCCGGCAGCCGCGGAACTTTGATAAGTGACACCGGTCACTTATCAGAGCTCGTGCCTGCTGGTTTAGACTTTTTTTCACAGGCATTTTTTTCCCTATTCTCTTTCTTTTCTTTTAGCTTTTTCCTTTCAGCATAGTTTGCACCAACCACTATCCCCCCCCCCACACACACACACAGTTATAAATAAAGTTCACACAAAGCACCACATTCACAAAAAAAATGTCCCGCTCGTCACGTTCTTCCCAACAGCGCTATTCAGTGGAAGAGGCATACGCTTTACTTGCCTCCGACACTGATAGCGAGGGAGAGGATCCCACATTTCTTTACTTTTCAGATTCTTCATCCTCTTCTTTTCTTCCTCCTCTTCCTCATCTTCCTCCTCGGGTCCTGCGGAACCGCCACGCAGACGCCCCAGGACAGAAGATGAGGCAGCGCCCACCCCTGAAAATGAACCAGCGCACCCCTCTTCGGACCCCATATGGACCCCGCCCCCCGAAAATTACGAGCCACTGATTCCTGATTTTGTGGCAGAATCAGGAATCAAGTTTGACACCACGGGCCTCAGAGAAATAGACTTTTTCAAAGTCTTTTTCTCTGAGGATTTTATTAACCTCATGGTGGAGCAAACTAATTTGTACGCTCGGCAATTTTTGGCGCAAAACCCAGTGTCATCATTTTCCAACTGGTCTCCTGTAGACGCAGGTGAAATGATGCAGTTTTGGGGTCTGGTCCTCCATATGGGGATCCTGAAGAAGCCAGAACTTCGGCAATATTGGAGTGTTGATATTTTATACAACACTCCACTGTTCCGAATGGTCATGGCTCGGACGCGTTTTGAGGCCATCCACAAATTCCTGCATTATAATGATAATGCACAGTGTCCCCCACAAAATGACCCCAACTTTGACCGTCTGTTCAAAGTTCGGCCGGTCATCGAACACTTCAGCAAAAAGTTTGCTGAAGTGTACGTGCCCCAAAGGGACATCTGCGTGGATGAGTCCTTGGTTCATTTTAAGGGACGGCTCAGATTCCGCCAGTACCTGCCCAGCAAGAGGGCAAGGTACGGAATTAAACTCTACAAGCTGTGCGAGAGTACCTCAGGGTACACGCACAGCTTTAGAGTTTACGAAGGAAAGGACACCAGGATTGAACCCCCTGAGTGTCCCCCCGTCCTGGGAGTGAGTGGGAAAATTGTGTGGGATTTGGTGCACCCACTGCTGGATAAAGGTTATCACCTTTACACCGATAACTTTTATTCCAGCGTCCCACTCTACAAATCCCTCTCTGCGCGAGGTACCGCAGCTTGCGGTACCGTCCGCAAAAATCAGAGAGGCCTCCCGAAGACGCTACTTGGGCAGATGCTCAGAAAGGGTGAGAGCAGAGCCCAATGTAGCGACCACCTGTTGGTGGTCAAGTACAAGGACAAGAGGGATGTCCTTCTCTTGACCACCATACATGGTGATGGCAGCGCCCTCAGCACTGTACGGGGTACCTCTACACAGGTCCGCAAACCGGACTGTGTACTGGGGTACAATAAATACATGGGGGGTGTTGATCTCTCTGATCAACTCCTCCAACCGTACAGTGCTTTGAGAAAGGCCAAGGTGTGGTACAAGAAGCTGTCCGTGCACATCGTCCAAATGGCAATGCTCAACGCTTTCCTGCTGTCACGATGTGCACGCAACAGCGATACGACGTACCTTCAGTTCCAGGAGGTAGTGGTTAAGGCCCTGATGTTTGGCGCTCAGGAAACAGCGGGCCCCAGTACTTCTGGAACTGAAGGTGCTCGTATCATACCAGGTCAGCATTTCCCGGGGTGGTCCCGCCAACTGGAAGCAAAGGTAAGCCGCAAAAAAGGTGCCGAGTGTGTTACAAAAGGGGAATACGCAAGGACACCACTTACCAATGCGACACCTGCCCCGAAAAACCTGGCCTGTGTATGAAGGATTGTTTCAAATTGTACCACACCTCAATGCACTACTAATTTACTTTACAGGAAAGATTAGTTCCAGAAGGGGGGCACATTTAGAAAAGTTCCTTGGGAGTCTACTTTCCAAAATTATGTCACTTGTGGGTTTTTTTTACTGTTTAGGCACATCAGGAGCTCTGCAAACGGAACATGACGCCCGCAGACCATTCCATCAGTCTGCATTCCAAAACGTCACGACTTCCCTTCTGAGCCCCGACTTGTGCCCAAACAGTTTTTCCCACATATGGGGCACCAGTGTACTCAGGACAAATTGGACAACAATTTTTGGTGTCCAATTTCTCCTCTTACCCTTGGGAAAATAAAAAATTGGGGACTAAAACATCATTTTTGTGAGGATAAAAGTAGGATTTTTTATTTTTACACCTGGGCATTATAAACTTTAGTGAAACACTTGGGGGTTCAAAATGCTCACCACACACCTAGGTAAGTTCCTTAGGGGGTCTAGTTTCCAAAATGGGGTCACTTGTGGGGGTTTCCACTGTTTAGGCACATGAGGGGCTCTGCTAACGGAACATGACGCCCGCAGACCATTCCATCAAAGTCTGCATTCCAAAACGTCACTGCTTCCCTTCTGCGCCCTGCCATGCGCCCAAACAGTGGTTCCCCCCAACATATGGGGTATCAGTGTACTCAGGACAAATTGGACAACAACTTTTGTGGTCCAATTTCTCCTGTTACCCTTGGGAAAATAAAAAATTGGGGACTAAAACATCATATTTGTGGAAATTTTTTTTTTTTTTTTTTATTCACGCCAGGGCATTATAAACTTTAGTGAAACACTTTGGGGTTCAAAATGCTCACCACACACCTAGATAAGTTCATTAGGGGGTCTAGTTTCCAAAATGGGGTCACTTGTGGGGGTTTCCACTGTTTAGGCACATGAGGGGCTCTGCTAACGGAACATGACGCCCGCAGACCATTCCATCAAAGTCTGCATTCCAAAACGTCACTGCTTCCCTTCTGCGCCCTGCCATGCGCCCAAACAGTGGTTCCCCCCAACATATGGGGTATCAGCGTACTCAGGACAAATTGGACAACAACTTTTGTGGTCCAAGTTCTCCTTTACCCTTGGGAAAATAAAAAATTGGGGACTAAAACATCATTTTTGTGAGGATAAAAGTAGGATTTTTTATTTTTACACCTGGGCATTATAAACTTTAGTGAAACACTTGGGGGTTCAAATGCTCACCACACACCTAGGTAAGTTCCTTAGGGGGTCTAGTTTCCAAAATGGGGTCACTTGTGGGGGTTTCCACTGTTTAGGCACATGAGGGGCTCTGCTAACGGAACATGACGCCCGCAGACCATTCCATCAAAGTCTGCATTCCAAAACGTCACTGCTTCCCTTCTGCGCCCTGCCATGCGCCCAAACAGTGGTTCCCCCCAACATATGGGGTATCAGTGTACTCAGGACAAATTGGACAACAACTTTTGTGGTCCAATTTCTCCTGTTACCCTTGGGAAAATAAAAAATTGGGGACTAAAACATCATATTTGTGGAAATTTTTTTTTTTTTTTTTTATTCACGCCAGGGCATTATAAACTTTAGTGAAACACTTTGGGGTTCAAAATGCTCACCACACACCTAGATAAGTTCATTAGGGGGTCTAGTTTCCAAAATGGGGTCACTTGTGGGGGTTTCCACTGTTTAGGCACATGAGGGGCTCTGCTAACGGAACATGACGCCCGCAGACCATTCCATCAAAGTCTGCATTCCAAAACGTCACTGCTTCCCTTCTGCGCCCTGCCATGCGCCCAAACAGTGGTTCCCCCCAACATATGGGTATCAGCGTACTCAGGACAAATTGGACAACAACTTTTGTGGTCCAAGTTCTCCTCTTACCCTTGGGAAAATAAAAAATTGGGGACTAAAACATCATTTTTGTGAGGATAAAAGTAGGATTTTTTATTTTTACACCTGGGCATTATAAACTTTAGTGAAACACTTGGGGTTCAAAATGCTCACCACACACCTAGGTAAGTTCCTTAGGGGGTCTAGTTTCCAAAATGGGGTCACTTGTGGGGGTTTCCACTGTTTAGGCACATGAGGGGCTCTGCTAACGGAACATGACGCCCGCAGACCATTCCATCAAAGTCTGCATTCCAAAACGTCACTGCTTCCCTTCTGCGCCCTGCCATGCGCCCAAACAGTGGTTCCCCCCAACATATGGGGTATCAGTGTACTCAGGACAAATTGGACAACAACTTTTGTGGTCCAATTTCTCCTGTTACCCTTGGGAAAATAAAAAATTGGGGACTAAAACATCATATTTGTGGAAATTTTTTTTTTTTTTTTTTTATTCACGCCAGGGCATTATAAACTTTAGTGAAACACTTGGGGGTTCAAAATGCTCACCACACACCTAGATAAGTTCATTAGGGGGTCTAGTTTCCAAAATGGGGTCACTTGTGGGGGTTTCCACTGTTTAGGCACATGAGGGGCTCTGCTAACGGAACATGACGCCCGCAGACCATTCCATCAAAGTCTGCATTCCAAAACGTCACTGCTTCCCTTCTGCGCCCTGCCATGCGCCCAAACAGTGGTTCCCCCCAACATATGGGGTATCAGCGTACTCAGGACAAATTGGACAACAACTTTTGTGGTCCAAGTTCTCCTGTTACCCTTGGGAAAATAAAAAATTGGGGACTAAAACATCATATTTGTGGAAATTTTTTTTTTTTTTTTTAATTCACGCCAGGGCATTATAAACTTTAGTGAAACACTTGGGGGTTCAAAGTGCTCACCACACACCTAGATAAGTTCCTTAGGGGGTCTAGTTTCCAAAATGGGGTCACATGTGGGGGGTTTCCACTGTTTAGGCACATCAGGGGCTCTGCTAACGGAACATGACGCCCGCAGACCATTCCATCAAAGTCTGCATTCCAAAACGTCACTGCTTCCCTTCCGAGCCCTGCCGTGTGCCCAAACAGTGTATCCCCCCAACATATGGGGTATCAGCGTACTCAGGACAAATTGGACAACCACTTTTGGGGTCCAATTTCTCCTCTTACCCTTGGGAAAATAAAAAATTGGGGACTAAAACATCACTTTTGTGGAAAAAAAAAATATATATTTTTTTTCACGCCAGGGCATTATAAACGTTAGTGAAACACTTGGGGGTTCAAAGTGCTCACCACACACCTAGATAAGTTCCTTAGGGGGTCTAATTTCCAAAATGGGGTCACATGTGGGGGTTTCCACTGTTTAGGCACATCAGGGGCCCTCCAAACGCGACATGGCGTCCGTTCGCAATTCCAGCCAATTTTGGTTTGGAAAAGTCAAACGGCGCTCCTTCCCTTTCAAGCCCTGCCGTGCGTCCAAACAGTGGTTCCCCCCCACATATGGGGTATCAGCGTACTCAGGACATGTTGGACAACAACTTTTGTGGTCCAATTTCTCCTCTTACCCTGGGAAAATAAAAAATTGGGGACTAAAACATCATGCTTGTGGAAAAAATATGATTTTTTTTCTTCACGGCTCTACATTACAAACTTGCGTGAAGCACTTGAGGGTTCAAAGTGCTCACCACACATCTAGATAAGTTCCTTAGGGGGTCTAGTTTCCAAAATGGGGTCACATGTGGGGGGTTTCCACTGTTTAGGCACATCAGGGGCCCTCCAAACGCGACATGGCGTCCGTTCGCAATTCCAGCCAATTTTGGTTTGGAAAAGTCAAACGGCGCTCCTTCCCTTTCAAGCCCTGCCGTGCGCCCAAACAGTGGTTCCCCCCCACATATGGGGTATCAGCGTACTCAGGACATGTTGGACAACAACTATTGGTGTCCAATTTCTCCTCTTACCCTTGGGAAAATAAAAAATTGGGGACTAAAACATCATGCTTGTGGAAAAAATATGATTTTTTTTCTTCACGGCTCTACATTACAAACTTGCGTGAAGCACTTGAGGGTTCAAAGTGCTCACCACACATCTAGATAAGTTCCTTAGGGGGTCTAGTTTCCAAAATGGGGTCACATGTGGGGGGTTTCCACTGTTTAGGCACATCAGGGGCCCTCCAAACGCGACATGGCGTCCGTTCGCAATTCCAGCCAATTTTGGTTTGGAAAAGTCAAACGGCGCTCCTTCCCTTTCAAGCCCTGCCGTGCGCCCAAACAGTGGTTCCCCCCCACATATGGGGTATCAGCGTACTCAGGACATGTTGGACAACAACTTTTGTGGTCCAATTTCTCCTCTTACCCTTGAGAAAATAAAAATTTGGGGACTAAAACATCATGTTTGTGGAAAAATAATGATTTTTTTTCTTCACGGCTCTACATTACAAACTTGCGTGAAGCACTTGAGGGTTCAAAGTGCTCACACACATCTAGATAAGTTCCTTAGGGGGTCTAGTTTCCAAAATGGGGTCACATGTGGGGGTTTCCACTGTTTAGGCACATCAGGGGCCCTCCAAACGCGACATGGCGTCCGTTCTCAATTCCAGCCAATTTTGGTTTGGAAAAGTCAAACGGCGCTCCTTCCCTTTCGAGCCCTGCCGTGCGCCCAAACAGTGGTTCCCCCCCACATATGGGGTATCAGCGTACTCAGGACATGTTGGACAACAACTTTTGTGGTCCAATTTCTCCTCTTACCCTTGGGAAAATAAAAATTTGGGGACTAAAACATCATGTTTGTGGAAAAAATATGATTTTTTTTCTTCACGGCTCTACATTACAAACTTGCTTGAAGCACTTGAGGGTTCAAAGTGCTCACCACACATCTAGATAAGTTCCTTAGGGGTCTAGTTTCCAAAATGGGGTCACATGTTGGGGGTTTCCACTGTTTAGGCACATCAGGGGCCCTCCAAACGCGACATGTCGTCCGTTCGCAATTCCAGCCAATTTTGGTTTGGAAAAGTCAAACGGCGCTCCTTCCCTTTCAAGCCCTGCCGTGCGCCCAAACAGTGGTTCCCCCCCACATATGGGGTATCAGCGTACTCAGGACATGTTGGACAACAACTTTTGTGGTCCAATTTCTTCTCTTACCCTTGGGAAAATAAAAATTTGGGGACTAAAACATCATGTTTGTGGAAAAAATATGATTTTTTTTCTTCACGGCTCTACATTACAAACTTGCGTGAAGCACTTGAGGGTTCAAAGTGCTCACCACACATCTAGATAAGTTCCTTAGGGGGTCTAGTTTCCAAAATGGGGTCACGTGTGGGGGGTTTCCACTGTTTAGGCACATCGGGGCCTCTCCAAACGCGACATGGCGTCCGTTCTCAATTCCAGCCAATTTTGGTTTGGAAAAGTCAAACTGCGCTCCTTCCATTCCGAGCTCTGCCGTGTGCCCAAACAGTGGTTTTCCCTCACATATGGGGTATCGGCGTACTCAGGAGAAATTGCACAACAACTTTATCAGTCCTTTTTCTCCTTTTTCCCTTGTGAAAATAAAAAAAATGTTTGTAAAAGATCATTTTTGTGATTAAATAGTAAAATGTTAATTTTTTCCTTCCATGTTGCTTCAGCTCCTGTGAAGCACCTGAAGGGTTAATAAACTTCTTGAATGTGGTTTTGAGTACCTTGAGGGGTGTAGTTTTTAGAATGGTGTCACTTTTGGGTATTTTCTGCTATATAGACCCCTCAAAGTGACTTCAAATATGAGGTGGTCCCGAAAAAAAATGGCTTTGTAAATTTTGTTGTAAAAATGAGAAATCGCTGGTCAACTTTTAACCCTTATAATTTCCTAACAAAAAAAAATTTTGTTTCCAAAATTGTGCTGATGTAAAGTAGACATGTGGGAAATGTTATTTCTTAACTATTTTGTGTGACATATTTCTCTGTTTTAAGGGAATAAAAATTCAAAGTTTGAAAATTGCAAAATTTTCAAAATTTTTGCCATATTTGCGTTTTTTTCATAAATAAATGCAAGTTATATGGAAGAAATTTTACCACTATCATGAAGTACAATATGTCACGAGAAAACAATCTCAGAATCGCGAAGATCCGTTGAAGCGTTCCAGAGTTATAACCTCATAAAGAGACAGTGGTCAGAATTGTAAAAATTGGCCCGGTCATTAACGTGGAAACCACCCTTGGGGGTGAAGGGGTTAAAAATAAATATCTGATTAATAACCAGCCAAACTACAAGACCAATTTGTTATAAATTTGCCATATAGGGAAATAAGACAGATGTCAGTCACATGAGCTGTATATTATTTGTATGTGTGAGGTAATATATACTGCCAGAGGGGAATGTTTTCTGTTGGCTGGGGATTTATCAGGCTGCCTATAGCAACCAATCACAGCTCAGCTTCTATTTTGCCATAGGTCATTAATATGAGCTCTGTTTGGTTACTATAGGCAACAGAGGACATTGTCAGTATAAGAAAGCTTGTGTGAGGTAATAGGATTTCAGTTACTATGCTTGGCCAATGTTGGTGTAATGACTGATGTAAGTCACATCACCTGTATGTGGGAGGATATATATATAGTAGCAGCCACAGCTTTGTCCTTCTATGTTGCTATCCTGATGAGGGCACAGTTAAGTACATTAACCCGGGCGAAGCCGGGTACTACAGCTAGTAATCTAATATATAAAGCTGAATGTATGTATGTGTGTATGTATGTGGGTATGTTTGTCCGGGATTGGAATCCGCACCGTCGCACTTACGGGCATGAAATTTTGCACGCCCGCACGTCTTGACCCCGAAAGCGTCCTAGGCTATGTGTTGAATGGAAATTTTAACCCCCGCACGTTCCAAATCGCCAAACAATTTTGGCCCTATCTACATAATGGGGAGAAAGCTGAATGCTTGTGTGTATGTCCGGCATAGGAATCTGCATTTACGGGCATAAATATTTTGCACACCCGCACGTCTCGACCCCGGAAGCATCATAGGCTGTGTTTTGAGTCGACATTTTAACCCCACGTGTTCAAAATTGCGCGCATTAAAAACACACGTCTGGTATTTTTATCTTTTAAAAATAAATATCTGATTAATAACCAGCCAAACTACAAGACCAATTTGTTATAAATTTGCCATATAGGGAAATAAGACAGATGTCAGTCACATGAGCTGTATATTATTTGTATGTGTGAGGTAATATATACTGCCAGAGGGGAATGTTTTCTGTTGGCTGGAGAATTATCAGGCTGCCTATAGCAACCAATCACAGCTCAGCTTCTATTTTGCGACAGGACATTAATATGAGCATATAGGGAAATAAGCCACATGTCAGTCACATGAGCTGTATATTATTTGTATGTGTGAGGTAATATATACTGCCAGAGGGGAATGTTTTCTGTTGGCTGGGGATTTATCAGGCTGCTATAGCAACCAATCACAGCTCAGCTTCTATTTTGCCATAGGTCATTAATATGAGCTCTGTTTGGTTACTATAGGCAACAGAGAACATTGTCAGTTTAAGAAAGCTTGTGTGAGGTAATAGGATTTCAGTTACTATGCTTGGCCAATGTTGGTGTAATGACTGATGTAAGTCACATCACCTGTATGTGGGAGGATATATATATAGTAGCAGCCACAGCTTTGTCCTTCTATGTTGCTATCCTGATGAGGGCACAGTTAAGGACATTAACCCGGGCGAAGCCGGGTACTACAGCCAGTCAAAAATAAAATACAGACAATCACATTGTATAAATTATATAAATTTATTTGCATTTTGCAGTGAGAAATAAGTATTTGATCCCCTACCAACCATTAAGAGTTGTGGCTCCTACAGACCAGTTACACGCTCCTAATCAACTTGTTACCTGCATTGAAGACAGCTTTCTAACATAGTCACCTGTATAAAAGACTCCTGTCCACAGACTCAATTAATCAGTCAGACTCTAACCTCTACAACATGGGCAAGACCAAAGAGCTTTATAAGGATGTCAGGGACAAGATCATAGACCTGCACAAAGCTGGAATAGGCTACAAAACCATACGTGAGACGCTGGGTGAGACAGACAACCGTGTAATAGTAAGAAAATGAAAGAAATACAAATTGACTGTCAATCGATATCGATCTTGGGCACCATGCAAAATCTCACCTTGTCGGGTATCCTTGATCATGAGCAAGGTGAGAAGCAGGCCTAAAACTACACGCGAGGAACTTGTTATTTATCTCAAGGCAGCTGGGACCACAGTCACCAAAAAAAACATTGGTAACACATTACGCCGTAAAGGTTTAAAATCCTGCAGTGCCAGAGGAACACAGGGAAATCCTTAATGCTCCTATATCCCCTTCAGAAGTCATCCAAACTATCAGCTAATTGAAGCTCTCTAAATCTCTTGGCCCTGATGGGTATAGTAATGAATTTTACAAAATATTGGGAGGCAGTATAGGGACACATCTTTGTGAAGTCTTTAATCAGTTGGTTCGATCGGGGCAGCTCCCTGACCGTTTCAATGAAGCAGACATAATAGTGCTCCCCAAACCGGGCAAAGATCCTTCGCTAGTGGAAGGATATAGACCAATCTTGCTTTTAAACTCCGACTTTAAAATTTTCACTAAAATACTAGCAAATAGAGTGCAAAAAATAATCCCCAACCTGATAATGCCTCAACAAATTGGGTTTGTCCACGGTAAATCCATAACATACAACATACGGACGGCTTTGGGAGCTATCTCTTACGGAAAATCTCATGGCTGTTTAGAGTCTATTGTGGTCAGCCTGGATGCTGACAAAGCGTTTGACAGGGTTGCATGGGATTATCTCCTCGATATCCTGGAGTTTAGAAACTTTGGTCCATGGTTCTGTGTAATGTATGTAGTACAGTTCATATAGCGTCTTGTGCTTGGGTGCGATGAAAATACATGAGACACAGGTTTGATATAGAAAGTCTTGTATTACTTCATACAAGTTGGCAAAAATAGTCACACAGTTTGCAGACACAGAAGCAGGAGTCACAGCAGGCCAGAGTAATCTAAACTCAGCAATCACTCTCCACAACAGGTTCAGGATCTTCTCTGTTACCGTAAGTCCATGCAAACGTGGGTCTTTCAAAGAGCAGGGTTCAGAGTCCACAAGTGCTTCAGAGTTTCTCAGTAGGAATAGCTGGAGTACAAGGTCCAAGGCTTTAGGAGTCAGGTCACAGGTTCACTGCAGGCTAGATTCTGAAGCACTGATTGCTCAGCTGTGGCTGCTTAAGAAGCAAAAGGAGAGAATCAGGGCGGGAACATGCAAGCTGGAAACTCCATTTTGACTGAGGGCAAGAAGCTGCAGCAAGACAGAAAGTAAAATGGCTGACGAACAAACTGAGTTTCAGGAATATTACACAGAACCTTACATTACTCCCCCCTTAGGGACAACCTCCGGATGACCTCAGGCCAGGCTTGTGTGGGTACCTCTGATGAAACTGACGGAGCAAGCGAGGAGCATTAACGTTATTGACTGGTTCCCATGAGTTGTCCTCCACTGGGTAGCCCTGCCATTTAATCAGATATTGTAACTGATTTCTATACAACCTGGAATCTAAAATCCTGTCCACCACAAATTCTTCCTGACCATCGACTAGCACTGGGTCAGGGCAAGGAGAAGAACGTCCAGGAAACGTATTGGGTGTCGCAGCCTTTAGTAGGGATACATGAAAGACAGGGTGAATTCTCATAGTTCTGGCAGTTGAAGACGACAAGCAACGGCACTTATAATTTTACTGATTTTATAGGGTCCAATGTACTTATGTCCCAACTTAGACGATGGAATCCTTAACTTAAGATTTCTGGTTGACAGCCAGACCAAGTCTCCTACCTTGAAAGCTGGTGCAGGTTTACGAAATTTATCTGCTGCTTTCTTGTACCTTTCCTGAGCCGATTCCAGATTCTCCTTTAGAAGATCCATATTCTTCTGTAAAGACATGATTCTTTCAGCCACTGCTGGTAAAGGCGTTTCTATGGGAAATCGTGGTAGAATGTTAGGATGATAACCTAGATTAGAGTAAAAAGGAGACTGCTTAGTGGAGGCACTCTGAGAGTTGTTATACGAGAACTCAGCTAATGGAAGTAGATCCACCCAATCATCCTGTAGGTGGCAGATAAAGCAGCGGAGATACTGCTCCAGGGTTTGATTGGTTCGTTCGGTCTGTCCATTAGTCTGGGGATGAAAAGCAGAAGAAAGGTTTACTTTAATGTCCAATGCTGCACAGAAATTTTGCCAAAACCTAGAAGTGAATTGCACCCCTCGATCCGAAATAACCTCATCCGGTACTCCATGTAAGCGAAACACATCTTTAATCATCAAATCTGATGTCTGTTTTGCAGTGGGTAAGCCGACACAAGGGATAAAATGAGCTGCCTTTGTTAGACGGTCAACCACCACTAGAATGGTGTTCTTCCCTTGAGAGGTTGGTAACTCCACAATGAAGTCCATAGAAATGGATCCCCACGGGCGGGACGGGGTGGGAAGAGGCTGTAACAGACCAGTTGGTGAGGAGCGAGGTGTTTTGCATCTTGCACAGACTTCACATGAAGTGACATAGTTTAAAACATCCTTCCTGCAAATGGGCCACCAAAAGAAACGAGAGAGAAATTCCTGTGTCTTTAGAATTCCTCTATGCCCAGCTATCTTGAATCGTGAATGAGTTGCAATACTCTCAATCTGACTGTTTCAGGAATATACAGGCGTTGTCCCTGAATCCACACACCATTCTTAAAGACAAGACTTACGTCCCTTGGGGGTTGTGCCAAAAAGGAATCCGCATGGTATGCTTCCTTGATGTCCTTAAGTAGGTCTTGATTATGAATTACTCCTAGGAATCTAGAGTCAGGAAGAATAGTCTTAGGAGGAGTAATTGGACGTGTCTCTGCTGAGTAAATCCTAGAGAGTGCATCAGCCTTTCCATTGCGCGATCCTGGTCTATAAGAAATGATAAAATTAAATTGGTTTAAGAAAAGATTCCAGCGAGCCTGGCGAGGAGTCAGGCACTTAGCCGACCTGATAAACTCAAGGTTACGATGATCTGTCAGGACGACTATTTGCTGTGCAGCTCCCTGAAGAAGGTGTCTCCATTCTTTGAAGGCGGCAATAATGGCCAACAACTCTCTATTGCCCACATCGTAGTTCCTCTCAGCCGAAGACAACTGCTGGGAAAAGAAGGCACAGGGATGCAAGACATTCTTCTCACCTGTTCTCTGAGAGAGTATAGCTCCAACGGCACAGTCTGAAGCATCCACCTCTATTATGAAGGCAAGCTCGGGGTTGGGATGTACTAGGATAGGTGCAGTGGTAAATTTATCTTTTAGACGGGAAAATGCTTCCTGGGCTTGGGGAGTCCAGGAGAACCTAGACTCTTTCCGGGTAAGTTGGGTGATAGGTGACACTACCTCAGAGAAATTTCTAATGAAACGTCTATAGAAGTTGTGATACCAAGGAAAAACTTTGAAAAAGACCAAATACTATAAAAGTATAAATGTTTATTGAACAATAATATAAAATATATATATATAAAAGGGCAGCAAGCCACAAAACACAAAGAGGTGGGAAAACCAGGCACACCTAATGCTGAAATGGATAAAGTGTAATGAAACTGAAAAAACATATAACAAAAGTATGGACTGGATGGTAGTCAGAACATTAATCGATCCCATGTGGGATATACTACCACCTATAGTGCACATACCCATGTAAAGTCAAAGATAAATTTGCAAGTGCAACAACAAACAATTCAGTACATATTTACCAGCACAGGAGCCCGAGAGACCCACCACACCCGACCGCGCGTTTCGCAAGAACCCCGGACGAAGCATTTCTTGCGAAACGCGCGTCGGGTGTGGTGGGTCTCTCGGGCTCCTGTGCTGGTAAATATGTACTGAATTGTTTGTTGTTGCACTTGCAAATTTATCTTTGACTTTACATGGGTATGTGCACTATAGGTGGTAGTATATCCCACATGGGATCGATTAATGTTCTGACTACCATCACAGTCCATACTTTTGTTATATGTTTTTTCAGTTTCATTACACTTTATCCATTTCAGCATTAGGTGTGCCTGGTTTTCCCACCTCTTTGTGTTTTGTGGCTTGCTGCCCTTTTATATTATATATATTTTATATTATTGTTCAATAAACATTTATACTTTTATAGTATTTGGTCTTTTTCAAAGTTTTTCCTTGGTATCATATTTGTTCTTGCTTTGTAGACTTATCTGGGATTTATGTAGGTATTTATTTGTCTATAGAAGTTGGCAAACCCGATGAAGCGCTGTACCTCCTTCACATTTCTAGGACTTGGCCAATCCTTGATGGCTTGGTTTTGCTTCCATCCATACTAATTCCTTGTGTAGACAGTACATACCCCAGAAATTGAATTTCGGTCCTATGGAATTCACACTTTTCAAGTTTGATGTAAAGATGATTTTGTCTTAGACGTTCCAAGACCATTCTCACATGTCCATGATGTTCCTCTGTGGAGTTAGAAAAAATTAGAATATCATCCAAATAAATTACCACGAATGTATCTAGGAGATCCCAAATTTTACCAAAAACACAGAAAAAATCAATAGGTAAGTCAAGGTGACCTGAATGCAATATCATTTGGCAGAGGAATGAGCATAATATTGGAACAATCATAGATAAGGAGAGAAAGTTTATTACCCTCTGATTGGGGTCGGTAATGTTTTGTGATGTTTCACAGGTATTTGGAGTAAATTCCTTAATTGATGTAATAGGCCATAAAACCATGTGAGGTTCATTCCAGCATTAAGAGTGTCAAGGTCACCATCAATTTGTATCGCAAATTCTTCTCTGCTTTGAGATGTGAATCGCTTCTTGTACCAGTATTTTCATATCTGACATGCTATGATCAGGGAGCAAAAATGTTTGCCACAGGTAGATCCATTCTTTTCCTTATTGCGGCGATGAGAATTCATCCTTGTTCTCATTTTTGCCCGTCTCCCCCAATACAGACCCAGTTGGACATTTAGTACATATAATTAGGTACCAACATTAGATGTGATGCAGCTGAAAGTACCTGGTATCTGTATCTGATGTGAGTGGGATCTTATCTTGTCCGTGGTCATTATAATGGACAGGTTTTGATTTCTTTGATGCAAGGCAGGTTCCTGCAGCTGTTGGGAGACAGGGAACTTCTGAAAGGGCTTCTTAGATTTGGGCTGCCTAAAACACAGTATGGGGTCTGGAAATATGGATTGTAACCGGCATCTTTTGTAGTAAAGTTGTAGTTCCGTGCAGCTCCCTTAGCACCTCAGATTTGACTTGACACCTTAATGCTGGAATGAACCTGTCACATGTTTTATGCCTATTACATCAATTAAGGAATTTACTCCAAATACCTGTGAAACATCACAAACATTACAGACCCAATCAGAGGTAATAAAACTTCTCTCCTTATCTATGAATGTTCCAATATTTAGCTCATTCCTCTGCCTAATGACTATTCTGCTCACGTCATTGTCTTACCTATTGCATTTTTTCTGTGTTTTTTGTTAAAATGTGTTCTTCAGATTTTGTATTAGTTCAGCTGATGAAGAGACCTGAGTAGTCTTGAAAGCTTGCAATTTGTTACATCTTTTCATTAGCCATTAAAAGGTATCAACCACTGAGACTTCAACTCTAAATATTTTTCTATCTACTGGCTAACCGGTACGAGATAAACTTTACTGTATCTAGAGATCCCTGAAGATGTCATATCCCAAGTGTTGGAAAGTGGCTGGGGCGGTACTCACGGCAAAGGCATAACTAATATTCAAGTGTCCAAGCGTGACCTGAATGCAGTCTTCCATTCATCCCCAGGTCTAATACGGACTAAGTTATAGGCCCCACGAAGATCTAGTTTAGAGAAAATTTTGGCATGTCGCACTCTCTCCAATAACTCAGGGATTAAAGGCAATGGATAACGGTTTCTAATAGTAACCTTATTGAGTTCCCTATAGTCTACGCATGGTCTCAGAGATCCATCTTTCTTCTTTACAAAGAAGATGGGTGCACCTGCAGGAGATGAAGAGGGCGTATGAAGCCCATGGCTAGATTTTCGTCTATGTAATCCTTTAAAGCCTTTAGCTCGGGCCCGCCAGGGGGTAGATCTTACCAAAAGGTATCTCTGCTCCAGGCAATAATTCAATTGGACAATCATATGGACGGTGAGGAGGAAGCTGGTCAGCGTTCTTCTTGTCACATAAATCCACATAGTCCTGGTATACAGCTGGTAGTTCAGGGACTGACATGGTTCCTTTAGGAACAGAGCAAGCTGAAACTTTTGGACTCATCGGTTTCTCTGGAAAGTGTAATTCCTTGGTCTCCCAGTTAATGGTAGGATTCTGAGCCTGCAGCCATGGTAGCCCTAGAATAATGGGAAAGTGGGGAGAAGAGATAAGCATAAAGGACAGTTTCTCTTGATGATCTTTACCCATAAGAACCCTCAAAGGCTCTGTTTCCTGATCCACTGGTCCAGAGGTCAGCAGGGAGCCATCCACAGTTTCCATCTGTACTGGAGTAGCCTTCTTCACTGAATGTATCCCCTGTTTCAGAGCAAAGGAGACATCCATAAAATTTCCACTTGCCCCTGAGTCGATCATAGCAGAGCTAGACACCCAAGCTGAGTCAACCCAGAGTTTGATGGAAAGAAAGCAATGGGAATTGTTTTTCTTACAACTCAGCTGGGACAACCGCTGAGGAAACTTGAAAAATGGCAGCGTTTACACAGTCAACGTCCTCAGAGGTAACGGAGTTTAAGTCCGAGAAATCAAGATCTGTTGCTGCAGATCTCTCTGGAGCCTGAGGCTCGGACCTGACAGATCCCCTCATCGCAACACTCACAATGAATGAGTGCTGCAGTAGTCTTACGAGAACGGCTGGGGCAGTTTATAATGAAGTGCCCTGACTTACCACAATAGAAACATAGATTTTCCTTAAAACGATGTTCCTTGCGTGCATCACTAACCCGTCGTTGTAAAGAGTCTACCTGCATGGGTTCAGGTTCAGGTTCCCGTGTAATCCTACTCAAAGGTTCCTTAGCTGGAGAGGAAGGTAGGAAAAGGTTAGTGCGATTGCTTTCGAACCATCTCTCTTGCCTGCGTTCAGTCAGACGAGTATCAATACGGATGCAGTAGTTAATAAAGTCACCTAACGCAGTGGGAGGGTCGGCACGAGCAAGTTCATCCTTAATCAGTGGAGATAACCCCTTTCGAAAAATAGATTTTTTGGCGGAACTGTCCCAGGTGGTATCAAGGGCCCATCTCCTGAAATCCAAAGCATATTCAGCTACCGAGTGCTTACCTTGGCGCAAAGCTAACATGGCTGCTTCAGCTGTTGCACCTCGATTGGGGTCATCAAACACCTGCCCCATGGCTGAAATAAAAGCATCAAGGTGATTCAAACAATCATCCTCAGTCTCAATCAGAGGGTTTGCCCACATCAAAGCCTTGTTGGTAAGCAACATAATTATAGTAAGCACCTTAGATCGTTCAGTGGGAAATTGTGAAGCATGTGCAGAAAAAAAAAGATTGCATTGATTAATAAATCCCCTGAATTTCTCACGTTCACCGCCAAAACGAAAAGGGGGCAACTTGGGAATCCCAGAACTCGGGGCTACGGCAGGAGCCTGGACTCGCCTTTTAGAACCTCAATCCTGGCTCGCAAATCCTGGGCAGTCTGTCCAAACACTTGCAAATTGTGATTAGTGAGGTCCTGTAGGCTTGAAAAACGGGTCTTTATATTCTGCAAATCTGCAAGGGTATTATCAGTCACTCCGCAAAGTTCCTTTATGCGGGCCTCCATTTTCCAGATCTTTTAAGACAGGAGTACTGGAAGAAGAGGAGAGGAGAAAAAAAAAACAATAGTGTTTACCTGTGGTAACACTGCAGAGAGAAAAAAAATTAAGGGAACTGCTCACCTGGAATGGTTGTGAGAAGTCACAACCACTATCATCACAGAAAGTTCACCCGGACATCTGATATCCACAGTTACAGCAGACAAAAAAGAGAAAAGAGGAAAAAAAAACCAATAGTGTTTACCTGTGGTAACACTGCAGAAAAAAAAAAACACTTAAGGGAATTGCTCACCTGGAATGGTTGTGAGAAGTCACAACCACTGTCATCACAGAAAGTACAACCGGACATCCGATATCCACAGTTACAGCAGACACAGCCTTTCCAGACCCAGCAGACACTAACGTTTTGGCTTCTGAATCTTGTAATGTATGTAGTACAGTTCATATAGCGTCTTGTGCTTGGGTGCGATGAAAATACATGAGACACAGGTTTGATATAGAAAGTCTTGTATTACTTCATACAAGTTGGCAAAAATAGTCACACAGTTTGCAGACACAGAAGCAGGAGACACAGCAGGCCAGAGTAATCTAAGCTCAGCAATCACTCTCCACAACAGGTTCAGGATCTTCTTCTCTGTTACCGTAAGTCCATGCAAACGTGGGTCTTTCAAAGAGCAGGGTTCAGAGTCCACAAGTGCTTCAGAGTTCCTCAGTAGGAATAGCTGGAGTACAAGGTCCAAGGCTTTAGGAGTCAGGTCACAGGTTCACTGCAGGCTAGATTCTGAAGCACTGGTTGCTCAGCTGTGGCTGCTTAAGAAGCAAAAGGAGAGAATCAGGGCGGGAACATGCAAGCTGGAAACTCCATTTTGACTGAGGGCAAGATAGCTGCAGCAAGACAGAAAGTAAAATGGCTGACGAACAAACTGAGTTTCAGGAACATGTACACAGAACCTTACATTCTGTGAGGCGATAAAGTTATATAAAAACCCGGTGTCCAGGCTGGCCATAAATAGTATACTCTCTTCCACATTTGAAATCCAGAGAGGAACGCGTCAGGGCTGCCCCTTCTCGCCCTTACTTTTTAACCTTGCTTTAGATCCTTTACTTAGAACTTTCCAAAACTCTTCAACATACAGGGGCATAGAGGTAGGCTCCACCTCACTCAAAATTGCGGCATTTGCCGACGATATACTCCTATTCATCTCCAATCCCAATGCGGCAATACCAGTTATGGAGGCCCTAAATCACTTTGGCAAATGCTCAGGCTTTAAAATAAATTATAATAAATCAGAGGCCCTGGCTCTGTTTGCGCAAGGGAAATTAAATAACTCGACACTTCCTTTCCAATGGAGCACATCATCTATCAAATATTTGGGTGTCCACCTCCCGGCAGATTTGGCGTCCTTATACCACATTAATATTAGACCCCTAATTACGTCCATATTTAATCTTCTAAACTCCTGGAAACACTTTACTTTGTATTTTTCCGGAAGATGTCATTTAATTAAATGATAATTTTCCAAAACTATTGTGTATTTTCCAAACACTACCTATTTGTTGACACGTGCTGATGTTAAAACTCTAAACACTGCTTTTAGGAATTTTATTTGGGGAGACAAAAAGCATACACGTATAGGTCTAATCAAACTACAAGCCCCAAGGAGGAGGGTGGCATCAATTTCCCAGACATTGCAAAGTACAATCTAGCAGCAAATCTCAGATACACCATTGATTGGTTAAGAGGTAGCTCACATTTCGCAAACGTACTTTTAGACCAACAATTAAGTCCCCATGTCTCCTTACCAACATTACTACATATGGCCAACGATGACCTTATTGCAGACATAAGAAACCACCCCACCTTATGGCAAACTATACAGACATGGAGGAAATGCAGGAGACTATGTCATTTGAGAAGCGATGTCTCTCCTTTTGTGCCCTTTCTGGGTAACCCGGGCTTTATGGGAGGTAAACCACCCTTGTCTTACATTGAGCTAGCTGGGCAGGGTTGCATCTTGGCAGCTGACCTATTAGATGATAGATTCTCCATGCTTGCATTTGACATAGCAGCACAACGTTTCCCAACATTTGTAAACAAGCCCTTCCTTTTTCTTCAAGCAAGGAGCTTAACTTTGAAAGGCATAGCTGCTGGGGGTGGAGAAAGAGGGATGAACGCTTTGGATGGCTTCCTTAGGACCGCCAGGGTGCAGATAGCCTCGACAAGCAGTATTTACACACTTGCGTAAGCAATGGTCATGGGAGGGAAAAAAGGTCCAGCACGATGGGTTAATGATATACAGAACATCACAGTAGGGGAAATCTTAGATGCCACTCTGATGCAACGGAAGGTGATCCCCTCCAGCAGTTATACAGACATGTCTTTATTACTCCTTCATAGAGCTTTTATTACCCCACACATTAAGTCTAGGATGTCTCCAGGGGGCACATTCACATTTTCCAAATGCGGGACAGGAAACAGACATATTTCATCACATGTGGGGATGCCCCAAAGTGCAAAAAATCTGGCAGTCTATCCATGCCGAACTACAGAATCTTGGTGGGATATTGTTTCCTTTGATGCCGCAATGGGCAATCTAATATATAAAGCTGAATGTATGTATGTGTGTATGTATGTGGGTATGTTTGTCCGGGATTGGAATCCGCACCGTCGCACTTACGGGCATGAAATTTTGCACGCCCGCACGTCTCGACCCCGAAAGCGTCCTAGGCTATGTTTTGAATCGAAATTTTAACCCCGCGCGTTCCAAATCGCCAAACAATTTTGGCCCTATCTACATAATGGGGAGAAAGCTGAATGCTTGTGTGTATGTCCGGCATAGGAATCTGCATTTACGGGCATGAAATTTTGCACACCTGCACGTCTCGACCCCGGGAGCGTCATAGGCTAGGTTTTGAGTCGAAATTTTAACCCCGCGCATTCCAAATCGGCAAATAATTTTGGCCCGGGATAGGAATCTGCACCGTTGTACTTACGGGCATGAAATTTTGCATGCCCGCACATCTCAACCCCAGGAGCATCATAGGCTATGTGTTGAATGGAAATTTTAACCCCCGCACGTTCCAAATCGCCAAACAATTTTGGCCCTATCTACATAATGGGGAGAAAGCTGAATGCTTGTGTGTATGTCCGGCATAGGAATCTGCATTTACGGGCATGAAATTTTGCACACCCGCACGTCTCACCCCGGGAGCGTCATAGGCTAGGTTTTGAGTCGAAATTTTAACCCCGCGCATTCCAAATCGGCAAATAATTTTGGCCCGGGATAGGAATCTGCACCGTTGTACTTCGGGCATGAAATTTTGCATGCCCGCACATCTCAACCCCAGGAGCATCATAGGCTATGTGTTGAATGGAAATTTTAACCCCTGCACGTTCCAAATCGCCAAACAATTTTGGCCCTATCTACATAATGGGGAGAAAGCTGAATGCTTGTGTGTATGTCCGGCATAGGAATCTGCATTTACGGGCATGAAATTTTGCACACCCGCACGTCTCGACCCCGGGAGCATCATAGACTGTGTTTTGAGTCAACATTTTAACCCCACGTGTTCAAAATTGCGCGCATTAAAAACACACACACGTCTGGTATTTTTATCTTTTAAAAATAAATATCTGATTAATAACCAGCCAAACTACAAGACCAATTTGTTATAAATTTGCCATATAGGGAAATAAGACAGATGTCAGTCAAATGAGCTGTATATTATTTGTATGTGTGAGGTAATATATACTGCCAGAGGGGAATGTTTTCTGTTGGCTGGAGAATTATCAGGCTGCCTATAGCAACCAATCACAGCTCAGCTTCTATTTTGCGACAGGACATTAATATGACCATATAGGGAAATAAGCCACATGTCAGTCACATGAGCTGTATATTATTTGTATGTGTGAGGTAATATATACTGCCAGAGGGGAATGTTTTCTGTTGGCTGGGGATTTATCAGGCTGCCTATAGCAACCAATCACAGCTCAGCTTCTATTTTGCCATAGGTCATTAATATGAGCTCTGTTTGGTTACTATAGGCAACAGAGGACATTGTCAGTTTAAGAAAGCTTGTGTGAGGTAATAGGATTTCAGTTACTATGCTTGGCCAATGTTGGTGTAATGACTGATGTAAGTCACATCACCTGTATGTGGGAGGATATATATATAGTAGCAGCCACAGCTTTGTCCTTCTATGTTGCTATCCTGATGAGGAGGCACAGTTAAGTACATTAACCCGGGCGAAGCTGGGTACTACAGCTAGTGCTTAATATTCTAGACAGCTCTCAACACAAATTCCCCAAACATGTTAAGGCCATGTTGATAATATGGGCCTCAGCTGCCAGGAAAATTATCTTGCAGCACTGGCTAAATCCATTGCCACCACCCAAATCTCTCATATACTCCAAAATAATGTATATTTTTCGAATGGACTGGCTAGATACCCTGACAAATAAAGAGAAATTGACTGGGAAGTTTTTAATCACATGGTCATTGTTCATCCCATCTCTGTCTCAGGACACCAGGGACAAATTAAGGACACATTTTGAAAACACCCAGTGGTATCTTCTTCAGAAAATTAGCGAACATAATCCTATTCCTTGAACTTGTTGATTGTTAATCAAATGCAGGGTCGCTTTAGGGGTTTATATGTTGGGGGGATGGGAGGGTTGAGGGTGGTGGGGGGACATTTATGAGTATTATACCTGTCAAATAAGCGCCAAATAAGCTTGATACCTTCAAACCTGTATGACTTACTTTTTGGCAATGCTCTTTAAATCAATATTTCCAGGACGTCCCCCTGACAGCACTATGGAGGACGTCCTCCTCCTCCTTACAGGTACAGGAAGCACACGAGAGGTTAAAAGGTCCCACTCCTCCCCCTATACCTCAGTGTTTTTCCTATCCCTGCATGGAGGGACACACGAGAGATCGCTGCGATGGAACGCAGTAACTTACCGGGCCCAGGGGGATCGTGCGGTTCGTCCAAATCCTTCCCCCTGTCAAGAGGTCCAGAGCCGAAACTCCCTCCTTGGGAGTCCCTCTGCTCCAAAGACCGGGGGCGGACGAGCTCCCGGGTAAGAGCCGCTTCTTCCGTTGGGAGGCTCTCGGCTCAGGCGTCTTCCTCCTGGTCCAGGGAGGAACGCCGAACAGGCCTCGGCTGGAAACTGAGCGTCACTTCTGATCGCGAAAACGTGAGGTCAGCGGGCGTTCTGGAATAGAACGCAGGAGGTCGGAAAGCGTCTCAGGGGCATCGCAAAACTTCATGCGTTCGGAAGTAGAACGCAAAAAGGTATGGAAAGCGCGTCGCGTTTGGTTTTGCGTTCCAGGTGGAACGCAGTATGGGCGGCGCTAAAGACGTCGCAGAACGCTATAAAAGCGCGCAAAAGTGGCGTTTGAATTGCTGAACGCCAGTCTGGTAACAGAGTACGCGCAGCAGCTACCATAGCAGTCCTAAGGCAGCAAAGTAAACCTTTTCTGCGGAAGGACATGGAGTCTGAGAGATCCAGAGAGGAGGAGGCAGGGGTAAGTGTGCATAGCGCAAAAAACTCCACCCTCACTAAGTAATCCAGACTCGGTCCTTAGTATACATATTGTTGTATTACTTAGGACAAGGATACTTCATCTACACCTATGCAGACAGTGAAAAGAGTGGGCAAAGCCTCGGCGAAAACTAATCGCTGTTCTACATGTCACAAGAAGCTTCCTGACGCTTATAAAAAAGCGGTCTGTTGTTCTTGTACAGCAGCAGTCTTGGAGCAAGAAAGATCTTCGTTATTATCTGACTTGAGGATCCTGATTAAGGAAGAAGTGCAGGCATCATTATCAGCTAGTTCACAACAGCAGCCCACTAGTCAGGGTCCAAGCCGTAAGAGACCTAGGCTGGAGTTGGAAGAGGAACTGGATCTGGAATCAGAAGAAAACGTGGAGATGCAGTACTCGGAGCAGGAAGAAGGTGAAGTTCAGACGGAAGTCCAGGAAAAGGCCAGGAGGTACCTGTTCCCGGTGGAAGATACGGATGATTTGGTCCAGGCCGTAAGAAGTACTATGCATATGGAAGATGTCCCACGACCCCAATCCAGACAGGATTTGATGTTTGGAGGTCTCACAGCTCAGATCGATAAAGTTTTTCCTATTAGTGACCATATAAAAACCATGATTCTGTGTGAATGGAAGGACGCAGAGCGGAGACTGGTAATGTCACGTGACTTTAAAAACCGTCTTCCTTTTGATCCTGAGGACTCAAAACTGTGGGAAGAAACACCTAGAGTTGATGTGCCAATTGCAAAAGTGGCTAAAAAGACTTCGATTCCTTTTGAGGACTCTTCAAGTCTAAAAGATCCTATGGACCGCAAGGCGGACATCCTCCTTAAGCGGGCCTGGGAGTCTTCGGCGGCCTTAATAAGAACCAATATTGCGGCTACTTCTGTAGCTAGGTCTATGTGTTTCTGGATGAGTCAGTTGGAGGATCAACTGGCTAATAGGACCCCCAGAGCTGAAATTTTAGAGTCTCTTCCTCTTATTAAGTCAGCAACAGCTTTTCTGGCTGATACCTCGGCTGAGTCAGTCAGGTTTTCTGCCAGAAATAGCTTTTTGTCCAATGCAGTCCGTAGGGCTATTTGGTTGAAATCCTGGTCGGGGATAATGCCTCTAAAAATAAATTATGTTCATTATCCTTTGCAGGATCAAAGGTATTTGGTCAGGCATTAGATGATATTCTGGAGGCTTCAGATAGCAAAAAAGGATTTCCAGAGGAGAAACCTAAAAAGTTTCAATCCTTTCGGAAGAAACCAGCCTTCCGTAGACAACCATTTTATAGGGACACAGGTAGACCTAGCAGGGGAACATATAAGGGTTCCTACACTCAAAATAGAGGAAATAGGAGCTCACTGTTTGGATCTTCCTCAAAACCTAGAAAACAATGACGCCAGGCACATAGGGGGCAGACTTTTGTTCTCGGCAGAGAACTGGAAACAGGTCACCAAAAACGAGTGGGTCCTACAAACTATAAAGGAAGGTTACAGAATAGAACTGGTATCCTATCCGCCCCAGAGATACATATCCCCCACTGTGGTTCAGAAAAATTTAGGAATGTTTCAGGACCTCCGAGACTTAATCTCTTCAAAAGTCATAGTGCCAGTGGTTGGGTCATTATTTCTCTCTCTTTCCAATAATGAAACCGTCAGGAGAGTCAAGAACAATTCTGAATCTCAAACGGTTGAACAAGTATGTTCGCTACAAAAGATTCAGAATGGAGTCTATAAGGACAACAATCCCACTGATAGACAAAAATTCGGTAATGTGTACCCTAGACTTAAAAAATGCTTACTATCAGGTTCCCATCCATCCAGCCTCGCAGGAACTTCTAATCCACCTGCCACTTCCAGTTTCAAGGTCTTCCATTCGGACTAGCTTCTGCTCCCAGAGTTTTTACGAAGCTAATATCAGAGGTCGTAGGCTATCTGAGAAACCAAGGAATTGTAGTAATACCCTACTTGGATGACTTTCTGTTAGTAGCCCGATCAGCAGAAATCCTAAATTGTCATACAGAGCGAACAATGGCGGTACTAGAATTTCTCGGTTGGGTGATAAATCGAGAGAAATCTCATTTAACTCCCAGTACAAAAAGAGTATTTCTAGGAGTACTCCTGGATTCAAGAGCCAGAAAGCTTTCTTGCCAGAAGTCAAGCAAAGATCTTTGAAAAAGAAAGTGGCAGAGATGGTAAAGAACCGAGTTACCATACAAAGAGCTATGCAGGTTCTGGGAGTAATGACATCATGTATACCATGCGTCAGGTGGGCTCAAGCTCATTCAAGACCCTTACAAAGAGAGGTGCTATCATGGTGGGATCGTCATCAGTCATCCCTAGACAAAAGGATCCACCTCTCGGCAAAAGCAAAGAGGTCCTTAGTTTGGTGGACGCAAAGCAAAAATCTCAGAAGAGGAGTTCTTTGGATTCCATCCCCATATATAGTAATAACTACAGATGCAAGCGCATGGGGGTGGGGAGCCCATCTAGAAGGGAAGATTCTTCAGGGCAGATGGCCAGAGAAAATCAGGCGAATGTCATCAAATTATCGAGAGCTGTATGCGATCTGGGAATCCTTGAGAAGGAATCAGGACCGTTTAAGAAATCAGCATGTCAAGATCCTATCGGACAACATGACAGCAGTAGCCTTCATCAAACATCAAGGAGGCTCTCGATACAGAACACTGCAGGATCTTGCAGAGAAGATATTTGTATGGGCAGAACGAACGATTCTTTCCATAACTGCAGTTCACCTGGAAGGTTCGCAAAACCTAGTAGCAGATTATTTGAGCAGACAGAAGATCTACCCGACAGAGTGGGAGCTAAGCCAGGAGGTCTTCCAGTTATTATGTCAACGATGGGGAACACCTCAAGTGGACCTATTTGCTACAAGGAAAAATGCAAAACTACCAAGGTTTTTTTCACTGAACCCAGCAGACAACCCAGAAGGAGTAGATGCCTTGAGCTAGAGGTGGAACGAACCTCTAAATTATGCATTCCCGCCAATAGCATTGATACCAGGGTTCTGAGGAAGATAAGAGAAGACGGTGCGTCAGTGATACTAATAGTTCCGTTCTGGCCAAGGAGGAGCTGGTTTCCTCTGCTAGGTGCCATGACCAGAGAAGAGCCAATCGAGCTTCCCCAGTGGAAGGACATAGTGCACCAGGGACCAGTTCTACACCAGGATCCAGAAAGATTGCACCTGTCAGCCTGGATCCTGAACGGGACATTCTAAAAGCTCGTGGTCTTTCAGATCAAGTGATAACAACGATCCAGGCCAGCAGGAAACCTGTAACTTCAGCTATATATTTCAAAATCTGGAAGAGGTTCTGTCTGGAAGGTGGCAGGTCTGATGTTGTAGGCGGAGTCCCGGATGTTCCGCGAGTACTGGATTTTCTTCAGACAGGATTTAATATAGGTCTTAGACCTAGTACACTTAAAGTACAAATCTCAGCTTTAAGTACTTACATGGACTACCCATTAGCCTCACATCCTTGGGTAGTTAGATTCGTTAAAGCAATCCAAAGATTAAGGCCTACTATAAGGCAATTGTCTCCCCCCTGGGATTTAAATCTAGTTCTGGGGGCACTTTGTAAAACTCCTTACACTCCAAATAAGGATTTGCCTATTTCTCTCTTATCAATGAAAACAGCCTTCTTGGTAGCTATTACCACAGCCAAAAGAATAGGGGAGATTCAAGCTTTATCCATTAAAGACCCATATATGCAGATCAGAGAGGATCATGTAGTATTGAAACTAGATCCTGCTTTCATGCCCAAGGTAGCCTCTTTGCAAAATCGCAACCGAGAAATAATACTTCCATCCTTTTGTGAAAAACCTTTAAATATAAAAGAACAAGCCTTACACTCCTTGGATGTTAGACAGGCAGTTATTGATTACCTGGAGGCCACTCGGGGCTGGAGGAAAGACCCTAATTTGTTTATTTTATACGGAGGTAAAAATAAGGGTAAAAAAGCTTCTAAACCTTCCATCGCAAGATGGATTACCACCTTAATCACAAAAGCTTACACATCTGAAGGTGTAGTTTGTCCCATTAAAATTAAAGCCCATTCTACCAGGGCCTTGTCAGCATCATGGGCAGAAAGAGCAGGAGCATCTTTAGAACAAATTTGTAAAGCAGCCTCCTGGGCTACGATAAATACATTTTGCAAGCACTACAAATTAGATGTGCTGTCAGGTCAGCATACGGCATATGGTAGAAAAGTATTACAGGCCGTAGTCCCACCCTAAGGAGGGTTTCTTTGGTACTCTCCATAGTGCTGTCAGGGGGACGCCCTGGAAAATGGGTATTATACCTACCGTTAATTCGGTTTCCAGGAGTCCATCCTGACAGCACGGTTAGTTCCTTCCCTTGTCTATGATGATATATATGCTAATTCATATGATGTAATATGTTTAAGTAATTAAATATTGTCACTTGCATTGATCCATGGTATGGTACTTGTCAAATCACTGAGGTATAGGGGGAGGAGTGGGACCTTTTAACCTCTCGTGTGCTTCCTGTCCCTGTAAGGAGGAGGAGGACGTCCTCCATAGTGCTGTCAGGATGGACTCCTGGAAACCGAATTAACGGTAGGTATATGTCACGACGTATAACAGATATATTCTATGATAGTTACCTATATCTAATGTGACAACATTCTATATTACATATAATAGAAAATATCAACATGTATACATAGTATCTGCCAGCAATGTCTTACCTGACATAATATCCTATGAATTGTGGGTCTATACTGTGTACGTGTCACGCTGTCTCAGATAGAGGTGGACCGGGGTCTATGCTGACC
>JARQOD010000006.1:57079414-57098794 GCA_033576555.1 Oophaga sylvatica
CCAATCACAACAACCTGACAAAAGTCGAAATCAGGAAGATGGTAGACGAGGGCCAGGAGAGGTATGTCAGTGACTGGAAGAACGACATCATCAGCTCCCAGAAACTGACCATGTACCGGAGTCTACAGAGAGACTACAGTCTGGCCCCATACCTGGAGAAACTCCCGGACCCCAGAGACCGCCAGATCCTGAGCCGGTATAGACTCAGCGCCCACAGTCTGGCCATCGAATCCGGCCGACACAGGCAGAACTACAAGCCCAGGGAGGAAAGACTATGCCAACACTGTGACCAGGAGGCCATAGAGGACGAAACCCACTTCCTGCTACACTGCTCCAAATACTCAGCAGTGAGGGACACTCACTTCAGGAGACTCTCACATCTCTTCCCGGATTTCATCACCATGAAGGAGGAAGAGAAAACACATATCTTGCTGGGGGAAGAAGAGAGAGCAGCGGAGATAGCAGCACGGTATGTGAGCGAATGTCATAAACTGCGAGAAAGAGAACTATGATATGCCATGGACTTCTATAGCCCCCACCCCGGATCTGCCCCCATCACCCCTCCCTATGCCATGGACTTTTATAGCCCCCACCCTGGACCTGCGCCCCATCACCCCTCCCTATGCCATGGACTTCCATAGTCCCCACCCTGGATCTGCCCCTACTCAACATCCCTATCCCTATCCCCCTTTTGTACACTTGCTTTGGCAAAACTAATGTGTATTTAGTCCTGCCAATAAAGCTTCTTTGAATTGAATTGAATTTGACATCCTGTCTCCAGCCTATGGATATGTATATTGATACACAATGCCTGTGGTGTTTGGATGATAAACCATTGTTCTTTAAATGGCCATCTTGGAGCCAGCCCCAAATGGAGTTGAACCTGTCCTACACAAGAACTTTCCCAAGCATGAAGATGCCATCTGCTGGAAGGTGACAGTTACTGCAGCCAATTACTATGTTCATATTACCAAAAGATGATTGGATACTGGAAGAAGAGGGGCGGAGTTGTGGGTTGTATGTGGGTGTGGATGTGAAATCTTGGTATTAATAGGAAGAATCAAGGCAATCTCTCTCTCACACTATTGTCTCTCATCTCTTTTTCTCTCTCTCTCATTGCCATGAAGAATCATTGCTAAGTATACTTATAAGATCTAGATATTTGTATTGTTATTTCTCCAATTATAGGACATTTAAGAAAGCTTTTATTGTTACATTATTATTTGAATTGTCTAATTACTATTTTGTTTTATTTGTCATTAACCCCTTAAAGACCAAGCCATTTTGTAGGTTAAAGACCAGGCCAATTTTTACAATTCTGACCACTGTCTCTTTATGAGGTTATAACTCTGGAACGCTTCAACAGATCTTGGCGATTCTGAGATTGTTTTCTCGAGACATATTGTACTTCATGATAGTGGTAAAATTTCTTCAATATAACTTGCGTTTATTTATGAAAAAAACGGAAATATGGCAAAAAGTTTGAAAATTTTGCAATTTTCAAACTTTTAATTTTTATGCCATTAAATCAGAGAGATATGTCACAAAAATTAGTTAATAAATAACATTTCCCACATGTCTACTTTACATCAGCACAATTTTGGAACCAAAATTTTTTTTTGTTAGGAAGTTATAAGTGTTAAAAGTTGACCAGCAATTTCTCATTTTTCCAACAAAATTTACAAAACCATTTTTTTTAGGGACCACTCACATTTGAAGTGAATTTGAGGGGTCAATATGACAGAAAATACCCAAAAGTGACACCGTTCTAAAAACTGCACCCTCAACGTGTTCAAAGCCACATTCAAGAAGTTTATTAACCCTTTAGGTACTTCACAAGAATTGAAGCAATGTGGAAGGAAAAAATTAACATTTAACTTTTTTTCCCAAAATTTTCTTTTCGACACAATTTTTTAACATTTTGTCAAGGGTATCAGTAGAAAATGAACCACAATATTTGTTGTACAATTTCTCCTGAGTACAGCGATACCCCATGTGTGGGGGTAAACCACTATTTGGGTGCATGGCAGAGCTCGGAAGGGAAGCAGCGCCATTTGACTTTTTTGGCTGGAATTGAGATTGGACGCCATGTCGCATTTGGAGAGTCCCTGTGTGCCTAAACAGTGGAAACCCCCCACAAGTGACCCCATTTTGGAAACTAGACCCCCCAAGTAATTTATCTAAATGTGTAGTGAGAGCTTTGAACCCCCAAGGGCTTCACAGAAGGTTATAACGTAGAGCCGTAAAATTAAAAAATCATATTTTTTCCACAAAAATGATCTTTTCATCCCAATTTTTATTTTCCAAAGGATAAAAGGACCCCAAAAGTTATTGTGCAATTAGTCCTGAGTACGCTGATACCCCATATGTGGGGGTAAACCACTATTTGGGTGCATGGCAGAGCTCGGAAGGGAAGCAGCGCCATTTGACTTTTTTGGCTGGAATTGAGATTGGACGCCATGTCGCATTTGGAGAGCCCCTGTGTGCCTAAACAGTGGAAACCCCCCACAAGTAACCCCATTTTGGAAACTAGACCCCCCAAGGAACTTATCTAGATGTGTAGTGAGAGCTTTGAACCCCCAAGGGCTTCACAGAAGGTTATAACGTAGAGCCGTAAAATTAAAAAATCATATTTTTTCCACAAAAATGATCTTTTCATCCCAATTTTTATTTTCCAAAGGATAAAAGGACCCCAAAAGTTATTGTGCAATTAGTCCTGAGTACGCTGATACCCATATGTGGGGGTAAACCACTATTTGGGTGCATGGCAGAGCTCGGAAGGGAAGCAGCGCCATTTGACTTTTTTGGCTGGAATTGAGATTGGACGCCATGTCGTATTTGGAGAGCCCCTGTGTGCCTAAACAGTGGAAACCCCCCACAAGTAACCCCATTTTGGAAACTAGACCCCCCAAGGAACTTATCTAGATGTGTGGTGAGAGCTTTCAACCCCCAAGGGCTTCACAGAAGGTTATAACGTAGAGCTGTAAAATTAAAAAATCATATCTTTTCCACTAAAATGATCTTTCCACCCCAATTTTTATTTTCCAAAGGGTAAAAGGACCCCAAAAGTTATTGTGCAATTTGTCCTGAGTACGCTTATACCCCATATGTGGGGGTAAACCACTATTTGGGCGCATGGCAGAGCTTGGAAGGGAAGCAGCGCCATTTGACTTTTTTGGCTGGAATTGAGATTGGACGCCATGTCGCATTTAGAGAGTCCCTGTGTGCCTAAACAGTGGAAACCCCCCACAAGTGACCCCATTTTGGAAACTAGACCCCCCAAGGAACTTATCTAGATGTGTGGTGAAAGCTTTGAACCCCAAGGGCTTCACAGAAGGTTATAACGTAGAGCAGTAAAATTAAAAAATCATATCTTTTCCACAAAAATGATCTTTCCACCCCAATTGTTATTTTCCAAAGGGTAACAGGACCCCAAAAGTTATTGTGCAATTTGTCCTGAGTACGCTGATACCCATATGTGGGGGTAAACCACTATTTTGACGCATGGCAGAGCTGGAAAGGGAAGGAGCGCCTTTTTCAAATGCAGATTTTGATGGAATGGTCTGCGGGTGTCATGTCACATTTGGAAAGCCCCTGATGTGCCTAAACAGTAGAAACCCCCCACAAGTGACTCCATTTTGGAAACTAGACCCCCCAAGGAACTTATCTAGATGTGTAGTGAGCACTTTGAACCCCAAGTGCTTCACAGAAGTTTATAACGTAGAGCCGTGAAAATAAAAATATCATATTTTTTTCCACAAAAATAATCTTTTTGCCCCCAAATTTTTATTTTTATAAGGGTAACAGGAGAAATAGGACCCCAAAAGCTATTGTGCAATTTGTCCTGAGTACGCTGATATCCCATATGTGGGTGGAACCACTATTTTGACGCATGGCAGAGCTGGAAAGGGAAGGAGCGCCTTTTTCAAATGCAGATTTTGATGGAATGGTCTGCGGGTGTCATGTCACGTTTGGAAAGCCCCTGATGTGCCTAAACAGTAGAAACCCCCCACAAGTGACTCCATTTTGGAAACTAGACCCCCCAAGGAACTTATCTAGATGTGTGGTGAGCACTTTGAACCCCCAAGTGCTTCACAGAAGTTTATAACGTAGAGCCGTGAAAATAAAAATATCATATTTTTTTCCACAAAAATAATCTTTTTGCCCCCAAATTTTTATTTTTATAAGGGTAACAGGAGAAATAGGACCCCAAAAGCTATTGTGCAATTTGTCCTGAGTATGCTGATATCCCATATGTGGGGGGGAACCACTATTTTGACGCATGGCAGAGCTCGGAAGGGAAGGAGCACCGTTTTTAAATGCAGACTTTGATGAATGGTCTGCGGGTGTCATGTCACGTTTGGAAAGCCCCTGATGTGCCTAAACAGTAGAAACCCCCCACAAGTGACTTCATTTTGGAAACTAGACCCCCCAAGGAACTTATCTAGATGTGTGGTGAGCACTTTGAACCCCCAAGTGCTTCACAGAAGTTTATAACGTAGAGCCGTGAAAATAAAAATATCATATTTTTTTCCACAAAAATAATCTTTTTGCCCCAAATTTTTATTTTTCTAAGGGTAACAGGAGAAATAGGACCCCAAAAGCTATTGTGCATTTTGTCCTGAGTACGCTGATACCCCATATGTGGGGGGGAACCACTGTGATCGCCTTACTGCGATCTTTGGGAGGCACAATGAACAAATCCACAAAAGGTGAAGAATTGGTTTTCTTTTTTACGCCGTTCCTCGTGCGGTATTAGTGATTAGGCGACTTTATTCCTCGGGTCGGTGCGATTACAGCGATACCAGATTTACACCCTTTTTTCATGTTTAGCTTCTGTCACACACTAAAAGATGCTTTTTTTTTTGGAATAATTTTTTGTAAGAAATTTTTGCATCGCCGTATTTTGAGAGCTATAATTTTTCCATATTTCGGCCGACAGAGTTATCTGTGGGCTTATTTTTTGCGGGACGAGCTGACGTTTTTATTGGTACTATATTCAGGCACATAACGTTTTTTGATCGTTTCCTATTCCGATTTTTGTGGAATCAGAATGAGCAAAAACCAGCAATTCAGGAATTGTTTTTTTTTTTTTTTTTTTTTCCTCCGTTCCGTGTGTGGTAAAATTGATAAAGCAGCTTTATTCTTCGGGTCACTACGGTTACGGCGATTCCTCATTTATATATTTTTTTTATGTTTTGGCGTTTTTTACACAATAAAAAATTTTATAGAAAAAATAATTATTTTTGCATCAGTTTATTCCGCGAGCTATAACTTTTTTATTTTTTCGCTGATGATGCTGTATAGCGGCTTGTTTTTTGCGGGACAAGATGACGTTTTCAGCGGTACCATGATTATTTATATCTGACTTTTTGATCGCGTGTTATTGCACTTTTTCCAAGCGGTATAATGATACCGCTTGGAAAAAGAATAATTTACTACTTTTTTGTGTTTTTTTTTTACGGCTTTCACTGAAGGGGTTAACTAGGGTTACGCTTTTATAGATGGGATTTTTACGGACGTGGCGATACCTAACATGTGTATGTTTTTTGTGTTTTATTTTTTTATTACATAAAAATGTGTATTTTTTAGGGGATTTTTTTTAAATTATTTTTTAATATTTTTTTTACAATTTTTAAAAAAAAATGATTTTTTTTAACTTGTCCCTTTATGGGACTTTCACTTTTTTTACTTTTTATTGCAGTTACAATGCATTGCAATGCTCTGGCATTGCAATGCATTGTACCTATGGGGAAAGCTGCTGTGACATGATCACAGCAGCTTCCCGTAGCTAGATGACCCGGAGGTTGTCATGATAACCCCCGGGTCATCAAGGCAGAGATCAGGCCCTGCAAATACATTGCAGGGTGCCGATCTGAGGCAGAGGGAGCTCCCGACCCTCTGCCTCCCCCCCTGAGCTCTGCGATCGCGCTCGATCGCAGCAGTCAGGGGGTTAACAGCCAGGGGCGGTGGGGGCTCCGCTCCTGGCTGTCAGTGCAGGAAGCCTGGCCACTGCAGCGCCGGCTCCTGCACTGATCGCGCTGGGGAAGCTGAAATTTCAGCTTCTCCTGCGCGATCGCTGCTGTGTTTGGTCAGTCAGATTGACTGACCAAGCACAGTGCTGTGGCTGCGGGGACCGACGGCAAAGGT
The DNA here is from genome assembly GCA_033576555.1 of Oophaga sylvatica. Taxonomy (NCBI): domain Eukaryota; kingdom Metazoa; phylum Chordata; class Amphibia; order Anura; family Dendrobatidae; genus Oophaga; species Oophaga sylvatica. The sequence continues at coordinate 57,085,565 of JARQOD010000006.1, forward strand.
CCCCGCACCGCTTGCCGTGCCTGTCAGCTGTCTGTGACAGCTGTCGGCACTGATCTACCACTGCGTGTTTACACGCAGTGGTAGATCAAAGGCATGACGTGCAGAGTCCGTCCTGGTGCCGGAACTGGCACCTTGCCATGACGGACTCTGCACGTCAGTGGACATTAAGGGGTTAAATATCTTTGTCATTTTCCCAAGCTTGAGTTATTGATTATCTAGATATTCAGGACAGGAGACAGGATGGGAAATAACCACCAACACGGAGCCACTGTATAGCATCCGATTTGTATGGATCCATTGCAATTCTTTTACATAAGAAACTGTATTTAGTCTTGCACATTTTTAATAACTGCTGCTGTATAAAATGGATTGCATACGGATGACAATTAAAAAAAAATTTGCTTGCTGGATGAAACTCATTATACCCTCCAATGAACTTAAGGGTATGCCACACTAAACAACATCGCTAACGGGATCGCTAAAAAACTTCACTATTTAGCGATCCCGTTAGCGATGTTGTTGTGTGCGGCATCTACCAGCGACGTGGCCCCTGCTGTGATCTCGTTCATCACAGCGATCGTTCCGGACCCTATTTTTATCGTTGGCGTCCCGCTGGCGTCCCGCTGGTAAGTATATATCGCTGAGTGTGGCATCTTTTTTTAGCGATTTAGCGGTACAAAAGTACCGCTAAAGTCGTTAAGGAGATCGCTAACCGAGATAGCGTCCTTAACGACATCGCTAAATTAGGCCACTACTAGCGATATTAAAACGATCCCGCTAGCGATCTCATTAGTATGCGATGTTAACGAGATCGTTAGCGGGATTGTTTAGTGTGGCATACCCTTTAGCTTTACCTGAATTCCTTTACATGTTTTGTGTTTCTTTTAAATAAAACAGGTCAGCCACTCACACCTGATTGTCATCCCATTGAATGAAAGCCGAAGACTCTAATTTCATCTTCTGACAATCCTAAAGGTTCACGTACGTGTGCCATTCACAGATGTGATATTGAATCATTTTCCTCATTTACAAAAATTAGTCAAGTATTTTGGTTCATTTGTCACATGATTTTGGGTCTCTGTCTAGTTTTAGGACTTGTGTGAAAATTTGATACATCTCTGATGTCAAATTTATGCAGAAATATGGAAAATTTCAAAGGGTTCACAAATTTTCAAGTATTAATGTATACTTTTTTTGCGCAAGGAAACCGATCAATATTTCCTGGAAGTTGTCTGATACACTATTTCTTTATTTTACTCATTTATACAGCACCATTAACTCCACAGCGCTTTACAGACATTATCATCGCTGTCCTCATTGGGCCCACAATCTAGATTCCCTATCAGTATGTTTTTGGAGTGTGGGAGGAAACCGGAGAACCCGGAGGAGACCCACGCAAACACGTGGAGAACATACAAACTCCTTGCAGATAGCCAGATTTATCATTTGTGTTTTTTTAAGTCACGTTCTTCTTTTGTCCTGTGGTTTTAGTTGCCATTTTCGGCACTTTAGTCATCTAAATGACACAGGTGATTAATGGATTTTTGCAAATTAAAAATGGGTATTATTTTAGCATAGCTGTTAGCACTGTCCCTTGCAGCGCTGGGGTCCTGGGTTCAAATCCCACCAAGGACAACATCTGCAAGGAGTTTGTATGTTCTCCTCGTGTTTGTGTGGGTTTCCTCCGGGTTCTCCGGTTTCCTCCCATACTCCAAGACATACTGATAGGAATCTAGATTGTGAGCCCCAATGCAGACAGCAAATTGAATTAATTGGCTCTATATATGTAAGAATGCTAAATAAATCATTATTCCAGTCTTGAAGTGTTTCTGCGATCTTTGGCGACAAAAGTCACAATAATTGAACAACATTTTTGTTGTACTCAAAAATACACCAGGGGTGGCCTCAAATGAATGAGCGCCAAATTTATCGACCTTTATAAAAAGTCACATTTGATGAATCAGGCTAAAACGTGGAATTGCTAGACTGCCTACAAAGCAGAAAAAATACAGGCGAGAAGAAATAGAATCCAATTTAAAAAAAGACTCAAATAGAATACTGAATATGGTGCAAATAAAAAAAGGCACAAAACTAATCAAAAAATGGATGTAAAGGCAATGATGAATTGGGGCCTAATAGTTCCTCACTGGGTGCAATTGGTCAATAAATATGTTTTGATGTAAATAAATTTCGGACACTTATAGGAAACATGCATACAAATTTTAGAAAAAGAGGGGCGTTTGTTGCCAGCTACAAATACAGCTCTGTAAAAGTCTGTGTATGTTAATATAATAAGCTACTGCCTAACAGAGAAACAGTATCTTCATTTGTTCATGATCGGAGTAGGGGTGTCTGAAAGGCGACATGCTTGTATTAGTATGTGTATTTTATTGTTTTTTGGTATTGAACTGATCGTATCTTTTTGAATCTTATTAAAGTGGGTTCTTAGCATGTGTCTCATATGCTTATTGTGATCTGTTAAATTGGCTAACATCAAGACCAGATGGCCTTAACCCCTTAACGACGGCTGATACACCTTTTAACGGCAGCAGTTAAGGGTGTTTATTCCTCAGCGTCGCTTTTTAACGGCGTAGAGAAATAAGAGTATAGCGCCCCCCAGCGTTGGAAAATCTCCGGGGTCTCAGCTACCGGGGGTAGCTGAGACCATGGAGAACATGATCAGGGCTGGTTTTTATGGTTCCCTGTCACGTGATCGCCGTTATCCATCGAATAACGGCGATCACAAAAGTCAGAATTATAATTAATTTCTCTCTTCTGATGTGATCCGAACCCTCCCAGCACCTCCGCCATCCCAGGGCTCTCCTGCTACGTCCCTCAACCCCCCGCATCATGTATTTTGGAAGAAAATGTCGGGCGCATGCGCAGTGCGCCCGCCGAGATCTGCCAGCTGGTACCCCGCAACAATAAGTTTTTCCTATTGGTTCCTTTTGATAGACCTTGTCACAGTGATCAAAATAAAAAAATAGTACATCAATCTCCACTTTGTCAATACCTTAGATAAAAATAATAAAATATATATTTTCAATTCTCTACTCCGTCCCCCAGCACATCCCCCCTCTCATCTCATTACTGCTGAAGATTTTGCCTCCTTTTTCAAGCAGATGATACGATCAGGGAAAGCTTTGGCCCACAGCCCCCAATGCCCCTCTTAGGTGCTCAGCCCTGTTCCCCCAAAACCAACTTCTCCAACCATGAGAGAAGATCAGCTCTCCACCCTCCTTTCAAGATCACACCTCACCACTTGCACACTTGACCCGCTCCCGTCCCACCTCATCCCTAACCTCGCCAGTCTTCATCCCTTCTCTAACACACCTCTTCAACCTCTCACTTACAAATGGTGTGTTCCCCTCATCCTTCAAACATGCCTCAATCACACCCATCCTCAAAAGTCCTCCCTTGACTCATCCTCTGCGTCTAGCTATCGGCCAATATCTCTTCTCCCTTATGCCTCAAAACTACTGGAACAGCATGTCCATCTTGAACTGTCCTCCCACCTCTCCTCCTGCTCCCTCTTTGACCACTTGCAATCAGGCTTCCGACTGCTTCACTCAACTGAAACTGCCCTAACTAAAGTCACCATGGAAACCTTCAAAAAGAACCTGAAGACCTACCTCTTCCGACAAGCCTACAACCAGCAGTGATCCTCAGTCTACTGAACCGCCACACAACCAGTTCTACCCTCTCCTAGTGTATCCTCACCCATCCCCTATAGATTGTGAGCTTTCGCGGGCAGGGTCCTCCCTCCTTCTTATGTGTGTCCTGTATTGCTCATATTTATTGTACTTGTCTATACTCACCCCTTCTCACATGTAAAGCGCCATGGAATAAATGGCGCTATAAAAATGAATAATAATATATTTTTTCCATTCTTTGCAGTAAGGGTTGGGGTTAGGGTTGTGTTAGGGTTATTGTTCGAGTTGTGTTATGGTTAGGGTTGGAGCATATACATATGAAATATGAATAGCAATACTGCTCTTGGTAAGAAAAATTGAGACGCTTAGCACATAATTTGGCCAATTCATGCATGCCTAGCAGCCAACGACAGGGCGGTCTCAGAACTGCTGGGAACCTATGTGTCTAGTGTGAATACCTCTCTTAGGCTGAAGTCTGGGTAGATGTGAATACCTCTTTAAAGCATGAATTTATGGGTAGATAGGATCTTGCTGCAATTAAAACTACCACATGCTGGTGGGCGGAGTGCTCGGTCAGAGAGCTAATATACAAATATATACAGTGAAGTAAATATATTTGATCCATTGCTGATTTGGTAAGTTGCCCACTGACAAAGATATGGACAGTCTATAATTTTAACATTGAGAGATAGAATATCAAAAATAAAATCCAGAAAATCACATTGTATAAATTATATAAATTTACTTGCATTTTGCAGTGAGAAATAAGTATTTGATCCCTCTGGCAAACAAGACTTAATACTTGGTGGCAAAACCCTTGTTGGTAAGTGTAAGGAAAGGGACTCCGCCATTTTGTATAGGGCCTATACCAGCCTCCATTTTGTCGGTTCACAGAGCCAGAGACTACACAGGGCCTGTTAGCATATCCAGTACGACCGGTTTTGATGTCCACTATGAATCAAAAGGGCTTTAACATGCTAATTAGTTTAGGCCAGTGTCTGAATAAGATGGTCAGTCGTATGCTAAATAGCTCAAACTCAAGCCAGTATTCCCTGCTCCATATGAATTGCAGGCCAGTTAATATGCGTGCTTCAAAGCAAAGGGGAAGGGCCTAGCAGGTTTAAGAACTGTAGCCATGAACAGGCTAGTGGCAATCCTTTTTCTCACAGCAGCAATAAGCACAAGACACAGATTTGATTTGCCTTGCCAATAGAGCAGCAGCACATGCTTTGGGGACTATCCAGCAACTGAAGACTGTTACCTGGGGATGGCAGAGCCCCCTGCCTTCCCATGACTATACTACCCGGTAATATTGATCTATAGCTTATACCTTTAAGCCTTGTACATTATTGTATTTTTTCTCTGACTGCAAATCTATTGTAATTATGTTGTATAGCTTTACTGTATATTTCTGTAATTATCTAGTGCGCCCTTAAGGCAATTAAACCATAAAATTAATCTTGGGCTGATGCTTTTACTCTGATTACGAATCTTAGAATACCCAGTGGGTAACAGGACACCCTCCCCGGTGGCCATTTGCTCTAGGTGCAGTTCCCTTACTGACCTGAGAGACAAAGGGGGCGCCGGAGAGCTGTACCTGTGGAGTTACGTCCCATTGGTGACGTGGGAGGAAAGGGGATCGTCCTTCACATTTGGTAGCGGCGGTGGGATCAGAAGCTGTGATACCCAGGCTACCGTATGGCGGTCGGCTTAGGTCCTCACAATTGGTGGCAGCGGTGGGATCAGAGTAATAGTGTGCGTGGGACCCCTACTCACAGACACTAGAGACTACCAGCAGTACTTCCACTGCTGGGGTCTTAAGGTCAGCCCAGCACTAGACGGTCAGAGTGTAAATATAATAAGTTGTGTGCAAGGTCGGGGTTGCAGCTGTTTCAGTAACCAAAGGTTCCCAAGATGGCGGGAGGCACCAGGAGTAGGGCAAAGGGGGAGGCCAATGCTGTGGCCTATGAGGGGTTCGATACCGATGAGGGGGAGCTCAGTCAGGGCTCCCCAAGGAGCCCGACCCCCGTGCTCAGTCTCACAGTGGACTGTCCACCCCCTGCCCGTCCCAGCCTGTCCAGATCGGAGGCCCTCTTCCAAGCGGCTATGGTACAGCTCGAGGCTGGTAATGACACCGCCTATGACAGACTCCTGGTGGCGGCAGAGAAAGCAGCAGAGTGTGAGCAAGCAGAACGTCGTGAAGCTGCAGAGCGGGAGCAAGCAGCGGCAGAGCGTGAGCATACAGAACGTGTGTTGCAGGCTACAGAACGCCGTGAAGCTGCGGAGCGTCCATTCGGGTGTCCATTCGGGCCGACAAAGTGGCCACTGCCTTACTGGAGATTTTCTCCAGAGTGGGGTTTCCCAAGGAAATGCTCACCGACCGAGGGACCCAGTTCATGTCGCAGCTGATGGAGTCTCTCTGTAAGCAGGTACAGGTGCAACATCTGGTGGCCAGCCCGTATCACCCACAGACCAATGGCTTGTGTGAGCGGTTCAATGGCACCTTAAAGCAGATGCTGAAGATGTTGATCGACTCCCACGGGAGAGACTGGGAGCGGTATCTCCCACACCTGCTGTTTGCCTACCGGGAGGTCCCACAGGCCTCAACGGGGTTCTCCCCCTTTGAGCTCCTGTACGGGCGACGTGTACGGGGGCCCCTTGCTCTGGTGAAGGAAGCATGGGAAGGGGATTTAGCCACCCCTGGAGTGTCGGTCTTTGAGTATGTCGTGCGCTTCCGGGACCGAATGATGGCCTTGACACGGCTGGTACATGACAATATGACCCAAGCTCAGGCTGATCAGAAGCGATGGTACAACCAGAATGCTTGTGAGCAAACCTACCAGGTGGGTCAAAAGGTGTGGGTACTGGTCCCCGTACCCCAAAACAAGCTTCAGGCGGCCTGGGAGGGTCCATACCTCGTGCACGAGCAGCTCAACGCCGTCACCTACCTAGTCACCCTGGACCACGCCCATGGAAGGAGGAAGGCCTTCCATGTGAACATGATGAAGGCCCATCATGAGCGGGAGGCTTATGCCCACCCAGTGTGCAACCTTCCAGAGGAAGGAGAGGCAGAAACCCTCCTCGATCTGCTCACCCAAGCCAAGGCGGGTGGATCCATGAAGGATGTGGGGGTTGGCCACCAGCTCTCGGAGGACCAACGTTCCCTGCTGGGGGCCACCCTGCACCCCTTTCGGGAGCTGTTCAGCAGCCTGCCCGGAAGGACTGAGGCAGCAGTCCATGACGTGGACACTGGCAACCACCCCCCAATCCGGCGTTCAGCATATCGGGTCTCTCTTGAGGTGCAGCAGCAGATGCGCCAAGAGATAGATGAGATGCTGAGGCTGGGGGTGATCCAAGCGTCCAACAGCACGTGGGCTTCGCCTGTAGTCCTCGTCCCTAAAAAGGACCGAACTATGCGGTTCAGCGTGGACTACAGGGGCTCAACGCTGTGTCGGTCACCGATGCGTACCCAATGCCGCGCATCGATGACCTGCTCGACCAGCTGGCCGGGGCCAAGTACCTGACCATCATGGATCTGAGCAGGGGGTATTGGCAGATTCCCCTGACCCCTAGGGCACGGGAACGCTCTGCCTTTATCACCCCAATCGGACTGTACGAGTCCACGGTGATGCCCTTCGGCATGAAGAATGCCCCTGCCACTTTTCAGCGGATGGTCAACACGCTGCTCGAGGGACTGGAAGGGTATGCGACCGCGTACCTGGATGACATTGCCATCTTCAGTACCACCTGGGAGGATCCCCTAGAGCACCTGGCGCAGGTGCTCGGGCGGATCCAGCGAGCAGGCTTGACCATTAAGCCGGAAAAATGCCAGCTGGGTATGAGTGAGGTCCACTACCTGGGACACCGGGTAGGTGGGGGAGCTCTGAAGCCAGAGCCCGGGAAGGTGGATGCCATGCATCCTGGCCCACCCCCAGGACCAAGAAGCAGGTGATGTCCTTCTTGGGTACTGCTGGGTACTATAGGAGGTTTGTTCCACACTATAGTGCCCTGGCCAAGCCCCTGACGGACCTCACCAAGAAAAGGTTGCCCGTCGCAGTCGACTGGACAGTCGCCTGCGAGACAGCTTTCCATGCGCTCAAGACCGCCCTTTCTAGTTCTCCTGTACTACAGGCAGCCGACTTCACGCGGCCGTTCTTAGTGCAGACCGACGCCAGCGACTTCGGCCTCGGTGCTGTGCTCAGCCAGGTTGACACTACGGCCATGAACACCCCGTTTTGTACCTGAGCAGGAAGCTCCTGCCGAGGGAAGTGGCCTATTCCACGATGGAGAAGGAATGTCTGGCAATTGTGTGGGCCCTGCAGCGTCTGCAGCCATACTTGTACGGACGCCAATTCACCGTGGAAACAGACCACAACCCCCTCAGCTGGTTACACACGGTCTCTGGGACTAATGGGAGGTTGCTACGCTGGAGCCTCGCTCTCCAACAGTACGACTTCACCATTCGCCACAAAAGAGGCAGGGACCATGGTAATGCTGATGGGTTGTCCCGGCAAGGAGAGGGTGCGGTAGGGCGCACGGGGGAACACAGGAATGTGATACCCCCTAGCGCCCTCAAAAGCAGGGAGGTGTAAGGAAAGGGACTCCGCCATTTTGTATAGGGCCTATACCAGCCTCCATTTTGTCGGTTCACAGAGCCACAGACTACACAGGGCCTGTTAGCATATCCAGTACGACCGGTTTTGATGTCCACTATGAATCAAAAGGGCTTTAACATGCTAATTAGTTTAGGCCAGTGTCTGAATAAGATGGTCAGTCGTATGCTAAATAGCTCAAACTCAAGCCAGTATTCCCTGCTCCATATGAATTGCAGGCCAGTTAATATGCGTGCTTCAAAGCAAAGGGGAAGGGCCTAGCAGGTTTAAGAACTGTAGCCATGAACAGGCTAGTGGCAATCCTTTTTCTCACAGCAGAAATAAGCACAAGACACAGATTTGATTTGCCTTGCCAATGGAGCAGCAGCACATGCTTTGGGGACTATCCAGCAACTGAAGACTGTTACCTGGGGACGGCAGAGCCCCCTGCCTTCCCATGACCATACTACCCGGTAATATTGATTATAGCTTATACCTTTAAGCCTTGTACATTATCGTTGTATTTTTTCTCTGACTGCAAATCCATTGTAATTACGTTGTATAGCTTTACTGTATATTTCTGTAATTATCTAGTGCGCCCTTAAGGCAATTAAACCATAAAATTAATCTTGGGCTGATGCTTTTACTCTGATTACGAATCTTAGAATACCCAGTGGGTAGACAAAGGGGGCGCCGGAGAGCTGTACCTGTGGAGTTACGTCCCATTGGAGACGTGGGAGGAAAGGGGATCGTCCTTCACATTTGGTAGCGGCGGTGGGATCAGAAGCTGTGATACCCAGGCTACCGTGTTGGCGGTCGGCTTAGGTCCTCACAGTAAGCACAACAGTCAGACATTTATTGTAGTTGATGATGAAGTTTGCGCACATGTCAGGAGGAATTTTAGTCCACTCCTCTTTGCAGATAATCTCTAAATCATTAAGATTTTGAGGCTGTCGCTTGGCAACTCGGAGCTTCAGCTCCCACCATAAGTTTTCTATGGGATTAAGGTCTGGAGACTGGCTAGGCCACTCCTTGACCTTAATGTGCTTCTTTTTGAGTCACTTACCTCTATACAAGTCACTAGTGCCACCACACCTAGAATACTGTGTACAGTTCTGGTCTCCGGTGTATAAGAAAGACATAGCTGAACTGGAGCGGGTGCAGAGAAGAGCGACCAAGGTTATTAGAGAACTAGGGGGTCTGCAATATCAAGACAGGTTATTACACTTGGGGTTATTTAGTTTGGAAAAACGAAGGCTTAGGGGTGATCTTATTACAATGTATAAATATATGAGGGGACAGTACAAAGACCTTTCTAATGATCTTTTTACTCTTAAGCCCCCGTCACACACAGCATCTCGCTAGCGAGATCGCTGCTGAGTCACTAGTTTTGTGACGCAACAGCGATCTCCCCAGCGATATCGCTGTGTGTGACATTCAGCGACGATCAGCCCCCCTGCTGGGTATCGCTGATCGTCGCTGAATGTCCTGGACATTTTTTTGATCGTTGGTCTCCCGCTGGCCACACGCATCGCTGCATGTGGCAGGCAGGAGACCAGCGATCAGCTGGTAACCAAGGTACACATCGGAAGCCCGATGTGTACGTTGGATACCAGCGCGTTGCTGCAGGGGAGCTAGTAACCAAGGTACACATCAGGTTACCAGGCGCCGCGTAGCGCCTGGAAACCCGATGTGTACCTTGGTTACCAGCTCCCTGCACTAGCGGGCTGGTATCCAACGTACACTGTGGGTAACTAAGCAACGTTACCCACAGTGTCGCTGTCCTGATCGCTGCTTGTTTGGCAGCTCACCAGCGATCATGTAGCGACACACCAGCGATCCTGACAAGTGCATATCGTTGTCGGGATCGCTGGTGTGTCGCTATGTGTGACGGGGCCTTTAGACCTGTGACGGGGACAAGGGGGCATCCTCTACATCTGGAGGAAAGAAGGTTTAGTCCTAATCACAGACGCAGATTCTTTACTGTAATAGCAGTGAGACTATGGAACTCTCTGCCGTATGATGTTGTAATGAGTGATTCCCTACTAAAATTTAAGAAGGGCCTGGATGCCTTTCTTGAAAAGTATAATATATACAGGCTATATTCACTAGTTTTCTAGATATTGCGTTGATCCAGGGAGCTAGTCTGATTGCCATATGTGGAGTCGGGAAGGAATTTTTTTCCACAATGTGAAGCTTACTGTTTGCCACATGGTTTTGTTTTGCCTTCCTCTGGATCAACATGTTAGGGCAGGTAAGGATAGGATATGGGTTGAACTAGATGGACTTAAAGTCTTCCTTCAGCCTTAATAACTATGTTACTTCTTTGTTGCCTTGGCTGTATGTTTTGGGTCATTGTCCTGCTGGAAGTGTCAGGATTAGAATTATATTTTTATACTTTTATATACTTGTGTGCTTACCACTATTTTGTTCTTTGTTCTTGAAACAATAAGTTTTCCTTGCCAAGTATTACTCAGATCGAAACTTATTCTAAGAAGGCACCAGTACCGGCCAGTGCCTGTCTCCGAGAAATGCACTGGTGTCTGCCCCCACCTTTGGGAACTGAGAAACCACGTGATATACAAGAAAAGCAGTCTCGATTCTCTGCGAAAATGAAACTTAAGGATGACGATGAAGGGAGGACTTAGAAGAAGATCTAAGGAACAGTGGAACCAATCCAGATGGCAGAATACCAGACATAGACATATATGGCTAACCCCTTTTCCCTTACCCAGCCCTTTCCTTCCTATGCACTGCCTATATTCTTGCGTACAATGTATTTAACCTTGTGTAAGAGGAAATAAAGTCAGAACGTTGCTGAGCCCTTACTGACGCCAGTAGCAGTACAGAGCAGGCACTGAGTTTGAACCAGCTATTTGTCTGACTCATTCTTTGATTGGTCGACCCATGCTCATAGTCTGAATTTGGAGTGACTGGAGGACAAGTGGTTTGTCGTAACGACCCCGCCAATTGGCGCCTAACGTGGGGCGTGGCCAGCGGCTTGCTACTTGCCAGACCCGTCTCATAGATTTCCCGGTAGTACCCGCGGTGACTGAATTCGAGGACTGATCACCCTCCGTCGAGCACGGTAAGTTGGGAGCATATATTTATATGTCCCACTTGCCTGTGTGTCAGTCACTGTAGGTCCTGTCGTGTTTTCTCTCTGGGTCTGGGTGAGTGACCGGTCGAGTGGTGAGACTGGGGGCAACCCCGCGCCACGTCCCGAACCAGCAATCGTGAGACCGAGTGACGTCGCGTGCCTGCGTGCACTCGTGTGAACACCACCTCCTCCTCCTCCGGTCACTGACCTCGAGTCTAGATAGTTGTCTCCCGTGACTGTTAGAATATAGTTGTGATAAATTTTAGATTTTTGAAGTGTCGAGTGGGGTAAAAGACGCACATGATGGTCTAGTTAGTGACAAATTGAGGAGGGCTCTTTGTCTAAAAAACAGGGGAATCTCACTAGGAGACATCCCGCTGTGAATATTCGAGTGTTACGGTGAGCTGGGCTGTAAAGTCACCATCCACGGTTAGGGAAGAGATAGATAGAGGAGGTTCTCTCTGTTTTATCAGCGTGTTGAGGAGGGCTCTACGCTGACGGGTGGTGACCTGCCAGCGGCACCGGTGGTCTGAGTCGCGACAGATCATTACATTCTGAAGTCATGTTGCGTCTATTCAAGTCCGAAAAACCTCATAAGTTAGAGGGTGGAGCTGTGGGAGTGAGATAGTCGAGTCACGGGAAGGCAAGAAGGCTGTCAGAGATGTGAGAAAGTTATATAAAATTATGGGTCTGCCCATTACAGACAGACTCCAGCCTTCAGTGTGGAAGGAATATGTAACACAGAAGAAGGAAAATTGGCAGATGAAGCTAGATACGATAGACTGATAGATGAGACATACAAGTGTTATGTTGGTAGGACCGGACCTGATAATGCAGAAGTCAATGACGCAGAAGCAGAGGATCTAGCCAGAATAGCACAAGGGGCACAACATGATTTAGCGCAGGCAAAGAGAGGAGCAAGGATACATGCTGTAGGTACTCGTCCTGCAAACAACAGGGAGGGGAGACGTGTGCCAGGAGGTGGACAGAAGTTGTGCCACGAGTGCAGGAAACCAGGACATTTCAGGAGAGATTGCAGAAACTGGTAGTAAGGGGTGTTTTAGTTAAAACCTAGCCCCCACCTTCGGCATCTCTGCAGCTAGGCTTCTTATCAGTGGCCTTGACAGTAAAAACCCAACTTCAGCTTCCCTCTTCAACTACCAGATTTAACTCTCTATGTATTGGCTGGTACAATATATATATACACTTTTGTTCCAGATATCTCAGGATGCTGCTTGGTTCACAGTTATTGATTTTGCCAATGTTATTTTTATAATATGTTGATGACTTACTGATTTGTGCCCCCTCCTCCAGGAAACAGTGTCGCATTGCAACAATATTACTTATGTTGTTTCTGTACCAAGCTGGTTGTAAAGTGTTAAAGGATAAACTGCAATTTTGTAAATCTTCAGTTATCTTTTTGGGACATTGCATTACACCGGGGGCTCGACATCTGACCAGCGCTCGCAAAGAAGCTGTACAGAATTTTCCTATTCCTGTTAATGTTGCCGCTCTTAGGACATTTTTTGGACTAGTTCCCTACTGCAGACAGTGGATATATGCTGTGTCAATCCTCATGCAGCCTCTCTGTGACTGTATCACCATTGTGCCTTTTAAACTAACTCCTGAAGGTATAGACTGTTTTTATTCCCTCAAAAACAGGATTGTGGCAGCTCCAGCGCTAGGAACCCTGTTGTGAATAGGCTGTAAATGAGTTCTGAGCAGAAGCTCCCTCTGGTGGTTACAAACGGTACTGGACTGTCCAGTGAAGATTGTGAGGATTGGGAATCAGGTGTTACTGACTGGTCTTATATAAGGGAGTCGCCTTCCCATCAGGGTTGCCGGTGATCAATTGTTCTGGTCTCAATCCTTGATTCCTGTTTCC
>JARQOD010000006.1:57098894-57212415 GCA_033576555.1 Oophaga sylvatica
GGGGCTCCCCAAAGGAAATCTATTCATGTTCTTCCCAGTAGCAGCACCTTCAGTAAGGACCTACGTGTGTTACTATAAAGCCGGGATCACACATGCGACAAACTTGCACGATTCTGATGCGAGTCTCTCGCATGAACACCCAGCACTGCCGCAGGCACTCGGACCGGAGCGAGTGGCTGCATAGAAATACATGCAGCCGCACGCTCCGGTCCAAGTGCCGGCTGCAGTGCCGGGTGTTCATGCGAGAGACTTGCATCAGAATCGTGCGAGTTTGTCGCATGTGTGATCCCGGCCTAAGGCTGGGCACCCTTTTGCAAGTTGTGGTGTTTCTCTGGCAATTTGTGACCATTCAGCCTAAAAAGCATTTGTGAGGTCTGATCCTGATGCTGGAAGTGAAGGCTTCGCTCACGGATGACGTTTTGCTTCATCAGGTGTTTGATGGGGGTTTGCTCAGTGCAGGAAATGTCAAGTTTCTCAGCACTGAACTTGTCAAATCATGTTGTCTCCATGTTCATAAATGTCTGGTAGAAATGAAAGAGGAATGGCACAGACTTGTCAGGAGAAGTCAGTGATTGTTCATCCTACAACAATTACGCTGAGAGAAGTTTAGGGACTTAAGATGTAATCCACTGAAGCGTCATTCAGACATCCTGTTTTTCACGTACGTGTTCTGTCCATGTCTTTTACGGCTAGAACAGGCGCCATTACCGCCTGTGGGTTATTCACACATCCTTGTTTTTTTGTGGACTGAGTGTCTGCAAAAGAAAAACAGTGTCTTATTTTACTTCCCTAACTTCACCAGGTTCTTTATATGAATCCATACAGACATATTACTCCCAATGAGGCCCATTAGGCTGTGTTTCCACGTTCCGGAAACACAGCGCTTTGGACGGAGCGGAAAGTCCGCTCCGCCCAAAGCCCTGCCCCCTTTTGAACGCGCGGTCATTCCGAATGTGTTCATGGAACACATCCGGAACACATCCGGAATCACCGCAGTGCTGCATAGCCCTGTGTTATTTCCCTTGCGTCGCCGCAGCGTCACCGCAAGGGAATAGGACATGCTGCGGTCTAAAAAGACGCGCCCGCATGTCCGTAAACGCAGGTCTTCTGCCTGCGTGTTTATAAGCATAGTGGAGACGGGATTTCTTGAAATCCCCTCCACTATGCTGTAACATCTGGACGCTGCGTGTTTGACGCTGTGCCAACACAGCAAATCCGGACTGTTTCCTGACCGTGGAAACATACCCTTAGTGTTCCCACACAGCGTGATAGCGTCTTCATGACCCCTCACTGCGCCCACTACATACAATGTGGTGCCCCAACATCACAAATCAGCAAATAAAATGAACATGTTTGGTGACGCTCTAACATAGCGATCAGATTATTCATGAGGATCAGTAACATTGGTGTAAAAAATGGCGTGATTAATATTCTTTCTCTATTAAAATATAACAAATGTAACACTGAGGCCGTGTTCACACGTAGCGTAAATGCTGCATTTTTCCGGCAGGTGTCCGCACCAGACAACGCAATAACAAGCTTGATAATTAATGCATTTTTGGTGCAGAGAATATTCAGAAAAGCTTTGATTCGGCACTTTAAAATGCAACAGCGGTTTTTTTTTTTACATGCGCTTTTTTCAGGCTCCACACAGAAGCGTATGAAAAAAAAAAAAAAGGCACCAAAACCGCCGAGTACAGCAGCGTCTCTATACTCACAGGGGGCTGAGATTTCATGGAATCACATCCACTTTGCTGGGACAGTTAGAACGTGTTCACATGTAGGGTAAATGCTCCGTGTTTTCTGCTCCATTTTTTGCACAAAATTTCTGCTGTGTTTAAAGGGAATCTGTCACCCCATTTTTGTGATATCAGATAAAGATATCACTGAATTGTGCGTCCCATAAGTAAACTATAGGTACCTATCATATCTCCTGACACCCCAGTTTTGATGTCAAAATACCTTTGTAAAGTTCGTTTCTCAGTATGCAAATACATGCGGTCCGGTCCGATGGGCGGCGTTTACTCATTCCCCCACCGCCTCCGGTCTTGCCCTATGCACTTCTTTTCTTCTTGTTAGTGCGTTCACGTACAGTTTCCGCGCTTTCGCTTTTGAAAATGCCCCTCGCGCATGCGCAGTGTGCTTTGCCCAACAGTGGGCAAAGCATAAAAATCAGTACTGCGCATGCGCCAGTGGATGACTTCCGGGGCATAGAAAGGGATGCAAAATACTGGCGCATGCGCAGAACTGATTTTCTGCTTTGCCCACTGTTGGGCAAAGCACTCTGCGCACGCGCGAGGGCACTTTTGAACACGCAAGCGCGGAAACAGTATGCCGTCTGTGATATTCACAGACAAAGATACGTCCAGCAAGCCGAGGAGGGGGGGGGAATCAGAATAAACGCCGCCCATCGGACCGGACCGCATGTATTTGCATACTGAGAAACAAACTTTACAAAGGTATTTTGACATCAAAACTGGGGTGTCAGGAGATATGGTAGGTACCTATAGATTACTTATGGGACGCACAATTCAGTGATATCTTTATCTGATGTCGCAAAAATGGGGTGACAGCCAAGCAAAGTGGATGTGATTTCATGAAAACTGCGCCCCCTGTGGTCTAAAGACGCTGCTGTACTGTGCAGTTACTTTACTAAGTGCAGAATTAAAACTTTTCTGTACTATTAAAAACAAATTAAAACGCGGTTTCACATCTGCACCAAAAACACATCAAATAAAGAGGAAAAGGCATAAAAAATGCAGCAAAATACAATAAGAGAAGATTGTTATTGTGTAATTTGGTGCAGATCCTGCAGAAACAAAAAACACGTATTTATGCAGCATGTGAACACAGCCTTAGGGTCCAGTCACACTCAGCTTTGTGGTCGCTAGTGAGCTGTCACATAGGCAGGCTCACCAGCGATCAGAACCAGCGAGCACGCTGGTATCCAGTGTAAACAGCGGGTAACTAAGGGCGGCGCCGCGCCTAGTTACCCGATATGTACCCTGGTTACCGGCTCCCAGCGTCTGCTGTAGAGCGCTGAGAGCCGGTATCCAATGTACATATCGGGTAACTAAGCACCGCGGGTAACTAAGGGCGGCTCCGCGCCTAGTTACCCAATATGTACCCTAGATACCGGCTCTCAGCGCTCTACAGCAGAGCTGGGAGCCGGTAACCAGGGTACATATCGGGTAACTAAGCACCGCGCGGCACCTAGTTACCCAATGTGTACCCTAGATACCGGCTCTCAGCGCTCTACAGCAGACGCTGGGAGCCGGTAACCAGGGTACATATCGGGTAACTAAGCACCGCGCGGCACCTAGTTACCCAATGTGTACCCTAGATACCGGCTCTCAGCGCTCTACAGCAGACGCTGGGAGCCAGTAACCAGGGTACATATCGGGTAACTAAGCACCGCGCGGCACCTAGTTACCCAATGTGTACCCTAGACACCGGCTCTCAGCGCTCTACAGCAGACGCTGGGAGCCGGTAACCAGGGTACATATTTGGGTACCTAGGCGAGGCGCCGCCCTTAGTTACCCGATATGTACATTGGATACCAGCTCGCTGATCTTTGGTCTCCCGCTGTCACACGCAGTGATGCGCACTGGCCAGCGGGAGACCAACAATGAAAAAATGGTCCAGGACATTCAGCGATACCCAGCAGGGGGGCTGGTCGTCGCTGCGTGTCACACTAAGTGAGATCGCTGGCTAGGTCGCTGTTGCGTCACAAAATTGGTGACACTTCATCGATCTCTCTAGCGATCTCGCTATGTGTGACGGGGGCTTTACAGATGCCTAAAAGCCAGATGTCATATAGTGACGCTATATAAAGATGAGAAAGTTCTGGCGGCTCCGACTGAGAATGAAGCAACAGAAAATAAATCCACAGGTCCCAGCTAGAGATGAGCAGGACGCACAGATGATGTCGTGCTGCCTGGGTGATCAAATGCCGCATCGGGACTCTGGAAGGTTAGAGATTCACGGTCTCCCTCTAGCCAGCCACCCGATGCCACTGACCTGGACCGGAGTACCGGAATTGATCCGCTCATCTCTAGTCCCAACCGTCCCGGATACAGTGGACAGTCCTGGTACAGCCGGCAGTCTCGGGTACAGTGGACAGTCCAGGTACAGCCGGCAGTCTCGGGTACAGTGGACAGTCCCGGGTACAGCCGGCAGTCTCGGGTACAGTGGACAGTCCCGGGTACAGCCGGCAGTCTCGGGTACAGTGGACAGTCCCGGGTACAGCCGGCAGTCGCGGGTACAGTGGACAGTCCGGGGACAGCCAGCAGTCTCGCGTACAGCGGACAGTGTCGGGTACAGCGGACAGTCCCGGGTACAGCCGGCAGTCTCGGGTACAGTGGACAGTCCCGGGTACAGCCGGCAGTCCCGGATACAGTGGACAGTCCTGGGTACAGCCGGCAGTCTCGGGTACAGTGGACAGTCCCAGGTACAGCCGGCAGTCTCAGGTACAGTGGACAGTCCGGGTACAGCCAGCAGTCTCGCGGACAGTGTCGGGTACAGCGGACAGTGTCGGGTACAGCGGACAGTGTCGGGTACAGCGGACAGTGTCGGGTACAGCGGACAGTGTCGGGTACAGCGGACAGTGTCGGGTACAGCGGACAGTGTCCTGGGTACAGTGGACAGTCCCGGGTACAGCCGGCAGTCTCGGGTACAGTGGACAGTGTTGGTTTACAGCGGACAGTCCCGGGCACAGCGGGCAGTCTCTGGTACAGCGGACAGTCCCGGGTACAGTGGACAGTGTTGGTTTACAGCGGGCAGTCCCGGGCACAGCGGGCAGTCTCTGGTACAGCGGACAGTCCCGGGTACAGTGGACAGTGTTGGTTTACAGCGGGCAGTCTCGGGTACAGCCGGCAGTCTCAGGTACAGTGGACAGTCCCGGGTACAGCCAGCAGTCTCGCGGACAGTGTCGGGTACAGCGGACAGTGTCGGGTACAGCGGACAGTGTCGGGTACAGCGGACAGTGTCGGGTACAGCGGACAGTGTCGGGTACAGCGGACAGTGTCCTGGGTACAGTGGACAGTCCCGGGTACAGCCGGCAGTCTCGGGTACAGTGGACAGTGTTGGTTTACAGCGGACAGTCCCGGGCACAGCGGGCAGTCTCTGGTACAGCGGACAGTCCCGGGTACAGTGGACAGTGTTGGTTTACAGCGGGCAGTCCCGGGCACAGCGGGCAGTCTCTGGTACAGCCGGCAGTCTCGGGTACAGTGGACAGTGTTGGTTTACAGCTGGCAGTCTCGGGTACAGCGGCAGTGTCGGGTACAGGGACAGTGTCTGGGTACAGTGGACAGTCCCGGGTACAGCGGCAGTCTCGGGTACAGGGACAGTGGTTGGTTTCAGCGGACAGTCCCGGGCACAGCGGGCATCTTGTACAGCGGACAGTCCCGGGTACAGTGGACAGTGTTGGTTTACAGCGGGCAGTCCCGGGCACAGCGGGCAGTCTCTGGTACAGCCGGCAGTCTCGGGTACAGTGGACAGTGTTGGTTTACAGCGGACAGTCCCGGGCACAGCGGGCAGTCTCTGGTACAGCGGACAGTCTCGGGTACAGTGGACAGTGTTGGTTTACAGCTGGCAGTCTCGGGTACAGCCGGCAGTCTCGGGTACAGTGTTGGTTTACAGCGGACAGTCCCGGGCACAGCGGGCAGTCTCTGGTACAGCGGACAGTCCCGGGTACAGTGGACAGTGTTGGTTTACAGCGGGCAGTCCCGGGCACAGCGGGCAGTCTCTGGTACAGCCGGCAGTCTCGGGTACAGTGGACAGTGTTGGTTTACAGCTGGCAGTCTCGGGTACAGCCGGCAGTCTCGGGTACAGTGGACAGTGTTGGTTTACAGCTGGCAGTCTCTGGTACAGCCGGCAGTCTCGGGTACAGTGGACAGTGTTGGTTTACAGCTGGCAGTCTCGGGTACAGCCGGCAGTCTCGGGTACAGTGGACAGTGTTGGTTTACAGTGGACAGTCCCGGGCACATCGGGCAGTCCCGGGTACAGCGGACAGTCCTGGATCGGGGTCTGCCCTCTGCAATGTCATCCGGAATGTGGAGACAAAAACTGTTTTCATTTTACTATTAAGCAGTACGACATAAAACGTCATGGTGTACTGTACACTGTACGCTCCTGTATAAAGGCGGTGTCAGGGATTACATGGAAAGTGCTGTCAAATGCTGTAACAATGGCGTAGTATTACATGCTTTTTTTTACCATTCAAAGAATCAGATTTATTTACTATTTCTGGAAGACGGGAAAGAATAAAACAAACATCGGCCCCGGACAGAGGACTCTCGGAGACTGCGCCGTGTGCCCAGCTCGGCCACTAGATGGCAGCACACAGTTTTAGCTATTATTACAAATCACTCTGTAAATGAAAACGTCTGTATCAATTTATGGGGAGAAAAAAAAACCTCGCCATCCAGCGGTACACTCAGGAACTGCACCTCCCGTAACCCGGACCTATCCCCCGCATATAGGCACTATATACAGACTGCTAATGTCATGGGATTTTATCACGTGCTTAGTTACCGAGCAGCCAATTGCTTTGATGAGTGCGGCGTCTTGGCAACCAATAGCCGCGCAGTTTCTTGTGAGGTCAGGACACCGGAAGGTTGCGCAGAGCAGGAAGCAGCACGTGAGATGTGGGCCCGGACGCTGGGCCGGTTGTGTGTCCGGCTCTCTGCACCGGGTGGACGGTCCGGGATAGTTTCCAAGTTACACCCTGGACTATGTCTGCACCGTGCTGCTGTGTCTGCCGGTGGACGGCGCATTCGGATACCGCACGGACGTGTCCACTGCTGAGCCAGAGATGCAGCGCACAGACTGCGGGTCCTGGCGGCACCGAGGACGCTCCCGAGCCCGGTATACACATGACCACCGGGCTGCATAGTGAGGGGCCTGCACGGGTTTTTCCACTGCCCTTTACGGATCCTGTGTAGTGCCTGCCTGTACGGATCCTGTGCACTGCCCTCCTATACAGATCCTGTGTACTGCCCTCCTGTACAGATCCTGTGTACTGCCCTCCTGTACAGATCCTGTGTACTGCCTCCTGTACAGATCCTGTGTACTGCCCTCTGTACAGATCCTGTGTACTGCCCTCCTGTACAGATCCTGTGTACTGCCCTCCTGTACGGATCCTGTGTACTGCCCTCCTGTACAGATCCTGTGCACTGCCCTCCTGTACAGATCCTGTGTACTGCCCTCCTGTACAGATCCTGTGTACTGCCCTCCTGTACAGATCCTGTGTACTGCCCTCCTGTACAGATCCTGTGCACTGCCCTCCTGTACAGATCCTGTGTACTGCCCTCCTGTACAGATCCTGTGTACTGCCCTCCTGTACAGATCCTGTGTACTGCCCTCCTGTACAGATCCGTGTACTGCCCTCCTGTACGGATCCTGTGTACTGCCCTCCTGTACAGATCCTGTGCACTGCCCTCCTGTACAGATCCTGTGTACTGCCCTCCTGTACAGATCCTGTGCACTGCCCTCCTGTACAGATCCTGTGCACTGCCCTCCTGTACAGATCCTGTGTACTGCCTCCTGTACAGATCCTGTGTACTGCCTCCTGTACAGATCCTGTGTACTGCCCTCCTGTACAGATCCTGTGCACTGCCCTCCTGTACAGATCCTGTGCACTGCCCTCCTGTACAGATCCTGTGCACTGCCCTCCTGTACAGATCCTGTGCACTGCCCTCCTGTACAGATCCTGTGTACTGCCCTCCTGTACAGATCCTGTGTACTGCCCTCCTGTACAGATCCTGTGTACTGCCCTCCTGTACAGATCCTGTGTACTGCCCTCCTGTACAGATCCTGTGTACTGCCCTCCTGTACAGATCCTGTGTACTGCCCTCCTGTACGGATCCTGTGCACTGCCCTCCTGTACGGATCCTGTGCACTGCCCTCCTGTACGGATCCTGTGCACTGCCCTCCTCTACGGATCCTGTGCACTGCCCTCCTGTACGGATCCTGTGCACTGCCCTCCTGTACGGATCCTGTGCACTGCCCTCCTGTACGATCCTGTGCACTGCCCTCCTGTACGGATCCTGTGCACTGCCCTCCTGTACGGATCCTGTGCACTGCCCTCCTGTACGGATCCTGTGCACTGCCCTCCTGTACGGATCCTGTGCACTGCCCTCCTGTACGGATCCTGTGCACTGCCCTCCTGTACAGATCCTGTGCACTGCCCTCCTGTACAGATCCTGTGCACTGCCCTCCTGTACGGATCCTGTGCACTGCCCTCCTGTACGGATCCTGTGCACTGCCCTCCTGTACGGATCCTGTGCACTGCCCTCCTGTACGGATCCTGTGCACTGCCCTCCTGTACGGATCCTGTGCACTGCCCTCCTGTACGGATCCTGTGCACTGCCCTCCTGTACGGATCCTGTGCACTGCCCTCCTGTACGGATCCTGTGCACTGCCCTCCTGTACGGATCCTGTGTACTGCCCTCCTGTGCTGTGGATCCTGTGTACTGCCCTCCTGTGCTGTGGATCCTGGGTTCTGCCCACTCATACTGCTGTGTGCTGGAGCCCAGAGTACAACATCTACTATATAATATATGTCTTATCCCGTCTGTCGGTCTGTCTGTCCAGGAAATCCCGCGTTGCTCATTGGTCCGGCAGCGGCCAATCAGCGCCGCGGGATTTCACTAAAAAATGGCGGCCGTTAGCGGCTCATCTGCGGGACCGTCGGTTGAGGTCCTTCTGCTGCTAGCGGCCGGGAGATGAGCGCCGGTCATCTCCCCGCTGCCTCGCCGCTGACCTCCGTCCCACAGACGTGTGACCAACTTTTTACTATTGATGCTGCCTATGTCGCATCAATAGTAAAAAGATCTAATGTAAAAATAATAAAAAAATAATAAATAATGATATTCTCACCTTCCGGCGGCCCTCGCAGCTTTCCCGCCTCTCAGCGACGCTCCCGGCCAATCCCGTTCCCAGGCGTCCTTTGCGACAATCACCCCGATGACGTTGCATCAGGTGAGACCGCTACGTCATCTGGGGTGATTCTCGCAATGCATTACTGGGAACGGGATTGGCCGGGAGCGTCGCTGAGAGGCGGGAAAGCTGCGGGGGACGCCGGAAGGTGAGAATATCACTATTTTTTATTTTAATTATTGTTTTTACATGGATATGGTACCCAGGGCCTGGAGGAGAGTCTCCTGTCCTCCAGACCCTGGGTACCATCCGCACATGAACCGCTTACTTTGCGCATGGTGGGCACAGCCACATGCGGAAAGTAATCGGTTCAATGCATTCCTATGGCGGCGGAATCGCCGCGGTTCCGCAAAAAAGAATGAGCATGCTGCGGATTCTCCCGCAATGCGATTCCGCCGCGGAAAAAACCCGCAGCATGTGCACAGCATTGCGGAATCCCATAGGCCATAATGAGTTGTATTGTGTAAGCGGTTTCGCGGCGTTTCCGCCGCGAAAAACCGCGGCAAAACCGCTAGGAATCCGCAACGTGTGCACAGGCCCGGATACTTCTGCTGCGAGCGCCCGCTCATGTCCCGGGTTCTTGCAGCGGAAGTACCCGCACAGGCAGTGGCGCTGACATCCATGCAGCTAGGATGTCAAGAGCGGACAGGGAGTGGCGCTGCGGGTTGGGATACTTCTGCTGCGAGCGCCCGCTCATGTTCCGGGTTCTCGCAGCGGAAGTAGCCGCATAGGCAGTGGCGCTCTCCGGTCCTCACAATACAATTCGATGATTGGTCGCGGTCTTTCACCGCGACCAATCAACGATCTTGCCACTAAACTTAAACACCGCTGTGTCGGTCGCATACATATTCTAGAATACCCGATGCATTAGAATCGGGCCACCATCTAGTCTCTTATAATAATACATGGTGGCTCCCTAAAAAAGTGGAAACCTCCATGAGTTGTCAGTCTCCTGGAGCCTGGCCCCACACCGAAACATCACTAATATGCTTACAACAAAACGGTGATCCCATTAATTCTTCCCAGGGAGGTGGACAGTGTTCAAATAAGCAAGTTAGCAATGAATTCTCTTTTTCGGTCTTGCACCGTTCTCCTGTGTCTGATATTTTCTGTATTATTGGCCACCGCTGCTCTTCTTGTAGCGATGACCATACATGTAATGCTACTAATACGTTTTACACTGAGGCCAGTTGTGAACTGAGGAGCAGCCACCGCTGTGCTGCACATAGACCAGGGGAAGCTCTACATACCCTCCCTGTGTGCCCACCGCTCACCTTCCCAGAGATCCTCAAATTCCCCACTGCTGCCACCTTCCAAGTCTGCTGACCGCAGGGCTCTGGTCTGGCTGCCACTGGACCAGGGTCCTAGGAGTCTTCTTGCTCCACTCTAGTGTTGGGTGATGATGGGCTGATGCTGTTGAGTTTTATAAAGGAGGATATATCTGATGCAGAAATGACTGACAGCCGGCCGCAATGTGGAGCTGGTGTCAGTCAGGGCCGCGGGTGCAGTTACAGCCGCTGTTCTGTATACTCAGAGCGATGACTGAATACCGAATGCTGCCGGGGAGAATAAAGATCATTTTCTCCCCGCTGCATTCGGCTGTGTGCAGGTGCCGGACAGCATCATAACGCTGTTAACCTGCAGATTAACCCCATATGTGCAGGTTAACAGTGTTATTCCTGGTGACAGGTTCCCTTTAGCGCCTCCTTCACACGTCTGTATAAAACACGTACATGAAAAACTACTGGTGTCATCCATGTATGTGTTTTTACCATCAGTGTTACACACGGACAATGCCCAGACTATGCTGCTGCTCTCTGTGTGCTGTGCGTGTTTCTCACGGACCCATAGACTTGTATTGGCCTTTATCATCTGTGCTGCCCGAAAAACACGGACACGTGTGCAGCCCCATAGGTTATAATGTGGATGTGTGGATCTGTGAAGAAAACAGATACCACTTGTGCTGGAAACATGGACATGTGCAGGAGGACTAAAGTGTCAGTTCACACCACCATATGTAAATGGCAGTGATTGATTGACAGTTCAGACCAGCGGCATGATTGTGACGCTGACTCAAGGTCTTCTCTCTGATGCTATAAGCAGAGGCGGCTTTGTCTCCAGCTTCAGAGGAGATCCAGTTCTGTGATTACAAGCTCTATATAAAAAGAGCTTGTAAGCGCTCTGCTCCATCACTAGGCCTCATATGTTATGGGGAAGGTATAGGATCCAGCTTGGCTCCACTTATAGCCTGTCTGGGAAAGATGGGTGGATAAGGCTGCATGGCCGACATCACAGCGGTAGTGGCTCCCGACTGCTGTTCTGCACGTTGTAGATGTATTATTACAGTAATCTCTTGTTCGGTTTGTTGCAGATGAAGATCTTCCAGAGTTTAATATTAAAGTACTTGTAGATTTGCTACGACAAGAAAACGGCAAAGATCTGTGTGTCATCCAAGTGCCCCCGGAGATGAAATATGTTGACTATTTTGTAGTCGTTGGAGGAACATCGACACGGCATCTCCAAGCTATGGCCCAATACATATTAAAAATGGTAAAGACTTTACCTACTATGAACGTGGCTACAGAGCGGCTCCTATCACTAGTAAATACTTGTGTGACTGTGTCCCGCTATCCTAGAACAGGATATGATGTAAGTTGTAGGGGTCAAGAGAGCAGATATTTTCTGAATTTCCTGTCTGTATTGTCTCCTCTAGTAATGGCAATGTTGCACTCCCACCCCTTTACAAAGGGTGGTACACTACTCAGACAATCCCTATATTTCCCTTTTGTAAAATAACACCTATACTCACCTCTGGTTCTTTTCCTGCAACGTCGGCACTGACTGTCCCGGGCACCACATGACATATTGGCCACAGAGATTACGTGACATAACAGTGTCGCGCAATCCCCAGGAGATCCAGCAACGGAGGTGAGTGTAGGTATTATTATTTTACAATGGGGGAAATGTAGGGATTGAGATGAGGTTATCGGAGTAGTGGACAACCCCTTAACCAATATTGTCACCCACCTATCGCCTCTTGTAACAGCAGTATAGCCCCCTTTTTCTCTGACAGCAGTTATGGCCCTGCAGTTTCCCCCATTTCGCTATCCCCAGTAGTCACAGTGGTGTTGACCCGCCACACAACAGCGCACCTGGCTTACCAGCCCCATTGACGTGAGTGGAGCGTTGATGCTGTTCCTCTGGATGGTCGGAGCGCTGCTGTATGGGACAGACTGTTATATGGTTGGGAGAAAAGGAAGTTCCAGCACTCGTCTAATGAAACATCCAAGTAGAACAGAATAGCCTTATGAGCCTATGCATTTCAAAACGTTATTAAATGGTTCATCGCGGCTGAGAACCTTTCAATAATATCAGCTTGAAGTTCGTCGGCCCATAAGGCTATTCTGTTCTACTTGGATGTTTTGTTTTTTTATGGCACCCACTAGCCAGCAATGATCCTTGGCCATGTACTATCTACTAGATCATCATGTGGCATGGTATACCTTGGATATTTAATTCTGGGAAGGTGAGCTGGAAAAATGTTATTTTGCCTCCTGTGTGTGGGCTGCAGAAGTCTGTGCAGCGGCCTCCTTTCTCCAAGCTGTCAGACTCCTGTTCATAATAAAGTACAGGCAGGAGCTACCGATAAGCTATCATCTATGAGATGGGAAAAACCCCTTTAAATGAAGTTCCGCATTGCTTTATGTCCCTGCTTGTAGGCAATGATGATTTTTATTTTGTATACTTCCATCTTCCGGACATAATGAGGAGTCCGTTTTCCATAGTAATGCGCATAGTTAATATGTAGATTGCATTTTATTGAGATGTCTGTTAATGAGAACTGTGGGAATGATAAGTTATATTTCTGTTTTTTAGTATAAGTTTCTGAAGAGAAAAAATGAGCCACACGTTTGCCTAGAGGGAAAGGACACAGATGATTGGATGTGTATAGATTTTGGTAAGAAGTACATTATTATTTTATATTTATCAACGTCATGTATCCTGTTTATTCCCAACATTTTAAGCTATTATCTAACCATAGAATAGGCATTAACTTGTTGATCGGTGGCGTTTTAACCACTAGAAACATCAGTGATCCTAAGGGGGACGGGGGAGTATGGAAATAACCTACAGCAGAGAGGTGGTCTCCTCTGCACCATTCATTCTCTCTTGTACTGCTGGTGGAAGCAGAGTGCTTGATCTCAGCTGTTTCCATCAGTCCCATAGAAAATGAATGGCTCTGAATGTGAAGCCATTGTCTCATTCCATGGGGGAATGTCAAAGCGATCCTCAGATTGGACCCCCATCGATTAGCAAGTTGTTGGGGATAATGCTCTAAGTGTGGCTGAGCTAATTCCTGTATCCGAGACCTATTCAGGCTCAGATGCACATAGTGATGAGCCAGTGTGCCTGTATGAACAATGAAGGGGTTCACCCACCACCTGTTAAGTAATGGGGCACCCAGGACCCTTATTTACCAATCTGATTTTTACCTGGCTCATTTCAAAACTCTATTAGACCAGAGATGGTAGTTTGGCTCTGTCCTTTTATCGTTAAAGCCATTGCTGATTCCCACATTAAAACACTGAAGTCTCGGGCTGCAGTTCAGAAAAGGATAACAGATGAATACTAAAATGAATGTACTTACATGAGTTATTTATTCATTGTTTCCCATTGTACACAAAGAAAACTAGATCTGAACTGAAAAAGTAAGTTGATGTGTATGCAAAATGTAAATGCATATTAACACATGACCATTACACAGAAAACAGGCACAAAAAAACAAATGTCCAAAAATAAAAAAAAAAAAATTTGCAAAAATTGCATGAAGGTAGTAATAATTATAAGGGTATTTAGTAAATATAATTTTGATCAAAAGAATGTACAAGCCATCCCGCCACGTCAAGGCAACCCTTTGTGGAACAGTCCTACTCTAATATTAAAAACCTTTCCACTTGTCAAGTGACATAAATGTGAACAAGGCAGAGGGACTGAACCCACCAGTTGAAGCTCTGGCCAGACAGGATGGATTTCTCAATTCAGAAAACAGGGCGGTCACACCCTTATATGCACAGAATGCACTCTGGACTACATAGAAAACTAGATCTGAACTGAAAAAGTTTTCTATGTAGTTCAGAGTGCATTCTGTGCATATAAGGGTGGGACCGCCCTGTTTCTGAATTGAGAAATCCATCCTGTCTGGCCTATGCTTCAACTGCTGGGTTCAGTCCCTCTGCCTTGTACATTCTTTTGATCAAAATTATGTTTACTAAATACCCTTATAATTATTACTACCTTCATGCACTTTTTGCAAACATTTTTTTTTTATTTTTGGACATTTGTTTTTTGTGCCTGTTTTCCATTGTACACAAAGCAGATTTTTGCAATGAGGTTTTCAATTTAATTTACCAGTCTTCATACTTTTTTTTTTTTTTTTTTATTAAACTAGGGACTATGGTCGTCCACTTCATGCTGCCTGAAACCAGAGAGACCTATGAGCTGGAGAAGTTGTGGACTTTGCGCTCATTTGATGACCAATTGTCTGAAATACCAGAGGAGATTATACCTTCAGATTTTACATTCGGACTACATGAGAGTAAAGAATGATAATGTGTGTGTGAATATAATATATTAGATGGAGGCCTGATGGTATCGCATCGGGAGCGCGGTAGTGTCACGATGGGGACAGGCTTTGCAGCGTGGAGTATCATTCCCCCCCATGTGCTCACCCACTTATCCACTCTCTCTTTCCCCATGTGCTGACTTCTCCCGTCTGTGCGCTCTTCTTTGACCTGTCTACCCCATGTTCTATCCCCCATGTCTGCTGTCAATACTGACATTACAGCAGGAGATCGCAGAGATACATTTTATGAGGTAAAATATTGTTTAAAAACAGTCAGTGAAATATTTTACTTCACAAAATGAATCCTCTGTGATCCCCTGCTGTAATGTCAGTATTGTTGTTTGCTTCCTCCCCTGCCCAGGAGATGTGGTATGCTCCGTACACGGTCAGACGCAATTTTTAAAATGAACTTTCGTTCGTGGGAAAACCCCTTTAATGTGACCGGCTTCTTCTGCTTGTAGACACGTCTCGCTTCTGCCGCCGGGATCAGCCGAATGATTCACTGCACCTTCGCGGAATTTGCGCAGGCGCAATGCAACGGTGTTCCACTGGTGGTACTGTGCAAGAGGCTGCGTGAGTGTTTGTGTGAGAGTGTGTGTGTACGGCATGTAGAGTGTGTGTGGTGCGACGGATTTCCGCTGTTGGTACTGCGCAAGAGGCTGAGTGAGAGTGTGTGTGGTGCGTACGGCGTATAGAGTGTATGTGTGGTGCGACGGTGTTCCGCTGGTGGTACCGCGCAATAGGTTGGTACCAGCAGCAGCTTCCATGTTGAGACACCATCACTTGGGTGTCCCAATATGGCGGTCGGTGAACTTCCTCCACTTGGAATTCTGGATAGGCCTCATACTCACTGGTGCCGATAACGGATGAAAATCAGACGATAAAAAATCGGATGCAAATCTGACCAATGTTAGTCAATGGGTGAGTTCTCATTAGCGATTTTTTTTCTCATCAGATATTGGTGTGAGAAAAAAATCGCAGCTTGCTGCGATTTGATGCGATTTTGGGATGAAAATCGCCAATGCAAGTCAATGGGTGCGATTAAAAAACGAACAGCACTCGCACCATGCGAGTGCTGTCCGATTTATATGCACCAGTCTCCTTTGAAAAGCCGGTAATTCATCCCCGGCTACTGTAAAATCACACTGACAGCTCACAAAACAGTAGATACATACACATAGAATATATATATATATATATATATATATATACATGTCATTGTAACACATACCTATATATATTTATAGTTCTTACACTTCTACATACTGTAATAGCCGCTAATTCAATTGCCGGCTTTTGTGAAATCACAGAAGCCGACA
Organism: Oophaga sylvatica; assembly: GCA_033576555.1. Lineage (NCBI taxonomy): Eukaryota > Metazoa > Chordata > Amphibia > Anura > Dendrobatidae > Oophaga > Oophaga sylvatica. The sequence goes on from JARQOD010000006.1 coordinate 57,114,777, forward strand.
TGAAATGATACATTGTTTCCACACAGTTAACCATGTCATTTCCTGTATTTTGATATATGGTTTGAACTTACAATTACATGAGTGTATTTGTGCAAAATTTCAGACATGTAGGGGTTAATTAAAGGTGTAAATTCGTTGAAAAAAAATGCGTGGGCTCCCGCTGTATTTTCTCCACCAGACAGACAAAGCAAGCGAGTGGGGGCAGATAATAATAGCCTAGGGAGGGTACATTTTTTTTGTGCCCCCCCCTGGCTACTAACATCTGCCCCCAGACACCCCAGAAAGGGCAAATCTATAATTAGATTTGCCCTTTCTGGCACTTTGCCCGTCTATTCCCATTGCCCTGTAGCGGTGGCGAATGGGTTAATAAGGCGTTAATGTCACCTTAGTATTGAAAGGTGACTGTAAGCCAGGTTAATAATTGAGAGCTGTCAATTAGACAACTCTCAATTATTAATCCTATTGAAGTAAATAAAAAAACACAAACACACTTTAAGAATAAATAATTTTAATGAAATCAAAACACATATTTTTGACCATCTTTTATTTCACTCTTAATCCGTTCGAAGCCTTTGTTCTTCTAAAATAAATATAAAATAATAAAACAACATTATTCTTACCTATCTTGCGATCTGTCACGTCCCACGATGTAATCCTTCACAAAGGGTTAACTAGCAATCAGATAAGCAGCGCAATCCTGCGTGCTCATCTGATAGCTCCTGAATGAATGAGCTTATCTCCTGCCGACAGGAGAGGATGTGATTAATGAATGAAGCTTAATTGATTGTGTCCACTTTCACGTTGGGTCAGGTCACTGAAGTGAAAGTGGCAATAAATCAATTAAGCTCCATTCATGAATCTATTCCTCTCCTTTCACTGGGAGAGTAACTGATTCATTCATGGGGTTACAACTTGGAGACAGCATTAGCTCTCTGCAAGCTGTAACCTGTTAACCCTTTCTGATGGATTACACCGTGGGACCTGACTGTACATCGGATTGGTAAGAATAATTTTGCTTTTTTATTTTATTTTTATTACAGGAAATGGTTTTAGCAGGAAAATAAAATATGGTCAAAAACTGTGTGATTATTTCATTAAACTTATTTTTTATTAAACTGTGTGTGTTTGATTTTTGTATCATACAATAGGATTAATAATTGATAGTTGTCTAATTGACAGCTCTCAATTATTAACCTGCCTTAAGGTCACCTTTCAATACTAAGGTGACATTAACGCCTTATTAACCCATTCGCCACCGCTACAGGGCAATGGGAATAGACGGGCAAAGTGCCAGAAAGGGCGAATCTAATTATAGATTTGCCCTTTCTGGGGTGTCTGGGGGCAGATGTTAGTAGCCAGGGGGGGCACAAAAAAAATGTACCCTCCCTAGGCTATTATTATCTGCCCCCACTCGCTTGCTTTGTCTGTCTGGTGGAAAAAATACAGCGGGAGCCCACGCATTTTTTTTCAACGAATTTACACCTTTAATTAACCCCTACATGTCTGAAATTTTGTACAAATACACTCATGTAATTGTAAGTTCAAACCATATATCAAAATACAGGAAATGACATGGTTAACTGTGTGGAAACAATGTATCATTTCATGTCGGCTTCTGTGATTTCACAAAAGCCGGCAATTGAATTAGCGGCTATTACAGTATGTAGAAGTCTAGGAACTATAAATATGTGTGTGTGTGTATGTATATATATATATATATATATATATTATATATATATATATATATATATAATTCTATGTGTGTATATGTATTGTTTCTATTCTTTATTAAAGCTGTCAGTGTGATTTTACAGTAATGCCAGGGATGAATTAGCGGCTATTATACTATGTAGAAGTGTATGACCTATATATAATATATATATATATATATATATATATATATATATATTATATATATATATATATTATATCATTATTTGCTTTTTGTGAAATTTTTTTTGTTACAATGTGATTTTTACATGACTTTTTACATAGAGATAACTGCTCTATGTAAAACTTCATGTTAAAATCGCATTGCATACAGATGGAAAACTGACAGAAAACGCATGGTGCGATTTAAAATCGCATCAAAATCGCATGCCTTTTTACAACAAATGTACCGTTTTTTTCCTGCAGAAAACGGACCGATTTTTTTCCACCCAGTGAGTATGAGGCCATATGGTGACATCTGGACAGAACAGGAAATGAAAACATTACAGGGCAATTATATAAATAGATTATTGTGTGTCTGAGTATACACACCGCCTACAGCTGCCCAGCAGGTTTCCTTTCAACATTTCAGTTATATGCCATAGCGACAGAAATATTAAAGCGATAATGGAAAGAAGCCATCTGCATTTTTGTTCCTCCATAATTCAGTTCTGTTTTTTATGTCCAACTATTTGGGTGGATAATGTTTAACATTGGTCTTTAAAAATAAAAAAAAAAAACCTTTATTATTTTGTTTTGTTATTGTGCTCCACATCGCTTTGTTTCCCTTACACAAGTTTCCGGGTGCCTGCAGCCACAATCTCTTGGAACCTCCACTGTCCGCTCCTGTTGACCTCGTACACATTAGTACAGCGTTTTCCAAACCCCGTCCTCCAACTCATCATGTTTTCAGGATTTCCTTCATGTTCCTAGTGCGTATTGCTGCTGTGCTTTATTCTTGGGAAGAAAACAACAGTCACTAGATGTCTTATCCGCTGCACGAGTCCAGATCGCCTATTTAAAGGGTATGTCACGATTGTCAATTTCATTTTTGAATTTTTTTGTACCGGATTATAGGGGCTGCCATCTTACTTCAGCTGCTGTGAACAGTTACACCTTATGGCAGCCACATGGAAAAAGACCGGATCTAATGCATTAAATTCTGTAGGAGAGATTTCTAGCCGCATGCTGTTGACATGAAAAGGCCGTCATAGATCATACAGGGAGTGGAGCCGTTTTCTATTGTGAATCCTGTGCGATCTACTGTATACAGAGGTGTAATCTGTCATTATCTTGCCAATGAAGTTCATGAGAAAACTACAGAAAAACGATCTACGAGAAAGAAGTATGAGCCTAATATTAAAGAGAATCTCCTGATTCCGGCTGCCCAAACCACAGGCAACATGAATATACACTGCTCAAAAAAATAAAGGGAACACTTAAACAACAGAATATACTTCCAAGTGAATCAAACTTCTGTGAAATCAAACTGTCCACTTAGGAAGCAACACTGTGATAGGGATCTGGGAGACCCTTCTATATTCTAATACCCTTGTTAATGCTAGAGCTTATGAATCTTCATATACACATCCCTTTAAGAATCTTTCTCTGCTATATTCCAAAATGACACTATTTGCTGATGGAACCAGCAACGTGGCATATGTCAAAGATCAGTCAATAAGATGACTATGTGATCTTAGGACTGTGGGATAATCACCCTAATGATAGGGAAGTGCCATGATGGCTATAAGCGAATAACGAAGTATGCAATTAATCAGTAGAGTAATAAAGATATAACTGCTTATGACGACAATTGGGGGTCTATCAAAGGGAACACCTGATGATTAATGAATTCTTCTGTTAGATAACCAATTGGTCAAGCTGACTTGGCCTATGAGATACAGTACAGACCAAAAGTTTGGACACACCTTCTCATTCAAAGCTTTTTCTGTATTTTCATAGCTATGAAAATTGTAGAATCACACTAAAAGCATCAAAACTATGAACTAACACATGTGCAATTATACATTACACTTTACAAAAAAGTGTGAAACAACTGAAAATATGTCTTATATTCTAGGTTCTTCAAAGTAGCCACCTTTTGCTTTGATTACTGCTTTGCACGCAGAAAAGGTGAACGGATGGATTCTACATGCCTGGTTCCCACCGTGAAGCATGGAGGAGGTGGTGTGATGATGTGGGGGTGCTTTGCTGGTGACACTGTTGGGGATTCATTCAAAATTGAAGGCATAGTGAACCAGCATGGCTACTACAGCATCTTGCAGCAGCATGCTATTCCATCCGGTTTGCGTTTAGTTGGACCATCATTTATTTTTCAACAGGACAATGACCCCAAACACACCTCCAGACTGTGTAAGGGCTATTTGACCAAGAAGGAGAGTGTTGCGGTGCTACGCCAGATGACCTGGCCTCCACAGTCACCAGACCTGAACCCAATCGAGATGGTTTGGGGTAAGCTTGACCTCTCACCACTTCAATTTTGAATAAATCCCCAACAGTGTCACCAGCAAAGCACCCCACACCATCACACCACCTCCTCCATGCTTCACTGTGGGAACCAGGCATGTAGAGTCCATCCGTTCACCTTTTCTGCGTGCAAAGCAGTAATCAAAGCAAAAGGTGGCTACTTTGAAGAACCTACAATATAAGACATATTTTCAGTTGTTACACACTTTTTTGTAAAGTGTAATGTATAATTCCACATGTGTTAATTCATAGTTTTGATGCCTTCAGCATGATTCTACAATTTTCACAGTCATGAAAATACAGAAAAATCTTTGAATGAGAAGGTGTGTCCAAACTTTTGGTCTGTACTGTACGTGACAAGATATATTTACTGTAATAAATTACTAATATGTTCTGGAAAACACCATTACCTAATGCATGTATACGCCCAGTCCAGTAGTTATATAAGCTGGCTGGGTACCCAATAAAGATAGATGACTTTGGCATCAGAATCAGAGACTAGTCTCCTGTGTCATTTCATCTCACCATCTTGCCTTGATCGAAGCTATACCTAATCTGGCACGATCTAATATACTGAGAGGGTCTTAATTGAAGACCACCCAAAGCATTGAAACCTAACAACTGATTGACGATCAATTTCACATGCTGATGTACAAATGGAATAGACAAGAGATGGAAATTATTGGCAATTGTTAAGACACTCAATAAAGGAGTGGTTCTGCAGGTGGGGACCACAAGACCACATCTCAGTAGCAATGCTTTCTGGCTGATGGTTTGGTCACTTTTGAAAGTTGGTTGTGCTTTCACACCCGTGGTAGCATGAGACGGACTCTACAACCCACACAAGTGGCTTAGGTAGTGCAGCTCATACAGGATGGCACATCAATGTGAGCTGTGGCAAGAAGGTTTGCTGTGTCTGTCAGCGTAGTGTCCAACGGCTGGAGGCGCTACCGGGAGACAGGCCAGTACACCAGGAGACGTGGAGGTGGCCGTAGGAGGGCAACAACCCAGCAGCAGGACTGCTACCTCTGCCTTTGTGCAAGGAGGAACAGGAGGAGCACTGCCAGAGCCCTGCAAAATGAGCTCCAGCAGGCCACAAATGTGCATGTGTCTGTACAAATGGTTTGAAACCGACTCCATGAGCATGGTCTTCCACTTCCACTGATGGGGGTTGTGCTCACAGCCCAACATTGTGCAGGACGCTTGGCATTTGCCACAGAACACCAGGATTGGCAAATTTGCCACTGGTGCCCTGTGCGCTTCACAGATGAAAGCAGGTTCACACTGAGCACATGTGAGAGTCTGGAGACGCCATGGCGAGCAATCTGCTGCCTGCAACATCCTTCAGCATGATCGGTTTAGCAGTGGGTCAGTAATGGTGTAGGGTGGCATTTCTTTGGAGGGCCGCACAGCCCTCCATGTGCTCGCCAGAGGTAACCTGACTGCCATTAGGTACCATGATGAGATCTTCAGACCCTTTGTGAGACCATATGCTGGTGCGGTTGGCCCTGGGTTCCACCTAATGCAGGACAATGCCAGACCTCATGTGGCTGGAGTGTGTCAGCAGTTCCTGCAAGATGAAGGCATTGAAGCCATGGACTAGCCCGCCCGTTCCCCAAACCTGAATCCGATTGAGCACATCTGGGACATCATGTCTCTCTCCATCCACCAACATCACATTGCACCACAGACTGTCCAGGAGTTGGCGGATGCTTTAGTCCAGGTATGGGGACGAGATCCCTCAGACCATCCACCGCCTCATTAGGAGCATGCCCAGGCGTTGTAGGGAGGTCAGACAGGCACGTGGAGGCCACACACACTACTGAGCATCATTTTGACTTGTTTTAAGGACATTACATTCACTTTAATTTTGGGGTGACTCCAAATCCAGGCCTCCATTGGTTAATAAATTTGATTTCCATTTATGATTTTTGTGTGATTTTTGTGGTCAGCACATTCAACTTTGTACAGAGAAAAGTATTCAACGAGAATATTTCATTCATTCAGATCTAGGATGTGTTATTTGAGTGTTCTTTTTATTTTTTGAGCAGTGTATATAAAACGCTCCAGCGTCTTAGAGACCATATACTTTAAAGATCTAGCTGGAGATGAAACTAGTCCAGCTGTCCCCCCGGACAGCAAGAAATTTGTCAATCATCTGCTGGGAGGAGCCGGACAAGTCTCATATTATGGTGCCCCTCCTCTTTAAAGTATAGGAGGTTCACTCGAAAAAGGCCCGATTACTCTAATAACTCAACGGGGTGAAGAAATGAGAGCAAAACAACATGCTCCTCAGTATATGGAGCTTCAAACAAGCCAGGATGACCCCTGAAGTACGTGTCGGATGGAACCAGCAAGATAGAGCAACGGGTCACATATCGGCAATTAGCATGGCAGAAATTGAGTCTTTCACCCTTCGCCACGACAGCACCCACATGAGAGAAGGGATCCGCCCATAGGAACAGGAAACCTACAGAATAAAAGGAGGCGGCCCCCCTCAGTTGGTTTTCTGTTTCTATCGGAATCCCTACAATACCTGCAGAAGAAATTTCTGGGCCAGATGTATCTGCCTGTGCGGTGTCTGAGGGAACAACAGGCGCTGTTGCACCAGAAGCAGCGACGGGGGACCCCCTGCATGCAGCCTCCCACTTGTCTGGTCATCATCCGTGAGGTACTGGGTCCGGGGTGGGCCACCCGGAACACACAGTGTTCGAAACGTGTCCAGACCTCTCGAGGCTCTTACTTTGGTAGCCCCACAAGAGCTTACCCCAAGATGAATACAGCAGCCATATGAATTTTTAATGGATTTTCAATAAAGAAACTTTGGATTTTAATCCTGGAGCTGGACATTCCTTTCTCAAGCATCTTATTGCAACGTCTGGTGGAGACGAGTCCTTGCTCGGATTGCTGATGCCGCTTGGAAAAGCACTTTCTGGGGTGAGCTGAACTGTTTTCTCTTTGCATGTATTTCTGTACATACTGCTCATACTCCACAATGAGTAAATAGATTTTTTTGAAAATGTTTCCATGTTTTCGGCATTTGCATATTAGTAACGTGTATCCATTCTGTGATTTCCATAACTCCATGACTTTTCCTTCTTGGTGTTGCAGTTTCAATATTGAGGGGTGTAGATTCAGAATTATCCAGTGTAGGTTGTGTAGAAATGGTGGAATATTTTGTACTTTGCAGCTAATTACATTTCATATTGCTAAGATTATTTTTACATTTGATTTGGAAGTATTGTTTGGAAGAAAAAAAAAATGTAACTTTAGGGTTCGCTTACACTGGCATATAAATAATCGGTCCCATTCACGATTTTTTTTCTCACTTGTCATCTGTGTGCGTTTTTTTTTTACTCAACACTTAATCTTTTACAGGACCATTTACAGTTTCTTATCCTTCAGAATAGTAATGTATCCATAACAATTGGATGCCATACTGATTCTCCATATGGCATGTGAGTTTTTTCTCGCACTGTCAGATTTTGGAGTGAAATCCCAGCATGTTGCGATTTTTTTCTCATACCAAATACAGCTGATAAAACTACAGACCTGCACTGCCTCACTGAATAACATTGGTCCAAGTGCAATCAGATTTTTTTTTTTTTTCCATATTGCACTCTTCTGATTTATATGCTAGTCTGAGCGAGCAAATACAGGCGCACTGTGCTTCATGGCGGGGCCAATCATTTATATACATCTACTCACCTACTCGTTTTCCCTCTATCTCTGCTCTTCTCTGGCTCTAGGAAGCCACAGCTGCCAATCAAAGAAGAGAGAGGGGGTGGAGATGATGGGAAGTTGTATATAAATGAATGGCCCCGCTGTGAAGCACCGAGCGGCAGGACTTTGTCAGCACAGAATGACTGTTCAAGCAGAGTCCCTGTAAATAAGGGATTATCCTTGGTCCAGTGCAGGGACTGTCACTTTTCAAATGAAGATTGATGTAACCAGATTTTTCCATAGTTTGCTGTGAAACCATAATCTCAGTAACCATTTACCAGAAATGTCTGACTCTTATTCCATGGGGACAATGGGTCCCTCCCTTATCAACTGTCATTGAAGCGGACAATAACAAAATGTATAGGGAAAAGATATAGGTTCTTAAACTGAAAATCAAAAACCCAGTACAAACAGCGGATGAGTCTTTTCTTTAGTCTCTAATAGTGTTGAGCGATACTTTCCGATATCCAAAAATATCGGATCGGAATGGTATCGCCGATATCACTAAAATATCGGCGATACCAATACCGGAAGTCCCATGTAAGTCTATGGGAACAAAATATCGCAACTAAACAAACACTTTCTTTCCTTGTAAACACAAAATATACACACATAGAATACATATATATATATATATATAATATACATGTCATTGTGACATATATATATACATATATTTATAGTTTATTCACTTCTACATAGTAAAATAGCCTCTGATTCAATTGCCGGGTAAAGCCGGCATTTGTGAAAAGACAGAAGCACCCGAGGGTCCACTCGCCACAGAGATGTTGCATCGCACCCAGCGGTGTGACAACTTACTCTCAGGTAAGGAGGAAACACCCCATTGACTCCAACCACTGCATTCAACAGTACACTATGCCAGCTGAGTGTAGGCGGACCCAATGGGATGGTCTAGCTCAGGCTGGTTAGAACAGGGTGTAGCTAGTTGGATGGGAGGGGTTGAGGCAGCCTTATGCTGCATGTCTTTGTAGTAAGAATTGTTTCCTTTCCTGCTTACTACGTCGCATACTCCACTCTGCTACATCACTCTGCACCATTGCTCTATCTCACATCTATCTGCCCTGGAAGGATAGCGTGTTACCTGTAGAAGACTTATCACCTACCTGCACTACACCATCCCTTCCAGAGGACCTGCACAGCAGCGCTGGTCACCCTGACCAGGTACTACAGGTGGTGTCACGACAAACTACACGAACATTCTATCATCCCCTGGAAATATCCCACATTCCAGTGATCGCCCAGGTCACGGACCGAGCTGTGCTACTCGTGACATCCCCATAGAAGTCGACGTGATCGGTGCCGAGTACCCCCAAAACCCCTGTCTCTGTGCGACTCAACTTCCCTCACTGTGCTGGCATTTTACATTTACAATGCCTGGTTTTTTTTTTTGGGGGGGGTGGGGAACATTCAGACTTTTGCTATGGGGCCCCATGATTTATATGTACGCCCCTGCTGCTGAGGCATGGTATTTAAGGCTGTTAAGGAGCCAACATACATGGACCTTGCCAGCAGCGTCGGACTGGAGTACCTTGGGCCCACCAGAGAAAATATATTCTTGCGGCCCAACATCATACTTCCCAACCTTTGAATAAGGGAAAGAGGGACAAAGGCTGTGGCACGCTGTGCATGCTGCAGAAAATTTTAGGCCATGCCACGTTGCACCACAGACTGTCCAGGAGTTGGTGGATGCTTTAGTCCAGGTGTGGGAGGAGATCCCTCACGAGACCATCCGTCGCGCTCATCAGGAGCATGGCCAGAAGTTGTAGGGAGGTCATACAGCATACCTCCCAAATTTGGAAGACAGGAAAGAGGAGTAAAGGCTGCGGCGCGTGTTGCGCGCCGCTGAAAATTTTAGGTCACGCCCCGACAACACCCATTTCACAGCTAATCACACCCATATCCTCGCCCCAAGCGTAACCATTTAGCACTGCTGATCACACTGACTGGTAATGAGGGCACAGTGGCTGGTACTGAGGAAAAGAAAGAAAGAGCAGCGAGAGAGAAAGAACAAACAGAGAAAGAAAGAGAGGAAAGAAAGAAAAGAGAGAAAGAAAGAACAGAGAGAAAAAAGAACAGAGAGCGAGAAGGAAAGAACAGAGAGTGAGAAAGAAAGACTAGAGAGAGAGCCATAGGCGTAGCTAGGGTTTTGGTTTAGTGGGGGCAAAACTTCTGAGTGGGCCCATCATCAGAGAACCTCAGCAAATGACCGCGCTGTTGGCCAAAATAATCTATATATAAAAAGACCAATATTGATATTACCGCCATATGGTCTGTGTTAAATAATACCAGTCCTACAGAACATATAGATTACAGCACAGGTACAGATAATGACTTACCGCTGATGTTCTTTCTAATGGAATTGTTCACTTTTCATGTCTTTTCCATCTGGCCCACACCGACATGACGACTTCTCCAGCCAGGACTCGACTGCACCATTAAAAAAAAATAAAAAAAATACTCACCTCCCGGCTCCTGTGCTGCTCACTGTTCTCCCTCTCAGCGTCTGACAGCGGGCGCCGGCAGGTGATGTTATTGCGCCCGCTGTCATACGCTGAGAGGGGGATTATGGGAGAGAAGGAGCGCTCGCTCCTTCTCTCTCCATGCGGTCAGCTTTATCGGCTGGATGCCGATACAGCTGACCCTCCGATGACGGGTGGGGGGCCCACTGCTGGCACCGGGCCCCCCCAACGCCTGTTCAGGCCCCATAGCTTCCGGGCGGCAGAGCAGGGAGAGCGATTCTCCCTGCTCTGCCGCAGAATGTAACTGTATCGTAGCTCCGGGTGGGCCCCCTCAGAGCGCGGGCCCCAGGGCCACCGCCCCCTCTGCCCCGCGACCTATCCTTTCAAATCAGGGCCCACCACGCAGAAGCTGGGGCCCACCGTAGGTTTCTCCGGTGTCTCAGTCCGACCCTGCTTGCCAGCCTGATAATACCAGGCCACAGCAGTCTGCTTATCTTTGCTGGTTAACAAAAAATAGGGGATCCCCTCGAAAAAAAATTGGCGTGAGGTCCACCCTATTTTTGTTAACCAGCCAGATGAAGCAGACTGCTGAGGCCTGGTTTTTCAGGCTGGTAATGAGCCAATATCCATGGACCTTGCCAGCCTGATAATACCAGGCCACAGCAGTCTGCTTAGCTTGGCTGGTTAACAAAAATAGGGGATCCCCTCGAAAAAAAAACCGGCGTAGGGGTCCCCCTATTTTTGTTAACCAGCCAAGTAAAATGCAGACTGCTGCAGCCTGGTATTAAAAGACCGTCAAGGCCCATGGATTTTGGCCCTCAACAGCCTGATAATACCAGGCTACAGCAGCCCCACATTTGGCGCATCAAAAGATGTGCCAATTGTGGCACTTTACCCGGCTCTTCCCATGCCCTGTAGCGGTGGCAAGTGGGGTAATAAGGGTTAATGTCACCGTTGATTGCACGGTGACAATAAGCCCGGTTAATAATGGAGAGGCGTCAATAAGACACCGATCCATTATTAATCCCAAAGTTTTTAAATGTATAAAAAAAAGACACAGCAAGAAAAAAGTATTTTAATGAAATAAAAGAGAACACAGTTTTCATTTCTTTTATTATACTCTCATCCTGCGACGCCATCGATCTCCTGTAAAAAAAGGAAAAAAACAAACCAACAGTATACCACCTGTCTGACGCAGTCCATAGTAACGACAGTCCCACGACGATCCAGCTCTGCTACATCGGAATGAAAGGCAGAGCCTGTCATCGCGACGCAGCACAGCTGATTACCTGCTTCCCCGGCGGTGACGTCATCGGACTGACTGCTTTACGGCCGGGATTACCCAGCAGTCACTGCAGTTATCGCGAGAAACTGCATGTGACCGCCGGGGAAAGATGATGGCCGCCATCAACCAGTCCAGGCCGTGACCACCGGAGATCTTCTGCCAGGTAAGTGCCGCTGACTCCTGACAGACCCGACCGACACTCACAGTGACAGTGACAATTCCGGTATACGATATATGGGAAATATCGAAAGTCAATATCGAAAGTCCGATACAGCTAATATCGGCCGATACCCGATACTTGCGGTATCGTATCGCTCAACACTAGTCTCTAACAAAGAAATGAACATTTTGAAGAACCCATGTCTAGCAAATTACTACTAAGGGGGGAGACAACTAGCCCTTCAGGATCTTAAAGATGATTATATATACACACACACAATCGTGTTCAAAATAATAGCAATCCAATCTGACTAACCAGATTAATCACTGTTTTTGGCATAAATTATATTACCACGTCAAACAATTTACCAGTTGGTGCAGTAGATTCTAAGAAAACAACCATACTCCGCATTCATGATCTGCAGTTTTTGAGTCAGTGTATTAGAATAATTAATTGAAAGGGTGGTGTGTTCAAAATAATAGCAGTGTGGAGTTCAACTAGTGAGGTCAATCATTCTGTGAAGAAACAGGTGTGATTCAGGTGGCCCTTATTTAAGGGTGAAGCCAGGACATGTTGTACATGCATTTCTCCTTGAAAGCCTGAGAAATATGAGTTTTTCGAGACATTGTTCAGAAGAACAGAGTACTTTGATTAAAAAGTTGATTGGAGAGGGTAACACCTATAAGGAAGTGCAGACAATGATTGGTTGTTCATCTAAAATGATCTCCAATGCTGTAAAATGGAAAGCCACACCAGAGAGACGTGGAAGAAAATGGAAGACTAACATTCGAATGGATGGAAGAATAGCCAGAATGGCAAAAGCTCAGCCAATGATCAGCTCCAGGATGATCAAAGACAGTCTCAAGTTACCTGTGAGTCCTGTGACAGAAGACGCCTGTGTGAAGCTAATCTGTTAGCAAGAAGTCCCCTCAAAGTCCTACTGTTAAAAAAAAAAAAGACATGTTCTAAAGCAGATACACTTTGCCAAAAAACACATCAATTGGCCTAAAGAGAAATGGAGAAATATTTTGTGGACTGATGAAAAGAAAATTGTTCTTTTTGGGTCCAAGGGTTCGTCAAACGAACCCCAAACTCTGCATTCAAGCCACAGTACACTGTGAAGCCAGTGAACCATGGTGGTGCAAGCATCGTGATATGGGCATGCTTCTCTTACTATATTGCCGGACCTATTTACCACATACCAGGGATCATGGACCAGTTTGCATATATTAAAATACTTGAAGAGATTATGTTGCCTTACGCTGAAGAGGATATGCCCTTGAAATGGGTGTTTCAACAAAACGACACTTAACACACCAGTACATGAGCAAAATCTTGGTTCCAGGTCAACAAAATTGAGGGTATGGAGTGGTCAGCTCAATCTGTGGACCTTAATTCGATAGAACACTTGTGGGATGACACTAAAAATGCCGTTTCTCAGGCAAAAATTGTAAGACGTAGTCCAAGCATCCTGGGCTGCAATAACAGTTCACAGGTGGTTGACTATGCCACATAGATGTGAAGCAGTTCTTTAAAAAAAACAAAAAACCTTTGGGCAACAACTAAATATTAGGTTAGTGATTCATAGGAATGCTAAATCCACAAAAAGTGCATATTGCGAGTTTGTAAAGACAAATACAGACACTGCTATTTTTTTTTTTTTTTTTAGAACTACCCAATGTTCACTAATTTTCTGTAATGTGGTTACAAGTTATATACATTTCTCTTCATGTTTTGAATTAGAAAATAGTGTGCAATGTTCCCAATGCTGGAATTAAAAACTAGTATGAAGATATTGTGATTAACTCACATTTTTGTACACAGCTAGTGTTTTGAACACTAATTTGTGTATGTATAATCTCCAAACTGGCAGACATGGGGGTTGCACTGGTTATTATGAACAAGAATCAATATATTGACAAAACAGGGAGACAACTTACTAATAGGGAAGTGCATATACCAAATAATTACATCCCTAAATGGCAGATACTTGAGGAGTTCCAATCAGGTGTTGAGGGAGCTTTTACCTCGGGAGTGACAGATTATGACATACTTGATACAAGAACATCCAACTACACCTGTTTTGTACGTGCTTCCCAAAATACACGAGGGGCTGGAGAATCCTGGCAGATTCATTGAGATGGATAAGGAACTGAAAACAGACTATTGTATTGACTTAAGTCTTCAAGGCTATATAGCAAGAATTAGGTAGTTTGTTCTGGATAGAGATTTTGGGGAAAAATTATGGGTCTCATTTGATGTATATAGTTTATGGAAGTCTGTTGACCTTTAGAGTAGGATTAATGTTCTCAGCTACCCTTGCTAGGGCTGCGTACCAGTGGAACACTGTGGATTCTTATCACTTAAAAATTGTCCTATATAGAAATTACTTATGTTTCAGGATGTAACAAAATATCACGATAGAGGCCAATATGGCCTCGATTTATGCTAACCTATTCACGGAGGAATTTGAATAGGCATTTGTGTATTATTATTATTATTATAGATTTTTATAGCGCCATTTATTCCATGGCGCTTTACATGTGAAGAGGGGCAAATATAGACAAGTACAATAAACGTGTGCTAGACAAGGCACACACAGGTACAGAAGGAGAGAGGACCCTGCCCGCAAGGGCTCACAGTCTACAGGGATGGGTGAGGATACACTAGGAGAGGGAAGAGCTGATCGTGCGGTGGTTCAGTAGACTGATGATCACTGCAGGTTGTAGGCTTGTATCAGTCAGGCTTTTAGATATTGCAGTGGGTTTTGTCTGCAGTACATTGATAATATCTTCACTGTATGGACTGATGGACTCTAGTTAGTTTTTTTGGGGGGTATAAGGACACCATTTCATCTGAATTAACCAGACGTCTATTTTCAGTAAGCCAGAAGGAATAGACTTATCTATGTGTTGACTTGAATTTATTTGTTTCTTTCTGGTTGGTCAAGAAAATAAACTTTTGTTTGTGTAAACCTGTAATATTGACTTGTAAAGGTACTGCCACACTAAGCTATCCCGCTAGCGATCTCGTTAGCGTTGCATACTAATGAGATCGCTAGCGGGATTGTTTCTATATCGCTAAATGCTGCCGCATTTAGCGATATAGTTAACGACGCTATCGCCGTTAGCGATCTTCTTAACGACTTTAGCGGTACAAAAGTACCGCTAAATCGCTAAGAAAAGGTGCCACACAGCGATTAGATACTTACCCAGCGGGAGCGCCGACGAGAAAATAGGGTCCGGAACGATTCCAGCGACGAGCGAGATCACAGCAGGAAGCTCGTCGCTGGAAGCTGCCGCACTGAACAATATCGCTAACGGGATCGCTAAATAGTGACGTTTTTTAGCGATCCCGTTAGCGATATTGTTTAGTGTGGCATACCCTTAAGTTGACGATTTGTTGTAACATATTGTGCTCTTATCCTGGATGAATAGTGACACAGGTTAATTGAAAAATGATGTTTGCCGATATGTTGATTACACATTGTCCAGGCCAGCCAGTTTGTGGACTTGCAAAATAGAGATAAAACTATGCAAATAGATTACATAATCAAACCATACAAGTTGGTCTTATCACCATTGTTCCCCTTGACCTGTGAATACTGAATAAAGGACAGTTGTCACCTATAAGAGGAAACTTGCCTCTGTAACATGAGACAGACAGCACAGAGATCCAAAGAAAGACTCTATAAGACAGCAGCCAAGATATCATAGCTCCACCACGAGGGACACAGACTTGTCATTCTACAGGATGCCAGCTTAGGGGACCGCAGCCCCAGCTGGAAGAATGAATATCTGCTCCATTGACAATCCCTGCCCCATGGATACATTTGTGAAAGCCAGGAATAGGACTCTCTGGTCACCTGGCTCCATAGAGTTCTTCAGAGAAGCCAGGTTGTGACCCTCCAGTCAATTGGCTTTGTACCTAAATGGACTGTCACCTTCCTAAGATTGTCGTTACCTCCTGTCTGTGTGTGTGCCACTGCTGAGGTTGTCGGCCCTGGAAGCTCTGAAGTCACAGCTGCTCTTATCCCGGTGAGTCAGCGGAAGGGCGAGACTCTAATGTGCACCATCTTGGGTATTTTGCTGGGACTGTTTCACATGTTATTTGCCTGTTTATGGCAATACTTTATTGAACCACAACGGTTTTACCCTCACCCTGTGTTGTCTGAGTGCGGTATGCCAACGGTGAAAGGAGAGCAGGCATTCAGTGGGATGATCCCTGGTCCATGTGGTTTTGGCTAGCGAACCAAGGAGCCGCTAACCCTACGTGTCTCCACAGGGGAGATACAATGATTTATATTCATAATGGCAAAATGGTGACCGATTTACTAACAAAGACCACAGATCTACAATAGCAAGGCGTTTCTAGTAGTTTCCTTCCTATTGCTACAATTAAGTCACACTTGAAGAGTAGACTAAGGAGAATTGATAGAATCGTAACTGATCTTCTGAAGAAAATTTACTGTTCGGAGACAACTGAAATTCAGAGATAGGAGTTACCCGAAACAAGAACTGGAACAGGGTTTTAGTACAATATCAGATAAAAAGATGAGGAAAAGGAACAGACATATACCATTTGTATCCACAGTTACTGGATTGGACATTTCTTATGAAAGTATTGGCCTAACGTACAGGACTCCCAACATCCCCGCATGTGTTGTGTCTAACAGCCGAAAACCATGCAGCCGCAGGGAACTCTAACATATTATTCTATAACATCGAGCATAGCACATTATCCGAGCACATGTGCTCATCACTACTTATGACGTCTTTGATTTGGGTCTGGCGTCTTGACACTGCACTTTATTGCCCCTGTATTCGCTCAGGGCGAGTCATTCGATTATTGTTTGACTATTTATGAGGTGTAACTAGCGTCAATTGCTATTGCAGAATGCAAATCAAGAACAGACCTGGGCAAAGTGTGGCCCGCGGGCCACATCCGGCCTTCTGTTTGCTCCAATTTGGTCCGTGGACTGAGACAGCCGTAGGGCTGGAAATAGTATCCTACAGGCCGCACCACGCCCGGTCACAAGGTTTCTGTGCACACTGTGCATAGGCAGAAAGCTGAGAATTAGTGGTGGGGGCAGGGTTATACAGAGCTCATGAACATAGATGACTAACTGGGAGCAAGTTTACCAGTCTTCCGATAAAAGCACGGTTATATGAGCAGGAGATCAAAACTACACTAAGCAGCCCAGTAAGTGATATATCGCTGGAATCAGTGTCTCTGCCCCTATATCGTGCTGATCTCAGATTAGGTGGCACAAACCTGGTGACAGATTCCCTTTAATAGTTTGTATATTGACATGTTAATAAAAGCTTTGCAATAGTTTAATATATTTAACAGAAATGAACACACCACTACAAAATAGGAGTTAAACTCTTTATTCCATTCAGAGGCATCTGGCAAGTGGAGCTGCTTGGGGCACATTACAGATGAAATATGATCCATGCTTTGCAGATATTAAACTCATTTACAGTATAACTCTCTACTGTATCTATTGCCAAAAATACTCCAAGTTACCAAGTCTCAATTGAAAATAACATGATTACCACACTAACAGTCTAGAAATTTAAAGAGATATGACAGTATTTTAAATCAGCAATGTAAATGCAGCACCTATCTGTAAAGTAAAAATTCATGGAAAATAATCAAGTTATGTCTGCTTCATCATGTTAAGAAAAAGAAAGTCGAGTCTATACTTAGACCTCAACGAACGTTTACTGTTATTTTTATGACTTTTTTCATAGTTCAGTATTTTAAATCAATGTAAGAAAAAATTTCTAAACACTAAATGTCACTCTTGCCAAAAAAAAAAAAAATATTTAGGCTTTCCTTAAAACTACAACATAGGTTCAGAGTTCTTTTTTTTTATTTTTTTTTTAACCAAATTAGTAAGATGTATATGATGAAGAATAACAAAGAAAAACACTTCAGACCATTTAAAAAAAAATACAGAAAGAAAAAAAAAAAAAAAAAGATCTGTACAACAATGATCTTTGGGAAATTATCTATTCTATGTAGAAATGCCTCTATTTCAATATGACTCTAAGAGGTAGATCAACAAAATGATGAAACAAATGGTTTTTGCTAGTTGTGCCCCTCAAATCAGTGCAGCATGGTGATTGTGATCATCTCATGCACAAAAACATCACAAAAAAAATAAAGGTTCAGAGGTAAATCGCATGGCTCTGTTAAGACCACACATACACGCACACAGCAGTCTTTATGCACCATGTGTTGCCACATTTTCAAAAACTGAGGTAGACTGAAGTTTATTGTAGAAACTTGAATGTGTAAATATTACCACAATCATTCAAATTACATTCGGAAATTAAAAGAATTTGGTAGCTCTCCTTTTCCCTGCCTTTTTATTTTTTATTTTTTCCTTTTATACCCTTGAGCTGTCAGAAAGCACATGGTGGCATCATCCACGTACCACTGGCAGCTGAAGGATAAATGGTTGGTGGCCAAAAAAAAAATAAAAATATAAAATAAAGTGTGCATAAACCCTGCTGTATCTATTTCAAACCAAAAGAGACGGTTGTATTCAGCTTTAAACCTTCCAAGTAGCTTTGTGTGGCCCTTTTATAGTTTTTTCTGTTGTTTTTTTTTCTTTTTTGTTTCTTCTTAATTCTTTACTGAGGCTGGATATGTAAACGTAAGCCTGTCGTTATCTTTCGCGCGATCAAACCAATGTCTGACCCATCTCCCATTCCCTCTCCCCCAGTCATGGTAACTGAATGTAATATGCATTGATCTGATGGGAAGCATGATTTTGATGGTTATGGGAAGGGGGGGGGGGGAAATATATAAATATATATATTTCCTTTCTATTTTATACATATATATATTTATGCTCCCATAGATCAAGTATGGTTATTTTTATTTATTTTATTTTTTTTTATAGTTTACCAAACGGACGATGAAGCTTGCTCTTTGAACAGAATGGCAAAGTTCAAACAGGCTGCAAAATGTTTAAATGTAGCGCTATTAGGTAGTGATGGTCAAAGGCACAAAGGGTTCATTGCATTCAACCAAGCAGCACAAAAGAAAGAAAGAAATGAAAAATCCAGTCTTCTAGCACCCACAAAAAAAAAAAAAAAAAAAAAAAACTTTTTTGAAAAAAAAAAAAAAAAAAAAAACTTTAAACCCAGCTGGCCTCTTTCCATCACTTCCTTGTGTGGTGTTCCCAGAAAAAAAGTACCGTCAAACTTTTTTTTTTCATCCCATAGTAAAAGAAAAATAAACGGCATTGCTGCTATCAGTATGGTGGCGTCTTTCAGTATCTATTTGAACATTCACTGAATTTTGTAGCAAAATGATGGTGTGGAAGGCTTCAGAGGAACTGAGGCAACTTCCCATCTTTTACTCCCATCAGCCATCAGCTAGTAGATGCATTCTCTGACCAAAGTAATATTTCTGCACTTCTAGCTGGTTGCTGACTTTTTTTTTTTATTAAAAAAATAAAATGCTCAAGAACTATTAGCTTTATAAAGTATACAAAATACGAAAAAAAAAAATTAAAATAAAAATTAAAAAAAAAGCAAAAAAAAAGGAACAAATTTCTCATTGAGGTACTAAATGCCTGAGGTAGTTTAGTAAAATGCATATTCATCTTTTTATGCCCTGGCCAACACCTTTCTACACTTCCCTTAGGTTATTCATGGCAGTGTTAAGTAAAAAAGCAACCAAATTAAAAAAAAAAAATGCCACTTGTTCAACACTGGGACTAACACTTAATCTCATCAATATCCTTCAAAACACTAATCAACCAATAATCCCACCCTTTACTAATTTCTTTTAATATAACTGGACGTATAAAGAGCAATGCCTTTTCTTTTTACACCAGAGAACTCATAAGAGAAAGCTTCATTAAACAAAGTTCTAAAATTGTTGGGGGGATAAGAACAATAAAAAAAGACTAACAAGGTTTATGTTAACTCGTGAGAATAGATCAAAAGGGAAGTGAAGGGGTCCTTATATATTTTTTTTTTTCCTTTTCTTTTTCCTTTTTTTTTTTTCAAATTTTCTTTTTGTTTTTTTAAAGCTGGGTTTCAAAAGTTTGGGAGCCTAAATTACATTCTCAGAGACAGTTTAATTGTTGCCTGGTCCTAAAACAGGTGACAAGCTAGTTGGCATTTTTTAACCACATAGCACAGGGGTGGATCCCTGTCATATACTCAGTCTGTCTTTGGTCTGGCATCTGTCTCTGTGAAGGGCCATGTTTCTGTCCTGAACCTTTATTTTCGTCTCGGCTGGGGCTGTCCACTTTGT
The DNA here is from genome assembly GCA_033576555.1 of Oophaga sylvatica. Classification (NCBI taxonomy): domain Eukaryota; kingdom Metazoa; phylum Chordata; class Amphibia; order Anura; family Dendrobatidae; genus Oophaga; species Oophaga sylvatica. The sequence continues at coordinate 57,134,905 of JARQOD010000006.1, forward strand.
GCAGTCTTCTGCTGTTGCTGCTGTTGTCTTCTTACCTGAGCCAAAATTTCCTGAATTTTCCTCTGTGCAAGCTAAAAAGTCAAGAAACACAAATGTTAACACAAATTTACATGGCGAGGCAAAGTGTGGGCATAAAGGAGATCGCTCCTGTCTATATTTGCTTGGGATGGTTCCCTTGGAAAAATCTTCTGCACAAACCCTATAAAAGTACACTACTGTTATTTTTTTTGTTTTTTAGTGTATACAAATCTAATCTTTAAGCTTAGAACTGCCATACAAGACAAACAGGAGGTGAGATAACCAGTTAAAAATGGCCACCGCCTTATTACTATGACAAAATCCTGTCCTAGAAGGAGAAAAGGAAGGTTACTCACGCTCTACTGCTGTGACCTCGGGATACTTAGTACATAGTATAGGTTTATTCCAGACTACAGCAGCTTCTCAGCATCCGGAAAGACAGGGTGGACAGAAGTGTGAGCAGACATTTCTTACCTCTGCACTTTCTCTGGCATCTCCAATATTATACCAGAATGCACTTTCTCTGGCATCTCCAATATTATACCAGAAAGCAAGAAGTGGCTGTTCACGCTCCTGTCCAACCTACCTCAGCACTCCTGGTATCTCCAGTATTAGATCAGGTCGACAGGGTGGACAGCAGTGTGAGCAGCCTCTTCTTACCTCAGCACCCCTGGTATTTCCAGTATTAGATCGATAGACAGGATGGACAGCAGTGTGAGCAGCCTCTTCTTACCTCAGCACTCCTGGTATCTCCAGTATTAGATCAGACAGACAGGATGGACAGCAGTGTGAGCAGCCTCTTCTTACCTCAGCACTCCTGGTATCTCCAGTATTAGATTAGAATATCCACTGGGATATATTCCCACACATGAAGGAGCTTCTACTGCACATGTTCACAGGCATAACTTTCTAAGAAAGATCTATGTCAGTGTAATAAGGCAGCGGCCATTATAATTGACTATAATGATTACCTCTCTAGACAAAACGAGTGTGATGTGGAAAAACTACTAATATATATATCTATATCTATCTATCTATCTATCTATCTATCTATAGATATAGATATCTATATCTATATAGTTTTTTGTGACAGGGTCACTGGTAATGTAAGTGAGGGCAGATATGTATCCAGAAGATTGCCATCTTCCGTGATGTAAAAACCCAGAAGTTTTTCTCTAGTATGTTATGTGACGGGAGGGGTAAATCAGCCATGATAGGGTTGGGATTTTTTCTGAGTGGCTGTAAGAGATGGGCGGGACGGCCACTCACCATATCTCCCTAAGGGTGTGGTTGGGAAAGTTAAATGTCTGACCATTGAGTTTTTCTCCTGACTCTGGAGGCAGGAAGCTCAAGAGAACTGTGCTGGACTGTGTTCACTGTACCCTGAGAAGTCGGATCCCCATAGGCACATGGACTGTATTATACTTTATCTTTTGTTTTCCGGTTTTGCCAGAAATACGGATTTTTGTGTTACTCACCGTAAAATCCTTTTCTCCGAGACGCTCATTGGGGGACACAGGACTGTGGGTGTATGCTACTGCCGCTAGGAGGCTGACACTAAGTAAACATAAAAAAAGGTTAGCTCCTCCTCCGCCGTATACACCTCAGCACTGGCCGCAGGCAAACCCAGTTTAGTGCAAAAAGCAGTAGGAGGCTAAAGAATAAATTAATGTTAATACAGGTACAATATATCCAGAAGTAAATCTACTGATATAGACCCAAGCAAATAAAATTAACTTAGAAATCGAAGCCATCCGGCTAATAGGGAGGGAGCTGTGTCCCCAATGAGCGTCTCGGAGAAAAGGATTTTACGGTGAGTAACACAAAAATCCGTATTTCTCCTTCGTCTCATTGGGGGACACAGGACTGTGGGACGTCCCAAAGCAGTCCCTTGGGTGGGAAACTGACTCCACAGTGTAATTTATAATCAAGCATTGCTTATATGTGCGCAACCGCGCCCTGAAGAATCCTTCTACCCAGACTGGCATCCGCAGAAGCCTGGGTATGGACATTATAATGCTTGGAAAAGGTATGCAGACTGGACCAGGTTGCTGCTTTACAAACCTGTTCCACTGAAGCCTGATGCCGAAGGGCCCAGGAGGCACCCACCGCTCTGGTGGAGTGAGCCTTGATCCCTGCAGGAACCACCGCGCCTCTGATGCGGTAAGCCTCCTGAATGGCTAACCGAATCCACCTAGCCAAGGTTGATTTAGAGGCAGCGAGTCCCTTCCTGCGACCTTCAGGGAGGACAAACAGCGTGTCCGTCTGTCGAAAGGACGCCGTCCGAGATACATATCTCCTGAGTGCTCTCACCAGATCCAGCGTATGGAGAGCCTTCTCCACTCGGTGCGTCGGAGCTGGGCAAAATGAGGGCAAAACAATGTCCTCATTAATATGAAATGAGGACACGACTTTAGGCAAAAAAGGTGGAGTAGGTCTGAGCACCACCTTATCCTGATGGAAAAGCAAGTACGGAGCTCGACAAGACAGTGCAGCCAGCTCCGAAACCCGCCTTATGGATGTTATGGCTACCAAAAACACCACTTTCCAGGAAAGAAACGACAGAGAAACCTCCTGCAAAGGTTCAAAAGGAGACTCTTGCAGAACTCCCAGGACTAGATTGAGGTCCCAAACCTCTAAAGGAGTCTTGTAGGGAGGAACTATATGGACAACCCCCTGAATAAAGGTCCTAACCTGAAAATTAGACGCGATCCTTCGCTGAAAAAGCACAGACAAGGCTGATATCTGCCGTCTAAGCGTACTTGGCGCTAGACCTGAATCTAGGCCTGCCTGGAGAAATGACAGAATGTTTGGAATTGAAAACCTAAGCGGGGAACAACCATGTTCCCTGCACCAAGCAAAAAAGACCTTCCAAGTACCGTGGTAGATGTGAGCCGAGACGGGCTTTCGGGCGCTAGCCATCGTCGCGGCGACCTTTTTAGAGAATCCAGCCCTGGTCAGGATCCAAGATTCAACGGCTAGGCCGTCAAACACAGGACCGCTGAGTTCTGGTGGTAAACTGGGCCCTGGGAGAGAAGGTCCGCACGCTCTGGCAGTCGCTAGGGTGCGTCGGCGAGCAACTGTACCAGCTCCGCGTACCAAGAGCGACGCGGCCAATCCGGAGCGATTAATATCGCTGGAACCCCCTCTATCCTGATCTTTCTGATCACCCTTGGGAGAAGAGCTATTGGTGGAAATAAGTATGGAAGATGGAATTGATTCCACGGTAGAACCAGGGCATCCACCGCAATTGCCTGCGGATCCCGGTACCGGGAGACGAAGTTGGGCACCTTGGCATTCATCCTGGAAGCCATCAGGTCCACATCTGGGGTTCCCCAGCGTCGACATATCTGCTGAAATATCTCGGGATGTAGTGACCATTCCCCTGAAGCTATGCCGTGACGGCTGAGAAAATCCGCTGCCCAGTTTTCCTCGCCCGGAATGTGGACTGCTGAAATCACGGAGTGATTTACCTCTGCCCAGGACAGAATCTGTTTTACCTCGTGCATAGCCGCCCGGCTGCGGGTACCTCCCTGATGGTTTATGTATGCCACCGCCGTGGCATTGTCTGACTGAATTCGGACTGGGCGGCCTGCCAGATGCTGGTGAAAATGCCTCAGAGCCAGCCAAATAGCTCGGATCTCTAAAATATTTATTGGGAGGATCGACTCCTGCTGAGACCAAGTCCCCTGGGCTGTGTGGTGACGAAACACTGCTCCCCATCCGAGCAGGCTGGCATCCGTTGTGACTACCATCCAGATATTCGGAGGAAACAAACGGCCCTGTTGAAGAGTGGAACTCCTCGTCCACCACATAAGAGTCTGTCTGACCTTCAGGGACAGACGGCACCGAAGATTGAGGGAATAAAGGCTCCCGTCCCATACTGCCAAGAGTGCATGCTGAAGGGGGCGAAGATGAAACTGGGCAAATGGAATCGCCTCGATCGTTGCCACCATCCTTCCTAGGACCCTCATGCAAAACCGGATGGTATGAGGAATCGGTTTGTGAAGGATCCGTACCTCTTGACGGAGAACTAAGGCCTTGTCCTGAGGAAGGATTATCAACCCTTGAGCGGTGTCGAAATCCATCCCTAAGAAGGTGATCTTTCGAGATGGCACGGGAGATGACTTCTTCATATTCACCAGCCACCCCAGGCGAACAAGAGTGTCTAGGGTAATGCTGACACTTTCCTCGCATGTTTGGAAAGACGGACCCTTGATGAGAAGGTCGTCTAGGTAAGGCAAGATGACTATCCCCCTGGAGTGTAGAATGGATACAACAATAGCCATGACCTTTGTGAACACTCTGGGAGCTGTGGCTAGCCCGAATGGCAAGGCAGCGAACTGAAAGTGAAGTTTGCCGATGGCAAACCGAAGAAACCTTTGATGAGGGGGAAATATGGGGATGTGAAGATAGGCATCCTGGATGTCTATTGATGCTAGAAATTCCCCTTTTTCCATGGCAGCAATGACCGAGCGGAGAGACTCCATTCGAAAATGTCGAATTTTGACGAACCGATTCAGTCTTTTTAGATCCAGAATGGGCCTTACGGTACCGTCCTTTTTGGGTACAATGAACAGATTGGAATAAAACCCCCGACCTCTGGTACAGGTACGACAACCCCGCTGTGTCGAAGAGACTCGACCGCCTTGAATAAGGCGAGAACCCGAGACTCCTCCTTGGGAAGGCGCGAGGGAAAGAAACGATTTGAGGGAAGGCTGGTAAATTCTATCTTGTACCCCGAGGTGACTAATTCTCTGACCCATTCGTCTTGAGTAATTGATAGCCAAGTGGGACGAAACCAGAGTAGACGGCCGCCTACTCTGGAAGAATCGACCGGATTCTGCCTCCAATCATTTATCCGAAAATCTTTGGGGCCTAGCCCCTCTAGATTTCGGTTGTTGAGACCGCATTCTTCCCAACGGGTTGGTCTTGTAAGAGGCCTGACGATCTCTGGCCTGATTAGGTCGACCTGAGCCGCTGGAACTGGCTGTTGCAGCCCAACCTGGGTTGCGAAAGGCTCTAAAGCGAGGCTGAGGCTGTCGGCGAAAGGGCTGTTTGACCTTCTGCTGAGGCAAAAAAGAACTCTTCCCTCCTGTCGCATCAGATATAAGCTGATCCAGTTTTTCACCAAATAAACGACCGCTTTGATAAGGCAAGGACGTAAGTGACTTCTTTGAAGTCGAGTCTGCTCGCCAAGTCCTCAACCACAAGGATCTCCTAATGGCAATCGCATTAGCAGCAGCTAATGCTGCGCAATTTGCCGCATCCATAGAAGCGTTGATCAAAAAATCACCTGCGAGAGCCATCTGATTAGATATCTCCAAAACCTCAGGTGGCACTTCTACACCGTGAAGAGCTCTGTTCAGAGACTCCGACCAGGAAATAGAGATGACCCAGATGCTTCAAACACCGAGCGAGCCAGGCTTTCAATCAGACGATCCGTTGGATCCTTAATCGAGGAACCATCAGGAAGGGAGAGAAGCGTCTTAGATGCCAAGCGTGACACCGGAGGATCGACCACTGGGGATTCCGCCCACTTCTTAAGAAGTTCAGGAGCAAAAGGATACCTGATATTGAGGGCCTTCTGTCCTGTAAAGCGCTTATCCGGTTTTTCTCGGTGGCGCTGCACAAGCTCCTCAAACTCAGGATGAGCACTAAAAACCTTATGGGTCTGTCTGGCTCGTTTGAAAGACACCTTATGACCAGAGGCCAAGGTGGATTCATCGTCTACCCCCAGAGATTGATTGACAGCTTCGATCAGACTGTCAATTGTCTCCTGACAACCTGGAGCTTCCAAATTGAGGGACCCTTCAGTATCGGAATCCGAATATTGATCACTTGCCTCTAAAGGTGAGGGAGAGCGAGAAGCTGAGCTGAAGGATGCCGAAGCCCTGGACGGCATAGGCGACGCAGTGTGGGTTCGCTTCCCCTGCGTCTGCCTGGTGAGAGCGCGGCCCCTGCAGGCCGGAGGTTCCTGAGACGTCGCCAAGACGGGTGAACCACTGTCCCTGCTCCTATCAGGAGCTTGAAGGGACTCGATTGCTCTTGTTAATGATGCCACAGATTGAGACAGAGACAGGGCCCATTCCGGGGGACCTGACGCACTGGGCTGGGCTATAGGTGAGGGCTCCTGAGCCCGTTCAGAGTCACAGGCTTCGCAGACCCGATTAGTCTGGGCATGCGGAAAAGGGGATTTACAGGCAATGCATGCGGTATACAGCACCGTGTGAGCCTTAGTTCTTCTGGACATACTGTATCTGTTCAGAGCTCTGTGACGATGCGGAGGTATGGTAGCGGGGCGCAGCGAAGTGGAGCCGGGCTGGAGGTAGCAGCACTTACCCCAGTCCTGTATCCCCGGACGCCCTTAAGCAGCGTTGACAGCGCAAAAGGAAAAGAGCAAAGGCTCCAGACTTTCAAAAAGAGCGCTCCCTGTCTGGGAGGCGTGGCTCATATAGCTGATCACAGGGGCCGGGGTCGAGAGGCGCGGCCTAGCGCCGTCAGATGCCGGAGACGCCACTTCCGGCCGCGGCCTAGTCTCCGGCCGAAGCCGGGGACTAAATTTCCGGCCGCGGCCTAGCGCCGGCCGAAGCCTCGGCCTAAATTTTTGGCGGTGGCCGCCCGAAAAACAGGGGGCGGGCCCGCCGGAAGTGACGCTGCCGGGGGCGGAGCACGGCCTATCTTCCGGCCGACGCCGGGAGCAAAATTAGACATGCGGCCTGGTTCCCGGCCGAAGCCGGGACTAAATTTCAGCCCGCGGCCTAGCACCGGCCGAAGCCGGGAGCTAGATTTTTGGCGGCGGCCGCCTAGAAGCCAGGCGGACCGTCACACGCAGAGAGGGGATGGCGCTCTCCGGGGGTTTCACAGACAGCCTCGCGGACCGCTCCCACCGAATCTCGACCGCCCCAGACGCTACCTGACGTCCGACACTGTTCTCCGGAGCTTTGAAGGTGGGTTCTCCTGCTTGCAGTCTTCTACCAAAAAAATGGGGAACGGTGCAGGCTCCAGCTCCATGACCTCTAATGGTGGGTCTTCCTTGCTGCAGTGGACTTGCGGCTCTCCCAGACATTAGTCCAGCGTCTCCCGTCTTTTAGAGGGGGGCTTGCAGCAAAAAAAGGAGGGACGGTGCAGGCACCCTAACTCCATCACCCCTTCAGGGGATGAGGAGAGGGACCGTCCGCCACCTTGCAGCACCGCAGTCTAGCATTGGTGGTGCAGTGGGGGCCGCACGGACTAACTCCTGCCTCTGTACAGCCTAGGGCTTCAATACCTTAGGGTGGTCAGGGCTGAGTCCGGCATTTATGTCCCACGTTGCGGGAGAGGATACGTTGGAGGCTTTACTCCACGTGCTCGCCCGTTGATGGTTTGGGGAGATCGGACCCTTTCAATAGGATCCGTCGCCCCTATCTCATCTTCGTGGGAAAGAAAAAAAAAAAAAATGGTCTGGAAAAAGAACCAGACGTGTGCCTCCATCAGACACTAAGCAATAACTGGGTTTGCCTGCGGCCAGTGCTGAGGTGTATACGGCGGAGGAGGAGCTAACCTTTTTTTATGTTTACTTAGTGTCAGCCTCCTAGCGGCAGTAGCATACACCCACAGTCCTGTGTCCCCCAATGAGACGAAGGAGAAAAGGCCAAATTTGTTACTGAACCCTGCAATGGTTTATGGCGTGTGAATAAACCAGCAGAAGAAACATTACAGTGTCTAACTCTGAGTAGCCGAGTCACATTACCACAATATTAATAATATATACACACTTCTCCGGCAGACAACCCTTTGACTAAATCTCCAATGTGACTAATTTACCTGACTTGCATAAAAATGGCCTGTTATTTTAACGACCACTTGATCATTTTCATCTGGAGTTTGATCACGAGGAACAACAACTTCTGCACTTGTTAGATTTTGAAGCTCGTTAACCTGTAAAAAGATTACGGTTTTATTATATACAATTACAAAACACACAGGTCGAAAGACTGCAAGTATTTAATTTTTATCCTCCAGTCCTTGTAACAAAAAGCAGTGACCAGAGCGGAGGGGCTTATCACTTGAAGACAGTGTCATGTTTAATACCTGGTGTGTGCAAACTTCAAAAGATAGGCAAAAGCACATCACTGCACCCGGAATAAGGGATCACAGTGCTGTGAATAAAAGGTCAATCACCTATTTATTAAACATGGCACACCCCCTTTATCTTCTGACTGCCCAATCATTGATTACAACCGCTTTGGAAAATTGAACCCAAGTGTTCACCTCCAAGTCTGAAGGCCCTGCAAGCACAATCCTTTACCACCATCCATGAAAAAGAAAGTCTAAGTAATTCTAAATAAAGTTTCACCCTTTTAATAAGTAACAATTATTTATCGGGGTTTTGTTTTCAAAAATTACCCTCACATGTTCAAACAATCCATGAGCCTTTCCAGGAATCTCAGATTGAAGGCTTATGAGCAGGACCCTCGCTCCTCTTGGTATATGTTGAATTATGTGTTACTCTAACGCCTTTGTCTGTAAAAGTCCCCTCAGAAATGTAAAGTGCTGCAGAATCTGTTGGCACTATAGAAGAATTATTCCAAATGTGTTATTCTTGTGAGTGCTGAAAAGATGTGTGTTTGTTACCCATCAGCCCATAATTCTGTTTATGGCAAGATAGCTGTGTATTTAGTTTGGGTGCACTATGAAATCGTCATAATTTGCACCCTGATGAGTGCAAGATTGAGTGGTATCTGATCAATAGTTGCACCCAAGCATGTCATGAAAGGTGTGTATACACAAAACAGGAGAAAACATTAAAAAAACTAAAAAACAGATTAGTGAACCTCCTCATACCCAGAAGTCCCAGAACCCGTTGTACACAACAGTGTACGCGAGGTCTACGGAGGTTAAAGTAATTCTCGAAAAGATCCTGCACATTTACATTTAACAAATACAAGACAGAAATGAATACAAGCAGGTGGTTAAGTACAGAGGCCTAATGGTATTACATACAGTTTTGCCTCCTTTGCCGATAACACGTCCAGCAGCGTAAGATGGCACTTTGATATGAGCTTCGAGTTTAACTTCCTCCTTGGGTCCAAAAAAGTTTTCTTCTTTAAGTTTACCATAGATCCTTCCTTGAGCCTAAGTGAGAAAAATGTACCCATCACACACCATAGACCAGGATTATAATAAAAAAAGTAAACAAAGCACTTAACAGTTTTATATTTATGTCAGCATAGCAAAGGCAAACACTCATTTTCACTAAACAGGTCTAAGTGTTAATTTTCTGTTGTAGTCACAGGATATTGGACGCTAATGAGAAATGAGCTTCCGATAAGAGAGCAGAAGCTCGATCCTCACTTGGTATTTGTCCAAAGCTTCTAATGTCAAAGTATTTTTAATCTGGGATTTTCAGGTCATGTGACTGTCTAGACCTAAAGCTGGTTACCATTCAGAGAGGTCACAAATAAAGGAAACAGAACGAGGCACAAGCTACGTCAAGAGGGTTTTTTTTGTTAGTTTTTTTCACAGAACAGAAATTTGGCTTTTACTTTCTGTTTGGAATGTTTCTTTAGAGAAACCTAGCAAAAAGAAAAATGTTACGTTCTTATCCTATAAACATCACTCTAGGCAAGCTCAGTTCACACTGGTCAATGTCAGGTTCTACAATATTTTCTGCAGCATTTGACGATGAATAATATGAAAAACCAAAAGGTTATTTGGCCTTTAAGAAATAAAATCAATGGTTTATCCTTGCTATAAGCCATAAACATTAGATCATGGGGGTCCTCTTATTGGCTTCTCCATCTGATCAATGGTTGAAGAAGCTGTAACAATATTTATTCAGCTGATAAGTGAGAGATTACTGCCAATAGATTGGTGGGGGTCAACTATTCATTCACCCTTCAATTAAAGTTCATTGCCGCCTCTTCGAACCTTTGATCAGATGGGCCGTGCGATAGATGGAAACCCAATGATCTGATTTTTTTTTATTAAATAATCCATCTTTGGATAACCCCTTTAGTGTATGTATGTAATGGTGAGCCCGTGAAGCTATTTTTATATAGGTGGAACTAAAGGCATCGTGAATAGGAGCCTTAGAGAGATTTACAAGTCCATCAGTGCAGGTCAAAATATTGTCAAAATTACTCCCACATCAATGTGAAATCATGTGGGACATACAAAGGTTTCGGACTTTGGAAATCTGGAACATAATCAATCAGCTTGGCATGGATTTATTGTAAAGAGATGCACGCTGGATAATACAGACCTATAATCTGGATGCCCTTGGATTAAGTAATAGAAACAAATGTTTTCCTGTAGTTTATTAGCGATTCTGTTTTCTGTTAATTTATTACTGTTCTTTAGTGATGAGTGAACGTGCTCGGATAATGTCTGAACCGAGTGTCTTCAGAGTGCTCGAAAGTATTTGAGTCTCTGCGCCTGCATGTCTCGGCTGTTCGACAGCCGGAACACATACGGGGATTGCCTAACAGATAGGTAATCCCTGCATGTGTTGTGTCTGTCAAACAGCTGCGAGTCAAGCATGCACAGGGACAGAGGAACATTATTGGAGCACGCCGAAGACACTCGGTTACCACAAGAACATGCTCGGATAACACTTTATCCCAGCACGTTCGCTCATCACGTGTTCTTACATCACTGAGTGTTTGCATTGCCGCTATGACACACATCACATGTTCATGGACGTACAAATTGACATGATGCACAAGCAGTTTATAGGCCCAAGAACACGTGAGATCACACTATGTGGTCGTTACCAGTTTGGCTACTCCTCAACCTGTATTTTATGCCTGCCATTATAAAATTACCGTATATAACCTGGGAAAACTTATCGACTCGAGCATAAGCCTATTGTGGAAAATGAGGCAGCTACTGCTAAATTTCAAAAATAAAAATAGATACCAATAAAAGTAAAATGAAAGTAGGTTAAATGTTTTTGAATAGCCATATTGAATCAGGAGCCCCATATGCTGCTCCATAGATTATGCCCCATATGCTGCTCCACAGATAATGCCCCATATGCTGCCCCACAGATAATGCCCCATATATTATGCCCCATATATTATGTCCCATATGCTGCCCCATAGATTATGCCTCACAAGATGCTCCATAGATTATGCCTCATATGCTGCCCCATGTATTATGCCCCACAAGATACTCCATAGATTGTGCCCCATATGCTGCCCCATGTATTATGCCCCACAAGATGCTCCATGGATTGTGCCCCATATGCTGTCCATGTATTATGCCCCACAAGATACTCCATAGATTGTGCCCCATATGCTGCCCATGTATTATGCCCCACAAGATGCTCCATAGATTGTGCCTCATATGCTGCCCCATGTATTATGCCCCCATATGATGCTCCATAGATTATGCCCATATGCTGCCCATATATTATGCCTCATATGCTGCCCATGTATTATGCCCACAAGATGCTCCATAGATTGTGCCTCATATGCTGCCCCATGTATTATGCCCCATATGATGCTCCATAGATTATGCCCCATATGCTGCCCCATGTATTATCCCCACAAGATGCTCCATAGATTGTGCCCCACATGCTGCCCATGTATTATGCCCCACAAGATGCTCCATAGATTATGCCTCATATGCTGCCCCATGTATTATGCCCCACAAGATACTCCATAGATTGTGCCCCATATGCTTCCCCATGTATCATGCCCCACAAGATGCTCCATGGATTGTGCCCCATATGCTGCCCATGTATTATGCCCCACAAGATACTCCATAGATTGTGCCCCATATGCTGCCCCATGTATTATGCCCCACAAGATGCTCCATAGATTGTGCCCCACATGCTGCCCATGTATTATGCCCCACAAGATGCTCCATAGATTGTGCCTCATATGCTGCCCCATGTATTATGCCCCCATATGATGCTCCATAGATTATGCCCCATATGCTGCCCATATATTATGCCTCATATGCTGCCCCATGTATTATGCCCCACAAGATGCTCCATAGATTGTGCCTCATATGCTGCCCCATGTATTATGCCCAGATATGATGCTCCATAGATTATGCCCCATATGCTGCCCATATATTATGCCTCATATGCTGCCCCATGTATTATGCCCCACAAGATGCTCCATAGATTGTGCCTCATATGCTGCCCCATGTATTATGCCCAGATATGATGCTCCATAGATTATGCCCCATATGCTGCCCATATATTATGCCTCATATGCTGCCCCATGTATTATGCCCCACAAGATGCTCCATAGATTGTGCCCCACATGCTGCCCATGTATTATGCCCCACAAGATGCTCCATAGATTGTGCCTCATATGCTGCCCATGTATTATGCCCCCATATGATGCTCCATAGATTATGCCCCATATGCTGCCCATATATTATGCCTCATATGCTGCCCCATGTATTATGCCCCACAAGATGCTCCATAGATTGTGCCTCATATGCTGCCCCATGTATTATGCCCAGATATGATGCTCCATAGATTATGCCCCATATGCTGCCCATGTATTATGCCCCATATGCTGCCCATGTATTATGCCCCATATGCTGCCCCATGTATTATGCCCCATATGCTTCCCCATGTATTATGCCCCACAAGATGCTCCATAGATTGTGCCTCATATGCTGCCCCATGTATTATGCCCATATGATGCTCCATAGATTATGCCCCATATGCTGCCCCATGTATTATGCCCCACAAGATGTTCCATAGATTATGCCTCCATATGATAGTATAGGTCCCTTATGCAGCCGCTGCAAATGGAAAAAAAAAAAAGAAAGACATACTCACCTCTCGTCGCTGGGGGCCAGGTGCCGGTGTCCTGAGCAGGCGGGGACACCGTTGCGCTATTGGGGACAGGTGCCGGTGTCACAGCTGGCTCAGACCCCGGCACCGGGGATATTCACCTGTCCCCGGTCCACCGCTGCACGCCGCTCTCTTCCGGGTCCTCCGGCAGTGAATGCTCAGGCAGAGGGCGCGGCGCGCACTAACCACGTCATCGCGCCCTCTGACCTGAACATTCACAGCTAGAGGACGCGAGGACAGAGCGGTGAGCAGCGGTGGCACGGGGACAGGTGAATATCGCATATACTCAGCCCCTCCCGGCGCGGTCTCTGCAGCCACTGCTCTTCTCCCACGGTCTCCGGCAGCTATGCCTAACTTCAGCGGTCACGTGGTACTGCTCATTAAAGTGATGAATATGTGCATATTTATTACTTTAATGAGCGGCACCACCTGACCGTTGAACACAGGCGTTAGAGACCATGGGAGAAGGGGGGCGTGGCCTGAGGGAGATGTGATCAGACGCGTGCAGCAGGAGCTCCCGCTGGATATATGACAGTTTGATAGATTGCAGCCACTATTTAGCTGTTAAATTCACATTCCTTGGAGAGGGTGTTGACCCTGACCATAGGCTCTGTAAATCAGGAGTGCACAAGCAAATGGCTGGGAAGAAAGGAAGCAAAAGGCCAGCAGGCCAGTCGGAGAAGAAGGCACAAGATGGCGCCGGTGGAGAAGATGTATTGATGGCGGGCCCGGAGGAAGATGGGGGAATCCCCAGCAGGTCAGATGCAGTGTCTAAACTGCGGAGGTTCGCCAGGCTGGAGGAAGATAAGTGGTGTCCGGCAAGTGCAGGTAGAGGTCAGAGGGGGCTTGCGGGGAGTGCAGAGGAGCCAGAGGAATCTGGTGTGGAGGATGGTGAGGAGAGTGACTGTGAAAGCCGGGAGGAAAACCAAGGAACTATGAAATGGGAGAGAGGTGAGATGGAGGAATGTAAGCGGCAAATGGGGGGGATGGTGATCCCAGAGGAGCCCACATTAAAAGACTTGTTCAAGCTGGCAATGCACTCTCACACTACTATTACTGAGGTGGCAGCACAGCTTGGGGTCCTGCAGGCCAGCATGTCTAAGTTACAGCACTCCATGCATGTCACTAAGGAGAGGATGGGGGAAGCTGAGAAACGTATTAGCACTGTGGAAGATACTATTGCAAAATCTGACAAGCAGCATCAGCGTATGGTCACTGCAATGTCAGCTGTGCAGGCAAAGACTGATGACCTAGAGAATAGGTCAAGACGTAATAATGTGCGGATTATTGGGGTGCCGGAAAAAACGGAAGGCTCTGCACCCACCGAGTTCTTTGAACAGTGGCTGTTGAACACTATTGGCCAGAACAACCTGTCCCGTTTATATGCCGTGGAAAGAGCTCGCCGTGTCCCCGCATTCCCCCTCCCCCCTGGCCGTCCTCCAAGACAAGTGCTTGTCAAGGTTCTGCATTATCGGGACAGAGATGCTATTCTTCGCTTTTCCAAGAATCATCCGGACCTGAAAATCAACGGCTCCAGGATTTCCATTTACCCGGACTTCTCTATGGAGGTTCAAAAGCAGAGGGCCAAATTCGTTGACATTAAGAAGAGGTTGAGAGCCCTGGGTGTGCCGTACTCAATGATATATCCGGCTAAACTGAGAGTGGTAGACGGGGACACTGTCCATTTCTTCCCGGATGCAAAGGAGGCCCTTAACTGGATGGACAGCAACGAGACGCGTCTCAGCAAGGCAAATTCTAAGGACTCCGCTGGCTGACTGAGCTGACTTGTCCTTTAATCGGACGGGTCTTGTCCTTTAATCGAGACCGGATCTTACATATATCCGCTCTTCCCTCCTGAATACCTTTTTCTCAGGAGGAAGACCCTCCCTCTCATTTTGGGAAATAATCTTGCTGTGCATTGGAGGGGGAGGGGGAGAAATTTTCCTACCTTTTTCTAGTTCATGTGTTCTGGACATGTTAAATGTATTTAACAGAAAGCTAAATGTGAATGTTTTATGGTTAAATGTTGAGTATTGTTTGGCTGCAATCACTAGCCATATGCTACTCCCAGAGTTTGGGGAGTAAAGCGGGTTTGCTTCGGTGAAGTGGATACTCTGAATCGGATAAAGTACGCCCTCTCCTCCGTGACACCTGGAGGAGATGGAAAGCTTGAGTTGGGTGAAGTTGGGGTATTGTGTGAGGGGGGTGGAGGGTGGGGAGGGAGGGGGAAATGTTAAACTATTGTCTATGTCACACAGGTTCGAGGGGAGACAGCCTTACTAATTCACAAATGAGGAAATGGATGACACGGTATTTGGGGTTGCAGGGTAATGGCGGATAAAATAAAAATAATAAGTTGGAACGTTAGAGGTTTGGCGTCCGGAGTAAAAAGACAGGCAATGTTTACTTTCTTGCTTGATGCCAAACCTGCAGTCATATGCTTGCAAGAAACCCACTTGATAAAGAGTAGAACGCATCTTCTTAAAAAAAGATGGCTGCAGGCGGGGTATCATGCAACATATTCCACATACTCACGGGGGGTCAGTGTTCTTGTTCGCACACGTATACCTTTTGAACAGTGTAAAGTGATTATAGACCCGCTGGGACGGTTCGTATGCTTGCTATGTAAATTGTCTGGTATACTGATGCTACTGATCTCGATATATATCCCTCCGCCGTATTGTGGGAAAGTGCTGCACAAGGTCATGGAGGTAGTGGGCGATTTCCCGGGGGTTCCCTTTCTGATAATTGGTGACTTCAACAATGTTCCTGATGCCCATTGGGACAGAGGTGGTCGGGAGGCACTGAGACTGGGTGGTAATTGCACCCCCTTTGGGGCGGTTCTGAAGGAGACTGCATTAATAGACATATGGAGAACCCATCACCCCGGAATTTATAAGTACTCCTGCTTCTCTCCCGCCTCTGCCTCACTGTCCAGGATTGATCTGGCCCTGGGGAATGGTCCGATGCTAAGTCTAGTGGGTGAGGTAACTTATTTGGCTAGAACTCTGTCGGATCACTCGCCTATGTGTGTGGTGCTTCAGGGGCAGGGCTCTGAGTTTTCCAGGAGACCCCTGTGGAGGCTAAATCCGTTCTGGCTCCAGCTGATTGATCTGGACGGCCATGTTGGGGATGACCTGACAGAATTCTTTAAAATTAATATGGGCTCGGCTTCGGTATTGATGGTATGGGAAGCCATGAAGGCTTACTTCAGAGGGTTGTGCATTAAAAAACATATCGCAAGTTAAAACCGAAACGGGCAGGAGAGACCAGGAGTTGATTAGGTCATTAGAGGGAGCAGAGGCGGCACTAATTGAGGAGCAAACCCCTGAGGCCCGAGAACGTTTGAGATCAGCGCAGAGAGAGGTTTGTAATATGACTATGAAAACTGCGGAGAGGAAAAGGCTGTTCTGCACGATGAAGTTTTTCGAGGAGGGAGAGAGAGCGGGTCACCTTCTGTCCAGGGTAGTGGCGGCCCAAAGGGAATCGGCGTATATCACTAAATTAAAGGGGAAAGACGGATGTGAGCATACAGGCAGTAGGGCCATACTGGAGGTAATGATGGGATTTTACTCAAATCTGTACCAGTCACATGTGCAGCCATCGGAGGAGGAAATTGATAACTTTTTAGTGGGGGTGCGGCTTCCACGACTCTCACTGGCGGAGCAGAGGCTTCTTGAGGAGCCCTTTGATATGGAGGAACTTGAGGCCGCTCTGGCCTCTGTACCTAGTGACAAGGCCCCAGGGGGGGACGGTATCCCAGGAGAAGTCTACAAAAAATACAAAGAGGTGTTGCTTCCCAAGTTGATGGAGGTTTACACTGCGAGTTTGGGGGGGGGGGGGGAGCTGCCCCGGTCCATGCGAGAGGCGATAATTGTTGTCCTACCAAAGCAGGGAAAAGATTTGACGGACCCAGCTTCATATCGTCCGATTTCTTTGTTGACCACTGACATTAAGTTATTGGCCAAAATGCTGGCGAACCGACTTAACAAGGTCATCGAATCCCTAATTCACCAAGACCAGTCAGGGTTTATGCCCAATAAATCCACAGCTATAAATCTCCGGCGATTATACTTAAACATGCAGGCGAGGGCGGATAATGTGGGACAGAGAGTAATAGTTTCCCTGGATGCCGCTAAGGCGTTCGACAGTGTGGAGTGGAGGTATTTGTGGGCGGTAATGAAAACCATGGGATTTGGTGATCTGTTTGTGGGTTGGGTACGTTTGCTATATACATCCCCTAGTGCTAAAATACGGGTTAATGGTCTGCTGTCTGAGAGTTTCTCCCTACATAGGGGAACGAGGCAGGGGTGCCCCCTGTCCCCCCTGATGTTTGCGATCGCTGTAGAACCGTTAGCTGCAAAGATACGTGGTACCACAGATATTCGGGATTCCAATATGGCTCCCACGTAGAGAAAGTGGCCTTATATGCGGATGATGTGCTACTGTTTCTGGCTGACCCGAGCGACTCCCTAAGTTCGGCTATGGCAGTTATTAGTAAATTCGGCTCTATTTCTGGACTGACTATCAACTGGGATAAATCCGTGTTGCTTCCCGTGGACTCTGCTGCTCCCCTAGTGCTAGATCCTGGGACCCCTTTGAGGGTGGTTAGTGAGTTTAAATATTAGGGCATTGTGATCTCTGCTAAATTGGAGGAATATGAACGGCTCAATCTTACCCCCCTTATCAATAAGTTTCAACAAAAAATTGCAGCGTGGAAGAAACTATTCCTGTCTGTGGCGGGTAGAGCAAATTTATTAAAAATGATCCTCATGCCCCAACTCCTATATATACTCCATAATACGCCTGTCTGGTTGGCGCAAAATAAATTCTACCGGATTGATTCTCTTTTCCGGGACTTGATCTGGAAGGGTAGTAGGGCACGCATTAAACTTGAACATCTACAGAGGTCAAAAGAGGAGGGGGGCCTGGCAATCCCGAACCCGTGGGTTTATTATGTGTCATCCCAATGTCAGCATATGGTGGGGTGGGGGGAGCCTACCCAATCTACGTCGGCTGGGAAGCTCATTGAGTTTATAGTGGGCAGAGGTCCGTTGCTTGCTAGTTTAGAGGCTGGTAGGTTCCGGGTGAACCCTAAAAGGCTCCCGACGATCGCTATGGTGGACAAGATTTGGCAAAGAGTTAGACAATGGAGGGGCATTACGGAGCTCACGCGCTTCTCGTCGGTTTGGTTTGACCCGAGACTGGGGGAGTTAATGCGTCTGAGGGGATTTGCTCAATGGAGAAGGGTCGGGATATGGTTTGTGTCACAGCTGTTGGTTGGCGGCATGCTTAAGACTTTTGAGGAGATCAGGGAGGAGTTCCCTCTGAGTCAATCCCTCTTTTTTCAATATTTGCAGCTGCGGCATGCAATCAATCGACAGCTTAAAACATCAAGAATAGTGGTGCAATCAGATGCAATGGTGAATCTTATAGGGTCACTAAGGGGCACTAAGGGTTTCATCTCCCTCGTATATAGGTTTTTTTGGATTCATTCCTGGTACGGCACCCGGCTAAGTCCAGAGAAAAATGGGAAGAGGATGTGGGACCAATCTCGGACTCTCAGTGGGAGAGCGTATTACAATTCATCCCCAAGGTCTCTATGAGTGAAGCCAGGAGAGTCTCACAACTCTACCTAACACATAGGGTATACAGGACCCCGGTCTGGATGAAGAGGGCGGGCCTGAGGAGGGATTCCTGCTGTCCGCGCTGCTCTGAGGATGGGGCAGATCTCCTACATATGATGTGGTCCTGCCCTGCCCTACAGAACTTTTGGGTACAAACACTTAATTTGACACAGGAGGTAATGGGAGTGGATCTTATAAGGAACCCGCTGACGTGTGTATTGGGGTGCATGGAGGATATCGCGGTTGATGAGTGGGGAAAGCTGACCATAGCCAGAATCCTATATGCTGCCAGAAAGTTCATTGCGGCCCACTGGTTAGATGACAAAGCGCCAGTTAGACAAGAACTGATTAATAAGGTTAACTTTATTGTTATGATGGAACAGAACATATATGCGAAAAGAGGTCAACACATGCAGTTTGAGAATGTGTGGGGTGGCTGGATAGAGCACCCGGGCCTGGCTTCGGAGGCTCTTATGAGAGAAAGAATGCATCTGCCTACGCGCCCTTGACCCTCTGAGTTGGTACTTTAAACAGGGATCGTAAGGGGTTGTCTCGAAAAAAGGATTCAAAATGTGACATGGTGTGTGATATGTGCAATGATTTAAAGGGACGGGGTTAGGGGGGAGGGGGGGAGGGTAGGGGACTTAGGATGTAAGAATAGTTATATTGCCTGTCAGGTTGAATACGGTTTATATTATATGCTAAAGTTAAATGTACTGTCAAAGTTTCATGCTGACAATTTTTAAATAAAAATCATCTGATTTAAAAAAGAGACCATGGGCAGAAGAGCAGGGGCTGCAGAGAACGCGCCAGGAGGGAGTGAGTATATAGGACAGCTGCGCTCCCCCTCCAACCACCTGGTATGACTCGAGTATAAGCCGAGAGGGGCACTTTCAGCCCTAAAAAATGGGCTGAAAATCTCGGCTTATACTCGAGTATATAATGTAATTAAAAGGAATCTGAGTGCATATAATTGACTACAGAGTTTAGTTGACTGGTGGAGGTCTGACCAGTTCCACCAATACATTTATTAGTTTATTAACGTGGATAGGCACTTCAATGTAGAGTACCTATTTAAAGGAAATCCAGCTCAAAACAACCCTTTAGTGTACATGAAAAGGGGTTGTCCACTACGTTAATCCCCAGTGTGTATAAAAAAAAAAGTGGGAAAAAAATAAACCACCACTTATACTTCCGTCTAGCATTGGTGCACCACGTTCTCATCACAGGGGCGCTGATGAGAGTGTGGAACAACACGCCCCCTGCCGCTGTCAGAGACAGTGGGATTAACAGGTTAACAGTTAAGTGTGTGAGAGCCCGCATCAGTCAAGGACACCATGACTTTTGCTGTACATGTATGTCAAGAAGGGCTTAAAAGGCGAAAACTGCATAATCTAATGCATTTTGTAAAGTATATACATCCCAATACACATATATAGCTTACTTTAAATTGGGCTTCTGGTGGTCCAGTGATGATCACCATCCTCAGTTTAGCCTCTGGTCCCTCTGCTGGAGCAATCTGCAAATTAAATGGTAAATATCAGATTTCGTAACAATAAAATTGTGGGATGACAGATACTGTTGAACTATCCAGTACCTTTATGGAGGCTCCAGCAAAACGTGAAAGTTGTTTTATGTGTTGTCCTTGCTTGCCAATAATTGCTCCCACAGCCAACGCTGGTATGAAGAGATGAACGGTTTCAGATTCTGGTTGTTGCTAATATGGTAAAGGAGAAAATAAAAAAAAAAAGACAAAAAATAAAAAAAAGGTGCATCAATAATTCTATGTTTTGTAGCCAGGACATACCAATCTGCAGTGAGGAAATACATAGCAGGCTACACTACATCGTACCTTCAGAAGAGAAACACAAATCTTGCACTTATTTGGGTTTTCAATCATAGACAACAGACAAAAGCCAATGCCCAGTCTACATTTTGGGCCAAGCCTAAAAGTGGCCATACATGAAACATCTGCTGGCCAAATGCTTGTTTGTCTGACTGCTAACTCTCCCGACTCCACCGTACACATGAACATTATTTCAATTGGGAAAGAACAAAAAGGATCATCCTCAGAAGTTAGTGCCTGGTCCTCCTCTCTCTAATATCATCTATCGGAGGAACAGTCTGAAGAAGAAGTCTCCCATCAGATAGTTGCACAGTTCCGCTGTATAAGGTAGCTTCTGCTTATATAACTTTAATATGCATTGGGGCCTGTGTCCTTTAATGCAAAAGGTTAGGCTATGTGCACACGTTGCGTTTAAGCATTTTTGCCGCGTTTTTACGGGGCGTAATTGCTTAGAAAACTCATCCCATGCAATCCTATGGGATTACGCATTGCTGCGCACATGCTGCGTATTTTTGCAGAGCGTAATCGCTTTGCGTAAAAATAAGCAGCATGTCCATTCTTTAGGCTTAATGCGGCGATTAGACCACCATAGCATTGCATTGAAACGCTCACTTCACACATGTGGTTATGCCCACCATGCGTGAAGTGAGTGCTTCATGTGCGCTTGGTACCCAGGGTCTGGAGGAAGGAGACTCTCCTCCAGGCCCTGGGTACCGTATCCCTGTAAAAAAACAGAATTAAAATAAAAAATATTGAAATTCTCACCTTCTGGCGGCCCCGAGTCTTCCCGCTCCTCAGCGACGCGGCCGGCAAGTTCCGTTCCCAGAGATGCATTGCGAGAATCACCCCAGATGACATTGCGGACGAGTGACAGCGACTTCGCAAAGGTCATTCTCGCAATGCATCCCTGGGAACGGAACTTGCCGACCGCGTCGCTGAGGAGCGGGAAAACTCAGGGGCCGCCAGAAGGTGAGAATATCAATATTTATTATTTTTTAATTATTTAAGTTGCTCACACTTGTCAAGCACTATGCTTGACAAGTGTGACCAACCTGTCAATCAGTTTTCCAAGCGATGCTACAGATCGCTTGGAAAACGCTAGCATTCTGAAAGCTAATTACGCTTGCAAAATGCTTGTGTTTTAATTACGTATGCGTTTTACCCGCGACGGGGAGTTGCGCAAATGCTCGGCAAAATTGCAGAGCATTTGCGCAACATGTGCACATAGCCTTATACTACAACTTTTTTCAACAACTTTAACTTGAGCTTTGTCAAATTTTAAGAAAAATGCTTAATTACTTACTGGAATAAGAGTAAAATAACAAGTGCTAGGAATATAAAAAATACAATTTTGCAAACCTTTACAAATTAGGACTGTGTTTCCTAGTTCTTACCCCAAATGGTGGATATGAAGTAGAGGAGGTGGGTGAAGATACCCCAACTGAAGGCGGTGGCATGCCTGAAGAAGAAGGTGGGAACAGACCCAATGCATTCAGGTTTAACCCAGGTATTAAATGAGCTTGCAGCTGGAGAGAGAAACAAACAAACAAATTAAAAATGTTAATGCTTTAGAGTAACAGCTGTAAAGGTTTTCCAGGAATTATTTTTTACCCCACATCATTGGCTCCTAATGTATGAAAACAAAACAAAGCTCTTCCCTAGTGAAGCATCAACTCATCACTGCTGCCTCTGGCCTTGGATTAGAAGCTGCAGCAATGATGTTATGCCAGCAGCGCTGCAGCCAATCCCTGGACTCAGTAAATCTAGGATATTGAATAGAAGACTTGTTGACATAACATTTCCTCTGTAGACAATGGATAAAAACCGTAGGCAGTGCAGAAAAGTCTGTGCTAGAGCAGAGGAGGTGGTAAATAAAAGGTTCATTTGTTATTTTCATTAAGTCAAAGCCTCTGAAGTTTAAAAAATGAAATGGAAAATTACTTTGAAAATGATTTGAAAAATGAGAGTTGCGCCATGATTGGCTGCTACAGGCGATGAGGCTTTTTTTTCTTTTTGCAATAGTTAAGAGGTTTCAAAACCTTTGTTTCTTTTTCATATGGAGCCATTTTCCTAAACAAAGGGCTTGATATAAAATGCCTACACATATGACTTGATGAATTACATATGATTCACACAGCAAAAAAAAGTAACTTGGTCATAAGTATGAGTAAGAGAAATAAAGGTTGTATTACTTGCTTAAATAAGTATCTGACCCCAACACTTTACCTAGAGACTGATACAAGCACACTTGTAAGAGCAGCATGCCAAAGAGAGGGTTAAAGAGCATTTGTGCTGCAAGATTAACGCTCTAGCAAGTCCTAGAGAATCT
This sequence comes from Oophaga sylvatica, assembly GCA_033576555.1. Taxonomy (NCBI): domain Eukaryota; kingdom Metazoa; phylum Chordata; class Amphibia; order Anura; family Dendrobatidae; genus Oophaga; species Oophaga sylvatica. The sequence continues at coordinate 57,157,530 of JARQOD010000006.1, forward strand.
GAAGCATCATTCCATTCAGGTTGGATCATTTCCGTTCCAGCCTCATGCTACACTCTGTACAATGTTATAGGAATACATTTCCACCTCCCACCCACCCAGATCTTGCTGAACAATCACTTACATTCATAGCCGCAATATCATTTTCGTAGGACTCCCTAATTTTTTTCATTATTTCTTCCTCGGCTTTGGCACACGCCTCAATGCTGCCTTTTACCGTAATAGTCCGCTCAGGATTATACAATGTCAAGTCCTGAAGTCTAGGCCATAAGAGGGGGAAAAAAAAATTGGTAGACGTTTAAAACATCACAAAAACAGGGCTTCTCTGGGCTTGATGAACTTACGGCGAAATTGTGATTTTTGTATCTGTGTCCTGCTCAATTTTCTTCAGGTTTCTCCCCTCTTTGCCGATAAGACGTCCAACAAAATTGTTATGCGCTAGTATTTTTAAGGGAATTTCTTCCGTGCTAAAAAATATCAAGGGGACTGATGTTAGACAAGCCAGTATTTGTGACAAGTACCCTTTCCAAGAGATGGTTTCCTTGAATCTAAAAAGTTTGTTCTCATTTTCTTATCTACATTTAAAAACAACCCTTTCTTCCCTCTTTACTATTGTTACAATATAGCATTACAATTACTACAAACATTAAAACTGCACTGAGAAGCATCTACACTTAGGGCCCCGTGTCACATAGCGAGATCACTGCCGAGTCACAAATTTTGTGACGCAACAGCGATCTTAGAAGCGATCTCGCCAAGTTTGACATGCAGCGACGATCAGCCCCCTGCTGGGTATCGCTGAATGTCCTGGACTTTTCTTTGATCGCTGGTCTCCCGCTGGCCAGCACGCATCGCTGCGGGAGACCAGCGATCAGCGAGCTGGTAACTAAGGTAAACATTGGGTTTCTAGGCGCCGTGCGGCGCCTACAAACCAGATGTTTACGTTACATACCAGCGCGCTGGTGCAGGGGAGCTGGTAACCAAGGAAAACATCGGGTTTCTAGGCGCCGCCCCACGCCTAGAAACCCGATGTGTACCATGGTTACCAGCTCCCTGCACCAGCGAGCTGGTATGCCGGTAACTAAGCGACGTGTGTCGCTTGTTACCGGCGTACTTGCTGTCTTGATCGCTGCTGAGATCTGCCTGTTTGGCAGCTCAGCAACGATCATGTAGCGACTCAGCAGCGATCCTGACTAGTTCATATCGTTGTCGGGATCGCTGGTGAGTCGCTATGTGAGACGGGGCCCTTAGTTTTAGTGTGGCCACAAAGTGGGAAAAAAACCACAACAGCCAGGAGCTACCAGAGCCCTATCATGGCTCCACACACAATCTTAATTCTGCAGTGAAACATCTTTATTGTAGATGAAACTGCCACTTCCCTGCAAAACTAAAGGGAGTTTGTAAGTGAAAATAACAGTCAGACCAAGCACAGGTGCAGCCAAGCATTTCATTGCACATCCCCACCTACTACTTTTGTATCATATCTCTGCTCTCCTTTTCCCAACATGTAAGGATGGAGATGGATGTAAATCAAGTAGCTGGGAAGGTACACTGAATTGTTTGGCTACTCCAAAGGTCAACCGACCTACAACAGTCATTTTGTTCTCACTAGACTCCTTTTATAGGATGGTGTAAAGAGCCATGAAAAGATCTTGGGGTTGCTGCAGTTTTAGGCTGCAATACACAGATTTTTCTGTAGCTTTCCCAGCAGTCACAGTTAATTTAAAGATAACCTGTTCTTGCTTATGAAAATATTTTGAACAAAAGGAAAGAAATCGAGCTTCTAAATCCACTAAGAGGCACTCACTAGTGATTTGGCTGGTGGGCAGTAGTCAGGGGCTACTTGCTGTTACCACACCTACTCTGCCTTGTTCAATTAGTTGTGCCAGGCAGGGCGAGCGTCGGTGCCGACCTCACTGGCTGGATACAATCTCAACCAAAGCAAAGCGAGCGTGTCAACAGTAAGGAGACTGATTAGTCCTCAGTCCAGAAATGTACAGATGACTGCTAAGAAATGTTCATTGCTTTAGAAGTTCAATTTCTCCCTCCTTATAAAAGCAGCAAATGAACTCTTGAAAGAGGTGTATGAGCATTGTAGCATGCCAGTCACTGGCCTCTAGTGCTGGTGCCATGGTTGGCACATCATCACTATGTCAAGTAAGAGGTCAACAGTTCTACTGGAGAAGCAGGAGAGTATGGATTATTGAAGCACTTTCATTGATTCTTTTCTATAGATTGGCAAACCCCTTTATCTTTTGGGTAACCATAAAAATAAAATTAGGAAACACAAAAAAAAACCATCCCCACTTCCCATCACAGGGGTCCGAATTTCCAATCCAAAAGTAGAAATTATGAATCACTAATTTATGCCCTTTACTTACAACTTGGTATCCTGAGCTTCCTTCTGCATAATCTCCATTATTATTTTACAAGCTGTTGAGCAGCCTTCTGGAGTTGAGTGAATGGTAATTGGTTTCTCCGCAGCGCCGGCATTTTCTTTACGGTGAATATCAATTCTGTGAGGAGAGTTGCAGATTTTAGCTATACATTGCATTTACCAAATGCTTTCTGTCAGGAGTGCAGCAAAAACAAATTTTGAGTCCGCTAACAAAACTGTTCCCTCTAGTGGGTAGGAGACGAGCCTGCTGCCATATTGCTTAGTATCTGTACTAAGTTCTTATAAGAACTAACCGGGACTTTGCTTATTTTTTCATATGTTACTAAAAATTTACCAGTCAGTAGTTGCTAACTACCTCCTGTTCTGCCCTGCGCCGATCTCAGCCAGCTCAGAGTGCTCACGGACTAATTCTACTGGCGATTCTCTTGGTTCCAGGGATGTCATGTAGTCAGAGCAGCTCCTTCTCTTCTGCTCTGTCAATATGGAGTCACTACCAATGTCATGCTGACTGACCGATGGCTCCTCACTGTGGGAAGCCGTCTGGCAGTCAACATGATGTCAGCAGAAGAAAAAAAGAGCAGCTCTATGGACATTAGGTCAAAGGAACTTAAAGACTCGCCACCTAAGCCGGAAGAGATATGCGCTTAACAGAACAGGCAGGTAGTTAGCAGCTACCTGATGGTAAGTTTTTAGTCTCATATGAAAAACATAACTAGGATCCCCGATCACCCCTTTAACAAGAGGATTTATGGAGCAACATGCATAGTGGGTTAAAACTGGTATGTTCCACATGTAATAAAAAGCCCCATGATGGGATTCAGATATGACGGTGTCGGTATTGCTGGATAAAAAAACAAAACCAAAAAAAAAACAACACTTACTTTGACTGTGTCTGTTTAGTAATGTTCCTGATAGTTGCACCTTCCTTCCCAATTATTGCCCCTACAAACTGTGTAGGAACCAGCATGCGTAGTGGGACCTCCGATTGAGGTTTGGGTCTGGCAGAAGCACCAGGGGAACCTTGCCTGGGAGGCCCCCTTTGTCCAAACCCACGTCTCCCTTGGGGAGGATGCTGTGGGGGCTGAGGCTGTAGCTGCTGAGTGGGAGCTTGTTGTGCGGCCATCTCATCGGGAATGTATGTCACTTTAAGAGAATAGTTTTCTAGCTGATAGCCGTTCAATTTTTCAAGACCCCTAATTTTAGGGAATGAAGTGGGAAAAAAACATTTTACAACTTACTTTAAATTAAAAAAAAAAAAAAGCACAGACATAACATCGCTATTATATATAGAAACACAGGTCCATTTTAGATCAGCGCTGTATTGAATTCAATTATTAGGTCTACATCATTCTACAGACCACGCTTTCTATAATTCCAATTTTTTAAGGTTTTCTTTCCCAGTTTGTAGCCTCTTCAAGATTTACACCAGTAATACAAATTCCTGGCACTAGTGATGAGCGAATGTGCTCTGGTAACGTGTTATCCGATCATGCTCGGGTGTTATTCGAGTCTTTTGGCCGTGCTCGAGTATTATGTCCGATTCCCTGCGGCTGAATGATTTGTGGCTGTTCGGCAATCCCCACGTGTTGTGGCTAATAGCCGCAAATCATGCAGCCGCAGGGACTCGAACATATATTATCCAAGCACACCCCAGATACTCGGATAACACGTTATCTGAGGACGTTCGCTCATCACTACCTGGCACCTTTTAGAAAACAAAAATTAGAAGGAGAGCAATTATGAAGGTTGCGCCAAATTGCATTTTCCATGTAGCGAAAGCTTCAGACATCATTTCAGTCACTACAATGTTTAAACAAAAACGAGAGATCTTTTATAGCCCTGCATATTTGTCTGCCCATCCACAGCAAAATGCTACAGTGAATGGCTTAAGATCATAGTCAAGCCCCGACGCCAACGTAAAAACCTCCGGATATAGTCACGTTCTTTTTTTTATTTATTTTTTTTACTACTATTCCCACACTGATAACAGTCAACCAGTAGGTGGCAGTACACTCAATGAAATAAGGAAAAAATGAATGAAAAACTACACAGACTGTAATTTCCCCACTGAAGTCCAGGTTACAGCCAGTCAGTGGAAAACAAAACTTTTTAATTCATGCGCAGGCACAAAAGGCACAAGCTTTTCGATGCCTGCATTTTGGGTTTACTTGGCCACACAACCCAACTGCACTTCTAGCGAACCACAATAAAAAGGCATTGCAGAGAAACAAAAATGTACCACGGTAGATCATATTAAATTGTTTGCCCACGATTACCAATTTCTTGTCTCATTTGTTTTAAATGATACTTATGCAATATCTATAACCATCTTCATCCACTTTCTCAGTCTTTTTAGGTTTAGTTCACACTGTGCATTTAGTGCAAATTTCACAACAAATTACAGTATAAGCAAAAAGCATGAGTTTTAAGATAATCTTACACACATCTCCCGCCTCGACTATTGCAACCTCCTACTCTCTGGCCTCCCCTCTAGCACTCTGGCACCACTCCAATCCATCCTGCACTCTGCTGCCCGACTAATACACCTGTCTCCCCGTTATTCCCCAGCCTCTCCTCTCTGCCAAGCCCTTCATTGGCTTACTATTGTACAGAGGCTCCAGTTCAAAACCCTAACTATGACATACAAAGCCATCCACAACCTGTCTCCTCCATACATCTGTAACATGGTCTCCCGGTATTTACCTACACGCAACCTTCGATCCTCTCAAGATCTCCTTCTCTGCTACCCTCTTATCTCTTCTTCACACAACCGCATACAAGACTTCTCCCGTGCTTCCCCAATGCTCTGGAACTCTCTACCCCAACACATCAGACTTTCCCCTACCACGGAAACCTTCAAAAAGAACCTGAAGATCCACCTCTTCCGACAAGCCTACAACCTGCAGTGATCATCAGTCTACTGAACCGCCGCACGACCAGCTCTACACTCTCCTAGTGTATCCTCACCCATCCCTGTAGACTGTGAGCCCTTGCGGGCAGGGTCCTCTCTCCTTCTGTACTTGTGTGTGCCTTGTTTTGCTCATATTTATTGTACTTGTCTATATTTGCCCCTTTCACATGTAAAGTGCCATGGAATAAATGGCGCTATAAAAATGTATAATAATAATACACATGCTGTGTGGCAGGGGCGGACACTGACAGTTTGGGGCCCCTGTGCAAGAAGTGTCTGGGCCCCCCTACCTGCTCGGTAAGCTGTTTATGATGAGGGCAAACTGGCAATGGGACCCCTGGAGCCTCGGGCTCCGAGAAACAAGCCAGAGCGCCATCATTATTACTGCCCTGCAAGTAGGGCCGTACATAGCAATCACAGATCCACATAGCAAAAGTTCTATTTGGGCCCCCACACCTCTAAAAAAAAATATATTTATATTTTTTCACCGAGATGGAGAAACTGTATGTGTGTGTAATTAATAAATAAAATATAATATATATGTTAGCATTCGGTTCTGCTGGTCCTAGCGCAGTCATACTTGCAGTCAGGTGACAACTAGTGTCCGCTATCAGTGAATAGAACACTGTAGATGTGGCTGACTCTCTAATTGGCACCTGACAGCAAGTGTGAAGAGAACCTCCTCGTGGTTACGCGATAACTGCTGGAACCACCAGAGCCCAACCATGTATATATTATATTACATTTTATGTCTGGCATCTGTATCATCCAGTATCTGCTCTATTCATTGTCACTGGAACTGATAGAAAAAGACGAGTGCAGCACTCGGCAGCTCTATAGATAATGGAGAGCAGAGGCCAAGCATGCACAGGCCCCAGTGATCAGCAAGTTATCCACAATCCGAGGGATCACACATACATTGTACATACATATACTGCACATACAGTACATGTATATACCAGACATATACACAGAAATTCTGATTGAATTTTAGATGCTAAACCGCTGAGGATTTCAGTTTAGAAATCTGCTAGTAAAATCAGCACCAAAAAAAAAAAAAGAAAGGGGTGTGAAGCTAGCCTTAGGTTCATACTATAGAAAAAAATTGCTGCTTTTGCAGTTTAATTACAAAGTTGCTTCAGTTTTAGTGAGCTTCTGCTTTTTCTAGCTTCAAAACGGCAGCAATTCACGCTAAAACAGTATTTGCCTCGTGCCACCTAAATATAAACTAAGTGCGAGTTAATATTTAACCATCTTGCAAAACATTTGAATTAATCTCATTAGTTGTAGCTATGAGACAAAGTGCTGATGTTCTCTTCACCGATGCCTGACCAAAGATAAAACATGGCACAGACATGATGGATAAACCTGCCACACTCACACGCGTCGTCCTTGCGTGCAGACCAGAAGATCACTTACTGTCTAGCGTGTTCCTTGTTAGCATAGGTTACATTCACTACTGCAGTCTCGGTGTCAGTGTTCACTATGGATGTAAAAGAAACAACGTTCAGTGCAACCCAAAATATTAACACCCACTGTAAACAGCTTTATGTTATCTTACCTTGCTCACAGTTTTCCACTGTTCCGTATTGTGCCAACAGACTGTCCAATACCTGAAAAGAAAACATACGGTAAGTGTTGAGTGGATATACACAGATCTACGTGTTGTATGGAAGTACACATTCTTCCTGCTGCCATTTTATGGTTTGTTTTTTTGCCCTTTTGTCCAACACCTCACTCTCTTCCAAAAGCCATAAGTTCTTTTGTTAATCAGTTTTTTTTTGTGGAACGAGTGGTAATTTTGAAAGACACTATTAATTTTACCATGTAATGTACTGGAAACAAGGAACATTTTAAATGTGTTAAAAAAAACAAAAACACAACACAATTGATTTTTTGGGTTCTGTTTGTACGGAGTTGAATAGAACTTGGTGACCTGATTCTCCAGGCCAGTACAATTATGGCAATACCAAAAGGTTGTTTTTTTTTCTATTTTTTTTTTATTTAAAATTGTGAACAAAAAAAAAAAAAATTGTAAGAAAAAAAATTTGGTTTGTAACAAATTTCTGAGATCCGTAACTTGATTTTTCCATCACTAGATCAGTGTGAGGGCCAATTTTTTTTTTTTATTAGCTGTGAGCCAACACAATTTTATTTTGTAATACGTAATTGCGAGTACCGCAACTGAAAAATGGCATCTCTAGTGTTCAATTTTTTTTTTTGTTCTTCATGTTTGCTGTGCAGGTTAGATAGTTTATATCTTAATAAATTGGGCTTTTAAGTCCTTCACCCCCCTGCCTGTTTGCAGCTTCCTGACCAGGCCAAATTTTACAATTCTGACCAACATCACTATGTGGTTATAACTCTGGAACGCTTAAACAAATGCAAGAGATTCTAGGAAAGTTTTTTTGCGACACATTGTACTTCATATGTTATTTGGAAATTCGGTGAAAAATTTGCAACTTTTTATGCCCTTAAACCAGAGAGTTATGTCACACAAAATAATAAATAACATTTACCACATGTCTAATTTACACCAATCATTTTTGGAACTTTCTTTTGTTATAAGTGTTAAAAATTAATCAGCAATTCCTTAATTTTCAACAAAAGCCCTTTTTTATCTAGAAACTGAAAATAAAGATTAAAAAAACAACCAGAAAACGGTTTTCATCAACCAAAGTATCATTTTACCCAGTAAAACAGCACCGACCTGACAGTGTGCAGGTTACTGTGCACAATCCTGCTAACAGGTTCCCTGTAAAGATGATCTACACGCTACGGGTCTCGGAAAAAGGGCGTTTTTTTTTTTCACCACTTAAAAAAAGAACCTATATATATGTTTGGTATCTACGAACTTGTAATGACCTGGACAATCATAATGGCAGGTCAGTTTTAGCATTTAGTGAACATGGCAGAAAAAAACAAAAAAAAAACGAACAACCCAAATAAATTGTGGAATTGCACTTTTTTTTGCATTTTCACTGCACTTTGAATTTTTTTTCCAGTTTTCTAGTACACTATTTGGTAAAACCAATGGTGTCGGTCAAAAGTACAACTCATCCCGCAAAAAACAAGCCCACACACAGCCATATTGATGGAAAGATAAAAAAGTCATGGCTCTGGGAAGAGGATCAAAAAACAAACGAAAAAACCCAAGGGGGTAAAGAGGTGAAGTTATTGTTGTACAGTGATTGAGTGGTTTGATTGTTTTTCATTTGTTAAAGTGAGAATAAACAACTTAATTGGGAAAATGTAGGTTTTTCATTTAGTTGCTTAATAATTCTGCACAATGATATAGTTGCCTTGTAGTGATGAGTGAACATGCTTGGACAAGGTGTTATCAGAGCACGTTCGTGTGCCAAGAGTGTCTTCGGCGTGCTGTAATATATGTTCAAGTCCCAGTGGCTGCATGCTTCGCGGCTGTTCGACAGCCACAAGACATGCAGCGTTGGCCTGTTTGTTAGGTAATCCCTGCATGCGTTGTGGCTGTCGAACAGCTACGAGACATGCAGGCGCGGGGACTTGAACATACAGTATATTAAGTCACTCTTAGCACACGAGCGTGCTCTGATAACACCTTACCAAAGCATGTTCACTCATCACTGTTGGCTAGTAATTCTGCATACAGATATTCTCCTAAAAGGCAAAACCTTACTTTCTTAAATATTCAGGTTTATTAACCTTTTGGATTGACCGATAGTACAGTATTTGTTCAATAATAAAATTAATCAAAAATACAAACTGACTAATTGTGCACAGTGTAAAATAAGTAATAGTAATAGGTAGAGAAAGTTTTAGATAAAAATTATACATCCATGCCATCATGGATTTTACAATACGTACACCAGCTTCATAAGATCTAATATTTTTTTAATAATGCATTAAGTTTTGTATTGTGAAATATTGATCATAGAGTCACTTTAATAAGGAATGTTGCTATATTCAGGTAACTGATCCACTTGTGCATCATTATAGGCACCATGATGATCACTAAAGAATTGGTCTGCAATATTCCTAGATTTTTGTGCCAAAATATTTGTGAAAATTGAGAACACAGGAAAAAAAAAAAAAAAAAAACAAACTGCACACATTATAGTGATACAGGGGGCAAGCTCTTTGGTATATATCATACACTGCTTACAATCAAATAACTAAATATTTATACAGTAGCAATTGTGGAAAGCAAAAGCTATCAATATTGATCTAAAGATGTCGACACATATCCATCACAGAAAATGTTTAGACAAAATAATTAGGATAGTCTGCGGCAATATACTGCCAGGTGGGCATAATGCAGATATCCAATTACCCCTTAAAAGTTACACTTCAAAAATATTGCTATAAAGCTTTAAGGCCCGCAGTGCAATAACCAGAATGACTGCCTTCACAGGTGGGGAGGCCAAATGTAGAGAGGTCACCAAAAGGGACTTCTTCAAATTCCATGTGCCTCGGGTAACCAGCAAATGCGGGGTTTTACAACCATGCGCAGAGCTGCAGCTGCCCGCAACTCTGAAAATGGAGAACAGGGAAAGACAGGGGCTGCACAAACTTGTGTTCCAGATGAATAGGATAAAGTACAAAAATACTTAAAAAAAAACAAAACACAACTGCAGTTTAAGTAACCTAATCCCCACTCAGGGATGTTAAATAAATAGATTCTTCTGACAACGCTCAATTATTGCACAACCAGTGACCACACACAGTAGAAGCAAGAACGACTGAACCTTTACTTTATGGCCGATAAGCAGCATCTGGCCCGAGTGATTACTGTCTTCTGTGCACACTCAGAAAACTCTTCTTTTAGGCCAATTGACAAGGTTATTGTGTAACTACAGCACACACAAGCCTGAAACAAAACAGTCCCTGGATAATTTAATAACCAGGCAAAGGTGAAAGAAAGCTCAAACATGTGCAGGACGGAAGGCCGTTCAAAGGCCTGCAGAGGAGCGGCTGACTTGCATTTTTACATGCTCAATTTATCGGGATCAGCCAGAAGCAAGGTGCTCAGAAGTAATCCAGTGTTTAGGTATACAAGGCTTCAACTATAACTTCACTGTCTGTTGGACTTGGAACATTACAGTATCAAATGTGAAGACCAGGAAAATCGAAGGGTGGCTTCTAACCTCCACCACCAAACTGGAATTTAATAACTTTATAAGGACATTTCTCATTTTTCTGTAATGTAGAATGTGTAGTTTAAATGTATTCCATTATTCCACGGCCAAAAAACTGTGGATTGGAACCAGTCGATATTGGAGAATTTGGCAGACATTAGTCTAATGTGTATGGGGCCTTAAAAGTCCACCTTTTACATTCATGTAGACTAATTTGCACATTGACCTTCATAAATCTCTTCCCGGTATTTTCTCAATTAGCCAAAATTCAGGTATTAAAAAAAACAAACAAAAAAAACCACCGTCTTACATGCATAGCACTACATTGGGCCAAGGAGTTGTGGTTTTACAATACAGGAGACATGGACAGATAACGTGACACTGACAAGATTATTCCTGAAATTTCAGGTGCAAAGTAAAGGGTATGCCACACTAAACGAGATCGCAAACGAGATCGCAAACGATCACTAAAACATCACTATTTTGCGATCTCGTTAGCGACCTCGTTGTGTGTGGCATGTAGCAACTATGTGGCCCCTGCTGTGATCTCGTTGATCGTTCACTAGAGTTCTGGACCGTTTTTTGATCGTTGGCGTCCCGCTGGTGAGCCTATATCGCTGTTTGGCACCTTTTGCGAACGACCTCGTTTGTGACGCATATGGGTTTAGCATCACGGAATGGATCGCAATATCTATAAAGTTCTCTTTTGCGTCACAGAGAGGATCGCAGAAGTTGCAAAGCAGGCTAGCAGGACGCAGAGAGCAGGAGCGATGCTGGAAATTCCTATGAATCAGAAGCGCTCAGTACATGCTAATGACATCCTAACGACCGCCAAAGTCGTTAAAGAGATCGCTGACCGCTGATGAGTCGTTTATGAGATCTCCTGTTTGGCAGCTACTAGCGACCTAAAAGAGATCTCACAAACGATCTCATTAGCTTGCGTTGTTATTGAGATTGCTAATGAGATCACTAAGTGTGGCAGTACCTTAAGTCAGCCAAAGAGGCAGCGTAAATTTAGACTAGACTGTCAAATGTAGAAGCAAATTTATCAAACAGCATTAGCTACTTGATACATTCAGTACATTTTAAGACTGTCATGCCTAGGTTTACACTGTGTAAAAATTAGGGCTGCTTTAATAGACCCAATCAATCATGTAAAAATTAATAACTGCAGCTCCTTAACATCAAGATGTCGCCTGACTAGCAGTGTTGATTCAGAGAAATATCCATGTGAGGCACTTGGCAATTTATTTTGAATGGAAACAAAGGCTGCAAGAACGGCATCATTATTCTAAAGAAACAGGTAATCGTGTAAAGCCATCCATGGCTGAAGAACCCACTTTTATCTTGCCTAACTTCATCTGGAGAAATAAAGTGTATATTTCATTTAAAATAGAAACTATAAACAGATATAGGTAAAGTTCACATTTCCATATAAATTGCATGGGGGTTTCTTTTTATTTATAATTCTGTATTTGTGTTTGCCTTACAATAGACATTACTAGGCCCGCGCATGTACAAACTCACCATCCCGTGCCAACAGAAAAGCTTTAGTTTCCATGTCAGCTGGAGAGAATAAGGCCGATGCGCAAACAGTAGTAAGGATATAAATAGCCGCTCAATCTGAGAATACTGGAAGCAATGACTGTATGCATGGCAGCTCCTGCCAATAAACAGATGATCAACTCCCTCCCAATTCCCTTCAGCATAGAAGGGGTGTGAAACAAAAACCCCATGCTACAATGCAGTTCTTCATTCATACACTAATCTGAGTAATCTCTCTGCAGTTTATATCTTGGATATGTTCCTGTGAGGAAACTAACAACTGCTCATTGGCCACACAGAGCTGGGCTTTGGCTTAACACTTTCTGTCCAGGCTGAACAATGGTAAGATGCAGGACTAAGCCCTAGAGGAAGAGGAGTTCCTGGAGCATTCCATCTGCCCATGTGTTGTGAGCACACACGCTGAAGTATTCGCAGCATCTGCAGGATTCCACACCCTGAATTGTTTAACATGGTCCCTCGTATCACACAGGAATGCAAGATTCTGGGGAAGCCATTTTTATTTCTCAATCTGCTCTACTTTGTGATAGTGGGAAAAATTCCTGTAGCGTTCCAAAAATACATGGAATATGCATTCAATAATTCCCAAAAAATATATACACGTTTCACATAAAATAAGACCTGTTTAAACATCAAGGTTAAGTAACTTCAACAATAATACCAGGATTTTGACAATGGGGTTGTCCACCTTTGGAGTATAATTTTATTTTTACTCAACTGTATGCATTTTGGGTCAAAAATAATTTTTGCAATTGCGAGTTTCATCAAAAAAAAAAAAAAAAAAGGCACCTTTAGTCTTCTATAACCTCTGTGTTACGCTGTTGATGGCTGGATGCAGAATGAATTAAAGGGAACCTTACAGCTGTTACAAGCTGTTGGGACACGGACCCGGTGGCTTCTCCCAATAATAATAATATCTTTATTTATATAGTGACAAAATATTCTGCAGCACTTTACAATTCAACAGTTCATATACAAGTCATAAGTAACAATGTTCAAGATAATACAATAATTAATGCAAAAATAATGACGACCCTGCCCGTAAGAGCTTACAATCTTCAAATCCGCTGCCTCTTATTGACAGGTCTCTCCATACATGCACACCACATTAAAACTGATTTTCCGCAGTATTTCAGAGTTTAAGGGGGTGGTTCAAAGGCAAACTATTCTAAATCTTTATCTATTTAGTGCCGTAAGCCAAACCGTTTTATAATATACTTGTATTAAAAATTCACTTCCGATTCCTAACTACACTGTTATTGCATTTTATTTCCCTACTCCCTCTTGTGGGATGATGCTTCATTTGGGAATGCCAGTGCATACTGATGCTAGTGATGTCACTAGTCTCCTGCATACAGCGTATTCTGACACTGCTCTGTTGCCGGCTGATTACTAAGCTGAGCCGGCAACAGAGAGGACGCAGTCACGGTGCAGATCGCACACTGCACAGCTCCAGAGAGGACACAGCAGAGACCAGCACAGCATCTGAAAAGAGTGTCACTGACCACGCTTCATTTCTGGGTGGGGGCAGGGACAGTGACCACAGCCTGTGCCCCACTGCTCTGATGACACTTCGTTGGAGTATCCCACGATGCACTGGGATTCTCAAACGAAACATCATCCCACAGGAAGTAGGGAAATAAAAATAGAATTGAAGTTAATAAATAGTCTAGTTAGGGAACAACAAGGAACTTTTAATACAAGTATATTAGAAAATAGGTTCGATTTCGGCACTAAATAGATAGGGATTTGAATAAAATTTAGTTAGACTGCGGACCACCCCTTTAAATACATATGGCTTTGATTGATGCGTCCAACAATAACAAAACAAACGCTTATATTAAAGTTTAGACGCAGAGAAGGTATTTGACCAACAATTGGTCTATCTTGTTTGAAACAGTGAAAACAATCAGTATCTAGGGAGCCTTTTTACAGTTTTAAAGGCATTGTATAGATCCCCATCAGCCTCAATTAAATTGCCCTCTTGTGACTCCCCCTCTTCCCTCATCTCTAATAGCAAGAGGCAGGGATACCCTCTTTCCACCCTGCTAAATGTAATGTGTATAGAGCCTCTAATGGCAATGATACGTCAAAATCATAACATCTCAGGGTGGAAGTCAAGAATAAGGTATTTAAGATTTCATTATTTGCTGATGACATTTTACGGATCCTCACTAAAGTTCATTTAAAACTCCCCAACCTCAGTCACTTTCAAGGAGTATGGGCAGCTGTCGGGATATAAATTAACCCCTTCACCACCAAGGGTGGTTTGCACGTTAATGACCGGGCCAATTTTTACAATTCTGACCACTGTCTCTTTATGAGGTTATAACTCTGGAACGCTTCAACGGATTTCGCGATTCTGAGATTGTTTTCTCGTGACATATTGTACTTCACGTTAGAAGTAAAATTTCTTCGTTATAACTTGCGTTTATTTTTGAAAAAAACGCAAATATGGCGAAAATTTTTAAAATTTTGCAATTTTCAAACTTTGAATTTTTATTCCCTTAAAACAGAGAAATATGTCACACAAAATAGTTAAGAAATAACATTTCCCACATGTCTACTTTACATCAGCACAATTTTGGAACCAAATTTTTTTTTTGTTAGGAAGTTATAAGGGTTAAAAGTTGACCAGCAATTTCTCATTTTTACAACAAAATTTACAAAGCCATTTTTTTTAGGGACCACCTCACATTTGAAGTCACTTTGAGGGGTCTACATGGCAGAAAATACCCAAAAGTGACACCATTCTAAAAACTGCACCCCTCAAGGTACTCAAAACCACATTCAAGAAGTTTATTAACCCTTCAGGTGCTTCACAGGAACTAAAGCAACGTGGAAGGAAAAAATGAATATTTAACTTTTTAGCCACAAAAATGATCTTTTACAAACTTTTTTTTTTATTTTCACAAGGGTAAAAGGAGAAAATGGACAGATAAGGTTGTTATGCAATTTCTCCTGAGTACGCCAATACCCCATATGTGGGGGAAACCACTGTTTGGGCACACGGCAGAGCTCGTAAGGGAAGGAGCGCCGTTTGACTTTTTCAAACTAAAATTGGCTGGAATTGAGATTGGACGCCATGTCGCGCTTGGAGAACCTCTGATGCGCCTAAACAGTGGAAACCCCCACAAGTGACACCATTTTGGAAACTAGACCCCCTAAGGAACTTATCTAGATCTGTTGTCAGCACTTTGAACCCCCAAGTGTTTCACAAAAGTTTATAATGCCTAGGTGTGAAAAAAAAAAAACAATTTTCCACAAAAATGATTTTTTAGTCCCAAATTTTTGAATTTTCCCAAGGAAATTGGACCCCAAAAGTTGTTGTCCAATTTGTCCTGAGTACGCTGATACCACATATGTGGGGGGGGGGGGAAACTGTTTGGGCGCACGGCAGGGCTTGGAAAGGAAGTAGTAACGTTTTGAATGCAGACGTTGATGGGGGTCATGTTCCGTTTGCAGTGCCCCAGATGAGCCTAAACAGTGGAAATCCCCCACAAGTGACCCCATTTTGGAAACTAGACCCCCTAAGGAACTTATCTAGATCTTTGGTGAGCACTTTGAACCCCCAAGTGCTTCACACAAGTTTATAATGCCCGGGCATGAAAATAAAAAATCCTATTTTTTTCCCACAAAAATTATCTTTTAGTCACTAATTTTTTATTTTCCCAAGGGTAACAGGAGAAATTGGACCACATAAGTTGTTGTACAATTTGTCCTGAGTAGGCTGATACCCCATATGTGAGGGGGAACCACTGTTTGGGCGCACGGCAGAGCTCGGAAGGGAAGGAGCACCATTTGACTTTTTCCAACCAAAATAGGCTGGAATTGAGATTGGATGCCATGTTGCATTTGGAGAGCCCCTGATGTGCCTAAACAGTGGAAACCCCCCACAAATGACCCCATTTGGGAAACTAGACCCCCTAAGGAACTTATCTAGATCTTTGGTGAGCAATTTGAACCCTCAAGTGCTTCACACAAGTTTATAACGTAGAGTTGTAAAATTTAAAAATCATATTTTTTCCACAAAAATGATCTTTTCACAACAATTTTTATTTTTCCAAGGGTAACAAGACTCCAAAAGTTATTGTGCAATTTGTCCTGAGTGCGCTGATACCCCATATGTGGGAGTAAACCACTGTTTGGGTGCATGGCAGAGCTTGGAAGGGAAGGAGCGCCGTCTGACTTTTTCAACGCAGAATTGGCTGGACGCCATGTCGTGTTTGGAGAGCCCCTGATCTGCCTAAACAGTGGAAACCCCCATAAATGACACCATTTTGGAAACTAGACCCCTCAAGGAACTTATCTAGATGTGTGGTGAGAACTTTGAACCCCCAGGTGTTTCACTAAAGTTTAGAACGTACAGCCGTAAAATAAAAAATCCTTTTTTTTTTTTTACAAAAATGATTTTTTCGCCCCCAATATTTTATTTTCACAAGGGTAACAGGAGAAATTGGACCCCAAAAGTTGTTGTCCAATTTGTCCTGAGTACGCTGATACCCAATATATGGGAGAAAACTACTGTATGGGCGCACGTCAGGGCTCGGAAGGGAAGTAGTGACGTTTTGGATTGCAGACTTTGAATGGAATGGTCTGGGGGCGTCATGTCGCATTTGGAGAGCCCCTGATGCGCCTAAACAGTGGAAACCCCCACAAGTGACCCCATTTTGGAAAATAGACCCCACAAGGAACTTATCTAGATGTGTGGTGAGCGCTATGAAGCCCCAAGTGCTTCACAGAAGTTTATAATGTACAGCCGTAAAAACAAAAAAATCATTTTTTTTTTTACAAAAATGATATTTTCGCCCCCAGTTTTTTATTTTCCCAAGGGTAACAGAAGAAATAGGACAAATTGCACAATAACTCTTGGGGTCCAGAGTACGCTGATACCCCATATGTGGGGATAAACTACTGTTTGGACGCATGGCAGAGCTCAGAAGTGAAGGAGCACCGTTTGACTTTTTCAACGCAGAATTGGCTGGAATTGAGATCAGACGCCATGTCACATTTGGAGAGCCCCTGATGTGCCTAAACAGCGGAAACCCCCCAATTCTAACTCCAACCCTAACCCCAACACACCCCTAACCCTAGTCCCAACCCTAACCACAAACCTAACCCTAACACACCCCTAATCCCAACCCTAACCCTAATCCTAACTTTAGCGCCAACCCTAACTTTAGCCGAAACCCTAACCCTAATGGGAAAATGGAAATAAATACATTTTTTTTATTTTATTATTTTTCCCTAACTAAGGGGGTGATAAAGGGGGGTCTGATTTACTATTTATAGCGGGTTTTTATGATTGGCAGCTGTCACGCTAAAAGACGCTTTTTATTGCAAAAAATAGTTTTTTGCATCGCCACATTTTGAGAGCTATAATTTTTGCATATTTTGGCCCACAGAGTCATGTGAGGTCTTATTTTTTGCGGTACGAGTTGACGTTTTTATTGGTACCATTTTTGAGCACGTGACATTTTTTGATCGCTTTTTATTTCGATTTTTGGGAGGTTAGAATGAACAAAAATCAGCAATTCATGAATTTCTTTTGGGGGAGGCGTTTTTATCGTTCCGCGTGTGGTAAAATTGATAAAGCAGTTTTATTCTTCGGGTTAGTACGATTACGGCGATACCTCATTTATATCATTTTTTTATGTTTTGGCGCTTTTATACAATAAAAACAATTTTATATGAAAAATAATTATTTTTGCATCGCTTTATTCTGCGAGCTATAACTTTATTTTTTCGCTGATGATGCTGTATGGCAGCTCGTTTTTTGCGGGACAAGATGACGTTTTCAGCGGTACCATGTTTATTTATATCCGTCTTTTTGATCGCGTGTTATTCCACTTTTTGTTCGGCGGTATGATGATAAAGCATTGATTTTTTTGCTTTGTTTTTTTTTTTTTAAGGGGTTCACTAAAGGGGTTAACTAGTGGGACAGTTTTATAGGGGGGGTCGTTACGGACGCGGCGATACCAAATATGTGTACTTTTATTGTTTTGTTTTTTTTATTTACAGGAAGAAATGAATTTATTGGGGAATATATAATATATTTTTTTATTTATTTGGATTTTTTTTTAAAACATGTTTATTTTTATTTTTTTTACTTTACTTTGTCCCAGGGTGGGACATCACTGTATTTTATCAGATCGCTGGTGTGATAGTGTGCACAGCACTCTGTCACACCAGCGATCGCACAGGCATAGATGCAGGCTTCTCAGTGCCTGCTCTCAGCAGGCACTGAGGAAGCCGCCTCCCTCCAGGACCCCGGCGCCATCTTGGATCCGGGTCCTGGGAGGGAGGAAGCCATCAGAACAGCGCGATCACATCGCGCTGCTCTGAGGGTCTCAGGGGGGGCGCGCAGGGAGCCCCCACCCTGCGCGATCCTCCCCTGTGCCCCCAGTACACCACGATCATGTTTGATCGCGGTGTGCAAGGGGTTAATGTGCCGGAGCGGTCCGTGACCGCTCCTGACACACAGTCACGGGTGTCGGCTGTGATAATCAGCTGACACCCGGCGGCAATTAGCTGCGCTCCCTCCGGGAGCGCAGCTAATCGCCTGTGGCCGGCGTCACACTGGCGACAGAATCGGACGACTGCAATGCGATGAAAAATCGCATTGCAGTCGGATCTATGTGGAGCAGCTCCCAGTATCAGATTTTTTGTGGTCCGTTTTAAACGTCCGTGTACAATCGCAGCATGCTGCGATTGTCACCGATTGTCGGTCGACAATCGCCAATGCAAGTCTATGGGAGCGATGAAAAATCGGATTACAAACGGACCACACTGTGTGACTTGCGATGAAATCGCATCGGTGTCCTTTAGAAAAGCCGGCAATTCATCCCCGGCTATACTGTAAAATCACACTTACAGCTTTAATAAAGAATAGAAAGAATAGATATACACACATAGAATACACACATATATATATATATATATATTAATTGTGACATGTATATATATATATATATTAATTTATATATATATATATATATATATATATATATATATATTTATATTTCCTAGACTTCTACATACTGTAATAGCCGCTAATTCAATTGCCGGCTTCTGTGAAATCACAGAAGCCGACATGAAATGATACATTGTTTCCACACAGTTAACCATGTCATTTCCTGTATTTTGATATTTGTTTAGAACTTACAATTACATGAGTGTATTTGTGCAAAATTTCAGACATGTAGGGGTTAATTAAAGGTGTAATTTTGCTGAAAAAAAATGCGTGGGCTCCCGCTGTATTTTCTCCACCAGACAGACAAAGCAAAGCGAGTGGGGGCAGATAATAACAGCCTAGGGAGGGTACATTTTTTGTGCCCCCCCTGGCTACTAACATCTGCCCCCAGACACCCCAGAAAGGGCAAATCTATAATTAGATTCGCCCTTTCTGGCACTTTGCCCGTCTATTCCCATTGCCCTGTAGCGGTGGCGAATGGGTTAATAATCTCACCTTACTGTCACCTTAGTATTGAAAGGTGACCTTAAGGCAGGTTAATAATTGAGAGCTGTCAATTAGACAACTATCAATTATTAATCCTATTGTATGAAAGAAAAATCAAACACACAGTTTAATAAAAAATAAGTTTAATTAAATAATCACACAGTTTTTTACCATATTTTATTTTCCTGCTAAAACCATTTCCTGTAATAAAAATAAAATAAAAAAGCAAAATTATACTTACCAATCCGATGCACAGTCAGGTCCCACGCTGTAATCCATCAGAAAGGGTTAAGAGGTTACAGTTAGCAGGGAGATAATTCTGTCTACTAGCTCTAACCCCATGAATGAATAAGTTCCTCTCCCAGCGAAAGTAGAGGCATAGATTCATGAATGGAGCTTAATTGATTTATTGGCAATTTAACTTTAGTGACCTGACCTAAAGGGAAAGTGGACACAATCAATTAAGCTTCATTATGAAACACATCCTCTCCTGTCGCCAGGAGAGGAACTTATTCATTCAGGAGCTTTGAGCTGAGCACGCAGGATTACTTGCACTGCTTGGCTCAAAGCTAGTTAACCCTTTGTGAAGGATTACAGCGTGGGACGTGACAGATCAGCGGAATAGGTAAGAATAATGTTTTTTTATTTTTTTATTTTAGGAGATCAATGGCTTCGCACGGATTAAGTGTAAAATAAAATATGGTCAAAAAAATGTGTTTTTATTTCATTAAAATTAATTTTTATTAATGTGTCTGTGTTTTTTTAATTTACTTCAATAGGATTAATAATTGATAGTTGTCTAATTGACAGCTCTCAATTATTAACCTGCCTTAAGGTCACCTTTCAATACTAAGGTGACAGTAAGGTGAGATTATTAACCCATTCGCCACCGCTACAGGGCAATGGGAATAGACGGGCAAAGTGCCAGAAAGGGCGAATCTAATTATAGATTTGCCCTTTCTGGGGTGTCTGGGGGCAGATGTTAGTAGCCATGGGGGGCACAAAAAATGTACCCTCCCTAGGCTGTTATTATCTGCCCCCACTCGCTTTGCTTTGTCTGTCTGGTGGAGAAAATACAGCGGGAGCCCACGCATTTTTTTTTCAACGAAATTACACCTTTAATTAACCCCTACATGTCTGAAATTTTGCACAAATACACTCATGTAATTGTAAGTTCTAAACAAATATCAAAATACAGGAAATGACATGGTTAACTGTGTGGAAACAATGTATCATTTCATGTCGGCTTCTGTGATTTCACAGAAGCCGGCAATTGAATTAGCGGCTATTACAGTATGTAGAAGTCTAGGAACTATAAATATATGTATATATACATGTCACAATGACATGTATATATATAATGTGTTCTATGTGTATATATCTATTCTTTTTTTGTGATTGAAATACTATTCTTTTGGATCCATTATATGTCAGTTTTGCAAGCCTGCGAGAAAATCTCGCAAGTCGGATGAAAATCGGATGTTACAAGGTACACACACATGCGACTAAATTGCATCTTTGAAGGAAAATCGGATGCCAGAAGGATGTGTGATGTTTGCATTTTGATCCGACAATCGACCGTCTAAAACGGACCGATTTTTTGTCGTTGTGTGTGACGCCGGCCTATGACGTACTATCCCGTCCATGGTCAGATTGGCACAGGTTTCATGGACGGGATAGTACGTCTGATGTCAGAGAGGGGTTAAATACAAGAAACAGAGGCCTTACCCTTGAACATTCCCTCTAATAGCCTTGACTATTTAAAGACAAACTTTACATTTAGATGGAAATCTGAGGCTATTAAATACTTGGGGGTTAATCTGTCATCTTTCTATAACAATTTAAATAATTGTAACTATCCGTCTCTTTTTGGAGAGTTGAGGAGTCTATTGACTAAGTGGATGCCACTTTGGCTCTCACCGATTGGCCGGATAGCTTCAGTTAAGATGACTCTCCTGCCTAAGCTACTTTATTATTTTCAGTCTCTCCCATTAAGGTTCCCCTTGCGGAACTTGGGTCTCTCCAAGCTGCTATAATGAAGTTCATATGGAACGAAAGGCGCCATAGAATATCCAAAAGTGTCTCACATCTCATAGATCACAAGGGGCTTGTCTGTTCTGGATATCGTTAAATACTATAGTGCAGCACACCTGAGAAGGATTCCCATGGCTTCATTATGGCTTACAATATTTGGACTGAAATAGAAAAGATATGGTTGGCTCCGATCCACCGAACTCCTTTTATGGTCGACTAAGTCTATTAAGATACCATTTAATTTGTTGGGCCTATGCAGTTTACAAGGATCACATGTGTAGGGTGAGTTTCCACGGTCAGGAACGCTGCGTGTTTGGCGCTGTGCGCTGGCGCAGCGCCAAACACCAGCGTCCAGATGTTACAGCATAGTGGAGGGATTTCAAGAAATCCGTCTCCACTATGGTAACAATACGCAGTGGCAAACCTGCGTAAACGGACATGCGGCGCGTCTTTTCAGACCGCAGCATGTCTCGCGTTTGCGGCGACGGTGCGTCGCCGCAACATAATTAACACAGGCTATGTAGCCCTGCGCTCTTTCCGGAGTGTTCCGGAGGTGTCCTGAACACCTCCGAAAAGCGCGCGTCAGAAAGGGGGCGGGGCTAGACGGAGCGGAATTTCCTCCGTCAAAAGCGCTATGGTTCGGACCGTGGAACCATAGCCTAAGGCGTTTTGGTTTGGTCTCTCCCAATTCCACAATGATATCTTTTATATACCAGTCTCTGATACCAAAGAGTTTGGAACAGACAATGGTTAACCCATGGATTTCAGCAGGGTTATTTAGATTTGCGGATTTGGTGGAACACACTGGAAGTTCTCTCGTTAGTTATAGCAAATTTAGATTTTATATCAAATAGAGAGTTCTTCCAGTTCATGCAGAAAAAGCACCTGGCGTCTTCACTATATGGCTCATTTAAGGTTTCTCAACCAACGGAATTTGAGAGGCTTTGTAAGAAAGGCACGTTAACTAAAAAAAAGTTAATATAAGATATTTATAGGGTCTTGGGTTCTCCTCGGACTGACCCCCCCTTGAAACATCAGTATATGGTTAGATGGGAGTCTCTCCTGGAAGGACGCTGTCTCCCCAATGCTGGCAGAATATATGGGAAAAGGCATCCAAATCATCTATCTGCACCCTTTATAAGGAAAACCAATATAAAATTTTGATGTTTTGGTATCACACTCCAGAGCTCCTTCATAGACTGAACCACCAGCTCCCAAATATTTGCTGGCGTTGTTGCTCAGCACTGGGTTCTCAGTTCCACATTTCTGGTCTTGCCCTGGGCTGACTGGATTTTTGGAAAAAAAGGTGAAAACCTTAATACAAAGAGTTATATATGTGGAGGTTTAGCTGGACCCTGCTATATACTTACCGTTTCCCATAGAGGGATGGGGAGAACTGGACCAGACTGCTGTTACATATGTTGACGGCAGCTACATGTTTGATTGCCCTTCATTGGAGACAGACTACTCCCCCCTCCGCAGGATGAAGCACATGACAGCCTTATTGAATGTGAGTTTGGACAGATTTGAGACCGTCTGGGCTCCCTGGGACTATTTTAGGGCCCAAAACAGTTAGAAGCATGTTAGTTTTTGAATAGGTTTCTTCTTCCCTTCCCTATGTGTATGTCTCGTCTTATTTAGCATTGTGGTTTTATAAGAATTATAATAGGAGTATGGAGATAGTTTGAACTGCTGTTGGACTTTGTCTTTTTCTGTTCTATCGCACAATATGTTTTGATGCCACTATGGGGAAACATCTTCCAAGAGTTCATTCTAATTGTACTCCATTCTTTATGATCCTCTAATTAGTAAGCCAAATTGTGATTGTTTTGTCTTATTTCTGATTGTAAAATTTTATAAAATGTAAAAGAAAAAAAAATTGGATGTGTTTAACAAAAATGTTCCTGTGCTGAGATAATCTTATAAATGTGTCCCTGCTGTGTACGGTGTAATGGCTGTGTCTGACTGTGAAGGAACATGGTCTGACCATACCACAGCTCCTAGGCAGGGGAGGAAGCAAAAAAGAATATACAGACATTACAGCAGTGAATCCCAGCTGATTCTATGAGGTAAAATATTGTTTAAAAACAGGCAGTGAAATGTTTTACCTCACAAGAAGAATCAGCTGTGATACCATGCTATCCTGTCTGTATACGCTTTTGCGTCCTCTCCCCTACCCAGGAGCTGTGGTATGACTAGATCGTGTTCCTGCATGATCAGACACAGCCATTATGTGTCAGTACACAGCAGGGGCACATTTATAAGATTCTCATCATAGCAACAATATTTTTAAACACATCCAATTGTGAAAATTATTATTATTATTCCAAAATCTATTAAAATTTACTTTTGTTCGTGGGAAAACCCGTTTAACAAGTGATGCCAAGGAAACAGATGTAAGCAGCAATCCCTGGTGTTACAAGTAACTAGAATGCAGAGCTTGGGCCTCATTCAGATATTAGTGCTGCACATATGGGTTCCATTCAATTTCAGTTTTCCACGGATACAACCCATACCCATGATAATATGTAGGGCTATTCACATGTTCATGTTTTATCATGAGCAGTGTCTCCGTGCAAATCTCTGAGAAGTCTGTTCCGAGTCATCATGAATGAAAAATACCAATACAAGTCTATGGGCACATGAAAGACACGTACAACACACGGATGGCATCAGTCTACTGTCCGTATTTAACATTGCAAGGATAGGAGAGGCTTCTAAGATAAGAGACTTCAAAGTAGTGAATCAGACTTAAGGTACTGCCACACTACTCGATCCCGCTAACGATCTCGTTAGCGTCGCATACTAATGAGATCGCTAGCGGGATCGTTTAAATATCGCTAGTGTCGGCCACATTTAGCGATGTCGTTAAGGACGCTATCGCGGTTAGCGATCTCCTTAACGACTTTAGCGGTACAAAAGTACCGCTAAATCGCTAAAAAAGGTGCCACACAGCGATATATACTTACCCAGCGGGAGCGCCGACGATAAAATAGGGTCCGGAACGATTCCTGCGACGAGCGAGATCACAGCAGGAAGCTCGTCGCTGGCAGATGCCGCACACAACAACATCGCTAACGGGATCGCTAAATAGTGACGTTTTTTAGCGATCCCGTTAGCGATGTTGTTTAGTGTGGCATACCCTTAAGGCTATATGAACAGCTTTTCCCAGGAGGAATTTTTTTTTTTTTAATGAGATCTGCTTCAAAATCCTTCAAAAAGAAAAAAAAAATTCCAAAAACATAAGCATTTCCTGAAGTGGTTTCCATTTGAAAGACTAGATTACTTAGCAGTAATTGGATATTCCACAGCCCATGACAGCACCACATGACAGAGGGGATCCACCCATCAAGAACAGGGACCTACTGAATAAAAGGGAGGAACCTCTCACTCGCATCAGATGGGCTAGAGCTCATGAGAGGACGTCCAAGACATTTATATGTACATGCTGTCACCAGACAATAACTACAAGAGTGCAGTCGTGGGCTCTGGAAAATCCCATTACTGGCAATTTAGTCTTTTCCTTTCCCCCATGGCAGCACCACACAAGATATTTACAGTGAAACCAAAATCCACCTTAGTGAGGGACCACCGCTTGTAGAACCCTTCTCTCAAAGAATGGATCAGCAGTGGTGATCAAAGCAAGCCTATAAAGATTATAAAAGGTTGAAGGAAGGACCATGTTGATGCTTTACCCTACCTGGGGAATGGCATCCCTGGGAAGACTTCCTTCCCCCTCAAAGGGACCCCCAAACATGAATCATATTTCCCCTTTTATCTTTCCATTTTTTGCTGTCCTGAAAAGACCTCCCAGGAATCTTCTCTGAAAGGACCTTTTATGCTATGGGATGGACAAACTGGGACATCCCTTCTATCACCAGCTTTGTCCAGCATGTCATCCAGAATTGGACCAAAGAGACACTCTCCATAACACAATAGAACATAGCTTGGTCTTGGGCTGGACATCCCCAGGCCAACATTAGATCCATAGTGCACCATAAGCGGCATTAGAAAGGCACGATGACCTGGCTGCCAGTCTCACAAAGTCTGTTGAGGCATCTGCAAGAAAGGCTGCCGCTTCCTGCATCAATAGTAGATCAGCCAGGATCTTTTCTCTGATTAACATCCCTTAGTTGACCTTCCAATTGTTCTATCCAGATCATCATAGATATGGCTGTACAGGTCGCCGAGATCTTTTTCAGGGCTCCCGCCAAGGATTCACAGGTATGCCTTGAGTTTCCGTCACCCTTCATATCCATAGGGTCTTTCAGGATGATTTTGCAACTGCTACATCTATCTTTGGAACTTTATCCTACAGGGCTGTCGCCTCCTTATTAAAAGGGTACATTCTCTTTGAAGACTAGGGTAGCGAACCTTTGTTTTCTGGCTTTTTCCATTCTTTAATGAGAGCTTGAATTTTCCCATGAATTGGAAATGTACGCCTCTTCTGCTCTAACTCACCAACATAATATCCTCTACTGGTTTGGGGTTTTTAGGAACTATGATGCCCATGGTTGCCCTTATAGCCTAGGCCAATCAGTCTCTTTTACAGGGAAGCAGTCTACCTACCTGCAACACCAGAGGATGAAAAGGAAAAGAATCCGATCCACATTCACCTTCTGACTTCACCGATTCATCCGAAATCAGGTTGAAAACGAGAACGTTTTCTCTCCTTCCTATTGCTTTCTTTATGAATTAGGATTTTAAAGGTTTCTGCCCTAATAACAGATTTTAAATCCATGGCGAAATTTGGAGATTCCTCACACACAGATTTCTGGATACATGCTGAGAAGAGTTACTTCTGCCATGAGCTGGGTAACATATCCCTGCAAAGCACACACACTACATTTCTTAGGCCTTTCCTAGTAATTAAACAAGAAAAAGTACCTAATTAACATGAATTTTCACAAAGATCACTCACCACTCAGTCATTTAGTAAGGGTACCGGATTCGGAGGCTGCATCAAATCACACAATTGTTCTCACACGATCCACTCTGCTTCTCTGACTGGCCTTGCTGATTGCTTCTTCTGTCACTTGTGTGACTGCTACGCCCACTCGGATGCTGCCGTTGTTGCTGTTGCTCCTCCATGATCACAGTGGAATGGAGCGACGAAGCAAACTTGCTCTTTGGTAATCAGACCTCATTTTAAATGAGGGAGTGAGCACACCTTGTCCTCCCACGTGGATGCCTTCTCCTGACCCCCGGAACTAAGTTACCACTTTCGGGTCAGAAGTCACAGGTGGGCTCACCATCTGGGCGCACTCCTCTAAAAGCGCTCTGTGCATACGCAAACCCAGGACAACAAGACGCCTGGCAGACACACTGAAAGTCTCCACCACTGTAGTCTGCACGAATCCCCCACTGGACCTGTGACAGAGCCTCCAGGACCCAAGACTGGCAATACAGGCAAGGAGATGGGCCTGGGTAAGCTCCTTCTGTTCCTTTCCGCACCAGATTCTTCAGATAAAGGTTCTCTCAAGGACGGGAAACAAACTGATACGGGAGAAAGATTCTGCCCTTTTATTTAGTAGGTTCCTTTACATGATGTGTGGATCCCCTCTCTGGTGTGATGCTGTCAGGGGGGAAAGGAAACTTATTTTTTATCAGCTCGAAAAGCTCCATGATGAAGCTCAAAGCACTTTTATTGAAGGCATTTTATATGCAGGTTAATGAATGTATTTTTTTTTTTTTTTAACTGGTCAATTACTTATTTTCTGCTCAATGTCAGACGATATCAGAAATGGTGTTCTTAACATTTATGACAGTACCAAAGAGTAACAGTTTTGTCTGTGTTCCAAATAACTGCACATTATAAAAAAATATTGTAGTGTAGCTTGATACTGGATGATATGGATTGATCCCGTAAAAGACTAAAATCATGACTGCACGAGCTGAAAAGGTTAAGGGGACACTATCAGTTCAGAAAATAAATTAAATGAATCATTTAGGTGACCACACACACTATGTATCATAAATAGATATAGAGGGGGAGGAGGGGAAAAAAAAAAAAAAGTATCTTCAGCTGTTCTACAGCAATCTCTCATTATCCAGTTCTTTCATGTAATCTGAGGGGAACTGAGCCAAGTTGGTAGAGCTGCCATTCAGAGGAGGCAACTGAAAGAAGAGTTTATTTGTTTTCCGCCTCACTAAATCTATGTGCGGGGAAAGTCACTTGTTGTTCAGAGTTGCAGCATTTGTGAACGCTCAAACCTTCATTGCTTGTTGTGGCACAGATGTCATACTGAACTAGAGTTTCATTCATAAAATGAGAATGTGGGGAGCTTACTAAAGTCAAAAGACGTCCAAGAAGGAAGAAGAGGAGAAAAGAAAGTCACAAAAAAATGGCACCATTCATAAAGCATGAAAGCTCTTAACCCTTACAATGGTGCCTGCCAAACTTTGAGGTTGTAACATCATCCATGAACACATCTGCCATATGACAAATGCTTTGTGACTTAAATGGTAACGTATCATAACAAATGTCTCACTAGGTGATTTTTACCAAATAAGCTAGAATATAGCTAAAAGGATTTGATTTTTTTTTTCTTAATCTAAACTATTTTCTAAATCCTTTCCATGCAAAGTGCTCAATTATTGATGTATTAGGAGCGCTATTTGCCTATTCAAGTGAATGGGTCTGTAAACATGTCAGTCTTTCCACGGACACGCTGACATGTCCGTTTTTTAATGTCAGCACAGGCCACAAAACATCCAGCACACGTGCATGCGCATAACACACATGGATGTCATCCATGTGACACGCATTGGCGCCAGGGAAGAAATGTCACAGTAAGCGCTGTTCCCTGGCACTGAACACGGCTCTCATCATAAATAATTTTAAAAAAAAAATAGCGTGGGGACCTCTTTCTTGATAACCAGCCTTGCTGAAGCTGACAGCTGAGAGTTGCAG
Source organism: Oophaga sylvatica (assembly GCA_033576555.1). Taxonomy (NCBI): domain Eukaryota; kingdom Metazoa; phylum Chordata; class Amphibia; order Anura; family Dendrobatidae; genus Oophaga; species Oophaga sylvatica. The sequence goes on from JARQOD010000006.1 coordinate 57,185,919, forward strand.
CCCCCAGCTGTGAGGTTTGTCTGGCTGGTTATCAAAAATAGGGGGGAACTCAAGCCGTTTTTTTTTTTTTTAAATTACCGTATTTATTTACAGCCCAGGAGCGGAAGATGAATACTCCATCCGCTGCTCCTGCAGTCGCTGTTGTTAGCAGCAGCAGGGGTAGGCTGATGGGAGTAATAGTCCCATCTGCAGTTGCCTGCTGTCTCTTTTATTACTTAAATGTAACTCATTATTCTCGCCTGCTTGTGCGGATCGCTGGCAGAGTAAGGGAGAATTTTGAGAGCCGTGTTCAGCACAAGGCGACGGGGAACAGCGCTTACTGTAATGCTTCTTCCCTGGCGCCCATCCTTGTGGTACTGATGCAGCACACGCACGGACGCAGACATCTCCGGCACCGGAAATATCAGGACGTGTGAAAGAGGCCTTATAGCGGGTTTTTATGCTTGGCTGCTGTCACACACTAAAAGACGCTTTTTATTGCAAAAAAATAGTTTTTGCATCACCATATTTTGAGAGCTATAATTTTTCCATATTTTAGCCACAGAGTCATGTGAGGTCTTGTTTTTTGCAGGACGAGTTGACGTTTTTATTGATACCATTTTCGGGCACATGACATTTTTTGCAGAATGAACAAAAACCAGCAATTATGAATATCTTTGGAGGGGGGAGGGGCGTGTTTATACCGTTCCGCGTGTGGTAAAATTGATAAAGCAGTTTTATTCTTCGGGTTAGTACGATTACAGCGATACCTCATTTATATCATTTTTTATGTTTTGGCGCTTTTATACAATAAGAACTATTTTATATAAAATAATTATTTTTGCATCGCTTTATTCTGAGAGCTATAACTTATTTTTTCACTGATGATGCTCTGCGGGGGCTTGTTTTTTGTGGGACAAGATGATGTTTTCAGCGGTACCATGTTTATTTATATCGTATTTTTGATTGCATGTTATTCCACTTTTTGTTTGGTGGTATGATAAAGCATTGTTTTTTGCCTTTTTTATGGTGTTTACTAAAGGGGTTAACTAGTGGGACAGTTTTATAGGTCGACTCATTACAGACACGGCAATACCAAATATGTGTACTTTTATTTAGATTTTTTTTCATTAAAATATTTAGTGATAATACAAAAATCAATGTTTTTTCTATTTAAATAGTTTTAGAATAAAGTAAAAAAAAATAATTGTATCTTTTACACTTAGTCCTACTATGGGACAATCATTTTTTGCAGGCTGATCTCTCCTGTAGCATGCAGATGAAGCAGCATCTGCATGCTACATGAGCTGTCAGTGCTGCACTTACTGCACTGACCTGAGAGACTTCCTGATCATGCACTGCGCATGACAGGGAAGTTTCTCAGCTCACGTGACCCGAATGTCGTCATGATGACATCGGATCACCATGGCAGCGATTGGGACCCCGTGTCACGCCGCGGGGTCTCCGATCCAAAGGCAGAGGGGCTGTCAGCCCTCTGCCTGCTTCCAGAATGCTGCGATCGCGTTCGATCGCAGCATTTCGGGGGTTAAAGTGCCAGGAGCGGTCTGTGACTGCTCCTGACACTTAGTGCCGCGTGTCAGCTGTGAGAATCAGCTGATACCCAGCCACAATCAGCCGCACACCACCCGTGTGCGCGGCTGATCGCTGAGACGTACTATCCCGTCCATAGTCAAATTGGCCCAGGGTAAATGGACAGGATAGTACGTCTGATGTCAGAGAGGGGTTAATATCATTTCACAGCTGTTTGCCAATCCTTTACTGGCTAGTTTACAGGGGACCGCAGAAAAAAATTGACATATGGTCCCCTATAAAATCTAACCAGTAAAGGCTAGGCAAACAGATGCGGGCTGATATTAATAGCCAAGGAAGGGGCCATGGATATTGGCCCAATCCCAGACTAAAGAACATCAACTCTCATCCGCCATCCATAAGATGCGCCAATTCTGGCACTTAGCCTCGGTACAGTGGCAAATTGGGTGATAGTTGGTGGGTGGGGTTGGGTTGATGTCACCTTTGTATTGTCAGTTGACAAAGCCCAGAGGTTAGTAATGGAGGAGTCTATAAGATGTCCCCATTACAAATCCATATATAAAGTCCTTTATTTGAGACTTGTTTATTGAATCTAAATGAAACCATCCTCACGTTATCCCCAATCCACTGAAGCCACGGTCTCCTGTAACAGAATTAAATAAAAATATTCCTCCCGCAATGATGTGACTGCTCTCAAGTACAGACAGCTACACACTGACAGCTACTCTCCTGCATTGTATAGCGCTAAATCGCCATGAAAGGTCACACGAGTTCATCAGCTGATGTTCCCGATGATCTCACTTACAGCACCACCACTGCATGAAAAAGTTCTAATGCAGCGATGGTGCTGTGAGATTGTTTTGACCCGCACCACAATTGTGGTTTACCAGAGCAATGGGGTACTCAGAGCCGAGCCCATGGAAGTCTATGGGGTTGTCACAGGTAGCGGTGGCTCGGTCTGTGGCCCTGGCGGTCAGGCGTATGTTGGGGGGGTATATTTACAGGGGATAGGTATATATACAGTTCGTGACGCCACCTGTAGTTCTCTGATCACTAAGACCAGCGCTGCTGTAGATCTCTGAGGGGATGGTGAGGCAGCTAGATGTCGGGTCCCCTACAGGTGGGACTGGTCCCTCAAAGTCTATGGGATTAATGATGTCGGGTGCAGGTAAATAAATCAGTCTCACACCATCCAGCGTCTTTCCATACCTTTTACTTGTCAGATGATAAGGCAGGTCCCAGGGAGGCTGGTCGGGTGGAGGATGTGCTTTGAGATAACAGCTGAACAGGTTATGGGCCTCCTTAACTTTCAAAGATGATGAGTACAACCAGCATAAAGCCCAGTTCACTCCAATTTCTCCAGCTTCTCCAAGCAGTACTGCCCGGTCAGTTTTGTGGTCGGAGTCTTCCTTTGAGAGAGCTGAGTTCCTACTGTCGTCCTGCAGAGACTCAAAGTTCCCACTCTCCCTGACCCCAGTTACGTACCGACACTCCAAGGGCTGCTTTCTGTAACCTAAGGTCCAGTAAGCCTCTGGTTTTTCTATCACTATGCCTGGAGCTATAGTGACGCTTCGGTCCCCAGTGACCGGTGACAATGTGCAGGATAATCCAATCCTAAGGCACTTCTGAATTCCTTCCACTGCGCCTTTCGCCCTGTCCGCGCTTGTAGCATAAGCACTCCACACTTCCAAAGGCTATGCAGGCTAGTCCCTTCTTTCTTCTTCCCAGAGTTTGCTAACAGGTGCTCAGTAATCTTCTAGTTCAGGAGCACGTCGCTGAACTCCACTGTCCTTGGGACAGGAGACTGAAGGTCCTGCTGCTAACTCCTCTCTCTTCCTGCACAGACTGCACACAGGTGGGATGACTCACTCAGGAGCCACCCAGGCTAGACTGGACTCCTCTGTCCGAAGACAGGAAACAGACTCCTGACTGAACTAACTAACTGGCTACATCTCACTAGCTTTTATATCCTATGGGTGTGTCTAAGTGTGTGATGGAGTGAATGTTTATTGAGCATTAAACTGTTACCTCTCCACACATCCTCCAGGGTACTGCGTGTGCCTTCACACCAGGGCTACACATGAGATCACCAGAGCTCATCATTTGATTAACTCCTGTAACCTCTCTCAAGGCAGCTCAGCGCTATACACTGCAGGAGCGATGATGCTCCAGTCAGTGTGTAGCTGGTGGCCAGTTAGAGCAGTCACACCTCCTGAGCAGGGTGGATAAAAATCAATGATTTTTTTTAAAAAATCAAAAAAATCGGATTTTTTTGATTTAAATCGGATTTTTTTGATTTAAATCGGATTTTTTTCAATAAACTGCTTTTTGAGGAAAATATTTTACCATCCAAAGGTTCTTCCATCATGAGATAAAGCTGAGTTGTTTAACTCAGTAGAATAAAGGCTGTATATGTGTAACATTCACAGAGGTTCCTGTAGGATTAGTGGGCAGTTTCTCTCCTATATTATCACAGACGCTCGCTTTACTTACGCAGTTCTCAAAACTGAATTTGACTCCGCAGAGGTCCCAGCCTCTTCTTCACGGCAAAAATGTTACAACATGAACAGAGTTGAGAAAAAGACCTTAATCCTATTGTTCTACAAACCTATATGAATACAGAATCAACCCCTTCAGTGCCAAGTCCAAGAAGTTAGACAATATGTTTCTGATTGTTTGGAGTGGAATAGATCTGCACAACACAAGAAGAATGTGAATCTAAGTGTGAGGAGGAAGAAGGGCAAGCAGACAAGAAAATAAAAATGAAACTTTGAGCACAATACTGCAGCATAGCCACAGACAGACAAGTCTGGATCGGTTTGTGTGTACGATCTGAGGTTTATTACATTCTTTCCTTATAATGGCAGCAGGCCGTAAAAGAGACCCAGTTTGGGAATATTTTAATGAAGCTCCTTCGCCTAACGGTAAGGCAGGCATGCGTGCAAAATGCAAACGATGCAACAAAGTTAGGTAGAAACTTTGATTTAAATCACTGATTTAAATCAAGCCTTACTGACTAGTGATTTAAATCGTGATTTAAATCGTGATTTAAATCAGTTTGATTTAAATCAAATCCACCCTGCTCCTGAGTGAGATCGCCATGGGAAACTCAGAATTACGTGGACAGAAAAGTATATGGTTATTATTTTTGATTGTTTACAGGAGACTTGGGCATCGGGAATTGGGCATTTAAGGTGCGTATATTTTTTATTTTACATTTTTTATAGGATACAAGGATATCGCAGATTTGGTGTCAGGTGAGTTTAACGTGTTTTTTTTTATTTGAATATGTATTTAATGTGTTAAAAAAAAATTTAGTTAGAGCACAGGCGCCGGCTGACGAGAGACTACTTATCAGCGGCTCCTGCCATCACTCATCAACGACAGCAGACGTAGCCTGATAGGAGTAGTAGTCTCATCAGCCGACGCCTGCTGACCTGCGGGAAGCTTTTTACTGTGGGTCGGTGTCACAGTTGCTGGGTCACTAAAACCGGACAGCATGACCCTGCAGCGCTCTGACCAACGGTGACGTTTTTACCGGCGGTAGCATTACCGCCGATCAGAACCGCCGGTGTCTCATGCTGTCACAGATAACAGCGTGGGAAACCCCATAGGAAGTCCGTAAAAACTCAACATATCCACAAATATTTTTATGCTTGCGTTTTTACTGCGGATTTGACTGACAATTTAAGTCAATAGGTGAAAAACACTAAAAATCTGCACAAAATTTACATGCTGCAGAAAAAAAAAAAAGCACTGCAAATACTCAAAGGAAAATTACTGATCATGTGCATTTCCGGATTCTCATTGAATTAGCTTGCATAAAGATTCCCTAGCGTGTTTGCCCAATTACGCACGGAGAAACTGCTGCGAAAATGCAAGTGCACATAGCCTTGATGTTTTGGACCAAACTTTCATCAGTGCCCGGTCACTGCGTCAGTTTTTACAAATGGTGCTTCATTAGCGATTTTCTAGTAAGAAGGAAAAAAAAAAAGTTAAACTTCTACCTTTTGCAATATTAAATACTAACGACACACAAAATGCACGCAAATGGCTTTCATGAGATGCCCGTGATTTCTACGGCTCCATAGATTTTTATGTGTGATTTTGATCTGTAGCTCGGATCAAAACACAAACAGACCTTGTATTTATTGCAGAAACAGTCCTTGATAAACACGGATATATCAACACCATCAAACCATAATGACTATAATAAGTATGTGTTATATCAATGAAAAAAATATGTATACAGCCAATATGTGAGAAAAACATCTTCCCCATACCTGGCAGTTAATGGCTGCAACATCTCCAGGATCTCCCTCCAACAGCCGCAAGTCATTTCTGACAACAGAATTTACATAGTGTGGCCAGTGCGACTGCCGATGGGTTTTTATGGCAGCAGGGGGTCTTGCTGTTTATTGTACAAGCTATCCGATGACTGCAGGATCACAAAAAAATAATTAATAAAGTGCTAAAATTGTGGAGGAGTTGTCCCCACAATACTGGAAAAAAAATGAAATGAGTGAAAAAAAAAATGTCAGATATGTACACAAGGAACAAAGTATGCCACATAACCCTTCAATACATGTGGTCTTCATGCTTTGAGGGTGAAAATGAGGTATGTACTCCTTGTTGTGGGACTATTCATCAAACACAGTTTCATCATACTTTAAGAGCCAGCGAGCACTTGTAGAAGCATGCTGTGACCAGCACTCTACTCATCTTCAAAGCGCACACCAGCAGGTACTGCTGCTACTTACTGGTAACGTGCAACATTTCATAACAGAGGTGAGTCACAGAGTTACAGGCTACTCATGTACATCTGACCAAGCCCAGATTATGTCACACATTGTGGCTTGAAGGATAACAAAATTATCAATAAGGATGCAGAGTCTATGCAAGATAGCACACGCTTTCACTATTTGGCTATGTACGCACGCGCACTATTTCACATTAGTATTTGTAAGCTAAGACCAGGAAAGGAACAAATCAGAGAAAATTTTTGATAACAGCATGCACCACTTCTGCATTTTTTTTTATTTTAACACAAACTCCTGATTTCAGCTTATAAATACTGATGTGAAACACTGTCCAAAATACTGCCTTGTGAACATGGCCTTAGACAGTGTTCAGGAATACTATCAATAGGTATAAAAAAATTAAACAATGCGTAGAAACCTTTAGGGTATGTTTCCATGCTCCAGATTACATCCGGATTAGCTGCGGATTGAACGCTGCGTACAGCCGCAGCGTTAAATCGGCAGCGTCCAGATGTTACAGCATAGTGGAGGGGATTTTAAGAAATCCCGACTCCACTATGCACACTAGAACGCGGGTGACACCCACGAATCTGGACATGTGGTGCGTCTTTATAGAACGCAGCATGTCTATCTTGCGGAGACGGTCCGTCTCCGCAAGATAAATACAGTCTATGGATATGATGCGGGGATTCCACATGTGTTCAATGAACACTTGCAGAATCACCACACGTAGAAAGGGGGGCTGCTCTTTGGGCGGAGCGGGCTTTCCGCTGCGTCCAAAGCGCCGGCAATACGAAAATTGGAAACATACCCTTAGTACTATGGGTATAGGTACCCAAGGTGTTAAGCATATAGAAAATGTCATGTGTAGAAAACCAAGCGTGTAGACACTAGTGATGAGCTCAAGTGCTCTTTACTAGAGTTTGCCTAGGGTGCCCGGGTATGCACCGAGTATCGTGGGTGCTTGAGTGACATGTTAAGAGTCCCTGCAACTTTTAGCCACAAAACATGCGGGAACATGGGCTAGGACATGTCACTCGAGCACCCGCGATACTCTGTGCATACCTAAGCAACGAGCACTTGCGCTAATCACTAGTAGACACCACTGCTTAAAAGATGGTTTCACATTTTTCACACAATAGGTGGTAAGTGACTGATCCTTGAGGGTCACATTGCTGGCAAAAAAAGGGTGTAAGACCACTGCCTGAATTGAGTGGTGCTCAATGGTGGCCTACTATTCAAAACTCATGGGCTGGCTAAGAGCCACAGCCAAGTACAATGCCCGTATCTCACCAGTCCACAAACCATGAACAGAGCAGTACTGCACATGGATCCAGACCCTGTTCTCATTACTTATGGAGGTCCAGGCCTCAGGACTTGATAGTGATAATCACAATTTATCAGAAACACTTTATGCTGCCCATAGGCAAGGTTTGGCTAGCAAAAAGATTATCTCAATTTGCATAATTTTCCCTTAATAAAAAAGTAGCGCTGCAGATAAAAGGATTTTTTTTTTAAATGACATGGTTAGATTATGGTCTATGATTGCCCGGAATGGTGAAGAGGCTGTAGCTTAAATCAGAAAGCAGCATCTCAGCTTATTTTCACCAGATGAACACAGACAAATGTTACATGTATATTTTAATATACACTGTTTACATTCTTTATACGATTCCTACTATACATCAACATTTCTGTAGGCCACATGATGAGACCTACATTAGGCCAGTTAGTTGGTTGTGATGTTCACATTATGTGCTAAAAACTGCCAACTAAATTAAAGCATCTTGAGCCCCATAGTCTCAGTGCGGTGCAGGGTGTGGGGACCAAAATTAAATCTTAATGTACATTCAACACTGTACACAAAGAAAACCCATATCATACACTATGATGAATCTGCCATGTGTGTACACATCCTACCAAAAACAGTGCAACTGAAAATCCATTCCATATTTCTGAGCAGGATTATATCTGCAATATGTCCCCACTTTTCATAATCCTGTGCTGATCAGGAATACCTCACTGTCCGCCCATTTCTCCTGCACCGACTGCTCAGAGGAAATATAATATGTCAGCTCATCAAACACTGGCAGTCAATGTTATACATAGCTTGCATGCGGTTTGCTTAGACTATGCACTCTAGCTATGGGCTCAGATGTTAAGTTTTTCTTGGACATGTGCTATCCATGTTTTTGTCAGACAGCACTCATTTATGAGAGGCTATACAGCTGTGACATGTATGATTTTTTCCTCAGAGTGAATGGTCCACACAAAAGCATGGAGACATGTCAGATAATGATCAAAGTGTTGGATCAATATTGCTAATGAACATCTATGAAAAAATAAATCTCGGACAGCACGCTAATGCCATTTTTTTCGTCCATTTTTCAATGCTCATTTGATAGGCGAAGCCTCTATCAATCCCCAACACCCCTCATCTAGGAAACACTGCTGAAAACACTGACCAAACTGATGACACTGATCAAAAACACTGATGAAACTCCAGACAGTTTTTTTTTTCTCCTGCATACAAGACACATTACCGATGTCTGAATGACCCGAAGTGCAAGGTTGCAGACTTATTTTTTTTCCTGGATAGCCCAAATACAAAATCAGAGCAAATATTTTTTTACATGCAATATTGGAAAACCATAATTAATAATTTAGATTTTAAGTGAACAAAGACTAAATCTCATAATTCTGACATGTTGACATTAGCTACAGTCACTGAACTGTAAAATGATAATTACAGTAAAAAAAAAATCTGGAAAATATTTCTTTAAAAGGAAATAAAAAAAAAAAAAGAAGATTTACACAGAATATACAGGTATTTATGGACGTTGGTAACCCTGGATGGGAGAATCAAGCAGTGGACTCTCGTTATGAGATCAATGTGACCTATAAAAGATGTATGAAAAGTAACTGCATTTAATGGGGCTTTATATACATTTTATCATTAGAATTGCAGTTCATGAACCACATATAAAGCGTTTCTGCACTCTACTGACAGTGGCACCATTTTTGTTACCCAGGACAAGGAAGCACCAATCTCCAATTAGGAGCTAATCCGATTCATATTTTGGCGTCTTAAGTATGCCATGTTCTGTTCAACTACAGCCTCCCTCCTCTACTTAGAGGAAAGTATTTCTGAACAAAAACGGATTGCACACACTCCCAGCCGGAGACGCTGGTAGCAGAAATCACTACATCTTTCCATTCAATATGATCACGCTAGATGGCGCCTCGAGCACAAATTTCTTGCACTACATAATCATTCGCAAATTACGCTTTGGTACTAAAGAGATGCACATAACAGAGTCAATGTGGTGTGAAATGTAGGAGTTGCGCGATAAGGTGGTCCTGTATTCTTAGCTAAATATAAAACTAAAAATACCCTTATCTTAACTATGCTGAAGTCATTACAAGCCTGTGAGTCACGGTATAGAATACCTCTCTATTTTGGTTTATAGTCACAAGAAGAAAAAAAAACAAAAACGAACAAGTGAACAATTAGAGACTCATTGCTATATTAGATCTCAGTCCTCCATTGATGTGTCAAAGTCATGGTCCCGAGACCCAAGACTGCTTAATATACCCTCAAGAAATGAGCAGCTGAGGAGACAGGAGCACACAGCTGCCCCAGTGCACACACAGAACGGAGGATGGATTCAGCACAAAGCATAGACTTCAAAATCCACCGAAAGTTTACTTTTTTACAATTTCAAAAAACCATGTACCCCAGGGGGAACTCCCCCTCCATTGTGCTTTGTCTGTAGCACTTCAGCTAATAACGTAGCTCAATGGCATTACATGAGTTGATGCCACACACAGATCAGCCACTAAGCTCCGTGGTCTGCAGCGCTGTGGACAGTCAGCCTGGCAGACAAAATAGAGGCAGCAGCGGAGACTCCACACTGGACTGAGAAGAGTGACCGCTTTTTTCTTTTCATCTTTAAATAACTTCAAGAAGAGGATAGGGTTTTTTTTTCCAAAATTAGAAAGCTCTTTAAGATGGAAGATAGAAATGGGGGAGGAGAATTCACAGCCTAATGTACCAAATTTGGTTGGATAAAATAATGCCAAAAGAATAAGTGTGAAACCACACACTTCAGCTGGTCGCTTAGCTGAAACTCTGGCTACCCATGGTAAGATACTGGCTGCAGAACTTTGTTTCACCATTGTGCAATCATTGACCTGCCAAAAGGTGGGATAGCTTCTCAGATGCACCTTAATGGGAAACAGATTGCTGACGCATGGTGCCTGATCCACGGGCAGCATATATCAGATGTCATACATGTTTAACTCTGAAACGCTGTGGCCACAGGTGACCTAGCTGTACAGGAAAAGAGAAATAAATGTGAGTCCCCTGTGGTTTCTTCCCACAGACTCCCATGGAGTGACAGATGCAGGGAGAGACCTGGCAGAAGGTGGGTAGTAGCCATTATTGACCGGCCTGATTGACTAGTCTCTTGTGCAGCTCAGTTTCTGGCGGCTATTAAACTAGGTTTTTCCCTGAAACACATCAGCGTTTCAGAGGTAAACATACCTGACTGAAATGATAGGCAGGTGTCTTAAGGCTGGGTCTCACATAGCGATACACCAGCGATCCCGACAACGATCAGGATCGCTGGTGTATCGCTGCTGAGCTGCCAAACAGGCAGCGATCAGTACAAGCGACACTGCGGGTAACATCGCTTAGTTACCCGCAGTGTACGTTGGATACCAGCGCCCTGATGCAGGGAGCTGGTAACCAAGGTACACATAGGGTTTCCAGGCGCTGCGCGGTGCCTGGAAACCCACTGTGTACCTTGGTTACCAGCGGATCGCTGGTCTCCTGTCACACCAGCGAGGCCTGTCACGGAGACCAGCGATCAAAATGCCTGCCTTTCAGCGAGATCAGCGATACCCGGCAGGGGGGCTGATCGTCGCTGAATGTCACACACAGCGATATCGCTGGTGAGCTCGCTGCTGCGTCACAAAACTAGTGACTCAGAACCGATCTCGCTAGCGATATCGCTATGTGAGACGGGGGCTTTAGACATGTGGCCCATGGATCAGGCAGCATGCATCCGCCTCCAGGTACCATTTAATAAAAGTCAAGTCTTATCAATTAAATTTTCACTCTCTAAAGCTGCACAACTTTGGATTGTTGGATGAAACAGATGGTTCGACCAACCTTCATCTAGTTTGTATGAGGGTATCCAACTTTTACTCGATTGGATTTCAACATGCCCAATCTCTTGTTCCCAAGGAAGACAAGCAGCAGATTATTCTCTGCTTCCTATTAAGGGTATGTTCCCACGGTCAGTAAATGCTGCGGGTTGGGGCTGCGTACATCCGCAGCGTCCAGATGTTACACAATAGTGGATGAGATTTCAAGAAATCCCATCTCCACTATGCGCGCACCGACACCCGCAGAGACAGGACATGTGGCGCGTCTTTCCAGACCGCAGCATGTCAATTTATCTTGTGGAGACGCGAGCCTCTGCAAAATAAATCTCACACGTACAATGTATTGGACATGGTGATTCCGCACGGTTCCATGAACACATGCAGAATCACCTGCATTCGAAAGCCGGCAGCTCTTTGGACGCAGCGAACATGTGCTGCGTCCAAAGCGCTTTAAATTACTGACCGTGTGCACCCGGCCTAAAATCATATGTACACCTGGCAAAGCAGACAGGGATTTAAGATGCAGGAGCTCCTTTATATTTTGTGGTAGTCTGCATATTGGGTGGTTTTGATGTGATTAGCCCTTAGCAATCATTACAAAAAAAAAATTAAAAGGTCTATAAAATTAATAAAAGCAACACTTATGATGAAAAAAAATAATCTTTAGAAACTTACAATGGTATTTTCTTTCTGTATTGGGTATAAGCTACTTTATTCCTACATTGCTTTTCTCAAAAGTGACACATTATTTACTATAGAAATCAAAGATACAGAGTGTTGAAGAAGCCCAGATGTTGCTTTTCAATGACAAACCCAATCAGACCCATCATGTTAAGGTCTGACCGTTGATCTTTCTCCTGTGCTGGTCCTCAGATAACAGAAGTTTGGACTTTAGGGATGGGGCTCAATGAGAATGAACAATTTGTAAGTGTGTTCATTTTAAAGTGGCCGGAGAGGGAGATTTTACTTCCCTGCTGTTATAAAGGAAATGTTCTCCCAGCTGTCTCAACCAAAGCTCGATGTAAATAAAACAAGCACAACAGTTGTTCAGAAATCATTTGCCATGAAAGAAAGACCTAAATCTTCAAAGAGAGGGAGTCTATACATGCCCTAAAATCATAAAATGTACAGTTCCGAAATGGCAGCAGCTGCAGGTATCAAATTATTTTTATTTGTATAAAACGCATCAGTAAAAACTGGAAACAGATTTTAATAGAACAGTAGGATAAAGTGCATACAATGTCGTGCATCATCTTAAAAGGGAACCTGCCAGTAGTGTTATTGTGCCTTGGCTACAGGCAGTGTGATTCAGAGACTGGCTGCGTGACTGCAGACAGGGATGTCTTCAGCTGAAACGCTGTGTTTCAGAGAAAACAGTTTGAAAAGCTGTCAGGAGACCATAGGGAAAGACCCAATGAGTCCAATACAGCCCCCATGTGTATGTATAGGGAGAGACCTGTCAATCAACTGGAGCATAGAGAAAAGCAGGCCAAGGACCGACTAGTCAGATCTCCACCTATAGTCCCCAGCCGACTTCTAAAACCAAAGAAATACCTGGCTGGAATTGCACAATTCGGTTCTAAATCATGCTGCCCGTGGTTTGGGCGGCACAAAGCAAGTTCCCTGTAAGTAACTGCTCGAACATGAAGAATGATGCTTAATCAATTCTTCTACTTGACAGTGAAGTAAAATTTAGCAAAAAGAATCTGCACGATTCACATTATTTTAAAAAAAAGTGAAATTCTAAGTAAACTTCCCACAATGGAGTTGTATTTCAGATGGTCGTTTACATGCAGCAGGATAATGGCAAGGGGCCAGACTTTTTTTTTTTTTTTTTTAAGGTTGAATAAAGATGTAGGCAACAGAGAAATTCCAATCAGATCAAATCATCCATTTAGTTTACAAAATGGCCCAAAATCTGAGTGTGCAAATCTAACAAAACATTACAGATATTGCACATAGAAATAAAAAAAAAAAAAAAGACTAACCAAAAATACTGAAAGCCAAGCAGAGTCATACCAATAGCCTGTATCTCCATACACATGTTAGTGCAGCTGTCCTGTATACTGGGATGATGCAAAATTATTTAATCTCTATACAAAGTCTAATTAAACACATCAAAAACAAACCTCATGTGCTGGAAGGAAAGAAGCAATATAAGTCCTCTGCACTAGGTTATAAATACACAGTCACTACCGTAAGGACAAACCATATCAGTACATTTCCTGTTACAGTTAATATCAAGTGTATAAAATGAAGAAAATGGGAATACAAACATTAAGGCCTTTATCAGATGCTGCATTCACACGTTCAGTATTTTACATCAGTATTTGTAAGCCAAAACCAGGAGTGAAACAATCAGAGGAAAAGTATAATAGAAACACGTCACCACTTCTGTATTTGTAAGCCAAAACCAGGAGTGGGTGATCAATACAGAAGGTAAAAACTCAAGGCTGTGTGCACACATTGCATTTTTACAGTGCAGATTTGTCACAAAACCTGAAAGTTTCCTGATGCCAGCAAAGTGAATGAGAATCCTTAAGGCTCATGCACACGCTGCTTATTTGTGCCGTGCAGATTTGGTGCAGATATAGATCTACAGCAGGTCAATTTTTCAGTGTTTGTTTTTTTTTTTTGCTGCAGATGTCACCCATACAAAAAAAGGAATGGCGAAAAATCTGCACTGAAAATGCAATTAATAGAAGTAGCAAAAACACTAATTTTTGCCACTGCATTTTTCCCGCCAAGAGATGCAGAAAAGCACCAAATACTTGACAAGTGCAGTTACCCTTTCTGATTTTTCATGTATGTGGGGGAGGAAAAAAAAAGTCAGTATTTGCCTGAGAGCTTCATCAGTGATTTTCAGGTGTGAAACAAAATATCCTATCCATTACAATGCTAACCTCGGACAGCAAACGAACACTGATGCCATCCTTGTGCTGTCTGATATTCATGGACCCATTCAATGGTTTAGATCATTTTGAACTGTGACTCCAATAATAAAAAAAATAAAATAAAAAAAATGTCCCCTTGATTTTTGTGGACTACGCTCTAAAGTAACAAAGCAAAAAAAGAGCCAAGAACATGTAGACTGCCCTATAGACTATAAGGAACATGCATGAGAGAAATGAATGTTTGAATGAGGCTAGGATTATTGTACTGTAGGGGTTTTGGAGTTTGTGTGGGTTTATGCTCAGAGTTCTTCTGCAAAATTCTCAAAAGAAAATACATATTGCTCTCGATACATATGTACATAGAGATAAATAGATCTGTATATATACACACACACACACCTATATCTCTATACAAAAATATCTAATTATGTAATTGTAAAATAGGAGCTTAATGTGGCAAGTGCGCAATGCATGTGTACTCCCCGACATGCGTGGTGCAGTGATAAAGCCAGGTGTGACTACTCAGGATGGCAGCATCACAACTTGACTATTCCACCATAATTAGCATACATGGTTAAATAGTTACATAGGTTGAAAAAATACCTGGCTCCATAAAGTTCTACCTTTCTTCAATTTTTTTTTTGTCACTAATTTAACTATAACCCACAATGTCATGTGTACTGAGGAAATCGTCCAGGTCTTTTTTAAAAGCGGTCATAGTGTTGGCCATTACTACCTCCTGCGGTCGGCATTCCACAGTGACTGCTCTAACTGTAAAGAACCCTTTCCTATATAACTGCAGGAATCTCCTTTCTTCCACCTGTAATGAGTGCCCCCTGGTCCTTAGTATGGTCTTTGGAAGGAATAAGTCATGTGCCAGTGTTTTGTACTGACCACACATATTCATACATGTAAATGAGATCTCCTCCAAGAGGTCTTTTTCTAAGCTAAACAAACCCAACTTTTCCAACTTCTCATATAAGAAACCTTCCATCTCTTGTAATAATCTAGCTGTCCGCCTTTGAACTGACTCGAATTTCAGAATATCCTTTTCTTAAATGCGGAGGCCAAAACTGGATCTCATATTCTAGATGTGTGTCCTCACCAGTGATTTATAAAGGGGTAATAATACGTTGGGATCACAAGATTTTCTCTTTTTCATACACCCTAAAATCTTGTGTGCTTTTGCAGCTGCTGCTTGACATTGAGTACTGCTGCTCAGCTTACTTGTAACCAGAATAAAAAGTCCTTCTCCTGTTCTGTCTTCAGAGCATGGTCCCATTTAATGTATATGGCGCTATAGGATTACGGTACTTCGTCCTAGGTGCATTACTTTTTATTAACCTACATTAAATCTCCTTTGCCAAGTGTTTGCCCATTCAGACATCTTATCCAGATCGTTTTGCAATCTTGTACTGTCAAGGTTAGATTTTTAGCATCCTGCGTAGTTTGGTGTCATCAGCAAAGACTGACACTTTACTCTCAATCCCATCCACAAGGTCATTAATATAGAGGTTAATAAGAATCGGTCCTAGCACAAATACCTGTGGTCCCCACTGCTGACTATATCCCATTTAGAGAACGTACCCTTTATGACAACAAGCCGTACATTATATCATGTTGAAATGAAGTGTATACAGGGATTTATAAAGCTATTCCCCAGCAGTATAACATGGTGGTGGTGGTGGTTTAGGGGAATTAAATCAAGTGGTAGTGAACATTTTATATTAATTATTTTAAACATTGAAAGTTGAAAAAATAAATTACCCAAAAGAAGGAAAACACACACACACCTGGATTTAAGATCGGTATTTTTTTGCTGATACATTTACTTCAATGCCTAGATCATCATTTACCCTTGAATCAAACTGAAGTGCTATCAACCCAACGTCAGGAAATGCCAAAGAGTTCCTATGTATCACTTTAACACTGAATAATAAATATTGATATCAAGCTAAAAGCAGAGGGTATAGACCTCAGAGAAACAAGAGGTTGACTGCAAAGTCTTTACATTTTCAAAATAGTGAAAGGGGAAGCTCTGTCCATGTGCAAGCATCTTGTGTATACATGTGATTAACTGCAACCCCCATTCCGAAGTTGGTGTGAGGAGTGGGATGGGGAGAAGAAACATCTGAAAAAAAAAAAAAAAAATTATATCTATCTATATTAATACACTGTATGGTTCTGTGCATTTTTGGAGCATCTTACGCCATTTCCATGTAAAATAATAGTGAAAGGAGGGTTTCGTGAGGTCAAGTTCACAAGAGAAAAAAAAAAAAAGTTATAACTTTCATCCAGACAACTCAGAAAATTGTTTTGCTGCGTTGTCATCTATGTGCATTTTATAAAGCAGTTATTTCTTTACAAGGCCATTTACAGTTTCCTATGTTAAATTACAATGTATCTATATATTAAAATAAAAAAAGACGCTATGCGGACGTTTGGAATGGACATAGGTTTTTCTTTCGTGCGCATCCATAGACTTATAAATATTTGCAAACTTTATTCCAAAGGTAATTAAAATCCTAGTATATCTAAAGAACGTGTAATATCCTATATGTTTCAGGCTCAAAGTCCTTAATTATCCATGAATCTAACTTCAATTTAGTCTGAATCTTTAGTCTGAATCTGAATCTTTACTCCAATGTTTTATATTTGGAGTAAAGTTTACAAATCTGAAAACCGGCTGGAAAATCCTACATATTCTATTACAGTTTTACCACATTGGGCAGGAGTGGCCTTTCCGTGCCGAGGAGTCTTGAAAGCCTCATCCAGGGTGAGCTGCTTCACACATATTTTATACTTGAATGGAGGATTCTGACCTGATATACGGAAGAAACAAGTGCAAACTGCAATTTTTTTTTCAATGTTGGGGAAAAAAAAAAAAGCAAGCTCAGATGAGTAGCCCGACTGAACAGCATTGACATTGATCCTAGCGCTGTACGTTTTTCTTCAGAGACTGTAGTACTTGGACCGAATATACGCTTGTGAAAACCTGCCCTTAGTAGAATAAAAACACAATGTGCCACATAATAAGTCGTGACAAGGACATGATGAAGATTTTACAACCACAACTGCAGTGGAAAAAAAGAAGCATTACAAATGAATCAATGCAATTAAAAGGTATTGTCATCACAGAATGACTGTTCACACCAAGTATAGGCACTCAGCGCACCATGGCGGGGCCAAACATTTCACTATACCCTCCTCCTCTGTTTGCTCTTCCCAGAAAAGGGCAGAGATAGATAGAAGACAAGCATGGCAGGTAGGACGGGTGCACAGTAAATGTGTGGCCCCGCCATGATCCTCGGAGAGCCTGTATTTGGTGTGAACAGTCATTCTGTGCTGACAAGAGTCCTAAGTGGTGTAATAATACATTTAGCTGAGTTTTTAGCCTAATAGATGCAGTATTTCCAACCTGAAACAGCTGCCTTCACCCTTTATGATTTTTTGGTGACTTTTTTTTCTCCCCTTTTTGAAAGATAAAGACAAATCAAAGACATTTCTTTAGAATCCACTCCTGGCTTTGACAAATGTATCTGCAAAACGGATTCCAGCCTAAGGATAAGGACTAAGGGTTTTGTTTCTTTTTTTCTTTACCATGAATTTAGGAACAGATTCCGTTTGAAGATTTCCATGATAAAGTGATCCATACAATCTATGAAAAAGCTTTTTTCGCTCTACTGAACTCAATGTAAAAACACACCTATAATGAATTTATCTCTTCCCACCACATAAAAAAGCAACATCAAACAAAAAAAAAACAAAAAAAAAAACAAAATAATATTTGACTGCTGAATTGTTAAGGAGGAGAGGGGAAGATGCCTTCCACACAAAAACAAGAAAACAAAACAAAACCACACAACCTTTTTTTCAAGCCATCTGTAACTTTCAGCCTAACACAAAACACACTAAACATACCCCAATTGACATTTCAGCATTTGTAGGAATTGACGCACATTTCTAGGATTCTTTTTCTTTTTATATCTTACTCTTCCACGGTTAAGTACAGTTACAATCAATCTCCATTCCTTTTCTTAGCTCTTTTCTATGGAAGTGCCAACCATTCATGAACTAAGAAAATTTAGGCTGAATATTGCTTTGGGTTTCTCCAAGTAAAGAGTTCTATAACGGAGACCTTCAAGAAAAACCTGAAGACCCACCTGTTCCGACAAGCCTACAGCCTACAATGATCCTCAGTTTACTGAACCGCCGCACAACCAGCTCTACCCTTTCCTAGTGTATTCTCACCCATCCCTGCAGACTGTGAGCCCTCGCAGGCAGGGTCCTCTCTCCTTCTGTACTTGTGTGTCCCTTGTCTAGCACATGTTTATTGTATCTGTCTTTATTTTTCCCTTTTCATATGTAAAGCGCCATGGAATAAATGACGCTATATAAATGTATAATAATAATAATAATAAGTGAGCAGGATTGTAAACAGATTCAAAACAACAATACATGTATTAAACATAAGAGCAAGTGAGAAAACAAAGCTTTTTCATAGACTGTGTAAGTGTGTATAAACAAAGACATTGGGGGGGGGGAAATATTAAAAAAAAAAAAAAAAAAAAATCGAAATTAAGAAAAAAAAAAATTCCAGTTGTAATCTTTAGTTGTGTTGGAAGATACGTTTGCCAGCCCCAAAATTCCAGTACAAAACTGCACCAAGTGTTATTGGTATATTGTGGTCCTTTCTGCCATATGGATCACTGAGCTTCTTTGAAGAGCATGTACAGAAAGAGCACAGATTCCTCCAAATCTCTCAGGCTGCAAAATTATTCTCCAGCCCCTCGCAGGAAGCAGTTATGCCCTAGCCATTGCTTCCTGAACAAAGCAGCCGACGTTACTCAGGAAGCGGATGGACAAGTTTTCTTTATAGGCCAACATGAAATTAAATTGTTGTATGCCCTCTTCTAATCTTGGCATTGTGCAGAAATGTAAAAACGTCACTGGTTACTTGCATTCTAGAATTTCAGGGAGTGGCAAGCATGACAAAAAGGCAGATGTAACTCTATAGCATAAAAGATGCATGTGGAAAAACTATACAATTATTGTATGGGAGACTGTACGCACAAAATATCCATCTATGTTCAGGGAGGAACTTTCAGCATATTGTACTGACTTCTGCATATGCCAAGCAATATGATCAATGCTGTTTCAGAACATTCAAGTGATCCAATAAAAAGTAAAAGACAACGTTTGCGCTTTTCACATTACTCAAAAGTTCTGTCTGCGCGGCCAGGAAAAAAAAAAAACTAAAAAACAAACAAGTTTTCTACGTATACATTAACATGAGTTTCACAAGCCAGCTTTGGTGTAAAATCTGCAAGTAAATCAGCCAGTAATGACAGATCAAGAGATAGGATCCCTCGCTGTTATTCTGGCCGGAAGCCATGTGCGTGCAGAACATTAACACATGAGTTTACTGTCACTAAGTTTTCTAAACGCCCACGTAGACAGTGTAGCACTTGTCTCCACAACAGGTAACAAAATAAAAGGCACTTCTCTTTTGCTGACTACAGGGATTAAGTTACATATAAGACAAGTATTGCAACATAAACACTTGAGATGGGGAGTAGAACATAAAAAACAAACAAACAGAAAAAAAAAAAACCTTGAAAGTGCTTTATTTTGCATTAGTAAATGAGACAAGAGCTGATATAGATCTTGAAACTTCTGAATGGTGATGATACACTTGGTACATCTGTAAAGGTAGCAGCAGTTGATTCTAGTGAGGTCAGTGCTTCCGGAGAGGGTGTGTGACCAAGATTTTAGGTCAATTTCTGCCAGGAACTTTGATCAAGCACTTACTCATACATCAAATGAGTCAGATATGCATAAGCATCATCTTCATGCCGACATAACCCATTCATTGCCATGCTTGACTTGTACAAGAAAACTTCAAGTGTACTGAAGAGTAAGGTTACACAGTGACATGTTGGCAGCTTGATCAGACAAGTTGCAGTCTAAATCATTGTTGCGCGACTTTTAGAGCGGCAAAAACCCACTTTACTTACATTGAAGTCTAAGGCAAGTGTGTCGCACGTGACGATAGAAAATCCGACACATTCAGAAATGCTGCAGTTCTGACAAGTCACAATGTGACGACATAGGAAATTATTAAATGTGGTCTCACAATGCAACACTGCAATTTCTGTCTTGCATGACACCTATTGTCCTAGCCCAAGTTAAATCTGTCACTGTCTTTATGCCACCCACTGATGGAAGTGACAAGCTAGCAGCCCAGTATTCTGTTATCCTGTTAGTCCTGTAGTTTGGAAGAAATTTACACTATTAGGCCACGTGCACACGTTTAGTGTTTGGTCAGTATTTGAAAGCCAAAATCAGGAGTGGAACAGTCAGAGGGAAAGTATAATAGAAACACGTCACCACTTCTGTGTTATCACCCACTCCTGGTTTTGGCTTTTAAATACGGATATAAAATACTGACCAAATACTGAACGTGTGCACATGGCCTTACCTAGAGCAGTCATGAGGTAAGGGTCCCGTCACACTCTTCAATGTCCCAGCGAACCCACCAACGATACGACGTGGATGGGATCGCTGGACATAGTTAGCTGATCACTGGTGAGCTGTCACATAGGCAGACTCCCCAGCGATCAGGACCAGCGAGCACGCTGGTATCCAACGTACCCATCGGGTATCTAAACACCGCGCGGCACCTAGTTATCAGATATGTACCCTATATACCGGCTCTCAGCGCTCTACAGCAGAAGCTGGGAGCCGGTAACCAGGGTACATATCGGGTAACTAAGCACCGCACGGCACCTAGTTACCCGATATGTACCCTAGATACCGGCTCTCAGCGCTCTACAGCAGAAGCTGGGAGCCGGTAACCAGGGTACATATAGGGTAACTAGGTGCCGCGTGGTGCTTAGTTACCCGATATGTACATTGGATACCAGCTCCCAGCTCTGATTGTTGGGCTCCCGCTACCACACGCAGCGATGCACACTGGCCAGCGGGACACCAAAGATCAAAAAAATGGTCCAGGACATTCAACGACGATCAGCGATACCCAGCAGGGGGGCTGATCGTCGCTGCGTGTCACACTAAGCGAGATCACTGGCTAGGTCGCTGTTGCGGCACAAAATCGGTGACGCTTCAGCGATCTCGCTTAGTGTGACGGGGGCTTAAGAGTCCTCTCTATGATGTACTGGAGAGTCCTATGTGTTTCTAATCTGCGGGGTAACACCCTCCCTCCAGATGGATTGACAGCTTTCTAAACACAGATTTCACTAATATTTCCTTTCTGCAATCTCAGGTAGAGCTCATAGAAAAGAATAGACTAATAGGATATGCACCATCTCAGACAGACATTTATGGCATATCCACTCAAGAACAGGCTCTCGTCTCATGCCGCCAGTAATGAGAGACGTGGCTGCGCATGCACTGCCCCTTCTAGTCACTTGAATGGGACTTCTGAAAATTGATGCTTGTTTGACATTTAACTCTCATGCAAGGGGATAGATGACAGTTGTGTGGTAAACCACCTCTCCATTCCTGGTGGAATTTGTCAGAATAGAACATCCCTTTATCAGAATTTAAATAGCTTTTGACATCTGTTTTTTTAAGCTGTGTGATTTCAAGTTTTTTTTATCAGTTTCTTAACTTAGCTTTTAAGTGGCCAAATGAGACTTTGAAGTCCGTCGTGCAGTATGAAATGCACTACATGCAATCAAATTTGGTTGAAGATTCTTAGTGGTCAGTGGCTTTTTCGCCCTTTTAAAAAGGCTTTCTTTCATGCATTTTAAACGCACATTTGAGGGAAGGCTAAATTCTCTCTCACACAGACTTGATGTGATGTAGTACAGGTTCTGTGAGGTTCCTTATGTACGGAGCTTCTCTGTCTACATAACGTGAAACCGTAACTTGGACATGTTCATGAGCCCTTCCTACAAAGTCTAACCTGTTAGAGATCTTCCCAATCTCTCTTAGCAAAATGGTTAAAAACGCTAATTTAGACTATGTTCTGCAGACTGTTGGTGACATTTTAAAACAAACTATAGTAACATATACCGACCAAATCTATTGAAGATTCAAAATATTGGATTTTTTTTTTTATCATTGTACAGTCATGGCCAAAAGTTTTGAGAATGACACAAATATTATATTTTCACATGATCTGCTGCCCTCTGGTTTTTATGTGTGTTTGACAGATGTTTTTATCACAGACAGAAATATAATTGCAAACATATGAGTAACAAAAGCTTATATTGACAGTTAGAATGAGTTAATGCAGCAAGTCAATATTTGCAGTGTTGACCCTTCTTCAGGACCTCTGCAATTCTCCCTGGCATGCTCTCAATCAACTTCTGGACCAAATCTGATTCCTGACTGATAGCAGTCCATTCTTGCACAATCAATGCTTTCATTTTGTCAGAATTTTTAGGTTTTTGTTTGTCCACCCGTCTCTTGATGATTGACCACAAGTTCTCAATGGGATTAACACTAGGACTACTGGACTCGTGACCCCGCCTAGAACTACTGAAAGGAGTCATTTTGACTCCTTGCTTGTTTTCGTTTATTTTTAGAGTTTCATTTGTGGTTATTTATTAATAATTATATTTTTTGTAATGTATTATTATTGTGAGATCCAACAGTAATGCTTTTGATTGTTTTTTTTCTGCTTTTATTATTTTTCTACAGAAAATAATAATTATAATAGACGTTTTTCAAACATTTTTTTTTATTCAAGTGCACACATATAAACAACAACTGAAGAACAAAAAGCAGAGAAAATGTAGGTGGAGGAGCATAAAAATGAAAATATGGCGCAGAATTCACCTTCTAAACATTTGGTGTTTCGCATTTTAGGCATTGCCTTTGATTTATGGCAGTACATTGCCCACACAAAGACTTACCACAAGTCTTACAATTGCCGACAGATCTATTTTTCTTGCACTTTTCTTTGATCTGGCAAAATTTTGTTTGAACCATCACTTCTGAGCATGTAGAAACTTGGGACGTGGAACCCTTTTCCCTATCTGTGACATAAGGACCACTCAACTCTCTCACAAGCGTTTGCAAAAATGCTTTGCGTGACATTTTTTGGTGGGTTTCTCATTGAATATTATCCATGCATTTATACCCGCAAAGTCTAAGGCATTTTCAAATGCATGAACAGGCCATCTCCTTGTGCATGTTCGTGTGGTATATTTTCGTGCCATCTGATCCACTACATCTACTCCATATTTTGTTTCATTGTAAAACTTTACCGTTTCTGGAGTTTTTTTAGCGGAATCAGACGCAACAACAACATCTGGATGGACGGAACTCAAAATGACAACATTTTTGTTGGGCTTTCCTTGATATACTGTAAGTGTAAAATTGTCTTCATTTCTAAACACTTTAGTGTTGTACAATTCCTCTTTCATGGATTTTATTTCTTTAGGCACTTCTCGCCTTATCTTGTTCAGTGTTCCCACGATGGTTGTTCCTTTGCTTTTTAGCTGTTTAGCTAATTTTACTGAAGTAAAATAATTATCGGTTGTAACATTGCGACCTTTTTTCAAAAACGGGTCCAATAACTTCATTACCACATGGTCAGCTAAACGGTCCTCAGCACGGCGTGTGTCATCTTTGCCTAGATAAGGGAAGCCATTTGCCAGATATTTGCTCTCCTTATCAACAGCTAGCCAATATTTGTGGCCATATTTATCTGGTTTGGAAGGCATGTACTGCGTGAATGGACACCTAGTTTTGCTTGGGAAAAGTTGCTCATCCACCGTTATGTATGGGCCAGGTTTGTAACACGCAATACAATTTTCAATAAACCTGTCCCACACAGTAGAAAATAGAGCAAACTTGTCCGTTTGCAGTCTCTCCGATCGAGTAGATTTCTCATCAAATCTGAGAAACCTCATAATTTCAACAAAGCGGTCCCTAGACATTGTCGCTTTGCAAAACGGTATTCCCCAGTCATTACACCAAATACTGCTAATCGAGTGACGGTTCGTGCCAGATATTCCACGAGCATAGAATATCGCAATGAATGCATCTAGCTCCTCATCAGATAGAGTAAACTGTAAATTATTGTTCCTGCATGTTCTGCAAGCGTACAGTTCTTTATATGTGTCAATATATATGAATCAAAAAAGAAGGTAAAACACAAGGAAAATGTGAAAAGTTGACATGTAAATTGAACTACATCTATATGAACATCAGGGTAAATAAGACAGAGTGAAAAAATTATGCACAAAACTTTATAGCAACATTTAGTGACAAAAGGACCTCAAAATATAGTAGGGAGTCAAAATGACTGTTATGTCCCATGAATGAGACATTTTACAGACTGTCCTGTGTATTTTACATGCTGTATTGCAGTCTCTCATATTGTTTACTGTTGCTATGTGTCCCTGTGTTTGCATAGCTGAAATCCTCCCTTTACATCAAGTTTGTCCCTTCTGTCTCTCTGTCTCCCTCTTCTGGTGTGATGTCATTTCCTTCTTCTTTCTCCTGTGTTTCATTCTCCATCTTGATTTTATCAGAATCACATGTGTTTTCAGTCTGTCTGAAGAAAGTCTTTTTTACCCGCTGCTGTTTGTATGCATTCAACAAGAATTCTTAAAGAAATCAAAGTCTCTTCTGGATTCTTCATAACATGTGTGCCGGCAGCTGAGTTAAGCTATCTGTGATCGTCGCCAATTGTAAGTAGGGTGAAAGAGATCCAGCATCTCACAGAGCCATATTTACAGCCACAGGCCCCGGGGACAGAATAGACTCCCTTCAGTAGTTCTTGGTAAATTTTGAAAAAAACGCGCAAATTTTTCACCAAAATTATTTATTCTCACAAAATCTTTTTTCACATCATATTTGAGGAAAAGTCACAGAGTTTCAAGCCGGAATTCTGAAAAATGTAGTCACAGAAGAGAAATAAATAACGAAAGGAGTCAAAATTACTCCATCAGTAGTTCTAGTGTTAAGATCTGGGGAGTTTCCAGGCCATGGACCCAAAATCTCTATGTTTTGTTCCCTGAGCCATTTAGTTATCACCTTTGCTTTATGGCAAGGTGCTCCATCATGCTGGAAAAGGCATTGTTGATCGCCCCAAACCTGGAGGACATTCTGGTACCATTCTTTATTCATGGCTGTGTTTTTAGGCAAGACTGTGAGAGAGCCGATTCCCTTGGCTAAGAAGCAACCCTACACATGAATGGTTTCAGGATGCTTAACAGTTGGCATGAGACAAGACTGGTGGTAGCGCTCACCTTGTCTTCTCCGAATGAGGCGTTTTCCTGATGTCCCAAACAATTGAAAAGGGGATTCATCAGAGAAAATAACTTTACCCCAGTCCTCAGCAGTCCACTGCCTGTACCTTTTGCAGAATATCAGTCTGTCCATGCTGTTTTTTCTGGAGAGAAGTGGCTTCTTTGCTGCCCTCCTTGAGACCTGGCCTTGCTCCAAGAGTCTCCGCCTCACAGTGCGTGCAGATGCACTCACACCTGCCAGCTGCCATTCCTGAGCAAGCTCTGCACTGCTGGTAGCCTGATCCCACAGACTGAAACACTTTTAAGAGACGGTCCTGGCGCTTGCTGGTCTTTCTTGGGCGCCCTGGAGCCTTTTTGGCAACAATGGAACCTCTCTCCTTGAAGTTCTTGATGATGCATAGATTGTTGACTGAGGTGCAATCTTTCTAGCTGCGATACTCTTCCCTGTTAGGCCATTTTTGTGCATTGCAATGATGACTGCACGTGTTTCTTTAGAGATAACCATGGTTAACAGAAGAGAAACAATGATGCCAAACACCAGCCTCCTTTTAAAGTGTCCAGTGGTCTTATTCTCAAGGGTATGCCACACTAAACAATATCGCTAACGGGATCGCTAAAAAACGTCACTATTTAGCGATCCCGTTAGCGATGTTGTTCAGTGCGGCAGCTGCCAGCGACGAGCTTCCTGCTGTGATCTCGCTCGTCGCTGGAATCGTTCCGGACCCTATTTTCTCGTCGGCGCTCCCGCTGGGTAAGTATATATCGCTAGTGTGGCACCTTTTCTTAGCGATTTAGCGGTACTTTTGTACCGCTAAAGTCGTTAAGAAGATCGCTAACGGCGATAGCGTCGTTAACTATATCGCTAAATGTGGCCGCACTTAGCGATATAGAAACAATCCCGCTAGTGATC